>CM075671.1:26545000-27780000 GCA_037962975.1 Clitoria ternatea | reverse complement strand
TATGCGTAGGACACCCACCTTGACTCCTTTTTGTTGTTTTTTTTTTAAATCATCATTTTTGGCAGAGTATTTTTTTTTACCATGTTTACATTTATGGGTCTTAGCAAGCCTTTGTCTAGCATTTCCTTGAAGGGTAGATATGCCATTATGGAGTCTGGCACTATGTAAACTTTTATGTCACCAGACTGAGTTACCATTATACTGTAACGTCTTCTAATACGACTCGATCGATTTTCCAGTTGTTTGTGAGTCCTCTTCACTCAGTGTGCTGACCTTGTCGAATGCTTTTGGATAGAGCTAGGTGACCCTTATCCAAACATCCTGGTTAATTCAGCCAAGGGACTTTCGTCTTTGGTATCCTCTTCATCAACATGATCAACCGGGTGGTCAAAGTTATGAAATAGAATTGTGATCTCATTGTTCTCAGAAGGATCATTTTTGGATCAATGTTTTTTTGTATGATGGCAAAGAGAAGGAGAAAAATAAAAGAGAGCTAATGGATAAAGGGAAAGTTAAAACAAATAAGGGAAACAAGCAGAAATACTTTGAAATTTGACACGCATTCATTGAGAAAAACTTGAAATGATAAGAACATGCTTTTGCCCTTATTACATAAAATATCCCAATGCCTTAGGCATAGCGTTTGGGTTGGAAAATCATCAAAACAAAATTTAAAGTCGTAAGGAGCTAGGTGGTCTCTTGGTCATAAACCTCTCCACCTGGTGGGCAAATCATAAAGCTTGCATCCTCTCCATGCCCCCAGTCCCTTTTTATCATACTAATCCCAGGATTCTTATGGTTAGACCTGGGGTTTATGATTATATTAGGATTCTCTTCCTGGAAATCTAGCCACTTGGCTTTAATCAGATCCCTCACTTTGAATTTTAAGGCATAACAGTCCTCATAGAGTGCCCCGGGGCTCCAGCATAGTAATCACATCGGGTATTAGGATTATAACCTTTGGGGTAAGGAGGAACCATCAGTTTCAATGGACAGGGTACTGCAAGGGAGTTACGGATAAGGTGAGGCAAAAGTTCTGTGTAGGTTATGGGAATAGGGTCGAACCGGACCGGTGTTTGACTATCAGTGGGTTTTATTGTGCTTCGGTCAGGATTAGGTGACTGAGTCTGCCCTAATAGAGGACAGTATGGCATGGGCTGTGGATGAGAGGGTTTAATAGCAAGCAAATGGGAGTGGGTAGGTGTTCGAGCAATGTACGGATGAAAGTGGAGCTGGAATGGGAAAAGATTAGAGCCCTGGTCAGGGGTGGTGGCGGCCATGTAAGGTGTAGGGGGATTGGCAGGTTGAAAGGAAGTATGAGTCATTAGTCTGGGTTGGGCCCTTTTTTGGTTATAGGAAGTGGAATTAGCATCCCCTTTTCTTTTCCCTTTATCTCCCGATGCTGACATTCTTGTGATAGGTGCCCCAGGCGACTGGGAGGATTGTGAAATATGGGGGTTCATTGTTTGTAAATCATGATCCTCTTGTTGGTTATGGAATGAGGGAGAGTATTCTGAGGGTACTGCATAGGGTAGGTTGTTATTTGAGCCTATGAAGGCGTGTTGTGGTGCATAAGACATGCCATATGTTGGCTGAGGGTCAATGATGGGGCCGGTCCTGTTGGTAGTAATAGGAGGTGTCATGGAAAAGGGAATTTGTATTTTCGTCAGTCTAGGAGGATGGAGTGGGGTGGTTGGTAAATGTTGATCATTCTTGACACCCGCAGAGGGTTCCCCCTCTATGATTTTCTTTTCTAAAAGTCTGGTCATCTCTGCCACTTGCTCCTTTAGCTGGTTAACTTCACTCCTGAGGTTTTCAATTTCTTGCTCTCTTTCAGCCATAAGTCTCTTTTGAAAGTCTAGTAAGGGTGTCTTTCGGTGTCTTTGAAAAAAAACAAAAAATGTCAGGTGGGAACAGAAGGAAGGAGAATATCGTGGGAAGCAATCACAGGCCTTGACGAGTATCCTTTGACCATCCCTTAGAACTTATCGTTCAAAAGTACTAGGTATGGTAAACATGGAAATTAATACGGGATAGTTGTGAAGACAGAAGAAATCCTTCATTTTAAGGCAGGAGCCTTAAGCTCAAACATTTTGTTCAGGCGACCACAGCCCTCATCTCATGAATTTAATCCCATGTTAACTTCCACAGATACTCAAAGGGTATTCGTTAAGTTCTGAATAGCCTCCAACGAAAATGAGGATAAGGAAGAGAAATTAGTTACTCTCATGTTTTGAGACCGGTACTTCCCCATTGATTTAACGTAAAGCGATTTTACTTGGGGAAGCAGCGATTTCTAAAACTCGTGCGGGTTCAAGTTTAGAGGACTATAAGTTCTTTAATCGTCAATAATGCCCCAGTTGGAGGGAAGTACAAATTATTTTCCTTTTCTTTTTCTTTTGACGACTAAGGAAACTTATGACTCAGGACTTAGAAGTACACGATGAAGAGGGAACTATTTACCTATCAAAAGATTACCAGTTTCTTCAAGAAATGCAAGTCATTATTTTTGAAGTAAGGTAATCATTTGGCAAGTAAATGGTTCACCTATTTGGATTAACAGGAAATTAAAAATGACGTAAGATAAATTAAAGTCTGCCCTTTCATGGCCTAGGTCGGGATTTTCTGAAAGTTTTTTTTTCTAGGCCCTACAGCTTGTCTAATAGTGACTCCTCACATTGGGTGGCTTGTTCTAAAACTTCTAAAGGTCACTAGAGCCAAGATCCTACTCATGATGTTGACCACAACAGTAGGAAGTCTACTAGGTGTGGGCACCATGAATAAGTCAAACTCTAGCTGAGATTCTCATGGTAACCAGACAGGAAGTACATCCCAAATGGCTCCGCTATCAACCTCCCCTAATCTTAAGTTTCATTTGGGCCCAGGTATAGGGTCCCACTCAAAAGTATGTGCAAGTTGTGAGTGTAGTGTGTGAAAGAGGCATTCAATACCTGTACCTTACTCATCTTGCCCATAGAACAAACACAGAGCAACAAATAAAGTCATTTACCCTAGGGTTCAACAATCACACAGACATTAACAGAAAGTAAATGATAAA
The DNA here is from genome assembly GCA_037962975.1 of Clitoria ternatea. Classification (NCBI taxonomy): domain Eukaryota; kingdom Viridiplantae; phylum Streptophyta; class Magnoliopsida; order Fabales; family Fabaceae; genus Clitoria; species Clitoria ternatea. Next base: position 27,776,942 of record CM075671.1, on the reverse strand, counting down.
ATATAAACAAAATAGAAGCCATATACAAACATTGACAGAAAATAAAATAAAGGAAAAAGTTAAATAATTAATATGCTAATTAAAACATGCACTATCAAATTGACTGGCTTGACTCTCTAATACGTCCCCAGTGGAGTCGCCATCTGTCACGACCGGGATCGCAGCGGGACGGCCGACCCTCAAAAAATTAAAACGTGGTTTCGAAATCCTTTCGAAAAGAAAACAGGGAGTCGCCACCAATATTTTTAAGGATAAAATACTAGGAAAACCTTTCGTTAAAGCACTGGTTATGAAAATAAAATTCCAAGTTCGGGAGTCTAATTACAGGTGAGGAAGGTATTAGCACCTCATAACTGCCCGTTATAAAACGGTTACCTCAATATGATAGCACGCATTATAATTAGCCCAAAAATTATTTTAACTTCTTCAAAAAAAGAAATGTACGAAATGACAAAGCATACAAAAATAAACAAAAATAAACACGGAATGTTTTACATGAGATTAACAGGACGTCTCGTCCAAATTAACCTCGCTCCTCCTTTTTTTAAAAAAAGGATATTATAAAAAAACATGAGATTAATAGGACGTCTCGTCCAAATTAAACTCGTTCCTCCTTTTAATAACAAGACAAAAATGAAAACTCTAAAAATTAAATAAAGAAAGATGGGCCCGACAGGAACTGTTTCTCGCTCCTACGTATTCTCAAGCTTTCGAGAAATCAGGGTCACGTAGTTCTTTTATTGTTATTATTAGTTACAAAGCAAAATAAAAGAAATTCAACGGAATAAACTTGAACAAGGGAACAGGTTCAACAAAATTACAAATCTGGCAGGAGAATAAATAATAAAAAAAGAAAAGAGATAAAACAGAACCATTGTGGTGTGGACTTGGGAGGAACCAGACTGTGGATTGGAGCCAATGTGGAATAAACCGAAGTACAGTGTGGAGTCAGGGTAAGACTTAATGGTGAAAATGTATTTTAATGGAGAAACAGTGTAGGATTCAGTGGTGTTGTGAGCAGTATAGGGTCTGGACGGAGTTTAGAGTGACAAGGAGGTTCTAAAATCCATCGAGACTGGTGCTTCTGTCTCAAAGAAAACAAGAAAATATGGGTTGGGGACAGGTTTCTTTACTTCAGATTCAGGATTTTGGAGTAGAGATTCTTTTCAGGGGTCTTTTTTGATTTTTTTGGATGCTAGCCTTTTGTGCATCTTCAATTGAGGTATTTATAGAAATCCAAGTGCTGGCTGATTGCTTGAACAGCCCAAAGATAGCCTGGCCACCAATAATTATGGGGAACATCGGCTGATGAATAATTTATTATTTTCATTTTTGTTTGTTATCAGCCGCCCCACAGGATTAGAGAATCAACTTGGATGGTGCGATTGTATGTAATGGAGAAACAGCCTGGTCATTGACGATTATGGGGGAACGGTGGCTAGTGGGTAATTCTTTATTATTTTTATTTTTGTCTGTTACCAGCCGCCCCCCAGAATTCAAGGATCAACTTGGATGGTGCGATTCCAAGTCAGCATGGGCAAACGGACTCCTCGAATGGTGCCACATGGGACCGGTGTTCTTCTTATGGCCCAGACCGCTGTCAGTATCCATTCTCGGTGGAAATTGATCCGATCGAGACAGGTGCCTACATACATAAAAGTCCGAGTGAAAAAACCAACCTTTGACACTCGGTGTGAAGGCTTGAATTCACAGATTATTGACTCGGAAATCTCTTTCTGAGGAGTATTCATCAGAGCCTCTTTTCATTCAGAATTGCTTCACTCGGAGGTGCTTTGTCTGGAAATGTCACTGCTTGAAACATTCATTCAGTCGTAGCCTTTCTTCCTTCGAAAATGACTCACTCGGACATATCTACCTAAAGTGCTTTTTCAAAGTCTGACTCACTCAGGAATATCTCTTTCCGAGAATCATTCATCAAAGCCTGTTTTTGTTCAGAATCGCTTCACTCGGAGATGATTCGCTCGGAAGTGTTTCTGCTTGAAGCACTCATTTAAAGTTAGACTCGCTTTCCTCAAATGTGACCCACTCAGAACGTCTCACTCGGAGGAACCTTAAAAAAATATTTCACTCGGCTATATCTCTGGCCGACAAGTCAGAACCATTTTTGACTTAAAATTGATTCACTCAGGAATTCTTCATTCGAATGTCTTAGTCCGAGAGGTATTCCTTTGAAATCAAAGTCTTTCTTCACCCGGAAGCACATCTCTCGGAAGTAAACCACTCGGAAATGATTCACTTGGAGACACCCCACTCAGATGTGTCTGCTCGAAAAGTATTCATTCATAGAGCCTTTCTTTGCTCGGAAATAATTCACTTGAAATGGTCTATCCAGAAATATCTCACTCGGTGACACCCTACTCGGGTATATCTTTACCCGAAAAGTATTCATTCAGAATCGATCCACCTGGGAATTGTCCACTCGAAAATCTCTGTACCCGAGAAATATTTGAAATCAAAGTCCTCCTTCGCTCGGAAGTACTTCTCTCGGAATTGAACCACTCGGAGAAACCTTACTCGGATATATATCCTTGCCCGAAAAGTATTCCTTCGAAGTTTAGAGCCTTTTTGTTTAGAGTCAATTCACTCGTAGATGATTCGCTTGGAAATATCTCTTTCCAGAAAAAGCACTCATCCAAAGTTAAAATCTCTTTTCCCTTGGAGGTACTTCAATTAGGAATTCTTCACTCGGATGTATTTATCTGAAATCAGACTTGCTTTTCATTCAGACTAGCTTCAGTTGGGAATTATCCACTCGGATGATTCATCTGAAGGCAGACTCACTTTTCATTCAGAATGGCTTCAATCGGGAATTATTCACTCGGACGTATCTCCGTCCGAGAGGTACTCATTCAAAGTCAGTCTCTTTTCACTCAGAATGGCTTTCCTCGGAATCAACCCACTCGGAAATGTCTCACTCGGAGACACCTCACTCGGATGTATCTTTGCCCGAAAAGTACTCTTCATAGCCAGAGGCTTTCTTCGCTCGGAAGTAATTTCCTTGGAAGCAACCCTCGGACATGCGTCACTCGGAGACATCCCACTCAAAAGTACGGACCTTGAGAGAGTCTGGCCGTAAAAGGCTCATTCCAGGTCAGAACCTTTCTTCTCTCGGAAGTACATCTCTCGGAAGCGCCCACTCGGAAATGACTCACTCGAAGACATCCCACTCGGAAGTGTGTGCCTTGAGAGAGTCTGCCCGAAAGAGGTTCATTCCACTCGAATGTGTTTTCGCCCGGGAGGTACTCCTTTGAAATCAAAGTCTCTTCGCTCGGGAGTACTTCCCTCGGTGGTGGCCCACTCGGAAATATCTCACTCAGAGACATCCTACTCGGTAATTCTTCACCCGGAAATATCTTTGCCCGAGAAGTCAGACTCGGAAATTCTTCTCTGATCCCAATTTGGGTAATGGATGTCTGGTGCTTTTTAATTAAAAATTTCCACTGATCCTTGATTTAGGTAACGGATGCTTTTGATGCTTTTGACCTTGTAGTGCACCCATGTCTCATGCAACGCTATTTCCACTTTCTCATAGCGTTGTTTCCAACTTGGCACACTTAAGCGCGCAGCTTTCACTCTCAAGCGTGAGGAGGTCTCGCTTAAGCGAGAGGCCCCTAATGCTCTCAATTTTTCTTAATTCACGCTTAAGCTTACACTTTGGGCCGGACCAAAAGAGGTGTTCACACGTACCACACAAATTTTGGATGATTTACTTCGTGATTGTGGGTTAGAATATGAAGGACGCTGGAAGCAGTATTTGCCTCTGATTGAATTCACTTATAATAATAGTTTCCATAGCAACATTGACATGGCTCCTTATGAGGCTTTGTATGGCAGAAAGTGTCAGACTACTTTATGTTGGACAGATAGTGGTGATGTTTTAGTGCTAGAACCTGAGATGATTCGGCAGATGATAGATCATATCAAAATAATCAGAGATAAGTTAAAAGTTGCACAGGATCATCAGAAGAGTTACTATTGAAGACCATGAAGGATTTTGATAATGACAAGGCCAATGCCAGAGATCAAGAATGAAGATCCAAGACCAAGGCATAATTAAAGTAAGACTCTATAAAAAGAAAGTACGGCCATTAATATAAAAAGGTTTTAAAATAAGAATACATTCTGATGGAATGTAATTGATTACCTCATTAGTGTAATCAATTACATCATGTAATTGATTACCTCATTAGTGTAATCAATTACCTCAACAATGTAATCGATTACCATGTTTAAGTAATCGATTACAATATGAACGTTATGTTTTAAAACTGATTTTAAAAGGCTGTAATCGATTACCTATTTTATGTAATCGATTACAACGTGATCAGAAAGCAAAAAATCATGTTGAAACATTATAACTTTTCACAAAATATTATTTTATCCAAGAGGTACCTTTCCAATTATTTTAATCAATAATTTCACACCTCTTGAAGGCATTTCTTCTCCTATAAATAGGAGGGTATTTCATTTGCAAAAGTACACCAATAACACCAACACAAAAATACTTCCAATCTTTTCTTAAGAGCAATAATGGCCATATTCTCTTAATAGAGTTATTACTCTTCTTGTTCCTCAATTTGTTCATCATACTCTTGAAGAGAGTTTTTCTATAGAGTTCTTTATCTCTAAAGTGAGATTGATACTCAGAGTAGAGTATCTCTGAGGGTCTTCTTCTTGGATGTGGTGTAGCATCCAAGGGTGATGTTCTTGGGTATGGTGTAGTATCCAAGGGTGATGTGCTTGGGTGTGGTGTAGCATCCAATGCATTTGTGATCGGGGTGTGAGTCCCCATTGTGGTGTAATCAAGGGATTTGATTATAGTGAATTTCCTCAAGGGTGTCTTGAGAAGACTGAACGTAGGCAGTGGTTGGCCGAACCAGTATAAATCTCTGTTTGCACTTCTCTAACCCTTAAACTCTTTATGTTTTAAGCATTATTATTCAAATCACATATCATTGCATATTGAGTTTTTAGAGGAGAAATTTATTAGTGAGAAAGTTCCTAACTACTCAATTCACCCCCCCTTGAGTTTCCTAGAGGCCACCTAGGCTAACAACTATGATGCTAAGCATAGACCTTTGGTATTTCATATTGATGATCAGGTATTTCTGAGATTTTCACCTATGAAAGGTGTAGGTCGAGCCATTGGTAGTAAAAAGTTGAGTCCAAGATATATTGGCCTATATCGTATTCTGAAACGGATTGGTGATGTTTCTTATAGACCTGAGCTTCCTTCAATCTTATCTAAATTACATGATGTCTTTCATGTATCACAGCTTCAGAAGTATATATCATGTGATGATATGGTAGTTCCTAATGATTCTGTTGAAATCAAGGAAGATGTAACAGTACCCGTTATTTCTCTTCGTATTGAAAGTAAAGACTTACTTTATTATTCTACTTCAAGCAGACCATAGTCTTTGTTTTTTAGATTTAGTGTATCAGCTATTTATCTTATATCTTTTCATACACTAAGTTCTCAGTAACGCAAACACTCTTTCAAGTCTTTACTTGTGTAAAAGTCTGGTGTGTTACCAGTTTTAATTTCTATAGGAAACAATTAGGCCTGAAGAGGCTTTTGAAATAATACTTGGGTATTGAGCCAAGAGTGGCTTGTTGAAAGAATACTTGGGATTAAGCCAGGAGTGGCTGGAGTCAAAAATACTTGTGGCACGAATTGTGTTGAGATTGTAAAAAGATGTTTTTACAATAGTGAAAATCTTGCAAGTCTGAAGGTACTAGACATAGCTTTTGCGTTGAAGTGAACCAGTATAAATCTGTTGTGTGCTATCTCTTTTCCCTTAATCTCTTAAAGTCTCGTTTAGAAGTCTGTTGTATCTCTCATTTGAAAAAGTTTTTCATCCCACACAAAAAGAGCATCAGACTTATTCGACCCCCTTCTAAGTCTGACTTTGAACCATCAGTTATTATTATTAATAATATTATTACACCATTTTTACTAAAGTATATTATTACTATTTATTTATTAATTATCATTACACATCATAAAAAAGTATAATCTTTGCCCTTATCATCAAGACTACCACTATAACTCCAGCATGCCATTTGGGAATGGGATAGATGCTCGTATAATATAGATGCATGAGTACTTACAAATAACAAGTACCCACAAAAAAACCCATAGATATTCATGAGTACTTACAAATAATAAGTACCCGTAAAAAAACCTTGAATGGAATAGATGTTCACATAAGTAATAGGATAGGTGTAGCTTTGTTTAGCTGCAGACTTATTAAAACGGACCAACCTACCTTGCCTTGTCTTTCCATCAACCCGTCAAAAGCAGGACGAGGTGGGTTTTCAGTATATATTAGAGGCAGGTTTATTTTTCTAGCTCACTTTATTTTTATAGCGGGTTGGCCCATCAAGTATATATCAAAAGTTCATCTTAATATATTACTAGTGAAGAGTTTATGGGTTGACCCATCTAACCTATCTAAAAAAGATAAGATAATCAAAATTAACAACCAAAAAACACATAAAAATTGAAATACACATAATATTAATAAATAAGAGTTGAAAAAAGAGAAATAAAACTTATGATTAGGTAGCTAATTTGAGCTAACATTAAAAATAAAAATTAAGAAAGAACTTACTAACGGGCAGGTTGTCTTGCCCCTCTCCAAACATAACGAATTGACGAGCCAAACATGACAGGTTTTATGGTGTGACAGAGATAATGCATCTAACCCACCCTTTATTCTTTTGGCGTGTTGACAGGTAAACCTGATTGGTTCAACCCGCTTTGACAAGCCTAATTACCTTAGCTAGTACATGTGTCTGCTATGTCCTATTGATATCCCTAGTCAAGATAGGTAGATTTACTAGGTTATATAATTTACTTATTTTAGCATTTTAGGTTGTTAAGTTTTGAAAACATGCATATACAACTATTATTCTTGATCAATTGTATTTGTTTAGGTTTAAATTATTCTTTTACTCATTTCATATGATTTTGACTTTTTTTCCCAATAGAATGACTTATAACCCACCATAAAGGCCTTATACCTGATACAAGCTAGGTTAGGCCTGGCTTGGTAGCATGTTTTGACACCTCTAATTATGACATCTATGCTCTCATTTAAGAGACCTTTCTCATAAGTTGTTTCATATATGAGAAACTTAAATGAGAATTCAAAGCTAGACAATTCAGTTACATTGTATTTAGTGGTCATTTATTCATCAAAATAAGAATCTAGTAATGAATGTCTTTGCAAAGTGACCTAAACAAGAATCAAGGGTCTCTCAAAAGAGATTAACCTTTGAACTTATTTTATGATAGTGATAGTGGTAGTTTCAATTACCATGTAACTATTAACTACTCACTTTTAATTTTAATTATGTGTATATAATTATATGATCCAAATTATTTTTCTCATTTTCTATAATAATAAAATATTTTCCCTCAAATTTTCCCTAATGAATATATAGAGTAGATCATTATATAAAATTATTTTATTTGATAAAATTATAGGAAAGTGATAAGTGTTCAGTTATTTAAATCAGAATTCACATTCAAATTATTTATATATATATATAGCATTACAATAAAAAATTTACATCAGCATATTATAATTATTTCTGATTGAAATATAATTGACTTTAATCCAAACAAAAAGAATAAAATCGGAAAAAAGCAAACCCCCACAAAGTGGATACACTTAAAAAGAACATTAATTAAAATTCTATCTTCTCAGTACTCGCATCACACGTACTGGAAACGAACAAGGATATACCAAATTCGTGGCTGAGGAGCATTCTGTGAGTTGCGTCATAAAAAACACTGTCCTTTTTTTCTGGTTTCATTCAAACCAGTTTAGTGTAATGAAATGGGAACATAGCTTATGATCCTCTTAACCCATGGCATCACTTTGTCTAAACTCATTACCAGTTCCACCATCTTCTCTTCCTCGCAAACTCACTCAAACTTCTCTTTCTTCTTCTTCTCTTCTTGATAACAACAATAATCATAGCAGAGGATGTGCCTTGAAACCAATTGTTGTTAGTGGAGACCCTCCAACTTTTGTTTCTGCTCCTGGTCGTAGAATTCTTGCAGGTTTCCTTTTCTTACTCTCACTTTGTCTCTATTTGTTTGTTTCGTAATTTTCATTTTTAATTTGCTTACCAAGTCTTGTTGTTGATTGTCTCTTTTTTTTCAAACTTAAATGCTTCAAATGTTTATAAAGTAATATTTTGGTATTATTTGTTAGTACTCAGTAATCAGTACTCAATAGTCATTTAAATTTGATTTTTTTTCTTTTTGGGTTGAATGCTTGGAATAATGTTAATTTGAAATTTTGAATGATTAAAATGAGGATCATATGGTAATATGTTGGTTCCAATGCAAGGGACTTGGCTCCTTTAAGCATGTGAATATATCTCTATATATCTGTGTTATCTTCTCAAAAGAAAAATTAATGTAAAGAGAGGTCTGTCTTCAATGCATGACTTTAGCCTAGTAGATTATTAATTAGTATTGTTTCTGGTGGAGGTCTTATTGTTAAAAGAAAAAAGTTGAGCTGAAGTGTTATTCACCTCTTAAAATTTGATGTGTGTAATATTAAAAAATAATAAATCTATTTCAATTCAAAAACCAATTCATTAGTTCAAAGTTACCTCAATTTTTACAAGGGTTATATTCTTAGCTGACATATTACATCTTAATATGGTAAGTCCTATATCGGCTAGTAATATAATCAGTATTCTCCTTATGAAACTTGAAATAACTCTTAACTCAAAAGTTAATTTTAGGTTAAATTATACTTTTAGATAAATTTTGAGTTAAATCATAATGGATGGTTAAAAACAACTCATTAATCCATTTATGATCATTGAAAAATTCTAACTTATCTATTACCAATTTAATTAAAATTATCTATTAATCATTTTAATGGATGGATATCCAACCCATCCGTTTAAATGTATTCATGTTTAGTAATTGTAGAATTAATTTCAGCAAATCACATAGTGGTGGAAAAGTAACGAGAAAAAGAAATAAAAAATGATAACCTAATAACAATAGGAATAAGAATTGCTTGATCCTTCTTCAATAATTTAATTATTCACTGAATTGGAGAAAATAAATGGACAGATCATTGACTATTAGTTAATTAGAATAACCCAATTAATTTAGTTTTGTTTTCTAAAGTGGATGGATTGAGTTGAATTTAACTATGGATGAATTGGTTGGATTGTGGATACATGAATCATTTTGTCATCCCTAGTCTCAGATTGTGCAATTTCAATATAAACTTCGAAAATCCAAGTGATGAAGAGTTTCTGTGGACAGGATGGTTTCCTGTGATTAATTGAGTATCCTGAAGGTGTTATTGACAGTCATTTTCTTACCTAGTTTTAATTTTATTGCATTTTGTTTATCTTTTATATGTGTAATAAGCTAATTTTCTTGAATAGTTGGAGATCTACATGGAGATCTTAAGCAAGCTAGATATGCACTTCAATTGGCTGGTGTATTGAGCTCTGATGGTCGAGACTTATGGACTGGTGGAGAAACTGTATGCATACTGTTTCTCTGAATTGGTTTTAAACGGAATCAGTAGTCTCAGAAAAGATTAAGGGTGTGTTTAGTATATGATTATTTTTATAATCAATTATGATATCATAATTGATTATGAAAATAATCTATTTGTGTTTGGATATAATATTATAAAGTGATTCTAAACATAATCTGTTTTGTTTGGATTATATTAAAAATGTATTTTATACAGTAAAATCATTAAAAAGGATATATAAAATAGTGTATTTGAAATAAATGAGGGGATGAAAACAATGAAGGTAATAAGGGAAACTATTATATTCAAATGGATTGTCTCAAACTAGATTATAATCATAATACTCAAAAGAAAGAATAGATTATATCCTAACAACTGAACAAAAAAAGGTAATAACCAAATACTTGATTATAATTTATTAATAGTAAATATAATAATTTTTATCCAAGAAAGAGATTATAAACTAATAAATTAATCTCTACTAAACACACGCTAAGTTATGCTGAAACATGTTCATAAGTTAAAAAAAAATCAAATAAGATATATCATAAAAATTGAGAGATTTTAACATGAGTTTATTTTTTTCTCCATGCATTAGGTGTTGGTTCAACTTGGAGATATACTAGATCGAGGTGAAGATGAAATTGCTATCTTGTCCTTGTTGCGATCATTGAATAAACAAGCTAAAGCAAAAGGTGGAGCTGTGTTTCAGGTTCGTCATCATCTGACTTTGAAATTCAGATTCAATCACTGTTATACTGAGTAGCAGCTTAACAAGGCGTTCAAGCTACTATCTCTCATAACTGAATGTTACATACAACATCACCGAGGAGATGGCAATTCCTCACATATTATGACATGATTTCCCTTTTCATTACTATAAAGTTTCTGTCTTTATCAAAATCTAAGTGCTAAGCAGAAATTATTTGTAAAATCTGAAGTACCTGGTGCATTGTTTTTTGGCTAATCTTTCTGTTGAAGTAAATTCCCATAACTGAATTTGGTTCATCTAGGTGAATGGAAATCATGAGACCATGAATGTGGAAGGGGATTTCAGATATGTTGACTCTGGGGGATTTGATGAGTGTAATGATTTCTTAGAATATATCAATGGTTCTGAGGATGACTGGGAAGAAACTTTTACTTCTTGGGTTGATGTCTCTGAAAGGTGGAAAGAAAATCGAACAATGTCAAAAAGTTATTGGGGACCTTTGAATTTGTTGAAGGTACTATAAATTTCTGATCTACTCTTCATTCACACGTACTTCTTAGTAGATATTTTGATCTTCACTGAGTATAAATTCTTCTTTCAAATTTGCGTTGGTTAAATTATCCAAAAAAAAATGAGTATCCTTACTAACAAATCAACATCAACATGCTAGAAACAGAACTGCAAAGTACTTGTCATGAGCCAACTATCCTAAAACTAGGATGATGGTCGAACTTTAGATCACATATATAATAAACTTTTATACCAAGTCATGGACCAATTACTCCAAAAGCTTAAACTGTTTGGTGATAGCACATGTATTGTTTTATATCAACTGTACTCATCCCTTAAAAATAATAGTTTTCTACACACAATAAAATGTACCTTTTACAGATTTGTGTGCAATAAGCTGAAGGAAAAGAATTTTAATTATGGTGAAGTAATTTAGTAATATACATAACCTGTTTTGCAAATAGATACTAATTTGTACACAAGATCATTGGTACCCACTTTACTAGATTTAGTCATTTAAATAATTTGAAATCATTAAAATTCCTAGTTGTGATTTTTAATATAAACAAATTTTTGTAGAATTTTTTGGTCTCATAATATAAACAAAATTATATATTTTCAATGTCATTAAATGTTTGTCTACTAAATATGTCGTTCTTGTATATATTCCCAAGATCACTAATGTTTTGCATAATATATAAGGGGTATGTTAGGAAACTACATCAAATATTTGATAACATTAATGCAAAAAACTACTTCCAACTATCATTTTTTATGTCTGAAATTAGTTACTTTTGCTTATATTTAGAACTGGGACTAATATTTTCTATGTAAAAACATTGTTGATGATTGATATGTAAGTACCTTTGTAAGCATTCTTTAATCCTTGAGGTTATACTCTGACCTTGGTGAATCACTGGGATCTAAACTTAAACTTTTAGTTATAAATATATAATAGGAAAATTTTAGAGAGCTATATTTTATTTATGTGTATCTAGGATCATATAGAAATACTTTGTCCCTTTATGTTTACAATATAAGTTTTCCTGTTTGAAAAAGAAGCTCGGTGTTATTCTAAAAATGTTATTGTATTGTTAATTTTTTGATAAAGCTTTCCAATTATTAGGACAGAGGCAAAAGGGAGTCATAGCCAGATCAATCCTCTTTAGGCCTGGTGGGCTTCTTGCTCGTGAGCTTGCTAGGCATGCTGTTGTACTTAAGGTCAATGACTGGGTCTTCTGTCATGGTGGCCTTCTTCCTCACCATGGTAAATGTTGTATGGCATTTTGATTTTGTTATCTTGAGATAGATTTTACTTGATCAGTATGTACATGGTGGTCTATTGCAAATTGTTTATTTATTAATTCCAAATGCCTAACATTGTTTGCTTCATTTTCTTCTCCCCTTTATTTTATGTAGTTGCATATGGCATTGAGAGGATGAATAAAGAAGTGTCTGAGTGGATGAAAGGTCTGCATGAGAATGACAATAATCTCAAAGTCCCTTTCATTGCCACTAGGGGTTATGATAGTGTTGTTTGGAATCGTTTATACTCGAGAGACTCATCAGATTTGGTGGACTATCAGGCTAAACAAGTAAGTATACTAAGGAGATCTTGTAGCAGTAGCAGTATTCTGTACTTAATAGGAAGGTCATATGTGGGTTAACAGAAACATGATAACTTCCCTTACCGTGCAACCATACAGATTTTATGTCACTGCATTTCTCCTTTTTTTTCTTTCTAGTGGGTGGTAATGGTTTACATGTGTGGAATTTTTACTTTACATCTGGATCTATGTCTGTGGTCTTCTTCAATCCATATTATGTGGCCAAAGTGGAGTTAATAAACTCAAAATTTCTAGGGACTCCAATCTACTTCAAAAGAATTTCGGTTTAACAGCATCATTAGCCTTATCCAGGTGAGATCAGATACATGACTACATGGATTACATGGTGCCATTGAGTGCGATTAAAAACCAAATTTTCTGAAATATTATCCAGAAGTAGGATAAGGCTACAAAATGTATTCCACTGAGTTAAAGTAAAAGCACAAAGCACTGCTATAACTAACAAAAGAATCTTGGAAAAATTGACTTGGTGTAACTGAACAGAGATAATGCAAAAAAGAAGTTTCCTAGTAGGAGAAAATAATAATAATCTGATGAAAACTATACCTGGTATTGGTTAGATTATACAAACATGAATCTTTACTAAGTGCATCCAAGAACTTCAAATTTATTTCATGCCTGCAAAAATGTCCACCTGGCATCTCCAGAAATGCAGGTGAGTCGCCCAGAAAATAAGCTTCTTGGCTCCATCTTTGGGCACTAAGCCAATAACTTTTTATTTGTGTTCCTAAAATTTCCAAAGCAGATCTTAAGATGTGAGATACTTTGAAGATTAGAGAAATTCTGTCTCAAGCTATCTTGGATTGATATTTCGAAATTAAATTTGATTTTCAGGTAAGTTCCACTCTTGAGGAGACACTGCAAGCAGTTGGAGCTAAGGCAATGGTGGTTGGTCATACTCCTCAAACTATAGGTGTAAATTGGTAAGAAAACATAACACTCTGAACACAGTCAAACTTAAAATAACCTCAAGTTGTCTCAAATCATACTGAGGTGTATCTTAATATACTTGAATTTTTTTAATTTAATTGTTAAATACAACATCTTAGTCTTTTGGTGCATTGTGGATGGAATAATTCTATTAATTGAAATTAGTTCTTTGCTTCCTACAGTAAATACAACTGTAGCATATGGCGTGTAGATGTCGGAATGTCCAGTGGTGTTCTTAATTCAAGACCAGAGGTAAAACAAATCCATGTGCATAGTGTCCTTATTTATATCCATCATTTAAACAATTCTCTGCATGACTCAGCAGAAGTGAAATACTTTTACAGACTAAATATTATAAGTGATACTCATGTCTTCTGACCATGCTTCAGACTTGGATTTTTTGTGGGGAAAGTAGTACCGTTACTAACATTTGAACTTTGTAAATAAGTAAATTCAATTTATCATGTTGACAGTTCTTGTTTCTTTAAAATCTCGTGACTTAAAACAGGTTTTGGAACTTACAGTTGATATCATATTTTCCAGGTTCTGGAAATTATAGATGATAAAGCAAGAGTTATAAGGAGCAAAAGAGACATACACAGTGGACTTCAAGCTGCTGCATATACCTAAGAGACAAACAATGGTTTAACAGGTATATTATATTATATTAATATGTGCCCCCTGCCCCTTAAATATGTATGTAGCTTATAGTTTATTCTTTGACACCATATACCTCTTGAAAAGTAGAATGACATAAAAATTAATGCACCACTATTGAAGTATGCACTGTTGTAGAAGACTGATCAGAAACAAGGAGAAAGAAAAGAAAAGAATTGAATCCTGAAATTTTATCACTCTTTTAGAAATTGATTGATTTCTGTGTGTTGATGGATTTATTGAAAATTTGGTTTTCAATATGGCCCACAATATTGTTTGAACCATGTAGCAGTTACTTAGCGAGATAAGACTTGATTCATTGTTAGCAATTGGCGAACTACCATGTGTTTGGATCTTTGAGGCTAGCTTCTCTTGCCCTACTCCTTAAATCCTTATGTAAAAAAGTCTCACATAACAACGATTAAGTTTAGGTGGATTAGGTAGTCTTGACCTTGTGTCAATCATAACTAAGAACTCAGGCTACAGATATTTAAGGGTCGTTTTTATTTCCCCACTAGATGTTGTTCTCTAATGCATGGGTACCTGTTTTTTCTTTTTCTATGCATACCCATCCGTTAATCGAATTAGTGAAGGGATTGGTTTATGGTTTATAGTTTATTGGTTTAATTATGGTTAAATCATTATTAATAAAATATATTTTTCATATTATATAACATAATAAATGATATTATCAATAATAAATTATATAAAAATTAAGTTAAATAAGGGTTATATTATATATTTTATAAAATAAAAATTTATAATAAATAAACAAAAATAGTACATAAATTTTATATGTATTTTTTATTTATTTATAAATATTTTAGAAAATATTTTTAAAAAATAATAAAAAGCAATTTTTAAAATCCAACCAAATTTTTAATACCTGACGTGTTTTGATCGATTTTAAAATATCTCGATCTTTTTAGTTGACCAATTCCCCGTCGGCCAACCTAGTCCGCATTCAACAGGAACACGTTAAGATACACAGCAAACACGTGTGTATATATATATATATATATATATATATATATATATATATATGCAACAGAGAGTCAGAGATATTGGTTAATCTTTGACTATCTCGCAAGGCAACTTTGAACTACTGTTATAATTTCCAACCTGTTTTGAATGTCATGGTTCGTGGTAATAGTTGTCCACTTATTCATTCAAATCAATATAGTGGAGGATTTTAGTTTTTAGAGTGGTTTGATTTCATGTCTTAAAAATTAAGTATTTAGCATATTAGTGATTAAGTAGGAGATAAATGCAAAATCTCTGCTGATCAATTTCTAGTGTGCCTTTTCAGGAAGTAGGGGCATCCAGCTACTGAAGTCCAACATTGGCAAATTTATCATATCCATTTACCTCTTCTAGTCACTATTTGCTTGCTTCACATAAAACTTGCGAGGACTGGAACAGTGCACCAATTTTGGCAACACAAAGGTTTTGTATCAAATATCATTTCGGTGATGCAATTTCAAGACCTGTCCATGAGAGAACCTCCAGAGTCCAAACTATAATATAGGTTTGCTGTTACATGTAGCCTCTTCTAATGGCTTAAATGCAAAGTGGAAATAGGATGTTCAACTAGGAGAAAAGGGGAAAAGAAAAGGAGTGTAAAATAAACTCAAATGTTGTACTTATGAATCAGTTGCATACATCAATTACATTAACCAGTTCTTCTTGTCTAAGTTGCTTGATCCCGAGTACCCAAACTCATCACACTACATACATCTTTACCTTCCTATTTTTATTGCTCTAAAAACATTTGGAAAGAAACAAAAATCCTATGTCAAAGTGTGGGCATGTTTTTCATTAATTTTATATCTGATTTTAAGGTAGGACAAGACATACTGAATTTAGAATGCATCTGCAATTAAGTATATAATTTAAAATAAATTAGGTGTTTAAGATTTAATTTTTTTTAATAATATTTATATTTAATTACATTTCTGTAGGTTCATTTCTGGTTGCTTAAAAAAACAGCCGAACCCGTAACTCACTAACTCGATGACATAGAGTTTAAGACCTAATTCAATGACATTAAAACCCAACATCAACATAAAACCCAGTTCCTTGATTAAATTGACGAACAACCTGAATTTAAAGGCATCGGGTTCGAGACCAACCGAGACGAGAGAATGGCGATGAAATTAAGGCAGTTTCTTTGATAAAATTTTAACTCCGAATTAAGCAGTCTATAAAGATATTCTGCCACTTTGAGCCAAAACTTCATAATATTTTGATTCAGAATCCGCACTAGTTGGTTGGGATTACTTGGCACATTCTCATCAACTATTGAAAATATCATAGGCTTAGCAGTTAGCAATTAGTTCTTGGACATCTTACAGAGAATAATAATAACCGGTAAAATTTGTCCTCTGCATTTATCGTCAAAATTATCATTTAATCAGAGAGAATATTGAGAAATACTTTATCAGCACAAATTAAAAATAACACTGGCTTCTCAATTCTCAGTTGCGGAACAACAAATGGAAAAGATAAACCCTAACAAATACTAGTTTATGGCAGGAAATGAGATCCCTTAAACTTCAGAATATCAAATAATCTTTTCATATAATTTAAGCTTACAATGCCAACTAAGGAAAAAATTTCATGTGGCGTAGAGTTGTTCTCTCACTATATAATCTGTCCAAATGAAACTAGCAAAAAGCTAAACCAGCAAAAAAATCAAAATTAAAACTGGCAATGTGTACAATAAAATAGCTTCTTAATGCGTTGGTTAATCCGTGCATTCTGAACGCATTGAAAAGGCTTTGCTAGCTCACGCCCCTGTTTGAAACATGTTATCAATGTTGCAGACAGAATCATCTATAATGGAACTGAAGAATGAGGAATATTCTAACTCTGTTATTTAGGTGACAGTGCCAGTGTCTTTCTGCTGATTGAAATCTTGGAAAAAGGACTTTCCAGCTTCATATGTAGACCAGCAAATAGCAGCTGCAGGAGCATGAAAGAGCATCCTTGGAATCCATCCTCGCATTAGGCCTCTGTATCCATCCTTTTTCACTATTGTTTTAATAACATCCCCAATTGAACCACTTTTGAACCTATCACAACCACAGACGCCCTGCACCATGACCCATGTCAAGATAAACTCTCCACGTAAAGTAAAGACAGGGCTAAAAATTGCAGTCTTATTCTCATTGATTTACCACCATTTGTAAAACCTACCAAATTCATATAATAAGAGTTTTTGCACAATCAATTTCCAGATACCAGATAAACTATTAACTTGACCAAGCACAATGATAATAAAATTCATGACATGATTAACCCCAATCCAATTTGAAATATTTTCCTTTGATTGGAAAATATTAAGTTCCTGTGGTGTGCTGTCTTATAGACCTAAAATGATCCCCAAGCAAGGGATGCTGGTCCACACCAGAAGGTTTTGGCAGCTCCTCAACCAACATATGATTTATATAGAATCATAAAATGAAGTCATCCCATTTAAAGCTAATAACCCATGAAACAAGAGTTGAAAGGATGTTCGGAAGAATTCAAATCCAAACATTATCATCAATTATTTGTATCATGATCTTCAGTATCACTCCAATTCAATACCACTTTGTCTAATTAAAGGTCTCAACTTCATAGGTTCAAGTGACCCAGTGGATGAGAATTTGCAATCATAGAAGGTTTATATTCCTAAATCTTCAAGTGCCAAATTAACAGTGCTAAATTTTAACAAAATTTTTAAAATGTTATGGTGGGATGATAGATCACCGCATCTTTCTCAACCTCTCGTCATATTTCCAATTGGGTTTTCCAACTAGATACTTGTTCTTCACATATACCAATGGTTCACCTGAGTATAACTATTTCCTCATTATGTTACTCAGGTATAATTTTGTAAAGTCAAAAGTTTTATCATCTTTCCATTTCTCCTGTTTTTTTGCATTAAATTTCATAGACATCATACTCAAAGGTAAAATCATAGCTCTAATGTTGGTTGATGGGGGTGCTACCATATTCTATCAAAGGACGTGTTAACAAGTTAAATGAGCAATATACCAAATGCCATAAGTGTCTAATATACAACAACAACAACAACAACCACAACAATAACCTTATCCCACTAGGTGGGGTTAGCTACATGGATCACACAACACCATTGAGCTCAATCACCATAAAGTATATGTCATCTTACTAAAAAAAGTATATAACAATTTAATAATAAATATATCCCTTTGCAAAATATGTTAGTAGCCTATTGACACCTAGTTTCATAGGGTTTTTATTTAGATAGATGAAAATTCATGTACGAAATTAGTGAAATACAACCAAGAGAATGATAGGAAATATCAAATTCTACAAAACAGAAAGACTTAGAAAAAGAAACAAGAATGAAGCAAGGCTGATCAAACTCTGCAATACACAATAACAGAACCCAGAGCAGAGCACTACTTCATTTTAGAGAACCTGAGGCTGCATCTTGATCCCCATTCCCATTACTCACACTCACACACCCAGCCACCTTTAGGCTTTAACAGTTTAACCATCCTCTCAACATGTTTTACTATCCCCATTTTAGCAACAACCAAGCCCTATAGGTTGGCAACAAGGATCAATTGCCTCCAATGGAATTTATCAAAAACCAAGCCCAAAAATTACTAATTAGAGCAAATTGTTACTCCTTGATCTCGGCTCTTCGCCATCTGGGACTGTAGGCTGTTCACCCACCATAGCCGTAGCGAAAGCAAGTCTTCATAGGGCTATCCATGAGTATTTTATTCTTATATAGTATTTGGAATTAGATACCATTTAGAATTAGCAATAACATATTCTAATGTTTTATGGTTTATATCAAATAAAAAAGTTAAAATGATGAATTATTAGAGTACAGTAAACAGTAATATATATTACAATATTCTTATAATTAGATTTTTAAAGTTGCCATCTACCCATTTTAATTCAGATTATTTTCCAATGGATTCACTTTTCCACAGAGCCTACGCTGTGGTGCAACAGCTTCACATATGAAAACCACACAGAAGCACAAAGAACTTTCCCATGGAACTAACTTTTACAAAACATAAGCTAAAATGACTGTCCCATTTAGACACTGATAAAAATGGATAAGCTCAAAACAGTAACATCCACGTTTCATTCAAATCTAACTACCAGACTCTCAAAATCCGATAAAATCATGCTACCCACTTCTTTACATTCCACAGCACAGCACACAAATTCCAGAAAGAGCTCAGCTCACCATTCGTAAGCTGAAAAGGTATGCATATCATATGTGTCCAATTCAACTTATTTTATAGAAACAATGGCTTATTTTTTGTCAACTTCTCAAAAGAGCTCTTGGAAACAACCAATTATTCCCTTCCAAACACGCACTTAGCAATTCAAACTCTAGTCACCTATAAACATCCAGATTATTACAAAATTCAAACTAGAAAAAAAAAATTGTCAAATTTGAGAAACAGTAACAACCAGTAGTAGCAGAATCATTATACCTGACACTGCAATTGAGTTTTAACAACATCAAGTGGCGTTGTAACGACAGCAGCCAAGCCACCAGCAGCAGCACCAGCAGTGGCATGAACCACCCACCGTTCATCGTCGACACTCTCCGGCGACACCTCCATGAGGCCCCGTTTCGCGGCCTCATACGTAGCAAAATGCACCGCGGTGAACGGCGCATTCATCACTACCGTGGTCCTATACGACGCATAGAACGCTCGGAACCCTTCCTCACTCATCACTCTCTTGACGCAATCCCAAACCCCCTTGTACCCGCTGTTCCCCAATTGCAACCGCTGCTTCACCATGTCCATCGGCGTGAACACGGCGTCGCTGGAAACAGTGGCGCAAACGCCTGAAGCGGCGTGCACAACGGCGTTGTTAGGGTTTCCATCGGAGAAACGCTTCTTGCAAGTCTCGTAGACGGAGAAATAAACGGCGTGGGCGGGGCCGGCGCCGAGGCCCATGGCGCCGATGCCGCGGTAGAGAGCCGATGGGCCTTCGGATTGGAGGATGGAGCGAAGGGCCTGACGGACGGTGACGGATTTGATGGGGCAAGAACCGAGGGCTTGCATGTGGGTCTTAACGGTGTCAACGGGGAACATGGCCATGTGTTCGACGCAACCGGCGATGGATCCGGCGATCATGAACTGCCAGAAGTGGAGGCCGTCGTGAGTTGACAGCGTTAAGTCGGAATGGAAATCGGGTCGGAAATCGGGGTTTTGGAACTTGGCCCTAGCGTCTGTGGCCATCAGTTGTAGAAGAAGAGAAAGAATTAAAAGGGGATGTTGGGAATTGGGATTTGGTGCATTCCTGAGGAGTGAGTGAAGAGAAGAGAAAGGGTTACTTTGTTTGGGAAAAGTCTAAGACGGAGGCTGAATGAGGATTCGGTCGTGGACTTTTTTCTGTATCTGATAACTTAATTCATTAGGGCTCCAAATTTTCCGGAATACAAAAGGGCTTCTCTAATCTCTTTTTCTTCTACTACTATAATTATGATACTATGTGGTAAAATTAACTGTTTATTAAAAACTTATGACAATTTTAAATTGATATATTCACTATTAAAAATTATTATATTTTGTCACATTTATATTCTTAATTACTGTAATTTTTTAATTTTGAATTTTATTAAAAATCACAATTAAATTTAAAATTGATATATATACTAAACTCAATATTTTTAGTTATTGTAATTATAAATTGAGAATCAATATCAATGTATAATTAATATATATAGTAAAATTAACTGTGTAATGTATTAAATACTGAATGGTATGTACCGGGGTCGAGAGTCTAGTGTGGGACCAGTCATAAATGTTCTTTGTTCTGAGTGATTTATACATCAGTACAATGAGTATTGTACCCTGTATTGTGTCCTTTATCTCAGTGAGAAATAAAGGTCTTGGTGTCTTGGAGATCCTTCACACCAAACTCTCACGTTAATGAGGGGCGAAAGGTGATGAACTAGAAAATTCTCCTACGCTCAAGTTAGTAACCAGAAAAGGAATTCAAGGTTTCTGAAGCGTAAGTTTGAGAATGAGTCTAACGTACCAGAGTTGTGAAAGTGTGGGTATTTATATGCATGTAGAGAATGAAAAGTCTTTTAGGGTTAGGGGGACCATTCATACAATATGTCAGTACGATTCCGACACACAACGCAGGCATCTCCGCGTCGTCTGTGAATGTTCCCCTACGACTGTACCTTGTACTTTTTGTCAGTGACACTGATGCTTTCCAGTGTGCTAGGTGCTGACCTGGACTTCCGATATAGATATAAATCTGATACAAGCTTAGAGTCCGGAGGTTTACTAGTGACACCGGTAAGTAAGTGAGAACGAATAAATTTTACCCTTTTGCCCATGTACCGGTATCGAGACTGGATCAAATACTATGACTATTTAATTCAAATTGATCGGGGGTGATGACCAGAACCCAGTCCGGGGTACAAGTATACCATGCCACGTCACCAAGATGGCCATTAAATCTGTAATCATAGTCTTTTACCGTTAATGACTACGATTTTATTCCTTAAACCCTGGTTCTTAGCTGACAGTCAGACAATGAGTCAGATGAGGTATGGGCAGTCTGACCTTGTGGACACTGTAGCAATAGTAAGTTAGGAGAATAGTCAAATCACTTCCTAAACTAAGGTAAACTCTATAAATACCATTCATTTATCTGATCCAATTCTAGAGAGTTACCTCCGTAATACCCTATCTTATCTTAATCACTATACTGACTTGAAGAACCTCGGATTCCCACTAAACGTAGGTATAAAATACCGTACTCCATTGAGACGACATAAAATTTAAAGTTAGAGAGGTAACTACAGTCAAGGTCATTAACCCTTGACCACGGTCAAGATACTAGACTCTTGACCTTAGTTCTAGAACAGAACACAAATATATAATATTCAATATTTATTGTGCATTATAAATGTTATCAAATATCAAAAATATCAAATAGATACAATAAGATTTTAATTTAAATATATACTATATCTATTCAATTTATAGATATTTATTACTTCATATTTTTAATTAAAATTTGGAAAATTTTAATTAAAATTTGGAAATTTTAAATTTTAATATAATATAAAAATCAAAATTCATTAAAAATTAAAATTTATAAGTTTTATTATAATATATACAAAATTTTGAAATTCATTATAAATTAAATTTACAACTATTAAAATTTTAATATAAATATGTAAAAATTAAAATACTAAATTTCATTAGAAACTACAATCAAATTTAAGATAGATATATTGATTAGTGTAACATCCTGATTTTAATTGTTTGTTAATTTTAGTAATTGAATAATTAAATTAGGAAGGTTAAATCAATTAATAGTGATTGCGCTAATTTCTAGAATTTATCGGGGTAAGTTTTGGGTAACCTAAAGTTACCCGACTGGTTTTAGAAATTAACTGAACGCAATAAAGGACTAAATTACCCTCACCCTCTTAATTTTCAATTTTCATTCTTTCTCTCAATTTCACTTTCCTTCTCACCGTGCATGTTGAAGAAAGAAAAGAGAAGGATTTATTACTTCTTCTCCTCCCTCCACTCGCAGGTTGCACTTCCACTCTGATCTTCTCCTTCTTTAATTCCTCTCAAATTAAGCCAAATTTTGGACTCCATTATCCTTCCTCTCTTCACGGATAGCAATGGAAGCAAAGGGGAAACTCTAAATTTTCCAATTATAAAGGTATGGTTTCATG
This sequence comes from Clitoria ternatea, assembly GCA_037962975.1. Lineage (NCBI taxonomy): Eukaryota > Viridiplantae > Streptophyta > Magnoliopsida > Fabales > Fabaceae > Clitoria > Clitoria ternatea. The sequence goes on along the minus strand of CM075671.1, from coordinate 27,754,226 downwards.
AACCATTTTCAAATTTTTGGCTCACTTCTTGACCCTCACTCTCAATTCTTCTAACTTCATTCATTCTTAGGTTGTTTGGGAACCTATTCGAGTGTTGTGGGCAGCTCCTAGGCACCTTAGGGATTCCTAAATTTTAAACTTCAAGTGAATGTAGCATGACCCATTACCTTATGTAACTGTTTCTCAAATTCAGGTATTAATCCTTTGATTTCCATGGCTAGAGATCATTTCAAAACCATTTGATAACGTGTGCCAGCCTTGGCACCTTAAGAAATAGCGAGCGAAATCATCAACGTATTTTAGTAAGTTGGAACTTATCAGAATTATTGTGAATTGATGATTTTAACTTCCTTATAGGTAACTAGTAGCATAAGGGTTATTAAAATAAATTAGTTAATTTTAGGAGTTGTCGGACTAAGGAATGAAATCAAAGTGTTCGAGAAATATTTTGGGCATTTGAGAATCATCGATTCCAGGTAGGAGGAGTATTATATTTTAAATATATAGATTATAAGCGGATATGGGTATATATATTTGCTTGTGTTTGATGATTTATGATGCTTTAATGAGAATTTAAAATGATGACAAAGTTTGACAGATATACCCCTTTTGATGTCATTGTTATATTGATTGGTGAATTCTTGAATGTATTCGATTCTGTTCATATATGTATTAGTGTTAACTTGATGATTGGGATATTGATTGGATGATATTGCAATGAATGAATATAATAGTTGATTATATTATATTAGTGATGATAAAATGAGCTTGAGGTAGCTTAGATAATATTATGAATGGATTGTAATTGACTATTGCATGTTATGTCTGTTGATATGTTGAAATGAGAACCCTTGGTGATGGTAACTAAATGGTGCCCCTTGTGATGGTAATCAGGTGGTTCATGATGATTATGATTGGTTGTAGCATAACATTTGCATTCAGGCATATACAGGACTACAGGGAGCCTGTGACGTCGGCCTAGATGTGAGGACGGCCTGTGGATACGTAAAGACCCTGTATGGTTTCTTTTGGATTTCATAACTGCCTTGGATTAAGTTTAAGGCAGGCTTGCAACACCTGTGTTGAGTTGTCGTTATCATTCGAAGTGACCGGTGTTGCTTTATAGGCGAGCAATTCAGTACCAGTAAAAAGAATTGATTATATGTTAAGAAAAACTTATACACTACAGTGTAAATCCCATCAATAGAGTCAGATCCGCATGCACATATATTTGCATATAGATATTGAGGTTGAAATGTTGTTAAGCAGCTCGTGATATGTATTATTATGTTTAATGCATTTGTGATTATGTAAATATGTTAAATGGAAATATGAATGATGATGATTCATGATGATTTATGTATTGTTATGATGATTGTAGAACTGGATAGGTAATATTGTGCGTTATGGTGAAATCTGATTCAACACATGTCATTTAACATATATATGCTCACCCTTAAGTGTTGTTGTTTTTCAATGGATTTGGACCGAAGCAAGGAATGGTGAATGGTCATCAAGCCTGTGATGAAGTTTAGTTGGATGAACTAATGAATATATACATGTTGTGAATATATGTATATATGCTAGTATAGTTTGATATTTTGTGTCTTGGTCGGCCCTTGATATGTGTGTGTATGTGCGTGTGTGTATTGTATAGTGGATTTAGGTATCTGGTATCCTCACTAGAGGATTAGAGTCATTTTGATACCTATGCATATGAAATTGATGAGGTTAATGGATTGATATTTGTTATGCCGAGGAATTGTTATATGATATGGATTGTATTGTGGGAAGGATTGTGATCATCATATTGAGTGAGAAATGAATTGACATTTTATATATATGGTTATGTAATGTTGAATTGAGTAATGACATGTAGATTGTTGTGAAATCATGCATGAATAGGAACTGAACAGGTCAAAATAGGATCCTTAAGGTTTTGGAACCTCTGGATAGGTCCAATAACTTATATTTGGTAATTAGAATGTGTGAGGATTGGAATGGTCTAATTTGAATGGCAATTGATAGGTTAAGTTGGGTGGAAATGGCCTAATTTGGCCAAATTATGTTTTCGAGCATAACTTGCTCATTTTTAAGAATTTTGGAGTGTGGCTTGTTGCCACAGGTTATAAATAGTGTGATTTAGGTGGTGTCAAAGTTTGGTAGTGTTTGGAGGCCATTTAGGAAAGTTAGGGTATGTGGAAGTTGGTCGGTAACCAAAATTCAACACAATTTTACATTTTGTCTGTCCAGTAATCGATTACTAGATTGATGTCATCGATTACACGATTTTTGTAATCGATTACCACACATACCTTAATACTAGAATTCTATTTTAATTGTTGGTAATCGATTACAGGATTGGTGTAACTGATTACACAACATCTCATGACCTCTATAACTTGCTGAAACATGTTGGGACAGTGTTTATATGTTGAAACAAGTTTTGATAATGACAAACAAAGAGCTCAAGCATGGATAACATTTAAAGGACTTAAGCACAACATCAACCATCAATAAGAACAAGTATTAAATATATTGATGAACATCAAGGATATATCACAAAACAATTCCAAGGGTTAAAAATAAAAGAGAAATGACCATCAAATGAAAAAGGATCAAGATCAACAAGCCACATGTTCAAAAAATGTCACCAACGCATGGAAAATGAAGAAACAGGCTTATGAATCAATTCTACAACCCTCTGAATCGATTCACATGTGTAACAAAGCTCTGAATCGATTCAACCACTGTCTGAATCGATTCACACGTGAATTCAAAGTTCTGAATCGATTCATGTACCTGTCACGACCAAAATTCATGTCAAAAGAACCTTTGAATCGAATCATAACTAAATTGAATCAATTCATACGTATTTTGAACAGAAATCAGAGGCTTCTGAATCAATTCATGGGCATCTTGAATCTATTCATACATCAGAAATTTCAAATTTGAATATAATTAATCGATTCTAAATAATTGATGAATCGAATCTTTTAGTGGAAACAACACTACACAACACTATAGTTTTAAAATTGAAGCGCCATGCTCCACTACACAGAAAGGAATAAATTTGAAAACAAGTTGCAACAACTCCATGCTTTCTAAAGGCTATAAATAGAGGAAGGATTGAAGCAGTGAAACATACCAATAGAAAATCAAGCATTACATTTTGTTTTCTTCTTTCTTTTCTCTTCACAACAGCTCTCTTTATTTTTCACTTGCATATATTCTGAGAGTTATTAGAGAGGTAATATGCTTAAACTTGTATATCCACTCTATTGAAGAGTTATCCTTGTAAAATCATTCACCAAAATCTGAGAGTTTAGGATAGGGTTCAACCTTGATTAATGAGAGATTGTGGGATTGGCCGGGTTACTCTTTTGCTTGTGAGGATTAAGTTCTTGAGTGTGGGGCACTAGGAAGCTGCAATTGCTCAAAGCTTTGTATCTCAAATCTTCAATAGTGGAATCCTTCAAGTGGTTTGCTTAAAGGCGAGACTTACACCGGAGTGGTGAAACTCGTACATCGGTTTGTAACTCTCTCATCCTTAAACTCTTTTATAATTGTGGAAATAAACTGCTTGTTGACTTAATTGTGCATATAATTTATTTGTAAAATTGCTTAAGTTGAATTCTTGATTTAATTAACTTAATTCCTATAGGACTTAATTATTGTATACCAAATGTTTGATAAAATACTGTGTGATTAATTTATTATTATCATTACTTGTAATTATTATCATCTTTTTCATTAATTAAATAATTGATAAAGAATCAATTTCAAAAGCATTCCAAAGAAATTTTTAATTACTCAATTCGCCCCCCTCTTGAGTAATCGAGGCCACTTGGTTAACAGGGACTCCACTTAAACCCTTTAAGGTTAAGGTAACTAATGTTTGGGACTTCCAAGTGATCAAATGAGGTTCGTAATTAATCAAAAATAATTTTCCCCAGGTTTTTATTTAGTTGAGGATTAGGTGCTTGTTAGTCCTCAAATTTATAATAATTTTCTTAATAATTTTTTTTAAAAATAATAAAAATTAGTTTACTTTATTAGAAATTTAAGTTTTAATTGTAATAAAGGGAAATTATTGGATTCTATCTGCCTTGATTAAATTTCTCTAGTTTTGCAGTGAAAAATTAAAGAAATTCAAGAGAAAATTGAAGATCTGGAGAGTTAACGCGTAACATTAACACCACGCATAGCGTGGGAATTTTTGATGCTGACACTACGCATCACGCCCACGGGTAGCGTCAGAAGCTACGTGGGCTCCACTTACAGGTGGCCAAGCACTCAGCCAATTGACCCATAATTGGCCAATCCACTTCAGCTAAGTGCCAAGCCGAAAGAGGGGACATGTTTGGGCATTTTTGAATTAAAAATTCTTAATCATGGGCACTTAATCACGTGTTTAATGGGGGCTGAGTCAAGAACCTGACACTACACGTCAAGACCCTTCTTCAGCCCTATAAATAGGCCACTTCCAAGGCATTCAAGGTGTCCATCCCACCCCATTCTGATCCCAATTCAACTCTGAGTTTTAAAACTTCCTTCCTTTCTTTTGAGTTTTGAGTGTTCTTTTGTGAGTTTTAAGTTTAGAGTGGTTTTTAGATACTTCAGAGTGTTGTGTAGTATTGTGAACTCTTGTATTGTGAAATGTTTCCACACCTTCGTAATGTCAACCTCTGTAAGTGTTGTTTTTACTTTTACCATGTGTAACTAAATTGTTTATGTTGGAATTTGGTGAATCAATCTATTATATGATGTTGTAATTTATGATTCAAGTACCATGTTAGTATTTCAATCTTTTATTAGTATGAACATCAAACGGGAGAATGATTTTCATGCATATTGAAACTTGTTTTATTAGTGTGAATGTCAAATAGGAGAATGATTATTCATGCCATATTAAAATCTGTTTTAATGAAAGTAAAAGTTGAAATACCTTTAATATGCCAATTACTAGGAATAGAATTGGTAATTATTGTTTCTATAAGGCCAGGACTTAATGCAAGTTTTTACTGAGAAAGCTCACGAGGGATCGAAATTTACGGTAATTACTTAGAATTTATATCACGAGGGATCGGATATAATGATTTTAAGCTGCAATAACATGAACTTGATAATCAAATATGCATGTTTGTAATCATTTCATTATATTTTAGTACGAGGATCCTGTTATTCAAGTGACCTCAATACTCAAGAGGGGGGGTGAATTGAGTTTTTAAAACTTTTAGTTGGAATGCTTTTGAACTTGATTCTTATGTTCAAATTTACAAGATTATGCAAGTGAAATCAAGATTAATGAAATGTGCAAGGCAAAACAAAGGTAAATATAGCTAAGACAATTTGACAAACACTTGGTGTGCAGTATTTAAAGTTTACCAAATTAAACAAGTTTAAGTATGCAAGCCACAATCAATCAACACAAGCCAATTAAACACAGTATATAAAAGTAAAAGAGTAGGGAAGAGGAGCTTGCAAACCGATTTAACGAGTTCCATAAATCCGGTGTACGTCTCGCCTCTAAGCAACCCACTTAGAGGATTTCCACTATTGTAGAATAGAGATACAACTTTGAGCAATTGCGGCTTCCTAGTGTCCCACACTCAAGAACCCAATCCTCACATGTATAAGGGCAACCCACCCAATCTCTCAATCTCACAATATCCCAAAGGTTAAACCCCAACCTTTGTAACCACTCAACCTAGAGTGAACAACCACTCAATCTAGAGTGAATCTTTGGTGTATGGTGTATTGTTTACAATCAAGTAACTCTCTCAATAGAGTAGATGTACAAAAGAAGTTTCTCTCAAATCTATAACTCTCAAGAAGAGAGAATATGCAAATGAAATTCAGAATATACAAGAGTAAGGGCTTACTAAGCACAAGAGTAAGTAAAGATTGATAGCTTGATGTTGTGTCTTGTTGTGCTTGAGTTCCTCTTGCATTTATAGAGTCATTTGAGGGTTTGGTGAGTGCCTTGGTCTTCCTAGCCGTTGCACATAGTGGGGGTCTGAAGGAGTGGTGGAGAAATGTGCTGGTTTCCCACTAATATGTGTTTTCCCACTATCGTAATCGATTATGCCTTAAGGTGTAATCGATTACACTTCGAATCTTTCATCTCTGTTCGCTATGTAATCGATTAGATGCCATTGCCTAATCGATTAGCTTCAAGTCAGAAGCTTGGTAATCGATTGAACTTTGCCTTGTAGTCGATTAGCAGTGATACCTGATGCATTTAATTTATCTTCGCAGCTTTGTAATCGATTATACAGTCTTGATAATCGATTTGCTTCATTCCAGTAGCCTTTTAATCGATTGACTGAATTCTCTTAATCGATTAGCTTTTATACCTGATGCCTTTAATGTCATTTATGGTTTGGTAATCGATTAGACCATGAGTGTAATCGATTATAGTAATTCCAGTAGCTCTATAATCGATTATTTAAAATGTTGTAATCGATTAGATTGAAGTCCTGATGCAATTGTTTCAAAACAGAAGCTGCCTAATCGATTAGATGAGGCCCCCTAATCGATTAGCTGCGTGTCTGATTCCATATCTTTGTTTTTGTAAGGAATTCTTCAAGAGTGCTTTGTCATTATCAAAATTCTTAAACCTATGATCACATTCAAAACACATTCTCCCCTTTTTTGATGATGACAATAATGTTCATCTCTTGAGGGTTGTTAGTTTAAAGAATAATCTTTATCTCTAATTTTGTTTATGCAACAACATTTGAATTCTGCATAAAAATCCTTATCTCTTAATCAAATAATCAGAGTCTGCCTTATCTATTAACTAATTTGTTTATAAGTTATCCCTTACAACATTATCTCTTGAAACAGCTAAGTCTCCCCCTATCTTTAAGAGTATATGCAGATAATATCGGATAATTTTTAGCAGTCAAAAACAGCAAAAATAGATGAACAAGCTATCACTTCTTCTCCCCCTTTGTAATCATCAAAAACAAATAAAGCAATGATAGTCATATTAAGAAAGATAAATTTTATTCATTAAGAACTGAAGGGAAAGTACATTTTAAGGAAATGATGAAAAACTGAAGCAGAAAGACAGAAAGCACAATGATCAATAACATAAAAATGGATCTAGTTATCCGGGTTAAAAAATCTAAGTTCAGAGATTTGATGTGACAGCTCCTCATAACGCTGTTGCATCAGCTCAAAATGTTGCTGCTCAGTTATGGAAAACTCTTGAAGAGAGTTTTCAATACGGTCGAAGCGGCGATCAAGGTGAGCGTAGAGGGATGCAAATGGGTCAGCAGGGGCAGATGATGAAGCTTGAGTTGCAGGAGGAGGAGGGGCTGGCTCATCAGCAGGAGCTTCATAGGGAATGTTGGCATGGATGCCTTCCGCTCGTGAGTACCATGCTCCATTTAGAAAGACAAGACCCATCTTAGTGAGGTGATGAGTGCCAATGCAGGCTTTTGGAGGCACTTTTTCTGACAATTCTCCAACCAAGTCTACTCCGCAATGTTTGAAGATTTTGGTGAGTAGAATGGCATATGGAAGCTTTTGTTGGTCTTTTGCATGGCGCATGTGGAACTTGACCAGTTGAACCCAGTTTATCTCTTTATGGTTCAACATAGCCCACATTATGAGGACATCATCCTCTTCCACCAAAGCATAGTTCCCACCACGGGGAACCAACATCTTGATTAGGAAAAAGTGAAGGAGGCGGTTGTTCATGGTCAGATGTCCCACCAGCTTATGATTGCTCCTTGGGCGATCAGCCTTCCACAAGGATTAACGAGCAGTGAGAGCATTGAAGCCCTATTCATCTTTGGGTTCTCCTCCGTCAAAATCTGCATTGTTAAGCGGCAGCATAGAAATTTCTGCAAACTGGGCGTTGGTGAGCTTGATGGTCATATTTTTGACCTTTGATTTGACCATCCCATTAACAAGTTTGAGATTGCAGTAGAAAACGTGGATGAGTTCAGGATAGTATTGTTCTTGCTTAAGGGTGAGGAAGGGAAAAAGGTTGTAGTGGTGAAAGCATTGGGTGAAGGTGAGGCTATGGTTATCGAAGGTCTCAACAATAGTGTAGTGGGGGGTCATGATATCTTTTTTAGAGAAATTATTAACAAAGTGTTGAAGGTCTCTAGGAGATGAGAAGAACCTAGAGAAGTCTAGGGGGTTGTTGGCTTGGGCCATGGAGGACCTAGCTCTCTTGACTATGCGGGAAGAAGCCATTGACAAGGAATGTAGAGAAAAAGATGAAGAGAGGAAGAGAGTTCTTGAGAACTTTGAGAGATAGGAAGAGGAAGGAGGTAGTGTGAGATGTGAGGGTGAAGAGATGGGTATTTATAGATAGAAATTAGGTTTAGAAAGGATGGAGATGAGTTAAAAGAGGGAGGAAGTCGAGCAGTCCTCGGGAACCTGCGTTTGACTGTTGGAGTTCCGATGCTAATCGATTACGAGGATGAGGTAATTGATTAGCTCACTATTTTTGGAGAATTTGAATCGTTTCGCTCAGAGGGTAATCGATTATGGCAGTTGCTTAATCGATTAGTGAAGAAATAGAAGCGTCCTAATCGATTGAGATAGTCCGGTAATCGATTAGTGGGAAGATGAAACGTTTTGGACCTAAAACAGAGGCTTTGTAATCGATTATGGTTCAAGAGGTAATCGATTATGAATAAAACAGAAACTTTATAATCGATTAGATGTCAATGAGTAATCGATTATCAATGAAACAGAGGCTTATTAATCGATTAAGAGGTGTTATGTAATCAATTATATGGTCCAAAAATTTACAATTTATGCAGCTTTCTCACAGGAAGGTTGCAGTTTCAATGAATCATACCACAGATAGTAAACAACTCATATAAACATGTTATACAACAATGTTTTTATCAAAATACTTCATCATTCAAACACAATTGATCATGTCAAGAATTCCTAATTCTCTTCTAATGTGGATGAATTGCTCTTTTGCTAATGGTTTGGTGAATATGTCTGCCAATTGTTTAGAGGTATCAACATGTTCAAGCACACAATCACCCTTTAAGACATGGTCTCTAATAAAATGATGCTTTATTTCAATATGTTTAGTCCTAGAATGCATGACAGGATTCTTTGAGATATTGATAGCACTAGTATTATCACACTTAAGAGGCACATGGTCTAATGCAACTCCAAAGTCTAGAAGTTGTTGTCTCATCCAAAGGATTTGAGCACAACAACTGCCAGCTGCAACATATTTTGCCTCAGCTATGGATAAAGCAACACTTACTTGCTTCTTGCTATGCCGAGAAACAAGGGAACTACCAAGTAAATAACATGTGCCACTCGTACTCTTTCTATCGAGTTTACAACCAGCAAAGTCAGAATCAGAATATCCTATGAGAATACATTCAACGCCTTTGGGATACCATAAACCAACATTTTGAGTACCCACAAGATATTTCAAAATTCTTTTCACAGCAGTGAGATGTGATTCTTTAGGACATGCTTGATATCTAGCACACATGCACACAACAAACATAATATCAGGTCTACTAGTTGTTAAGTAAAGTAAGGAGCCAATCATACCTCGGTATTTAGTTATTTCAACATCCTTACCTTTCTCATCTTTGTCTACGTAGCAAGATGTACTCATGGGTGTAGCCATTTCATTTGCTTTGTCCATTTCAAACCTTTTGAGTAGTTCTTTGCAATATTTTGTTTGACTAATGAACATTCCCTCATTAGTTTGTTTGATTTGTAATCCAAGGAAGAAGGTGAGTTCTCCCATCATGGACATTTCGAATTCTTTCTGCATAATCTTGGCAAACTCTTGACAAAGAATTTCATTAGTAGCACCAAATATTATGTCATCAACATAAACTTGTACCAAAAAAATGTCATTATATTTGTGTTTTATAAACAGTGTAGTATCAACCTTACCTCTTTTGAAATTATTTTCTAAAAGAAATTTGCTAAGTCTTTCATACCAAGCTCTTGGAGCTTGTTTCAAACCATATAAAGCTTTTCTTAGTTTAAAAACATGGTTTGGAAATTTGTGATTTTCAAAACTGGGAGGTTGATCTACATAGACTTCTTCTTGAATATAGCCATTTAGAAAAGCGCTTTTGACATCCATTTGATAAAGCTTAAAATCCATACAACAAGCAAAAGCTAATAGTAATCTTATGGCTTCTAATCTAGCTACAGGAGCATACGTTTCTTCATAGTCTATCCCTTCTTCTTGATTATATCCTTTAGCAACTAATCTAGCTTTGTTTCTTATTATTATGCCATTCTCATCTAGCTTATTTCTAAAAACCCATTTTGTTCCTATTATTTGGTGATCATTGGGTCTTGGCACTAATTTCCAAACTTCATTTCTTTCAAATTGATTTAACTCTTCTTGCGTTGCCAACATCCAATGTTCATCAATAATAGCTTCATCAATGTTTTTGGGTTCTATTTGAGATACAAACGCTAGGTGATTACAAGTATTTCTAATAGCATTTCGAGTACTTACACCTTGAGTCATTTCTCCTATGACTTTGTCTAATAGGTGATCCTTCAATGTGATCCATTGATGTGGTTCCTCATTTTGTGTTGTTTCTTCTTTCTTGTTGATTTCCTCCTCTTCATTCAAGTGCATTTCTTGAAGTGCACCTACAAGATCATCAATATCTTCCTTTCTCGGAGGGTTATGGCTATTTTCATCAAATTTAACATGAATAGATTCTTCAATGGTATTTGTGCGTTTGTTGAAGATTCGATAAGATTTACTAGATTGAGAGTATCCTAGGAAGATTGTTTCATCAGCTTTAGCATCAAACTTACCTAGATTATCTTTCCCATTATTGAGCACAAAACACTTACATCCAAATATATGAAAGTATGAAATGTTGGGTTTTCTGCCCTTGTAAAGTTCATAGGGGGTTTTCTTTAAGATAGGCCTTATTAAACATCTATTCATAACATGACAAGCGGTGTTTACCACATCGGCCCAAAAATGTTTTGCAATATTGTTTTCATTTAACATGGTTCTAGCAAGCTCCACTAATGATCTGTTTTTCCTTTCTACTACTCCATTTTGTTGTGGAGTTCTAGGAGCTGAAAAATTATGATTTATACCATGTTTTTCGCAAAACTTTTCAAAAGATTGATTTTCAAATTCTCCCCCATGATCAGTTCTAATGGATGTAATTTTTGAATTTTGCTCATTTTGGATAATCTTAACAAGTTTCTTGAATGCATGATATGCTTTATCCTTATGAGCAAGAAACAAGGTCCATGTATATCTAGAGTAGTCATCTACAATTACTAGACCATAGTAATTACCACCAAAGCTTTTGATTTTGGAAGGTCCAAAGAGATCTATGTGCAAAAGTTGTAAAGGCTTTTGGGTGGAAACAATATTTTTCGATTGAAAGGATGCCTTTACTTGTTTTCCCTTTTGACATGCATCACAAAATTTGTTTTCAAATTTAAGCTTTGGTAAACCAATTACTAATTCTTTGGAAACAAGTTTATTCAAGTGGTCTACATGTATATGAGCTATTCTTCTATGCCATAGCCAAGTTTCATCCTCTCTAGTCATGAAGCATTGTACATCATTTGAAGACAAACTATCCATATCAATCATATAAATATTATCAATTCTTTGGCCTACAAACTTAACTTCCTTATTAGTCTTATGCTCAATTATGCAACAATTTGATTCAAACAAAACTCTATATCCTTTTGTCACATAATTGACTAATGCTAAGTAAGTTGTGTTTAAGATCTTCAACATACAACACATCACTAATAGAGGTAGAAGAATTCTTACCAATATTTCCAATGCCTAGAATCCTTCCTTTGGTGTTGTCTCCATAGGTGACACTTCCTTTTCTTTTGGGAATGAATGATGTAAACTTGCTTATGTCTCCCGTCATATGCTTTGAACACCCACTATCCAAATACCAATGGGTGTTACTTGCCTTGAAGTATCCTACAAAACAAGATCAGTTTAGAGAACTAGGTACCCATTTTATGTTGGGTCCTTTAAGGTTAGCTTGTGGTAATGTCCCTTTGGGAACCCACACCTTTCTTATAACCTTTGGCCCTAATTTTCTAACATTGCAATTTGAATAGTTATGACCTTTGAATCCACAATGGTTGCATTTCATGAAGGGCGAGGATGATTTCATAGGAGGTACAAAGAAGTTCTTGTAATGCTTTTCCTTTTTAACAGAATTGTACCCTAAACCAGTTTTGTCAAACATGCATCTTTGATTTCCAAGTAGTACATTCAGATTATCTCTACCATTTGTAAACCTCTCTAAGGTTTTGTTTAGATCTAGGACTTTGTTTTCTAGATCAACACATTTCTTAGCAAAATCACATGGTTTATTCTTGGAGCATGTTTGAGCATTTTCCAATTCTTCTTTTAAGCATTCATTCTCTTTACAAACTTCCATAAGGTGCATCTCTAGAGTGTCACTAGTTTTTCTAGACATCTTAAGTCTATTGGATACTTTTACAAATTTATCATACAATTCCTCTAGAGCATCTAGTAATTCATCCTTATCTAAGTCATAGAAGTTTACCTCATCATTTTCTTCTTGGTGGTTGGCCATGAGGCAAAGGTTTGCCTCTTCATTTTCCGAGTCATCCAAGCTGCTTATCTTATTTTCATCCCAGGCTATATATGCTCTCTTTCTTCCTCTTTTCTCTTTGCCTTTTTTCTTGAGATTTGGGCAGTCTGCTTTGAAGTGCCCCTCCTTGCCATATTCAAAACAATTGGGTGAGGAAGAATTTTCTTTAGTGATAGGTTTCTTACTTGGGTTTTTGAAGCTTCTTTGGAAGCGTTTGCCTTTCATGAATTTCCTAAAGCGTTTCACAAATAGTCCAAACTCATCTTCTTCATCAAGTTCACTTCCGGATTCTTCTTCATTTATGGATGTGGCCTTCAGAGCGAGTCCCTTTTTCTTGGAAGATTTTTCTTCTTCTTCCGCCATCTTTAATTCTTTCAGTTCTTGTTCCTGTTCCTGCAACTTACCAAATAATATGGCAAGGGACATCTCGTTTATGTTGGGAGATTGTTTGATGGCGGTAACTAGCGGTTGCCATTCTCTGTTAAGACTTTTAAACACTTTATGAATGAGCTCTTTGTTAGTGTAAGTCTTTCCATGTGTAATAAGTTGATTAATGATGAGAGTGAACCGTTTTTGCATATCAACAATTGATTCATGAGAGTTTAATCTAAAGCACTCATATTGACTAGTTAGTGTACTAATCTTAGAGTCTTTAACATCATTTGTACCTTCATGGGTTACTTGAAGAGTATCCCACATTTCCTTGGCGGATTTGCAATTCATTATTCTAAAAAATTCATCTGGACCTAATGCCATAGTGATGAGATTTTTAGCCTTATAGCCATATTGTACTTTCTTTTCTTCATCACTAGACCATTCCTCCATAGGTTTTTCAACACTTTTATCATTGACAATATGCATGGGTGTATAAGGACCATTTTCAATGGCATTCCAAACTTTAAGATCAATAAATTGAATAAATATTTTCATTCTTTCTTTCCAAAAGGTATAGCCTTCTCCATTGAACGCGGGAGGTCTATTTATAGCACCACCCTCGGGAAAGAGGTTTTGAGAACTTGAGGCCATTTGTTCTCTTGAAGCTGTTAAGCTTATTTTACCAAGAGTCAAGATCTGATACCACTTGTTATTCAAGTGGCCTCAATACTCAAGAGGGGAGGTGAATTGAGTTTTTAAAACTTTTAGTTGGAATGCTTTTGAACTTGATTCTTATGTTCAAATTTACAAGATTATGCAAGTGAAATCAAGATTAATGAAATGTGCAAGGCAAAACAAAGGTAAATATAGCTAAGACAATTTGACAAACACTTGGTGTGCAGTATTCAAAGTTTACCAAATTAAACAAGTTTAAGTATGCAAGCCACAATCAATCAACACAAGCCAATTAAACACAGTATATAAAAGTAAAAGAGTAGGGAAGAGGAGCTTGCAAACCGATTTAACGAGTTCCACAAATCTGGTGTACGTCTCGCCTCTAAGCAACCCACTTAGAGGATTTCCACTATTGTAGAATAGAGATACAACTTTGAGCAATTGCGGCTTTCTAGTGTCCCACACTCAAGAACCCAATCCTTACAAGTATAAGGGCAACCCACCCAATCTCTCAATCTCACAATATCCCAAAGGTTGAACCCCAACCTTTGTAACCACTCAACCTAGAGTGAACAACCACTCAATCTAGAGTGAATCTTTGGTGTATGGTGTATTGTTTACAATCAAGTAACTCTCTCAATAGAGTAGATGTACAAAAGAAGTTTCTCTCAAATCTATAACTCTCAAGAAAAGAGAATATGCAAATGAAATTCAGAATATACAAGAGTAAGGGTTTACTAAGCACAAGAGTAAGTAAAGATTGATAGCTTGATGTTGTGTCTTGTTGTGCTTGAGTTCCTCTTGCATTTATAGAGTCATTTGAGGGTTTGGTGAGTGCCTTGGTCTTCCTAGCCGTTGCACATAGTGGGGGTCTGAAGGAGTGGTGGAGAAATGTGCTGGTTTCCCACTAATATGTGTTTTCCCACTATCGTAATTGATTATGCCTTAAGGTGTAATCGATTACACTTCGAATCTTTCATCTCTGTTCGCTATGTAATCGATTAGATGCCATTGCCTAATCGATTAGCTTCAAGTTAGAAGCTTGGTAATCGATTGAACTTTGCCTTGTAGTCGATTAGCAGTGATACCTGATGCATTTAATTTATCTTCGCAGCTTTGTAATTGATTATACAGTCTTGATAATCGATTCACTTTATTCCAGTAGCCTTTTAATCGATTGACTGAATTCTCTTAATCGATTAGCTTTTATACCTGATGCCTTTAATGTCATTTATGGTTTGGTAATCGATTAGACCATGAGTGTAATCGATTATAGTAATTCCAGTAGCTCTGTAATCGATTATTTGAAATGTTGTAATCGATTAGATTGAAGTCCTGATGCAATTGTTTCAAAACAGAAGCTGCCTAATCGATTAGATGAGGCCCCCTAATCGATTAGCTGCGTGTCTGATTCCATATCTTTGTTTTTGCAAGGAATTCTTCAAGAGTGCTTTGTCATTATCAAAATTCTTAAACCTGTGATCACGTTCAAAACACAGATCCTAATTCCAACATGATTTGTCAATCTGCATTTTTACCTCAAGTATCTGAGTTATCCTGAATTACATCTCAACCTTCTAAGTAGATTTTATCTTTACCACCTTTTTACCATATGAACAAATCAATCATCAATTTTATGAATATTGTATGTATTGTTTATAAATCATTCTTTTGTTATTAAGTTTTGATATATTTGCCGTAGTAAATAGAAATTACTGTGAATTACTGGAACTTTCAATCTCAGTGGAACGATATCTAAATTTGAAAACTACAAACGATTAGTGCGCTTGCCAATTAAAAGACCCAACAGTACGCAGGGTTTAACAGTGCTCACATTTTTATTAGTATCAAAGCAGACCTTCAAAGTGCAAGGCCAAGGTGTGCGATATTGTATGGCAACCTGCTATTATTATTAATATACCTTGTGAATAACCTGGTGAATGATGGAATGCGATGCAAAAAATATGAAGTGTTGAATTAATGTCAACAATGCTTGGACAATGAAGAAACAGGCTTGTGAATCGATTCCACAACCCTCTAAATCGATTCACACATGTAACAAAGGCTCTGAATTGATACAGCCACTGCCTGAATCAATTCACACATGAATTTAAAGCTCTGAATCGATTCAAATTAAGCCCGAATCGATTCATGTACCTGTTAGGACCAAAATTCATGTCGAAAGAACCTCTGAATTGATTCATAACTAAACTGAATCAATTCATATGCATTTTGAACAGAAATCAGAGGCTTCTGAATCAATTCATGGGCATCTTGAATCTATTCATGCATCAACTTCAAATTTAAATACAATGAATCGATTCTGAATAATTGATGAATCGAATCTTATAGTGGAAACAACACTACACAGCGCTACAGTTTTTAAATTGAAGCATCATGCTCCACTACGCAGAAAGGAATAAATTTGAAAACAAGTTGCAACAGCTCCATGCTTTCTAAAGGCTATAAATAGAGGATGGATTGAAGCAGTGAAACATACCAACCGAAAATTAAGCATTACATTCTGCTTTATTCTTTCTTTTCTCTTTGCAATAACTCTCTTTATTTTTCACTTGCATATATTCTGAGAGTTATTAGAGGGGTAATATCTTGAGTACTTAAACTTGTATATCCACTCTATTGAAGAGTTATCCTTGTGAAATCATTCACCAAAATCTGAGAGTTTAGGATGAGGTTTAACCTTGATTATTAAGAGATTGTGAGATTGGGTGGTTGCCCTTTTGCTTGTGAGGATTGAGTTCTTGAGTGTGGGACACTAGGAAGCTGTAATTGCTCAAAGCTTTGTATCTCAAATCTTCAATAGTGGAATCCTTCAAGTGGTTTGCTTGAAGGCGAGACGTACACCGGAGTGGTGGAACTCGTACATCGGTTTACAACTCTCTCATCCTTAAACTCTTTTATAATTGTGCAAGTAAACTGCTTGCGGACTTAATTGTGCATATAATTTGTTTGTTAAATTGCTTAAGTTGAATTCTTGATTTAATTAACTTAATTCCTGTAGAACTTAATTATTGTATACAAAATGTTTGATAAATTACTACGTGATTAATTTATTATTATCATTACTTGTAATTATTATCATCTTTTTCATTAATTACATAATTAATAAAGAATCAATTTCAAAAGCTTTCCAAAGAAATTTTTTAATTACTCAATTCACCCCCCTCTTGAGTAATCGAGGTCACTTGGTTAACAAGTGGTATTAGAGCTTGACTCTTGGTAGATCAAGCTTAATAGCTTCAAGAGAACAAGATGGCCTCTACTTCTTATAACCTTTTTCCTGAGGTGGTGCCACAAATAGACCTCCAACCTTTAATGGTGAAGGTTATGCTTTTTGGAAAGAAAGAATGAAATTTTTGTTTAATCTATTGAGTTAAAAATTTGGAATGCTATTGAAAATGGCCCTTTTGTACCTATGCATACTGTAGATGGTAAACAAGTTGAAAAACTCATGGATGATTGAACTAGTGATGAAGAGAGAAAAGTCCAATGCAATTACAAGGCTAAAAATCTCATCACCCTTGCCTTAGGTCCGGATGAGTTCTTTAGAGTTATAACTTGTAAGACCGCAAAGGATATGTGGGACACTCTTCAGATCACCCATGAAGGAACTAGTGATGTAAAAGACTCTAAAATTAGTACACTCACTAGTTAATATGAAAGCTTTAGAATGAACTCTGGAGAAACGGTTTTAGAACTTCAAAAAAGATTTACTTTGATTATCAATCATCTTATTACTCTTGGTAAATCTTATACTAATAAGGAGCTTATTCATAAAGTTTTGAAAAGTCTCACTAGAGAATGACAACCTCTTGTAACCGCCATCAAACAATCCCTAAATATAAATGAAATGTCTCTTGCTACCTTGTTTGGTAAATTACAAGAACAAGAGCAGAACCTTAAAGACCTAAAGAATACGAAGGAAGAAGAGAAGACCTCCAAGAAAAAGGGGTTAGCTCTTAAGGCCACATCAATTGATGAAGATGAGTTAGAAAGTGACCTTGAAGAAGATAAGGAACTAAGCTTATTTGTCAAGCGATTTGGAAGATTCATGAGAATTAAAAGATTCCAAAAGAACTTCTCCAATCAAAGTAAGAAACCTTTTTCCAAAGAAAATAATTCATCACCTACTTGTTTTGAGTGTGGAAAGGAAGGTCATTTCAAAGCGAATTGCCCAAATCTTAAGAAGAAAAACAAAGACCAAAAAGGAAGAAGAAGAGCCTACATAGCTTGTGATGAAAACGATGTGAATAGTTTCGATGACTCGGATAATGAAGAAGCCAACCTATGTTTAATGGCCAATTATCAAGAAGAACAAAATGAGGTAAATATTCATGAATTAGACAAGGATGAATTATCTGATGCTTTTGAGGAACTATATGATAAGTTTATTAAATAAGTATATGTTGTTTAGGAAAACTATTGATACTCTTGAAAAACATCTTAGTGAACTTGGCAAAGAAAATGAAACATTGAAAAAGGAAATTGACAATGTTCAAAATTGCTCTAAAACTAGACCATGTGAATTGCTAAGAGATGTGAAAATCTAGAAATAAAAGTCTTGGACTTAAACAAGACCCTTGAAAAGTTCACATAATGAAGAGATAACTTGAATGCTTTACTTGGAAAGCAACGATGCTTGTTTGATAGAACTAGATTAGGATTTAATACATGTAAGAAAGCAAAACACTATAAAAGTTTCTTTGTACCTCCTAGTAAATCATCATCACCAGTTATGAAATGCAATCATTGTGGTCTTAAAGGTTATAGTGCCTCTAATTGTAATGTTAGAAGATTAGGACCAAACGTTATGAGGAAAGTATGGGTTCCTAAGGGAACATTACCACAAACTAACCTACACAAACCCAACATAAAATAGGTACCAAAGTCCCTAACTTGATTTGTTTTGTAGGTATGTTTCAAAGCAAGTAACGTCCATTGGTACATGGATAGTGGGTATTCTAAACACATGACGGGAGACAAGAATAAATTTATATCAATCACTCCCCGAAAAAAGGGTTCTATCACATATGAAGATAATACCAAGGGAAGAATACTTGGTGTCAGAAATATTGGTAAAAATTCCCCCACCTCTATCAATGATGTATAATATATTGAAGGACTCAAACATAACTTACTTTGCATTAGTCAATTATGTGATAAAGGATATAAAATTGTATTTGAATCAAATTGTTGCATAATTGAAAATAAACTAGACAAAGAGGTAAAGTTCATTGGTCAAAGAATTGATAATATTTACATGATTAATCTTGATTTGTTGCTTCAAATGATGTGTAATGCTTCATGACTAAAGAGGATGAATCATGGCTATGGCATAGAAGAATTGCTCATATTCATATAAACCATTTAAATAAACTTGTTTCTAAAGATTTAGTAATTGGTTTGCCAAAATTAAAATTTGAAAATAAATTTTGTGATGCATGGCAAAAGGGAACACAAGTAAAGGTATCTTTTCAAACTAAAAATATTGTTTCAACAAATAGACCTTTACAACTTCTGCACATGGATTTATTTGGACCTTCTAAAGTTAAAAGTTTTGGTGGAAATTACTATAGTCTTGTGATTGTGGATGATTATTCTAGATATACATGGACATTATTTCTAGCTCATAAAAATGAAGCATATCATGCATTTAAGAAACTTGCTAAGATTATCCAAAAAGAACAAAATTCAAAAATTGTATCCATTAGAACCGATCATGGGGGAGAATTCGAAAATCAACCTTTTAAAAAATTTTGTGAAAAATTTAGCATTGAACATAACTTTTTGGCTCCTAGAACTCTACAACAAAATGGAGTAGTTAAAAGGAAAAATCATTCTTCAGCGGAGCTAGCAAGAACTATCTTGAATGAAAACAATATTGCAAAAAAATTTTTGGCTGATGCGGTAAGCATCGCTTGTTACGTTATGGATAGATGTTTAATTAGGCCTATTTTGAAGAAACCCCCTCTGAACTTTACAAAGGAAGAAAACCAAACATATCTTATTTTCATGTGTTTGGATGCAAATATTTTGTGTTAAATAATGGAAAGGATAATCTAGGAAAGTTTGATGCAAAATCTGATGAGGCAATCTTTCTTAGTTATTCATCATCTAGTAAAGCTTATCGACTCTTTAATAAGCGAACTTGTACTATAGAAGAGTCCATTCATGTAAAATTTAATGAGATTAACCAAAAGTCTTCGAGAAAAGAAGATGTTGATGATCTTGTAGGTATCCTTCAAGAATTGACACTGGAAAACAAAGGAGAAAAAAGAATCAACAATGAAGGAGAAGCGACACTAAATGAAGAATCACAAACAAATACTCAAAAGGAGTAGATCACTTCAAGACATCATCTGTTTGACAACATCATAGGTGATATATCAAAAGGTGTAAATACCCGCAATGCCATTAGAAATACATGCAATACTTAGCTTTTGTCTCACAAATTGAACCTAAAACCATAAATGATGTTATTATTGATGAACATTGGATGTTGGAAATGCAAGAAGAATTAAATCAATTTAAAAGAAATCAAGTTTGGGAACTGGTGCCAAGTGTAACACCCCGAATTTTATAAAAAAAATGAGTAATTAGTATGAATGGAAAATCTTTGGTTAGTGAGGATGTGTGGGAAAATGTGGAATCATTGTGGCAAGGTATGAATATATATAAGATAAAGATGAGTTTGAACTTCATATGATTAATATGCTTGGAATGAGAATTTTATAAGAATGGATGATTGGACAAAAATATGCCTCGTAGGTTGTATATGGTATACTGGAAATAATTGAGCTGGCTTGAGTGTAATTACATGGGCTGAGTTGAATAAAATTGTGAGTGAGGTGAAAGCTCTCAGTTTCTGCGCCAGTGTTGATCATTTCGCTCAGGCGAAGTGAATTCTCGCCCGAGCGAGAGACTCTCATGTTGGGAATTTAGCTTCTGGGTAATTCTCGCTCAGGCGAGGGTAAGTCTCGCTCAAGCGAACTTGACCTAATATCAGTGTTTAGACACTGGAGGGAATTCGCCCAGGCGAATGGAACTTCGCCCAAGCGGGGGCGAAGGGAATCAGTTGCTGGATGGAATCCGCCTGAGCGAAGGATCTTAAGGGTAGCATTCGCTCAGGCGAGGCAATTGATTAAAGAGGGACCACTGATGCTCTTGGATCATTGTAGGGCCCGGTTTTCCCTTTTCTCTTTTCTTCTTCTGTGTGGTCCCCATGGTGATGACTTAGGTGCTTTGATGGTCAAATGGGTCTGATTTTCTCTCCTTCCTTGTCCACGTGTATTTGTGTAATCATTACTGAGAGAATGTGCATTAAATATTGATGGACTTGCATTAAATAAAGATGGGATGTTGTGATGAGTTGGATGCTGATGAGGCTGAGATGATAAGGCCTTGGTTGTATGTTTCTTCTTATCTTCCCTTTATTCTTTGTGGGTGCATGTTCTGATGGGAGAAATGCTCCTCATTCCCTCTAGAGTTCATTGAAGCTTCTGCTTCATCTTCCTCTTCTCCTTCATTTTCTTCTTCCACTCGTGCTTGGTGTAGAACCGAGTGGAAGAGTGTGGCTGTGTAAGGAACAGCTTGGTGAGTGAAACAGTGTGTGGCTGTGCGTGTAAGTTGGGTTACACCTTGCTTCTTGGTGCTTCTCTTTCTTCCTCTCCTTCTTCTTCCTCCATGTGATGGGTTGTATGAGACTCAGTTCTGAGAGCCTACAACTATGTGTGTGTGTATGTCTCGGTTGGTGGATGCATGATGGTCCACTGTGGTAAAGGTGCACCACTCTTGTGAAGATGAAGACATGCATGTTGCATGGAGGCATGGTGATCCTCCACTGTTGTTGAAGGTGTATGGTACTGCTGTGAGGAAGAAGGCATGCATGGAAGTTGGTGGTCCTCCAGGGTGGGGAGGATGATGCTGTATGAGTGAGGAACGACCTTGTACTAAGCCTCGGAGGTTGCTGCTCGAGTAAACAGCATGGATTCTTCCATGGCTGTGAGCAGAGTGGAATTTGGGTGTTGATGAGCTTCTGGACGTATCTCGCTCAAGCGAGAATGGTTACGCTTGAGCGAGCCAGTGAAGAAATGGTCACTGGACCTGTTCCGCTCAAGCGAGTTCACGTATGGCTTGAGCGAAAGGCTGAGGACTGAAGTGGTGTGGCCCTTCCTACGTTGGAATACCGAGCAGAAGCTGTTATGGCTGGGCCGAGTGGTCATGTAACTCCTGGAAGCTTCACCCAGGTAAGGGGGGCTTTGCATCTCAAATGCATGGATTTCTGGACGGGTTTCCGGGTGAAATTGTCACTATATTGTGTTTAATGTGTATGGTATGTTGTAATTGAGTAAACAACCCGAATTACTGATGCTTATTATTTATGTAATGTATGATACCCGTTCATATGATGTGTGATGTTTATTTATGATGTTATGTTGAGATGTATGAGATGCACATGATGAATGTTGTATTCTTTGTGTGATCCTCTATTTGTCCCTGAGTATGTTATACATTTGAATGCATATGATGCTTGTTGATGCTTATGCTTGTGATGAATGAATGAATGGGGACTGTTATGATGAATGCCGAGTGGGCTTTATAGAGGAAAGCAAGAAATGCTTACTGTAAAGGATAAATCCGAGTGAATAGAGGACAATCCGAGTGGATGGCATTGGAATGCCGAATGAATGTAATGAGTTACTGAGTCATCTGATTATTGTTGAATTGCCGAGTGCATATTATGCTGAATGCTAAATACCGAGTGGGCAATCGGATGAATATGAGTTTAATGAAACTGAATGTGTTGATGTGATATGAGACCCGGGTTGGACTCGGGCAGTGCCTAGGGCACTAAGCGTGAATGAGACGCTTGATGAAAGTCCTTGGATTGGACCCAAGGCAAATGCCGAGTGCATTGGAGTTGAACTCCGAGTGAGTGTGAATGTGAATGTGACCATATGCATCCAATTCGCCACTAGAATGCTTGGAGCATGTATATATACCGATCGGCAATCAGATGATGAAATCCATGTGAATGTGGTTAAGTCTTTGAGCTGGGCTAAGGCAGACTTTTTGAGTAGGGCTCGGAGTTGAGTGAAATCTGAGTGGATCAGTATAATAGTTACTGAGTGAGTTGAGCATTATAGCCGAGAGAAATGGGTGAAATCCCGATCGGAAGTTGTTTGTGATTGTTCATATTGAATGGCAGTGTTTATGTGCTGATTGATGTTATATAATATGGTATGTTATGGATTCTGTGATTAATCCGAGCCAATATCTGTCATTTAATATGTAATGCTCACCCCTACACCATTTTTCAGTGTATGCAGGGCGGCTTGGATGATGTGGTGGTCTTAAACCCGAGTGTTGGGTGTTTATTGATGTGGTCGTGTATATAATGTAATGTACCGAGTGTCTTTGATGTATTAAGCCTTGACCGACTCATATTAACGTTGTATAATGAATACTCTTTATATATGTATTGAAGTTGGGTTATTGGAAACCCGAGTGCATGTCTATATATATGTATAGGCTTCATTGAAGTCATGTACTTGTATCGGATAACGGGTTTAGTTGAATGAATAAAGACAAGATGATTGAATAACCCGAGTGCGTGTTAATATATATATATATACTTCGAGTGTTGGTCTTATATGCATGCCGACTGAATGTGTTGGTGAATGAGAAGTATAAAGTTAATAAGTATCCGAGTTTATGCGTATATATATACATACCTGTTATGTTGATAACATGGTTAGGAATCGGTGAAAGGGTATTGCTGTATTGGTAGTCGGACTTGGAATTAGAGAATATATAAGTATGAGTGATTTATGTTGATTTGATGCTTCCTAGTGACTAGGAAATTAGGATGTATAAATACCTCTAAGTTGATGAATCCTGAGTGGTAATCCGAGTGATCCTCTTCTAGGAGGAGTGTTGTTGTAATGACTCAGATTGATTACATTCTAAGTGTATGATTTATGAATGTATTCTGAGTGATTATGGGGACCTATTCTGAGTGAATAAGGTAATATGTAATTTGAGGGGCTAATTTATAAAATGAGTCTGAGTGTAACACGATGTTGTGATTTTCCCGAGTGAAGAGAAATATAAGTGTTTCCCGAGTGGAACCCAAGTGAATTTCTTCTAAGGGAAGTGTGCTTGTAATGGTTTAGCTTGAAATATTTTAAGTATATGAGTTATGCTTATATTCCGAGTGTTTAAGCATGGGATGAGTCCGAGTGGGACTTGACTTATTGGTTTCCCTGAGTGGTTAAGTATCTCATATGTCTGAGTGAAATACTTGGGAAATTCCTCTGAGTGTTGAGGAGTTTGGATCATACTGAGTGGAATTGATTATGTAGACTATTTCTGAGTAATGATATTATTCCGAGTGAAATACCACTCTGATAATGAGTTGGTTAAGAATGCTTAAACTAAGTGATTTATGGCCGAGAGGAAGCCTATGTATTCTCTGAGTGATGGAGTTCAATATACCGAGAGCTAAATGGTTGATGTTTACCGAGTGGCATCTGATTGGTAGAAATTCCGAGTGAGGGTTTATGGAATCCGAGTGGGATAACCCTCAGTTACCGGGTGGATCGTGTGTGAGCTTTGGTGTATGAAATTTAACAATCAAGTTACGAAGTGTGTATGAGTGTTGAGGTTATTTCCCGAGTGACGGAACCCCTTTATGCTGAGTGGACTAAAATATTAAATTCCAAGAGGACTTAGGCATGAATTCCGATTCGACCTGATCATTTACCGAGTGTGTGAATGTCTCGGTTTCTCGTGTGATTGAATGCCGAATGGCTCCTCGCTTCAGCGATTGAAGGATTCGCTCCAGCGAGTTTGGTTCTAAGGGAAGGCTTGATATTAGTTTCGCTCAAGCGAAGGGGCTTTCGCCCGAGCGAGTTTTGCTGTCGCGCCCAAGCGGAGTTGGATCTCGCTTGAGCGAGTGAGCGTTGTGTTGCGGGCCTCGCTCTGACGCTGTGTGGTTTTCGCTGGGCTTTGTGCTTGGTTTTATTTCCCTTGCCTTCTCTCCATTTTGCATTGTCATTTCCTTGAATGGCATTTCATTTTTCTGCTTCGCGCTGCTGGTTTTCTTCTTGGCCATGGGACCAGCTCTCATATCTTCATATATGGGAGTGATTTATTTATAAATCCAGGAATGTTATTATTTTTACGAAAAAAATTGACCCCTATTTTTGGGATGTCACAATTTGGTATCAGAGCAAATAGAGAGGTCTATGGTCAAGGTAGGCTTACCGAGTGTAAGCGTTTGGATGTATGATGATTAGTTGTCATTATTGCAGGTAGTATTTTATTGGTTGATGCATGCTTATGCATAGTTTGTATGGCTGTATGCCTATGTGCTTTGCTGGGACAGTAGTGAAAGATACTACTGCTGTGAAGGTTGATTTGAAAAATGAAGTGACATAATGTTGTGTCCTTATATTTGTGGAAGTCGGATTAATTGACCAGGAATTATGTATATGGATTGATGGATAATTATTATGATACTCTTATGTTGGGATGGAAATCCCCAATGAAAATATATAAGGATATTGATAGATAAAAAGAAATATTAGGACATTCTAGTGGTGGATACAAGTAGTTGACTTGTATGTGTGTAAGGCAATGATGATTGCCATATATATATAAATGGTGAATATGCCTCGAATGATTTTATGTGTGGATTGATATTATTATGGTTGCTATGCCTATGATATTCATGTATGAATTATTATGAATGGTGTTTGTGGCCATTGAAAGCCAATTATTTGAATGATGTGCCTCGAGGGGCCTTGTGAATATTTATACGCCATTGATGATAAACTGAAATACATAATATACCTCTGATTGAGAGGGTGAGATATCCTTGCGAGGTTTTGTTGAGCATATGCATTATTGCATTGCATTCATGGCATGGCATAGCATTGATATTATGTGGTTGCGATCACAAAGATGAAAGATCCTGCGGGATTCTATGAAGGGAGTACCTCTTGCGAGACGGGAAACCAATGTGATGATGATATGATAAAGGGCTTGCGAGCACCTATGATGCCCATGGTTGCGATCATGAGGCGGGAGTACCCCTTGCGAGGAGGGAAACCTATATGAAATGTTTATGAGGCGGGAGTACCCCTTGCGAGGAGGGAAACCTATGTGAAATATTGAACGTGGTTGCGATCACGAGAAGCACCTTGCGAGGTTGTCAGAGGGAGTACCCCTTGCGAGGTGGGAAACCCATGATTATGATTGATTGATTATGGTGGTTGCGATCACCTGTGATATGAAATCGGATCCGCTGTATATGCATTACACAGTTGACATATGCATTTGTTTAAAGACCATGGCATTTGAGATGGGATGACCACGAGTGTTGAGAAACCCCTTGCGAGGAGGTATTGAGTGAGACCTTAGTGAATTATTGATGATAATAATTATGAATGCTCTTATGGATAAATGGCAAAGTGACAGTGTTAGTAATTACGTATATGTTGTGCTTATTTATGATACGAATTGCGATTCGTGAAAACTGGTATGCCATTGTGATACTTTAATAATGAAATATGTGAAATGATAATGAAGGAATTTCCTAGTGTGTTGAATTCGGATTATGGATGTTTGATTGTACCATTTCTTAAATGATAAATTATACCCTTGGCATGAGAACTCTGTTTGATTAATATATATGATTAAGTTAATTGATGGCAGATTCCTAATTCAAGAATTTGAATATGATCATGAATGTATAAATGTGAAATCAGGTATATGTTATGTTGGAATTGTGTCACGGTTTTAATGTGCTAAAACCGAGTGAGGGATTGATTGATGATAGTGAAGTTCTCATGAGTATTAAGACTGTGTTAATTGATTTGAATTCTTGTGTATGCCATGCTAATGGTTCATGACCGAATCATGATTGTGAAGGAATTTGAACTCATATGCTAAGTTGGCTGGGTGAGTAATGTTGGGGAAATCCCATGATGTAAGGATTCTAATATGTGATAAGTGATTGACTATAAAACCTGATGCCTGCTTGGCTGGAATTATATTTTGGTTTGAAGTGTGAAAACAGAGTAGATGATTGGATTAAGTTCTGGGCCACAAAGTGTGGTAACCCAATTGGTTGAGCATAATTATGTGTGATTGGGTGTTATGAGGATTGATATGGTGATGTACCTGTTAGTTTGGGTGCTGCCTCGGTTTTATGACTGAAAAACCGAGTGAGTGGTTGGTTGAATTATGACTCATAAGGTGTAGTAACCCGATTGGAATCTGTATAATCTTATACTGTTAGACTTTGTGAAACTAGATTCTGTGTTGATTTTGACTCGGTGATAATTGGATGTTGTGGGGTATTTAGTAACCCTTGGAATTCCGAGTCAGAGAATCTGATTGATCATGGGGATTGTTGAGATTTGAAGTGTCTTAAGTTTAAAATCCGAATACACATTGGTATTGGATATAGGAATAATGAAAATGATATTATGGTGATTGTATGTCCGATTGATGGACTGTGTTGCTACTCAGTAAGAAGATTCGTCAATGTAGAGGCTATTACTATAAGTGAAAATCATATGGTAAACCGAGCTGTATATCATAGAAAGGAAAATTGATAAATTATCTAGACTCAATTTGATTGTTGGCCAGTGATGAGTAATGAAACAAACGACTGATAGGTTGTAAATCTGGGCGTGTGATAGCCAATTGATTTTAAACCCTGGTACGTGATTGGTTTGAGTAGTGTCTCGGTTTTATGGTTGACAACCGACTAAATTGTTGATTGAATGATGACCCGAATCTGTATGTCACAGTATGAGTAGTGAATTTATGAGTTTAAATCAGAGTTGTGGCCTGTAATGAATGGTGATATTAAGGAATATTAGGTAGTTTGGCCAATAGTTTGTGATGGATAAGACTTAAGGAGGAGCATTGGTTCGGTTTGGACTGGAAACCGAATGCTTTCATGCCTGTATGAGTCAGAACTATGCTGTTAGTATGTCAATTTATAGTGATGTGAGTGATAATTGCTGGCTATTGGTAAGTAATATACTCTTGTTGGTGCTTAGTGATGAATATAATTCAGAAGTGTTGCTTATAGAATTTTAGTAATTGCCATTATTTTCACATAGATTGGTGATAATTGAGTGAATTTTGGTCGGGATAAGTGAAACAGGATGTAAGGATGTTGTTCCGAGAGACTCTCCATCCCATAGGTATTGTGGCAGTGTGCATTTTGCAATGATTTTATGCAATTGTTGTAACCCTATAGGAATAAGACGTCATCCTATAAGTTGGATGCAACAGTTTATAGGTCAGCAAATGAGACTGTAGCTGCTTATGGGAATGGCTTGAGTCTATTGGATTGCTCTGAGCAAGGTAAGGATTTGAATCTAAATAGATGAGTATGTGGTTAAGTATTAAAATAATGGGCAAGTGAAAGAGTTGCAGAGTGATGTGGAATCGTGGATAACCGAGTGGGTGATTTCTGAGCCAATTGGTGACATTTCCGAGTGGAAGATGTTAAGAGTATGGTGTCTTGAAATTTCTTGTGGT
The DNA here is from genome assembly GCA_037962975.1 of Clitoria ternatea. Taxonomy (NCBI): domain Eukaryota; kingdom Viridiplantae; phylum Streptophyta; class Magnoliopsida; order Fabales; family Fabaceae; genus Clitoria; species Clitoria ternatea. The sequence goes on along the minus strand of CM075671.1, from coordinate 27,725,988 downwards.
GTGGTCAGTAACCACTTAAGAAGTAAAATTGTGCTGACTGAATTTGGCAGTCGGTGAATACTTGAAAAGTATTGGTATGTAAATGATTTGTTTGGTATATAGTAAATGTCAAGTTGTTTATTGAGGTAGGTTCATACTTGAATTTCGAGGACGAAATTCTTTGAAGGTGGGGAGAATTGTAACACCCCGAATTTTATAAAAAAAATGAGTAATTAGTATGAATGGAAAATCTTTGGTTAGTGAGGATGTGTGGGAAAATGTGGAATCATTGTGGCAAGGTATGAATATATATAAGATAAAGATGAGTTTGAACTTCATATGATTAATATGCTTGGAATGAGAATTTTATAAGAATGGATGATTGGACAAAAATATGCCTCGTAGGTTGTATATGGTATACTGGAAATAATTGAGCTGGCTTGAGTGTAATTACATGGGCTGAGTTGAATAAAATTGTGAGTGAGGTGAGAGCTCTCAGTTTCTGCGCCAGTGTTGATCATTTCGCTCAGGCGAAGTGAATTCTCGCCCGAGCGAGAGACTCTCATGTTGGGAATTTAGCTTCTGGGTAATTCTCGCTCAGGCGAGGGTAAGTCTCGCTCAAGCGAACTTGACCTAATATCAGTGTTTAGACACTGGAGGGAATTCGCCCAGGCGAATGGAACTTCGCCCAAGCGGGGGCGAAGGGAATCAGTTGCTGGATGGAATCCGCCTGAGCGAAGGATCTTAAGGGTAGCATTCGCTCAGGCGAGGCAATTGATTAAAGAGGGACCACTGATGCTCTTGGATCATTGTAGGGCCCGGTTTTCCCTTTTCTCTTTTCTTCTTCTGTGTGGTCCCCATGGTGATGACTTAGGTGCTTTGATGGTCAAATGGGTCTGATTTTCTCTCCTTCCTTGTCCACGTGTATTTGTGTAATCATTACTGAGAGAATGTGCATTAAATATTGATGGACTTGCATTAAATAAAGATGGGATGTTGTGATGAGTTGGATGCTGATGAGGCTGAGATGATAAGGCCTTGGTTGTATGTTTCTTCTTATCTTCCCTTTATTCTTTGTGGGTGCATGTTCTGATGGGAGAAATGCTCCTCATTCCCTCTAGAGTTCATTGAAGCTTCTGCTTCATCTTCCTCTTCTCCTTCATTTTCTTCTTCCACTCGTGCTTGGTGTAGAACCGAGTGGAAGAGTGTGGCTGTGTAAGGAATAGCTTGGTGAGTGAAACAGCGTGTGGCTGTGCGTGTAAGTTGGGTTACACCTTGCTTCTTGGTGCTTCTCTTTCTTCCTCTCCTTCTTCTTCCTCCATGTGATGGGTTGTATGAGACTCAGTTCTGAGAGCCTACAACTATGTGTGTGTATGTCTCGGTTGGTGGATGCATGATGGTCCACTGTGGTAAAGGTGCACCACTCTTGTGAAGATGAAGACATGCATGTTGCATGGAGGCATGGTGATCCTCCACTGTTGTTGAAGGTGTATGGTACTGCTGTGAGGAAGAAGGCATGCATGGAAGTTGGTGGTCCTCCAGGGTGGGGAGGATGATGCTGTATGAGTGAGGAACGACCTTGTACTAAGCCTCGGAGGTTGCTGCTCGAGTAAACAGCATGGATTCTTCCATGGCTGTGAGCAGAGTGGAATTTGGGTGTTGATGAGCTTCTGGACGTATCTCGCTCAAGCGAGAATGGTTACGCTTGAGCGAGCCAGTGAAGAAATGGTCACTGGACCTGTTCCGCTCAAGCGAGTTCACGTATGGCTTGAGCGAAAGGCTGAGGACTGAAGTGGTGTGGCCTTTCCTACGTTGGAATGCCGAGCAGAAGCTGTTATGGCTGGGCCGAGTGGTCATGTAACTCCTGGAAGCTTCACCCAGGTAAGGGGGCTTTGCATCTCAAATGCATGGATTTCTGGACGGGTTTCCGGGTGAAATTGTCACTATATTGTGTTTAATGTGTATGGTATGTTGTAATTAAGTAAACAACCCGAATTACTGATGCTTATTATTTATGTAATGTATGATACCCATTCATATGATGTGTGATATTTATTTATGATGTTATGTTGAGATGTATGAGATGCACATGATGAATGTTGTATTCTTTGTGTGATCCTCTATTTGTCCCTGAGTATGTTATACATTTGAATGCATATGATGCTTGTTGATGCTTATGCTTATGATGAATGAATGAATGGGGACTGTTATGATGAATGCCGAGTGGGCTTTATAGAGGAAAGCAAGAAATGCTTACTGTAAAGGATAAATCCGAGTGAATAGAGGACAATCCGAGTGGATGGCATTGGAATGCCGAATGAATGTAATGAGTTACTGAGTCATCTGATTATTGTTGAATTGCCGAGTGCATATTATGCTGAATGCTAAATACCGAGTGGGCAATCGGATGAATATGAGTTTAATGAAACTGAATGTGTTGATGTGATATGAGACCCGGGTTGGACTCGGGCAGTGCCTAGGGCACTAAGCGTGAATGAGACGCTTGATGAAAGTCCTTGGATTGGACCCAAGGCAAATGCCGAGTGCATTGGAGTTGAACTCTGAGTGAGTGTGAATGTGAATGTGACCATATGCATCCAATTCGCCACTGGAATGCTTGGAGCATGTATATATACCGATCGGCAATCAGATGATGAAATCCATGTGAATGTGGTTAAGTCTTTGAGCTGGGCTAAGGCAGACTTTTTGAGTAGGGCTCGGAGTTGAGTGAAATCCGAGTGGATCAGTATAATAGTTACTGAGTGAGTTGAGCATTATAGCCGAGAGAAATGGGTGAAATCCCGATCGGAAGTTGTTTGTGATTGTTCATATTGAATGGCAGTGTTTATGTGCTGATTGATGTTATATAATATGGTATGTTATGGATTCTGTGATTAATCCGAGCCAATATCTGTCATTTAATATGTAATGCTCACCCCTACACCATTTTTCAGTGTATGCAGGGCGGCTTGGATGATGTGGTGGTCTTAAACTCGAGTGTTGGGTGTTTATTGATGTGGTCGTGTATATAATATAATGTACCGAGTGTCTTTGATGTATTAAGCCTTGACCAACTCATATTAACGTTGTATAATGAATACTCTTTATATATGTATTGAAGTTGGGTTATTGGAAACCCGAGTGCATGTCTATATATATGTATAGGCTTCATTGAAGTCATGTACTTGTATCGGATAACGGGTTTAGTTGAATGAATAAAGACAAGATGATTGAATAACCCGAGTGCGTGTTAATATATATATATATATACTTCGAGTGTTGGTCTTATATGCATGCCGACTGAATGTGTTGGTGAATGAGAAGTATAAAGTTAATAAGTATCCGAGTTTATGCGTATATATATACATACCTGTTATGTTGATAACATGGTTAGGAATCGGTGAAAGGGTATTGCTGTATTGGTAGTCGGACTTGGAATTAGAGAATATATAAGTATGAGTGATTTATGTTGATTTGATGCTTCCTAGTGACTAGGAAATTAGGATGTATAAATACCTCTAAGTTGATGAATCCTGAGTGGTAATCCGAGTGATCCTCTTCTAGGAGGAGTGTTGTTGTAATGACTCAGATTGATTACATTCTAAGTGTATGATTTATGAATGTATTCCGAGTGATTATGGGGACCTATTCTGAGTGAATAAGGTAATATATAATTTGAGGGGCTAATTTATAAAATGAGTCTGAGTGTAATACGATGTTGTGATTTTCCCGAGTGAAGAGAAATATAAGTGTTTCCCGAGTGGAACCCAAGTGAATTTCTTCTAAGGGAAGTGTGCTTGTAATGGTTTAGCTTGAAATATTTTAAGTATATGAGTTATGCTTATATTCCGAGTGTTTAAGCATGGGATGAGTCCGAGTGGGACTTGACTTATTGGTTTCCCTGAGTGGTTAAGTATCTCATATGTCCGAGTGAAATACTTGGGAAATTCCTCTGAGTGTTGAGGAGTTTGGATCATACTGAGTGGAATTGATTATGTAGACTATTTCTGAGTAATGATATTATTCCGAGTGAAATACCACTCTGATAATGAGTTGGTTAAGAATGCTTAAACTAAGTGATTTATGGCCGAGAGGAAACCTATGTATTCTCTGAGTGATGGAGTTCAATATACCGAGAGCTAAATGGTTGATGTTTACCGAGTGGCATCTGATTGGTAGAAATTCCGAGTGAGGGTTTATGGAATCCGAGTGGGATAACCCTCAGTTACCGGGTGGATCGTGTGTGAGCTTTGGTGTATGAAATTTAACAATCAAGTTACGAAGTGTGTGTGAGTGTTGAGGTTATTTCCCGAGTGACGGAACCCCTTTATGCTGAGTGGACTAAAATATTAAATTCCAAGAGGACTTAGGCATGAATTCCGATTCGACCTGATCATTTACCGAGTGTGTGAATGTCTCGGTTTCTCGTGTGATTGAATGCCGAATGGCTCCTCGCTTCAGCGATTGAAGGATTCGCTCCAGCGAGTTTGGTTCTAAGGGAAGGCTTGATATTAGTTTCGCTCAAGCGAAGGGGCTTTCGCCCGAGCGAGTTTTGCTGTCGCGCCCAAGCGGAGTTGGATCTCGCTTGAGCGAGTGAGCGTTGTGTTACGGGCCTCGCTCTGACGCTGTGTGGTTTTCGCTGGGCTTTGTGCTTGGTTTTATTTCCCTTGCCTTCTCTCCATTTTGCATTGTCATTTCCTTGAATGGCATTTCATTTTTCTGCTTCGCGCTGCTGGTTTTCTTCTTGGCCATGGGACCAGCTCTCATATCTTCATATATGGGAGTGATTTATTTATAAATCCAGGAATGTTATTATTTTTGCGAAAAAAATTGACCCCTATTTTTGGGATGTCACACCAAGACCCAATGACCATCAAGTAATTGGAACTAAATGGGTATTTAGGAACAAACTTGATGAAAACGGAATAATAACTAGGAACAAGGCTAGGCTAGTTGCTAAAGGTTATAATCAAGAAAAAGGCATATACTATGAAGAAACATATGCTCCGGTAGCTAGATTAGAAGCCATCAGGTTATTGTTAGCATTTACATGTTGTATGGATTTTAAACTTTACCAAATGGATGTCAAAAGTGCTTTCTTAAATGGTTACATTCAAGAAGAAGTATATGTAGATCAACCTCCTATTTTTGTAAATTATAAATTTCCAAATCATTTTTTCAAACTTAGAAAAGCTTTGTATGGTTTAAAGCAAGCTCCAAGAGCTTGGTATGAAAGGCTAAGTGAATTTCTTTTAGAAAATGATTTTGAAAGAGAAAAGGTTGATACTATACTATTTATAAAGTGCAAAAAGAAAGATATACTTTTGGTTCAAGTTTATGTCGATGATATCATATTTAGTGCTACTAATGAAATGCTTTACAAAGAGTTTGCCAAGATTATGCAGGATGAATTTGAAATGTCAATGATGGGAGAACTCATCTTCTTCCTTGGACTACAAATCAAGCAAACAAAAGAATGAACTTTCATTAGTTAATCCAAATATTGCAAGGAATTTCTTAGAAGATTTGACATGGATAAGGCAAATGAAATGGCCACACCCATGAGCACATCATGCTATTTGGACAAGGATGAGAAAGGTAAGGATGTTGAAATCATAAAATATCAAGGTATGATCGGCTCCTTACTTTACTTGACTGCTAGTAGACCAAATATCATGTTTGTTGTATGTATGTGTGCTAGATATCAAGCATGTCCCAGAGAATCACACCTCACGGCTGTAAAACGAATAATGAAATATCTTGTTAGAACTCAAAATGTTGGTTTATGGTATCCTAAAGGTGCTGAGTGTATTCTTGTAGGATATTCTGATTCTGATTTTACAGGATGTAAACTTGATAGAAAAAACATTAGTGGTACTTGTCACTTGCTTGGTAGGTCTCTTGTATCTTGGCATAGCAAGAAATAAGTAAGTGTTGCTTTATCCACAGCTAAGGCAGAATATGTTGTAGCTGGGAGTTATTGTACTCAAATCCTTTGGATGAAGTAACAACTTCTAGACTTTGGTGTTGTTTTAGACCATGTGTCTCTTAAATGTGATGATACAAGTGCTATTAATATTTCAAAAAATCCTATCATACATTCAAGAACCAAACATATTGAGGTTTGACATCATTTCATTAGAGATCATGTTTTAAAAGGTGATTGTGTGCTTGAACATGTTGAAACATCTAAACAATTAGCGAATATTTTCACTAAACCCCTTGCCAAAGAACATTTCATAAATATTAGAAGAGAATTAGGTATTTTAGAAATTTCTAATTGTATTTAAAATCCATTTTCATATCTAATAACTTTTTGATTATCATAAAATAAATTTTTTTATATTAATAATCCTTAACAATACTCATAAAGATATTGATTTGTTTTATATATTTTTTGGATCTAAGCTATATAATTTTGAAATCCTTAACAATATTTTTTATTTTTATAAAATCTTTGACAATATATTTATATAAAGATATTGATTTTTGCTTAAAAGGTTTTATATGATTTTATAAAGATTTAAACAAAATATTCTATAGCTTAAATGGACATTTTGAAAGTTTTAAATGCCTTTACAACCTGTTTGGATAAATGTCCTCTTTTGCAAACAGAGGTTTGCAAGAGGTGATTATTTTATCCTATGGTCAACCTGTTTAGATTTCTCCCTTTTCTAAACCTCGTTTTCCCACCTGCATACCAAACGGACCCTTAATCTTAGATTTAGATGAAAAAACTATTTGAATTTCAAATTTTAAACAAAATCTTCAAATTACAAATTTTAAAAATTGATTACATTTGAATTTTGAATTCAAATTTCAAAATATTTGGAATCTTGTGATTTCCTAAGTGATCCCATGTGATACCTATGCATAACCATGTCTCGGATGCAATCTCCAATTTCTAACACCATTCATGTGACTCTGATTGACCAAACAACGCAAAAATATCACGCTTGAATCGATTCATATGGTATTTGAATCGATTCACATGCGTTGAATTTCATAATTTTTCAAATCACAAGCTCTTGAATCGATTCAGCCTATGCTTGAATCGATTCATGTGTTTCAATTTCTCTAAATTAGAGCCTCTCACTCTCATTTATGCAATCTCTCTTTGAGTATTTCCTCTCCCCTTTCTCTAAACTCCTTCTAAATCCATAACATCATGGCCTCCTCTTCAACCCCAAGAAGAAAAAGAAGAGCTGATGTTGCCGGATCCTCTACTCCTCAAACCACCGATTTATCTTGCTTATTCGATACACAAAAACAATTAACAATGTACATTGAGCAATTTTCTGAAAAATCCCTTATTCCTCCATATTGGCTAGATGTCCTTCTCTTTCAATCTCATGGGTTTGCCTTATTTGAAATTCTTAAACAACAACAATTGGTTGAGTTTATTGCCCTTGAAGAAAACTATATCTACCCTGAACTTATCTGAGCCTTCTACTCTACCTTGCGTATGTCTAACGGTCGATAAATTGCCAAAGTAAAGGAAGTCACCATTCATCTTGATGATCACATCCTACACTTAATTGGCAAACTGCCATTAAGCAACGTTGATTTCATTGGAAAGAAGCCCGCTCCCGAGTGGAACTACAATTCATTAGCTGTAAGGGAATTTCTTAGCTTGTCATCTTCTTCAACAACATCGTTGGTGAATTGGATATAGAACATCGCTTAATTCACTATTGCTTGGTCAAGATCTTACTCCCCAAAAGAAGCAATAATGCAAGAGTAAGTGAAACTCAAATCTTTTTACTTTGGGCTATGTTGCATCAAAAGGAGATTAATTAGATTGAATTAGTCAAGCAACACATGCTTGATGCCCAAAATCTTACTCGCCTTCCTTATGTCGTCCTCATTACTAAACTTCTTCGTCACTTTCACTTTGATCTCTCAAACGAAGTAAAGGAGTTAGTTGGTCCAAAAAGACTAATTGGTGGACAACATCTTACAAAGATAGGTTGATATAACCGGTTTGACGAGTGGCATTATTCTCCACAAAGCCAACACAATAATGATGAAGCTCTTGCTGAGCCTGAACCTGACCAACAAGCTACATAAGTACCTGCTCATCCTGCTGCACCATCTTCTGAGGAGTTGTTTGCTTGACTCACTCAACATATTGATCATCGTTTTGATGCTATTACGCATCGCTTCGATACTTTTGATCAACGATTCGATCGATTGAAAAATAACATGAGTGCACGATATGAAGATCTGGCTCAACAAGTTGCTGCCCTTCATTTCTTCCAACCTTAGATCGCTATCTCACTTTATAGCTCACTCTTCTTAATTTTCCCTTGTTGAATCTCGTTCTTATGATTATGCATTTAAATTCTATGTTAAGCTACGTTCTTATTAATGAATGAAAATTCCCTACTTTATTTTTGATGATGCCAAAAGGGGAGAGAATATTACAAATTATTTAGCCAAAGGGGGAGAAAATGGCACTCGAAGAAAATAGTATTAAAATAGACAACGCATGATTATGATGATTAAATCAAAGAAACTACTCTTATGCTGCCATTATGCTCTGATGGTTTACTCTTTTTCAAACAGTTGATTTAACAAGTGGTATCTAAATGTTTAATTTTATATCAACATGTGGTATCTAAATAATTATCTTTTTACTAGTAATCAACAAGTGATATTCTATATTAACAAGTGGCATATTATCTAGTAGTATCAAATTACATTAGTAAGGGGAGATTTGTTTGTCATAACCATTGAATTCTAATTGTTATAAAACTAACACCCCAAGAGATGCATATTGGTTGTCATCATCAAAAAGAGGGAGAATGTATTTATATGTTGAAACAGGTTTTGATAATCACAAATAAAGAGCTCAAGCATGGATAACATTTAAAGGAATCAAGCACAACATCAACCATCAATAAGAACAAGGATTAAATATATTGATGAACATCAAGGATATATCACAAAACAATTCCAAGGATTAAAAATAAAAGAGAAATGACCATTAAATGAAAAAGGATCAAGAGCAACAAGCCACATGTTCAAAAAATGTCACCAATACATGGAAAATGAAGAAACAGGCTTATGAATCAATTCCACAACCCTCTGAATTGATTCACATGTGTAACAAAGCTCTGAATCGATTCAACCACTGCCTGAATCGATTCACATGTGAATTCAAAGCTATGAATCGATTCATGTACCTGTCAGGACCAAAATTCATATCGAAAGAACCTTTGAATCGAATCATAACTAAACTGAATCAATTCATACGCATTTTGAATAGAAATCAGAGGCTTCTGAATCAATTCATGGGCATCTTGAATCTATTCATACATCAGAAATTTCAAATTTGAATACAATTAATCGATTCTAAATAATTGATGAATCAAATTTTTTAGTGGAAACAACACTAAACAACACTATAGTTTTTAAATTGAAGCGCCATCCTCCACTACGCAGAAAGGAATAAATTTCAAAACAAGTTTCAACAGCTCTATGCTTTCTAAAGGCTATAAATAGAGGAAGGATTGAAGCAGTGAAACATACCAACAGAAAATCAAGCATTACATTCTGTTTTCTTCTTTCTTTTCTCTTTGCAACAGCTCTTTTTATTTTTCACTTGCATATATTCTGAGAGTTATTAGAGAGGTAATATCTTGAGTGCTTAAACTTGTATATCCACTCTCTTGAAGAGTTATCCTTGTAAAATCATTCACCAAAATTTGAGAGTTTAGGATGGGGTTCAACCTTGATTAATAAGAGATTGTGGGATTGGGTGGGTTGCCCTTTTGCTTGTGAGGATTGAGTTTTTGAGTGTGGGACACTAGGAAGCTGCAATTGCTCAAAGCTTTGTAACTCAAATCTTCAATAGTGGAATCCTTCAAGTGGTTTGCTTGAAGGCGAGACTTACACCGGAGTGGTAAAACTCGTACATCGGTTTGTAACTCTCTCATCCTTAAACTCTTTTATAATTCTACAAATAAACTGCTTGTTGACTTAATTGTGTATATAATTTGTTTATAAAATTGCTTAAGTTGAATTCTTGATTTAATTAACTTAATTCCTATAGGACTTAATTATTGTATACTAAATGTTTGATAAAATACCGCGTGATTAATTTATTATTATCATTACTTGTAATTATTATCATCTTTTTCATTAATTAAATAATTGATAAAGAATCAATTTCAAAAGCATTCCAAATAAATTTTTAATTACTCAATTCACCCCTCCTCTTGAGTAATCGAGGCCACTTGGTTAACAGGGACTCCACCTAAACCCTTTAAGGTTAAGGTAACTAATATTTGGGACTTCCAAGTGATCAAATGAGGTTCGTAATTAATCAAAAATAATTTTCCCCAGGTTTTTATTTAGTTGAGGATTAGGTGCTTGTTAGTCCTCAAATTTATAATAATTTTCTTAATAATTTTTTAAAAAAATAATAAAAATTAGTTTAATTTATTAGAAATTTAAGTTTTAATTGTAATAAAGGGAAATTATTGGATTCCATCTACCTTGATTAAATTTCTCTAGTTTTGCAGTGAAAAATTAAAGAAATTCAAGAGAAAATGGAAGATCTAGAGAGCTGACGCGTAGCATTAACACCACGCATAGCGTGGGAATTTTTGATGCTGACACTACGCATGACGCCCACGGGTACCGTCAGAAGCTATGTGGGCTCCACTTACAGGTGGCCAAGCACTCAGCTAATTGACCCATAATTGGCCAATCCACTTCAGCTAAGTGCCAAGCCGAAAGAGGGGACATGTTTGGGCATTATTAAATTAAAAATTCTTAATCATGGCCACTTAATCACATGTTTAATGGGGGCTGAGTCAAGAACCTGACGCTATGCATTAGGACCCTTCTTCAGCCCTATAAATAGGCCACTTCCAAGGCATTCAAGGTGTCCATCCCACCCCATTCTGACCCTAATTCAACTCTGAGTTTCAAAACTTCCTTCATTCATTTGAGTTTTGAGTGTTCTTTTATGAGATTGTAAGTTTAGAGTGGTAGATACTTGAGAGTGTTGTGTAGTATTGTGAACTCTTGTATCGTGAAGTGTTTCCACACCTTTGTAATGTCAACCTCTATAAGTGTTGTTTTTACTTTTACCATGTGTAACTAAATTGTTTATGTTGGAATTTGGTGAATCAATCTATTATATGATGTTGTAATTATGACCTCTGTATGTTTATGATTCAAGTACCATGTTAGTATTTCAATCTTTTATTAGTATGAACATCAAACGGGAGAATGCTTTTCATGCATATTGAAACTTGTTTTATTAGTGTGAATGTCAAACGGGAGAATGATTATTCACGCCGTATTAAAATCTATTTTAATGAAAGCAAAAGTTGAAATACCTTTAATATACCAATTACTAGGAATAGAATTCGTGATTATTGTTGCTATAAGGCCAAGACTTAATGGAAGTTTTTACTAAGAAAGCTCACGAGGGATCGAAATTTACGGTAATTACTTAGAATTTATATCACGAGGGATCGGTTATAATGATTTTAAGCTGCAATAACATGAACTTGATAATTAAATATGCATGTTTGTAATCATTTCATTATATTTTAGTACGAGGATCCTAATTCCAACATGATTTGTCAATCTATATTTTTACCTCAAGTATCTGAGTTATCCTGAATTACATCTCAACCTTCTAAGTAGATTTTATCTTTACCACCTTTTTACCATATGAACAAATCAATCATCAATTTTATGAATATTGTATGTATTGTTTATAAATCATTCTTTTGTTATTAAGTTTTGATATATTTGCCATAGTAAATAGTAATTACTGTGAATTACTGGAACTTTCAATCTTAGTGGAACGATATCTAAATTTGAAAACTACAAACGATTGGTGCGCTTGCCAATTAAAAGACCCAACAGTACACAAGGTTTAACAGTGCTCACATTTTTATTAGTATCAAAGCAGACCTTCAAAGTGCAAGGCCAAGGTGTGCGATATTGTATGGCAACTTGCTATTCTTATTAATATACCTCATGAATAACCTGGTGAATGATGGAATGCGATGCAAAAAACTATTAAGTGTTGAATTAATGTTATGATTAACTGTGAATGATTGTATATTCTTATCCTTGAAAGTGTATTAATGTTTAGTATTACTTTTCAAGATAAGATAATATATGGCAGGTCGCCAGGGCATGGATGCCATGGCGGCGACATTCTAATACTTTGTTGATATACTTGAGAGGCAAGAATAGCCTCAAGCCCAAGATCATCAGGGCTTGGATCGCTTCCTAAAACGGAAGCCAAATAAATTCATGAAGGCTTCAACCCTGAACCAGCTTATGCTTGGAGGACTTGGAGATGATCTTTGGTAGCCGTCAGTGTACTTTGCTCGAGATTGTGATAGACATAAGATTGTATGCTTTCAGTGTAAATATTCGCCCTAATTTTTCTCAAAATCAGCAACCTGTAAATGCTAATGTGAACCATAGAGGCTTCAGAGGTCGAGGTCGTGGAAATGGTAATCGTTGAGGTTGCGATAATGGTGTTCGTGGTAATATGATTATTAGGAGAAATAATAACCATGGTGGGAATGCTAACCCATACAAGCTGCATAAACGGGTGATTTAGTACAAAGTATGTCATGAGTGGTTCTGAGCTATCTGTGATATTTGATTTAGGTGCCATATATTCTTTCATCTCTGAAGAGTGTGTAAGGCACTTGAAACTTCTTGTTGCCATATTGAAACATGGTCTATGTATGTACACACCTACGGGCTCCTGTTTGTGAATAATGACTAAATGTATGGATGTTGACATATTGCTTGAGGGTAGGAAATTTGTTGTGACCTTTGTGTGCTCACCTCTTAAAGACTTGGAGGTTATTATTGGTATGGATTAGCTATCAGCCAATAAGGTGATAGTTGACTATCAAAATAAAAGGGTGATCTTTCCAATGATGAATATCGAAGACTTCACAGTCCAAGGTATATCCCAACTATTCATGTTGTTAGCTTTGATTAAAGGAAAGAATGGATCCCAAATAGATGAAATCCCTATTGTGTGTGATTTTTCGGAGGTGTTTTAGAAGGATGTGCCTAGTGTTCCTCTTGAGAGAGATGTTGAATTCTCTATTGATTTGATGCCTAAAGTTGAACCAGTATCCAGTGCTCCATATTGGATGTCCCCAGTTGAGTTGGTCGAGTTGAAAAGGCAAGTTGACGAACTATTAGAGAAGTAGTTCATCTGACCTAGTGTATCAATGTAGGGCGCTCCAATGTTATTAGTCAAAAAGAAAGATAGTAGCCTACGGTTATGTGTTGATTACTGCCAATTGAACAAGTTGACAATAAAGAATAAATACCCATTACCGAGGATTAATGACTTGATTGATTAGTTGAGGGGTACTTCAGTCTTTTCTAATATTGATATATGATCCAGATATCACCAAATACGGTTCAAGGCCTCTGATATCCCCAAAATGATGTTTAGGACTTGTTATGACCGCTTTGAATATATGGTAATGTCATTTGGTGTGGCAAATGCTCCAGTTGTGTTCATGAACTATATGAATAACATTATGTGGATCAGTTTGTGGTGCTTTTTATTGATGACATCTTGATTTATTCTAAGTCACACCAAAAGCATGAAGAACATCTTCGTTTGGTACTTCAGGTACTGAAGGAAAGGTAATTGTTTGCTAAGTTGTCAAAGTCTGATTTTTAGTTGGACAAGATTTAATTTCTGGGGATGTTATCTCTAAGGATGGGGTGGTTGTTGATCCATCCCAGGTTAAGGCTATTATGGTTTGGCAAAGGCCCAAATCTATCATCGAGATCAGAAGTTTTATGGGTCTAGCTGGTTATTACAGAAGGCTCATTGAGGGATTCTCCAAGATTGCATTACAATTGACTAAGTTGACCAAAAAGGTTCTTTTTGTGTGAACCCTTGAATGTGAAAAGAGTTTCCAAGAATTAAAGGCTAAGTTGACTTCCACTTATATATTAGCATTACCTAACTTACAGGAGAGCTTTGTGGTATATTATAATACATCCAGGCTGGGCCTTGGGTGTGTTGATGTAGAATGGTAGAGTTATTGTTTATGCCCCAAGAAAGCCGTGACCTCACAAATAGAACTATCCCACACATGACTTGGAGTTAACAGTTGTGGTTTTTGCACTAAAAATTTAGAGACACTATCTGTATGGATCCAAATTTAAAGTGTATAGTAACCATAAAAGCTTGAAATATGTGTTTGATCAAAATGAATTGAATATAAGGCAGAGGAGATGGATAGAATTTCTGAAGGACTATAACTTTGATTTGAGATATCATCCAGGAAAGGCAAATGTTGTTACTGATGCCTTAAGGCAGAAATCCATTCATGTGGCTTTAATGATGGTAAAAGAAATGGAATTACTAGAGCGGTCCAGAGATTTGAATTTATCTATGGATGTTTCCTCACCTGATAAGGTGGTTGTTGGCACCTTGAAAATAGTAAATGAGTTTCTGAAGTTGGTTTATGAACAACAGTTGCCTGATCCTCATCTGGTATAGTTAAAAAAGACTCAAAATGCTGGTAAGAATCTATCTTCGACTAAAGGTTTTGATAGTATTTGGAGGATCAAAGGTCAAATCTACGTGTCTAATTCTGGTGGATTGAGGAAAATGATTCTTGATGAAGCTTATAAGACCATGTTAAGTATCCATTCGGGTACTACAAAGATGTGTCAGGATTTGAAATTGAATTTCTGGTGGCTGTTAGTCCTCAAATTTATAATAATTTTCTTAATAAAATTTGTAAAAAAATAATAAAAATTAGTTTAATTTATTAGAAATTTAAGTTTTAATTGTTATAAAGGGAAATTATTGGATTCTATCTACCTTGATTAAATTTCTCTAGTTTTGCAGCGAAAAATTAAAGAAATTCAAGAGAAAATTGAAGATCTGGAGAGTTAACGCATAGCATTAACACCACGCATAGCGTGGGAATTTCAAATGCGGACGCTACGCATCACACCCACACGTAGCGTCAGAAGCTACGTCTACTCCACTTACAGGTGGCCAAGCACTCAGCCAATTGACCCATAATTGGCCAATCCACTTCAGCTAACTGCCAAGCCAAAAGAGGGGACATGTCTGGGCATTATTTAATCAAGTGTTTAATAGGGGCTGAGTGAGGAACCTGATGCTACGCGCCAGGTTGACGCTACGCGTCAGGACCCTTCTTCAGCCTTATAAATAGGCCACTTCCAAGGCATTCAAGGTGTCCATCCCACCCTATTCTGATCCCAATTCAACTCTGAGTTTCAAATCTTCCTTCATTTCTTTCGAGTTTTGAGTGTTCTTTTATGAGTTTGTAAGTTTAGAGTGGTTTTTAGATACTTGAGAGTGTTGTGTAGTATTGTGAACTCTTGTATCATGAAGTGTTTCCACACCTTCATAATGTCAACCTCTGTAAGTGTTGTTTTTACTTTTACCATGTGTAACTAAATTGTTTATGTTGGAATTTGGTGAATCAATCTATTATATGATGTTGTAATTATGACCTCTGCATGTTTATGATTCAAGTACCATGTTAGTATTTCAATCTTTTATTAGTATGAACATCAAACAGGAGAATGATTTTCATGCATATTGAAACTTGTTTTATTAGTGTGAATGAAAAATGGAGAATGATTATTCATGCCATATTAAAATCTGTTTTAATGAAAGTAAAAGTTGAAATACCTTTAATATGCCAATTACTAGGAATAGAATTGGTGATTATTGTTGCTATAAGGCTAGGACTTAAAGTAAGTTTTTATTGAGAAAGCTCACGAGGGATTGGACTTTACAGGTAATTACTTAGAATTTATATCACGAGGGATCGGTTATAATGATTTTAAGCTACAATAACATGAACTTGATAATTAAACATGCATGTTTGTAATCATTTTATTATATTTTAGTACGAGGATCCTAATTCCAACATAATTTATCAATTTGTATTTTTACCTCAAGTATCTGAGTTATTCTGAATTATATCTCAACCTTCTAAGTAGATTTTATCTTTACCACCTTTTTACCATATGAACAAATCAATTATCAATTTTGTGAATATTGTATGTATCGTTTATAAATCATTCTTTTGTTATTAAGTTTTGATATATTTGCCATACTAAATAGAAATTACTGTGAATTACTGGAACTTTCAATCTCAGTGGAACGATATCTAAATTTAAAAACTACAAACAATTGGTGCACTTGCCAATTAAAAGACCCAACAGTACACAGGGTTTAACAAGTTTTCTGGTGTCGCTACCGGGGATTGAATTGATTCAGTAAAACAGTAAATTTTTAATTACTATGGTAAATTTTTTTTACCTTAGTTAAATTTTCAGTTTTATTTTATTCATTTTTCTTAACATTATTACACTAATTTTCTGTATTTAGTTTGTTTATGCAAACTCAATCTTCTGCAGGGAAAATATTCTTTGATCCTGAGATTGAGAAGTTTGTAAAGAAACTTCAAGCTTTAAAATCTAAAAAAACAAAAACTTCTTCTTCTTCTACTTCATCTTCTTTTGAAAATTTTGAAAAATCTAATATGGCTGCTGAACAAAGAAGAACATTGGGACAGTTTGCTGCTATCAATGGACCACCCCGTGTTTCGGGGATGTACCAAGGACCTATTGCTGCTGTAGAAATTAAACCTGCCACATTAAACATTATTCAACACAATCAATTTGCTGGCCTAAATCATGAAGAACCATATAAGCATTTAACTATTTTTTATGAATTATGCAGTACAATTGGTTTTGAACCCAATCAAGAAGAATTTGTTTATATGAGATTGTTTCCTTTTTTCTTGGTTGGGAAAGCTAAAGAATGGTTTAAATCTTGTCCACCCGGTAATTTTGCAAACTGGTTTGATGTGGAGAGAAAATTTTTGGAAAGATTTTATTCCCTTTCAAAATATTTTAAGCCATGATAGCCATACATTCTTTTTCATAAAATAATGTTGAGTCCTTAGGAGAAACATGGGAATGATTCAAAGCACTTCTGAGAAAATGTCCAAATCACAATTTGGATGATGTTGAAAAGGTAAGGATCGTTTATCATGGTTTATTACCTCAGTTCAAGATGATGTTAGATGCTTGTGCAGGTGGTTCATTAATGAATAAAAGTGTGGAGGAAGTAATAGAGATATTGGAACCAATGTCCATTAGTGACCAACAAGCAAAACATGAAAGAGGTAATGCACCAAGGAAGCGAGGTATGCTTGAATTGGGAGTGAATGATGCAGTATTGGCTCAGTAAAAATTACTGACTCAACAAATTGAGGCTATGAGTAAACAATTGGAAAAACTTCAAATTGCTCAAGTATCATCTGTATTTTCATGTGATAACAGGTTTTGATAATGACAATGGAAACAAGCAATGGGAAGTCTTCAAAGAATCAAAAACAATTAGAGATATCATATAAAAGAATAAAATGATCTCACAAAGGTTCAAGAGATGAAGAAACCAATGAATCAAACAAAAGGAAAGCAACCATGCATCATTAGATTCAAATGGATAACCAACAGGCATGAGAAAATGTCAAAATGAAGAGCCTGAATCGATTCAAGCACGAGTGAATCGATTCACAGCCCTGGAAGTCATAAAAATGAGAAACAGAATGGGTTGAATCGATTCACCATGACCCTGAATCGATTCACAGCCCTGGAAGTCACTAAGATTGCAAACAGTATGTCCTGAATCGATTCACAAGGACCCTGAATCGATTCATACGATGCTGACAGACCAGGAACCCAAAACAGAATGCTCTGAATCGATTCAAACATGGCTCGAATCGATTCATTCGACTCTGGAACTCCAAAATACATAAAACAGAATACTCTGAATCGATTCAAGGATCTACGAATCGATTCACATAGTGGGAAACACCACTAAATAGACAGACTTAAGTGGAAAACAAGCACTCAAATCCCACTATACACAGAGACATGATTTGCAACGGCTAGAAGCTCAAGAATGGCTATAAATGGAGTATTAATTCAAGCAAGAAGAAGAGAGAGACAAAGGCACAAAACAAGGCATTAACATTCTTCTTCTAAGAGTCTTCTAATTCATTTTCTCTTGTATATTCTGCAACTCTAGTTTCTAAACTTGCATACATCTAAGAGTTGTTAGATTGTGAGCTTAAATTTGCATATTCTCTCTTGTTGAGAGTTAGAATTGGCGAGAGCTTTTCATTTGTATATCTGCTCTATTGAGAGAGTGTATTGATTGTAAACAAACACCAAACACAAGTTATTTACTCTAGGTTGAGTGGTTGTTCACTCTAGGTTGAGTGGTTACAAAGGTTGAGGATTCAACCTTTGGGATATTGTGAGACTGAGAGATTGGGTGGGTTGCCCTTGTACTTGTGAGGATTGGATTCTTGAGTGTGGGACACTAGGAAGCCGCAATTGCTCAAAGTTGTATCTCTAGTCTACAATAGTGGAAAATCCTCTAAGTGGGTTGCTTAGAGGCGAGACGTACACCGGATTGGGTGGAACTCGTTACATCGGTTTGCAAGCTTCTCTTCCTTACTCTTTTACTTTCATATACTGCATATTTGTTGATTGGTACTGTTTGGTTGAGAAAAGCATACTTGAACTTGCTTAATTTGTTATACCTTAGATATTGCACACCAAGTGTTTGGTAAATTGCTTCAGTAATATTTCTCATTGTAGTGCATTGCTTGTTATCTTCTATTCTATCTCACTTGCATTATTTCATAAACTTAGTGATAAAAATCAGTTTCAAAGGTATTCCACTCAAAAGTTTTAAATCTCAATTCACCCCCCCTCTTGAGTATTGAGGCCACTTGAACAACAAGTGGTATCAGAGCTTGACTCTTGGTAGATCAAGCTTAACAGCTTCAAGAGATTAAATGGCCTCAAGTTCTCAAAATGTTTTTCCCGAGGGTGGTGCGATAAATAGACCTCCCGCTTTCAATGGGGAAGGGTATGCGTTTTGGAAAGAAAGAATGAAAATCTTCATTCAATCAATTGACTTGAGAATATGGAATACCATTGAAAATGGTCCTTATATACCGATGCATACTATAGATAGCAAGAATGTTGAAAAACCTATAGATGAATGGACAAGCGAGGAAGAAAAGAAAGTCCAATATGGCTACAAGGCCAAAAATCTCATTACTATGTCTTTAGGACAAGATGAATTTTTCAGAATAATGACATGCCAAACTGCTAAAGAAATGTGGGATACTCTTCAAGTAACCCATGAAGGTACCAATGATGTAAAGGACTCCAAAATTAGTACCTTGACTAGCCAATATGAAAGCTTTAGGATAAATTCAGGAGAATCTATTATAGATATGCAGAAAAGGTTTACACTTATCATCAACCATCTTATTACTCTCGGCAAAGTATATACTAACAAAGAGCTTGTGCATAAAATTTTGAAAAGTCTTAGCAGGGAATGGCAACCTCTTGTCACAGCAATAAAACAGTCTCCTAGCATCAATGAAATGTCTCTTGCAACACTCTTTGGAAAATTGCAAGAACAAGAGCAAGAACTTAAAGCATTGAAGCTAGCCGAGGAAGAGGAGAAATCCACCAAGAAGAAAGGGTTAGCCCTCAAAGCCACCTCCGTGCATGAAGAAGAATCATGCAGTGACTTAGATGAAGAAGAAGAATTTGGGCTATTCGTAAAAAGATTTGGAAGATTCATGAAGAACAAAAGGTTCCAAAAGAACTTTAAGCCCCAAGGTAAGAAACCTATCTCTAATGAAACTTCCTCTTCACCAAGTTGTTTCGAATGTGGCAAGGAAGGGCACTTCAAAGCCGATTGTCCAAACCTCAAAAAGAAGGGCAAGGACAAACAAAGAAGAAGAAGAGCCTATATTGCTTGGGATGAGAACGATGTGAGCAGCTCCGACGACTCGGAGAATGAGCAAGCCAATCTTTGCTTAATGGCAAATCATCAAGAAGAAGATAATGAGGTAAATCTTCTTGACTTAGATAAAAATGAGCTGTTAGATGCTTTTGAAGAATTATACGATAAATTTACAAAAGTCTCTAGTAGACTCAAAGCATCTAGAAAAACTAGTGATACCCTTGAAATGCATCTCATGGAAGTATGTAAAGAAAATGAGAGCTTAAAAGAAGAACTAGAAAAAGTTCAAACATGCTCTAGGGATAAACCATGTGATTTTGCAAAGAAGTGCATTGTGTTAGAAACCAAGGTTGAAGACCTAAATAGGACACTAGAGAAGTTCACTAATGGAAGAGATAATTTGAACATCCTACTTGGGCAACAAAAATGCATGTTTAGTAAAACCGGTTTAGGATATGACCAAGAACATAGTAACCATAAAATGGAGAAACACTATAAAAGTTTCTTTGCACCACCAAGCAAATCCTCCTCACCTTTTATGAAATGCAATCATTGTGGTTCCAAAGGACATAGTGCTTATAAGTGTAGTGTTAGGAAACTAGGACCAAAGGTCTTAAGAAAGGTGTAGGTTCCCAAAGGGACATTACCACAAACTAACCTTAAAGGACCCAACATAAAATGGGTACCTAGTTTTCTAAACTGATTTTGTTTTGTAGGTATGCTTCAAGGCAAGCAACACCCATTGGTACTTGGATAGTGGGTGTTCAAAGCATATGACGGGAGACATAAGCAAATTTACATCATTCACTCCCAAACGAAAAGGAAGCGTCACCTATGGAGACAACACTAAAGGAAGAATCCTAGGCATTGGAAATATTGGTAAGAATTCTTCCACATCCATAAATGACGTATTGTATGTTGAAGGCCTCAAGCATAATCTACTTAGCATAAGTCAATTATGTGACAAAGGATATAGAGTTTTATTTGAATCCAATTGTTGTATAATTGAAAATAAGCTAAACAAAGAGGTCAAATTTGTTGGAAAAAGAATTGATAACATTTACATGATTGATGTGGATAGCTTGTCTACAAATGATGAACAATGCTTCATTTCTAAAGAGGATGAAACATGGCTATGGCATAGAAGAATAGCTCATATACATGTAGACCACTTGAACAAACTTGTTTCTAAAGATTTAGTGATTGGTCTACCAAAGCTTAAATTTGAAAATAGATTTTGTGATGCATGTCAAAAAGGAAAACAAGTAAAGGCATCTTTTCAATCCAAAAACATTGTTTCTACTCAAAAGCCTTTACAACTTTTGCACATGGACTTATTTGGACCATCCAAAATCAAAAGCTTTGGAGGTAATTACTATGGTCTAGTTATAGTAGATGACTATTCAAGATATACATGGACATTGTTTCTTGCTCATAAAAATGAAGCATATCATGCATTCAAGAAACTTGCAAAGATTATCCAAAATGAGCAAAATTCAAAAATTGCATCCATTAGAACCGATCATGGGGGAGAATTTGAAAATCAATCTTTTAAAAAGTTTTATGAAAAACATGGTATTAATCACAACTTTTCAGCTCCTAGAACTCCACAACAAAATGGAGTAGTTGAAAGAAAGAATAGATCTTTAGTGGAGCTTGCTAGAACCATGCTAAATGAAAACAATATTACAAAATATTTTTGGGCCGATGCAGTAAACACCGCGTGCTATGTTATGAATAGATGTTTGATAAGGCCTATTTTAAAGAAAACCCCCTATGAGCTTTACAAGGGTAGAAAACCCAATATTGCATACTTTCATATTTTTGGATGTAAATGTTTTATGCTCAACAATGGAAAGGATAATCTAGGAAAGTTTGATGCAAAATCTGATGAGGCAATATTCCTAGGATATTCTCAATCAAGTAAATCTTATAGAATTTTCAACAAACAAACAAATACCATTGAGGAATCTATTCATGTTAAATTTGATGAAAATAGCCATAACCCTCCGAGAAAGGAAGATGTTGATGATCTTGTAGGTACTTTTCAAGAAATGAACTTGCAAGACAAAGAAGAAGAAGTCAACAATGATGGAGGTGCAGCACAAATTGAGAGACAACAAGAATGGGTAACTTTGAAGGATCATCCCTTAGACAAAGTCATAGGTGAAATGACTCAAGGTGTAAGTACTAGAAATGCTATTAGAAATACTTGTAATCACCTAGCATTTGTATCACAAATAGAACCCAAGAACATAGATGAGGCTATTATTGATGAACACTGGATGTTGGCCATGCAAGAAGAGCTAAATCAATTTGAAAGAAATGAAGTTTGGGAGCTTGTGCCAAGACCCAATGATCACCAAATAATAGGAACCAAATGGGTTTTTTTGGAATAAATTGGATGAAAATGGCATAATAACTAGAAACAAAGCTAGGCTAGTTGCTAAAGGATATAATCAAGAAGAAGGCATTGATTATGAAGAAACATATGCACCCGTAGCTAGATTAGAAGCAATTAGACTACTATTAGCTTTCGCATGCTGTAGAGATTTCAAATTGTACCAAATGGATGTTAAAAGTGCTTTCTTGAATGGATACATTCAAGAGGAAGTATATGTTGATCAACCTCCAGGTTTTGAAAACCATCAATTTCCAAATCATGTTTTCAAATTAAAGAAAGCTCTGTATGGTTTGAAACAAGCTCCAAGAGCTTGGTACGAAAGGTTAAGCAAATTTCTTTTAGAAAATCATTTTGAAAGAGGGAAGGTTGATACAACTTTATTTATAAAGCACAATAAGAATAACATACTATTGGTACAAATTTATGTTGATGATATAATTTTTGGTGCCACTAATGATTCAATGTGCAAGGAGTTTGCCAAGCTTATGCAGGAAGAATTTGAAATGTCCATGATGGGGGAACTCACTTTCTTCCTTGGACTACAAATCAAGCAAACCAATGAAGGAACATTCATAAACCAATCTAAGTACTGCAAAGAACTACTCAGAAAGTTCAATATGGATAAAGCAAATGATATAGCCACACCCATGGGCACTTCATGCTATTTGGACAAGGATGAGAAAGGTAAGGATGTTGAACTCACAAAATATAGAGGTATGATAGGATCCTTACTTTACTTAACCGCTAGTAGACCGGATATCATGTTTGCTGTGTGTATGTGTGCTAGATACCAAGCTTGTCCTAAGGAATCTCATCTCACTGCAGTAAAAAGGATAATGAAATATCTTGTTGGGACTCAAGATGTTGGTTTATGGTACCCCAAAGGGGCTGAATGTACTTTAGTTGGTTACTCTGATTCGGACTTTGCAGGTTGTAAGCTTGATAGGAAAAGTACTAGCGGAACATGTCACTTACTTGGTAGTTCTCTTGTTTCTTGGCATAGCAAGAAACAAGTAAGTGTTGCGCTATCAACAGCTGAGGCAGAATATGTTGCAGCTGGTAGTTGTTGTGCTCAAATCCTTTGGATGAGACAACAACTTCTAGATTTTGGAGTTGTATTGAATCATGTGCCTCTTAAATGCGATAATACTAGTGCCATTAACATCTCCAAGAATCCAGTAATGCACTCTAGAACCAAGCACATTGAGATTAGGCATCACTTTATTAGAGATCATGTGTTGAAAGGGGATTGTGTACTTGAACATGTAGAAACCTCTAGGCAACTAGCGGATATCTTCACAAAACCCTTGGCTAGAGAACAATTTATTTACATTAGAAGAGAATTAGGCATTCTTGATATGACAAATTGTGTTTGATTGATCTCTTAATATTATGTATTGATTGCTTGATAACTTCTATTAATTAGTAATGAAGAAAAAGATCCCCACGAAAACGTTGGTTTAATAATCCTATATGAAAATCCTCATGCCTTGAATATATTGGAATGGAAAGAAATGAATTTTGGAGTGAAACAGCCCTTCGAATCGATTCAGCACCCCCTCGAATCGATTCAAAGACTTGTTGGTTCAAAAATCCTCAAAACAGCATCGTTCGAATCGATTCACACTCCCCTTGAATCGATTCAAACACCTGATGGTCCATATTCCCTCAAACAGAGAGGTTCGAATCGATTCACAGCATCCTCGAATCGATTCATGCACCTGACCCTTCCATTTCTCTCAAATCAGTAACGCTCGAATCGATTCACCCATCCTTTGAATCGATTCACGCGTCAGTTACTGCATATTCACGCTGATTCAAATCTCTAAATCACACACTTCCTCATTTCACTCTTCCACTATCTCCCACTCTCTCTTCTCAAACCTCTCAACCTCTAATCTCCTCAACTTCTTCTCCAAACCTTCCACTCAAATCCTTCATCTTCCATGGCTTCCTCCTCTCAACCTCGCAAGAAGCAACGTGCAAACACTGCTGCAGCCTCCATGCCTCAAAACTCTGATTTATCTAGATTATTCACTACCCAAAAGGATCTTGAAAGGTACCAATCTTCATTCTCTGAGAAACATCTCATTTCTCCTCATTGGCTTGATCTCCCATTCTTTGAAGCATCTGGACTTCCTCTACTCACCACCTTACATCAACAAGAGCTAGTTGGCTTCATGGCTCTTGAGGAAGTAGCAATCTACCCCGAACTGATTCGTGTATTCTACTCCACTTTACGCCTTCAAGATGCTCGCTATATTGCCCGAGTGAAAGGTAAGACTATCATGCTTGATAATGAGGTAATGAATCAAGTTGGCTTACTCCCTCTTAGCAACGTTTCCTTCCATGGCAAAGAACCTCCTCTTGCATGGAATTATAATCCATTGGAGGCAAGAGCTTTCTTTAATCTTGTAGGTCCCTCGAGCACGGTTGGCACCTTAAGTCTCCATCACCGCCTCTTGCACTTTGTCCTTGTCAAAATTCTCCTCCCCTCCGGTGGAAATTATGCAAGGCTAAATGAGGCCCAAATCTTGCTGCTCTGGGCAATTGTCAATGAGAAAGACATAAATTGGATTGATTTGGTTAGGCATCACATGATTGAAGCCCAAAACCTCGCTCATCTTCCATATGCCATACTCATTACCAAATTGCTCCACCATTTTAAAGTGGACTTGAAAAATGAAATCAAGGAAGTGGTCGGTCCCAAAGCACCAATAGGCAAATCTCATCTCACCAAGATGAATATTGTGGAATACCATGGCAGGTGGCAATTTCTTAGACGTCCCTGTCACGAAGCTGAAGATGATGCCCCTCCTCCTCCTCCACCCGCTCCTACTGATGATCTTTTCATAAGACTCACTGCCCACCTGGACCAGCGCCTCAACTCCATGGAAGCAAACATCCACGCTCGACTGGACAGGATTGAAGCAAACATGGAAGAGCGATACACGGAGCTTGCCACCCAGATATCCAGCATCCACTTCCCACATCCATGATTGATCTTTACTTTTCTTTCTTTCTATTTCACATTCAGACTTGGTTGTTTACTTTGGTTTCTATTTTGGTCACTTATTTGCACAATTATCTCGTCTTAGTTTATTACTTTGCTATGTCGGTTGAACAATTATCTCGTTTGGTTAATTATTTTGGTTTATCTCAACTGCATTGCCTGCGATTATTACTCGATTTACTGCATACTCCCAACTTTTGTTTTTGATAATGACAAAGGGGGAGAGATAGAGAGATAGAGAGATACACGTGCGATACATGTGCGATATGATATATGTGCGATATATGTGAATGTGATAATGTGATACATGTGCGACATTATTTCAACGATTGAGATAATTTGATGGTTTTATTGAAAAACAAAGGGGGAGACCTATTTTCTTAAAAGAAATAACTGCTTAAAACAGAGACATTAGTTTTCATAACTTGCTATTGGCTAATAAACACCCCAAGAGATGGCCATTGGTTGTCATCATCAAAAACGGGGAGAATGTATTTGCATGTGATAACAGGTTTTGATAATGACAATGGAAACAAGCAATGGGAAGTCTTCAAAGAATCAAAAACAATTAGAGATATCATATAAAAGAAGAAAATGATCTCACAAAGGTTCAAGAGATGAAGAAACCAATGAATCAAACAAAAGGAAAGCAACCATGCATCATTAGATTCAAATGGATAACCAACAGGCATGAGAAAATGTCAAAATGAAGAGCCTGAATCGATTCAAGCACGAGTGAATCGATTCACAGCCTTGGAAGTCATAAAAATGAGAAACAGAATGGGTTGAATCGATTCACCATGACCCTGAATCGATTCACAGCCCTGGAAGTCACTAAGATTGCAAACAGTATATCCTGAATCGATTCACAAGGACCCTGAATCGATTCACACGATGTTGACAGACCAGGAACCCAAAACAGAATGCTCTGAATCGATTCAAACAAGGCTCGAATCGATTCATTCGACTCTGGAACTCCAAAATGCATAAAACAGAATACTCTGAATCGATTCAAGGATCTACGAATCGATTCACATAGTGGGAAACACCACTAAATAGACAGACTTAAGTGGAAAACAAGCACTCAAATCCCACTATACGCAGAGACATGATTTGCAACGGCTAGAAGCTCAAGAATGGCTATAAATGGAGTATTAATTCAAGCAAGAAGAAGAGAGAGACAAAGGCACAAAACAAGGCATTAACATTCTTCTTCTAAGAGTCTTCTGATTCATTTTCTCTTGTATATTCTGCAACTCTAGTTTCTAAACTTGCATACATCTAAGAGTTGTTAGATTGTGAGCTTAAATTTGCATATTCTCTCTTGTTGAGAGTTAGAATTGGCGAGAGCTTTTCATTTGTATATCTGCTCTATTGAGAGAGTGTATTGATTGTAAACAAACACCAAACACAAGTTATTTACTCTAGGTTGAGTGGTTGTTCACTCTAGGTTGAGTGGTTACAAAGGTTGAGGATTCAACCTTTGGGATATTGTGAGACTGAGAGATTGGGTGGGTTGCCCTTGTACTTGTGAGGATTGGGTTCTTGAGTGTGGGACACTAGGAAGCCGCAATTGCTCAAAGTTGTATCTCTAGTCTATAATAGTGGAAAATCCTCTAAGTGGGTTGCTTAGAGGCGAGACGTACACCGGATTGGGTGGAACTCGTTACATCGGTTTGCAAGCTTCTCTTCCTTACTCTTTTACTTTCATATACTGCATATTTGTTGATTGGTACTGTTTGGTTGAGAAAAGCATACTTGAACTTGCTTAATTTGTTATACCTTAGATATTGCACACCAAGTGTTTGGTAAATTGCTTCAGCAATATTTCTCATTGTAGTGCATTGCTTGTTATCTTCTATTCTATCTCACTTGCATTATTTCATAAACTTAATGATAAAAATCAGTTTCAAAGGTATTCCACTCAAAAGTTTTAAATCTCAATTCACCCCCCCTCTTGAGTATTGAGGCCACTTGAACAACATCATCACTACCCCCTGCTCAATTAAAATAATGTATGCATTGCATGGGTGAACAACTATGTGGTTATTGTGCCCCTGATAGAAATGAGCAAGAACAAGCCAATTTTTGATCCACCAAAGAATACCATAAGGTAATTTTCCTATTAATCTTGGTAATTCTTTTCCTAACAATTATTTGCAGGGATGGCAGAATCAGAATGTTGGTATTGGACCTTTCAACCGACCTCCTAACAATCAATTTAAGCAACAACAACAATCACTAACAATACAAGATTATCAAGGATTGAGGAATCTATCCAACAGTTATTGTAGTTTGTGGAAACAAATGAAGCTGCTCGGAAAACATCAGACTTGCAAATGGGTCAGCTAGCAAAAGAAATAACTGAGTTGAAAAGTTTTGGTTTTACTGCAAACACTCAGAACCCAAAGGATCAATGTAATGTTGTTTTCTTGAATGTTGTAAAAAATGATTGTAAATAAAATTGTGAAAAGAATGAGAAAGAAAAAGAAGAAGAAGAAAAAGAAAAAGGGCAAGAGAAAGAAAAAGAGAAAAAAGAAAAAAATGAAAAAATTGAAGTAGAACATGAAACAATTTATAATGAGGTCTTACAATCTGACACACAGAAAAAATTTAAAGATACGGGAAGTTTCACCATTCCCGTTTCCATTGGAAATATCAACATCGGGAATGCTTTATTGGATTTAGGGGCTAGCATCAATCTAATGCCCCTAGGCTTGATGAAGCGTATTGGTAATCTGGAACTAAAAAAACTAAGACAGACTTACAATTTGTGAATCGCTCTACCAAGAGACCAATTGGGATTGTGGAAAATGTATTGGTGAAAGTTTACAAGTACCACTTCAAAGTTGACTTTATGGTATTGGATATGAATGAGGATATTGAGATCCCCCTGTGATGATGCATGATTTATCCTTAATTCCTCAATTTAAATGTGTATAATTTGCCATCACTTAGTGTGTAATATACTGCACTTTAACACATTTTCATCATTTGAGCTTTATTTAATATTTAATTTTAAAATGAATTAAGGATAAATTTTTAATAAAAGTTGGTTTTCTCTTGTTTTGTAGTGTGTGATTAAGCCTGTAATTAAAAAATAATTACCACAGGTCAAACGAAAGAAGCCACGACTCAAGAAATGGTCAAAAATGCGAGAAAAGCACTAGAACAGGTCTGGGAATCGATTCACCAATATGGGAATCGATTCCCACACAAAAGAACAGCAAGGAATCGATTCAAGCACCCTGGGAATCGATTCATATAGGTAGGAATCGATTCCCCACCCCTGTGAATCGATTCATATGCATTTTAAAGGCCTGGGAATCGATTCAAACAAGCATGAATCGATTCATGTGCTTGGGAATCGATTCCCACCCCTGAGGAATCGATTCCTATGTGTAAAATTGCCCAAAAATTGCCTAGATGAATCGATTCAGGCACAGATTTATCAGTGGAAACATCAGATAACGCATTATCAAAGTGGAAACAACACTGAAGCTGATAATAGAGCACTGAAGCTGATAATGGAGCACCATGGAATTGTAAATTGGAGAGTGCTCCTTCCATTAAAATTTTTTATGGCATTGGCTTTGCTTTTGAGCTCCTATAAATAGGAAGCAAGGCAAGGAGCAGAGACACCAACCATTCTTCATCAGATCCTCCTTCATACGTTCCTCTTCTCTTCTCTGTTGGAAATTCTTCCAGTAAATTCTTCATTTTCTGGGTTAGTTTTATTGTTGTAGTTGTAATTATGGAGGGCTAAAACCCCTAGATTGATTTTCTTGGAGAATGTTGTAATGTAATTTTGAGGTAACTAATTTTAATATAGTATGCTTTTATTATTGTAATTTCTTCATAATCATTCTCTACTTATTTAATTCCATTTTGTTTAATTGAATTTGTATGCTTAATCGGTTTAATTATTCAAATGGAGTAAAATAAGATTTCAAATTAGAATGGATTAAGGAAATATGCATGCTTAATGAATATTTTCATAATCACTTTTAATAATTATGGTTTGCTTAATTCCATAATTTGAGAATAGATTATGTATATAGGCGATGTTCTTATGTATGCTCAATAATTCCTAGATTTTAAGATCTTGACTCCTTTTGCTTAATTAGGATGCTTGATTAAAATATTCATTTTTAAATGAAAGTAAAGGAATTGTGAATTGAAAAAGACGCTTAGTTGATCAATTCAAATTGAGCTAAGAAATTAACATTAATAAGTATACAAATTATCTTTAGTGAACCAAGGATAAATTTATTTACAATACTCCAAGAAAATCAATCGCTTGTTATTTATTGTTTTAAATCCTTTATTTACCTTGTTTTAATTTTAATTGTGACAACAAAAATCAATCAAACCCCCCCCAATTGTATGTTAGTGAACTTATGTTTGTAAAAATTTTTAGTTGTTTAGTTTTTTATTTTTAATTGTTAAAAATTAGTTTAAGACTTGATTTTTCCTAATTTTTTGTGTTGATCCTTGAGAGAACGACCTAGGTTGACACCCTAGTACTACGTTAATTAATTTTAATGTACTAATTTGACAGAATCACGACTGTAAAAATATATTCACGTCAAATTTTGGCGCCGTTGCCGGGGATCAACGATCTTTAGGAAAAACTCTTGTTTTAAATTAATTTTTTTTTTTTAAAAAAAAAATTTAAAAAAAATTTTGTTTGTTTGTTTGTTTATTTTATTTCTTTTGCATGATTTAGAATTCTTATGATTTATTGCTCATCATGATCAAATATCTTGTTGTATGCTATGTATGACTAGAAGAACTTTTGAGCATTTATATTCATTTGATCCTGAAATTGAAAGAACTTTTCATAGGTTAATTAGAGAAGCTAGATTTAATAATAACTTTGTTGATATTGATAGTGATAGTATTTTTTCTGAAAGTACTACTGCTAGTTTTTCTGATATGGCTGAACCTCGTGAAAGAACTCTTAGAGAACTAGCTGCTCCTGAATTCACTTACGAAAGTTTATGTATTCAATATCCTAATGAGGATGTCCCTTTTATTCTTAAGACCGGACTTATACACCTGTTACCTAAGTTTCATGGTCTTGCGGGTGAAGATCCGCACAAACACCTCAAAGAATTCCACATTGTGTGTTCCACAATGAAACCCCAAAATGTTCAAGAAGACCATGTCTATCTTAAAGCGTTTCCTCATTCTTTAGAGGGTGTTGCTAAGGATTGGTTGTACTACCTTGCTCCAAGATCAATCACAAGTTGGAATGACTTAAAGAAAATGTTCTTGGAAAAATTCTTTCCTGCCTCTAGAACAACTGCAATCCGTAAAGACATATCTGGCATTAGGCAACTCTCTGGAGAAAGTCTTTATGAATATTGGGAGAGATTTAAAAAACTTTGTGCAAGTTGCCCTCACCACCAAATTTCTGAACAACTTCTTCTTCAGTACTTCTATGAAGGTTTACACCACGTTGATCGCAACATGATTGATGCGGCAAGTGGAGGAGCTTTAGGAGATATGACTACTGCTGAAGCAAGAAATCTGATTGAGAAGATGGCATCTAACTCTCAACAATTTAGGGTGAGAAATGATTCTTTCAAACCCATGTTTGATTCCAATTCTAGTTCATCTGGAATTAAACTTGAAAGCAAACTTGATGCTCTCACTACTCTGGTCACACAATTGGCAGTAAATCAAAAATCCATGACTGCTAAAGTATGTGGCATCTGCTCTTCACAAGAGCACCCCACTGATTGTTGTCCTTCTCTACAAGAAAAGGATAATAATAGTCCCCAAGCCTATGCAGCTAACATCTACCATGATAGACCTCCACCACCACAAAACCATGACCTTTTCACCAATAGATACAATCCAGGTTGGAGGAACCATCCAAACTTGAGATGGGGGAACCAACAACAAAATCCCCAACCTCCATTTCAAAATAATGCACCAACCTTCCAAAGACCTACACCTCAACCATCCACAAATAGCCCTTCTTTGGAGGATCTGGTGAAACAAATGGCTACACAGAACTTGGAGTATCAACAGAGGAATGATGCTACCATCCAGAGTTTAAGCAACCAAATTGGGCAATTGGCTTCATCATTAAGCCAGTTACAATCTCAAAACTCTGACAAATTACCATCTCAACCAGCTGCAAATCCAAGAAATGTGAGTGCAATTCAGTTAAGATCAGGTAAGAACCTTGAAGTACCCATACCTAAGGAACCTGAAAAACAAACAGATGTGCCCACAACAGTTGAGAATGATGTGCCCTCTTCAAGCACAAGCAAATCTGAGATGCAACCATCCCAAATTCCACCTCATATCCCTCTTCCTTTCCCACCAAAAGCAATTCCAAGCAAGAAGATGGAAGAAGTGGATAAAGAAATTTTGGATACTTTCAGGAAAGTGGAAGTGAATATACCTCTTCTTGATGCAATCAAGCAAATTCCTAAGTATGCCAAATTTCTAAAGGAACTATGTACTCACAAAAGGAGACTCAAGGGCAATGAAAGGATAAGCATGGGAAGAAATGTATCTGGACTGCTTGGTAAGGAAAATATCCCTGAGAAATGCAAGGATCCAGGTACGTTTTCTATACCCTGTATCATAGGCAATAACAAATTTAAAAATTGTATGTTAGATTTAGGAGCTTCAATCAATGTTATGCCTATGTCTGTTTTTAAATCATTGTCTCTTGGAAATTTACAACCTACTGGTGTAGTAATTCAGCTAGCCAATAGGAGCACTGCTTATCCTGCTGGAGTTATAGAGGATGTTTTGGTTCAGGTAGAACAACTTGTTTTCCCTGCTGACTTTTTTGTACTTGATATGGAAGAAGGTATGCCTCAAATTCCTGTTCCTATCATTTTGGGAAGACCATTTTTAAAAACAGCTCGAACCAAAATAGATGTTCATTCTGGAACTCTCTCTATGGAATTTGGTGATACAAGGGTTCAATTTAATATTCTTGATGCCATGAAATACCCATCTGAAAATCATTCTGTTTTCCAAATTGACATTATTGATGAACTGGTTTTTGAACATTTTTCTAATATTGATTTGGAATACATGGATGATTCAAACAAATGTTTTGCATGCAATGATTCTGGAAGTTGTGATATTTATGCTGAAATTGATAGATACATAATTTCTGATTCAGAGTCTTTAGATATACCTGTTAACCATAAGGAGCTGAATGCAGGATTTCAAGAAAATTCTAACATAATTTTTGAAGTGCAAGCAGCGGAATCAAAATCTACTTTGTTAGTTCCATCTGTTTTGCAGGCACCCAAGTTAGAATTGAAACCCTTACCTGAGAACCTAAAGTATGTATACTTAGGGGATAATGAACAGCTCCCGGTGATAATTTCCACTTCTCTTGATAAAAATCAAGAAGAAAAATTGTTGCAGGTATTGAAAAGACATAAGAAGGCTATAGGATGGACATTGGCAGACATTCCTGGAATTAGTCCATCCATGTGCATGCATAGAATATTTCTGGAGGAAAATACTAAAGCAGTAAGACAGCCCCAGAGGAGACTCAACCCTGTAATCCTTGATGTGGTTAAGAAGGAGATCACCAAGCTTCTACAAGCAGGAATTATTTATCCTATCTCTGATAGCCAATGGGTGAGTCCAATTCAAGTGGTTCCTAAGAAAACAGGGATCACAGTTGTGAAAAATGAAAAGGATGAATTGATCCCAACTAGAGTGCAGAATAGTTGGAGAGTCTGTATTGACTACAGGAGACTTAACTAGGCAACAAAGAAGGACCATTTCCCTTTACCCTTCATTGACCAAATGCTTGAGCGTCTCGCAGGTAAGTCTCATTACTGTTTTCTTGATGGATTCTCTAGATATTTTCAGATTCACATTGCACCTGAGGATCAAGATAAGACCACATTCACCTGTCCCTTTGGCACATTTGCTTATAGGAGAATGCCATTTGGCCTATGCAATGCTCCCAGAACTTTTCAAAGATGCATGATAAGTATTTTTCATGATTTCATTGAAAATTACATAGAGGTGTTTATGGATGATTTTACTGTCTATGGATCTTCATTTAATGCATGCCTTGATAGTCTTGATAAAGTTTTAAACAGATGTATTGAAACTAACCTTGTTTTGAACTATGAAAAATGTCATTTTATGGTAAAACAAGGAATAGTTTTAGGGCATGTAATCTCTGAAAAAGGAATTGAGGTAGATCCTGCCAAGGTAGAAGTTATATCACATTTGCCTTACCCCTCTTGTGTTCGAGAGGTTTGTTCTTTTCTTGGCCATGCAGGATTCTACAGAAGATTCATAAAAGATTTCAGCAAGAAGGCTAGGCCACTATCCAGTCTGCTTCAAAAGGATGTGGCATTTGAATTTGATGAAAAGTGTAAGGAGGCTTTTAATTGCCTCAAGCAAGCATTGACCACTACCCCAATAATCCAATCACCTGTTTGGACAGCTCCATTTGAGTTGATGTGTGATGCCTCTAATTATGCATTGGGAGCCGTCCTTGGTCAAAAGATTGACAAGCAGCCTAGGGTCATCTACTATGCATCTAAAACTTTAGATGCTGCTCAGGTAAATTACACTACCACTGAAAAAGAGCTCTTGGCCATTGTTTTTGCATTAGATAAGTTCAGATCTTACCTACTCGGTTCTCGAGTAGTTGTCTTTACTGACCATGCAGCTCTGAAGTACTTGTTAAAGAAAGGTGAGTCCAAGCCAAGATTAATTCGTTGGATGCTTTTGCTCCAAGAGTTTGACTTGGAAATTCGTGACAGAAGTGGAACACAAAACCTTGTGGCAGACCATTTAAGCAGAATTGAGAATGCTCCTGATTCGGCACCTATTCGGGACCATTTTCCCGATGAACACCTCATGAGTATTTTTAACTCTTTTGATTCACCTTGGTTTGCTAACATTGTAAATTATCTTGTTGCTTCTGTTTTTCCACCATGTGCATCCAGAAACCAAATTTTAAAATTAAAAAGTGATGCAAAGTATTATATTTGGGATGACCCGTATTTGTGGAAATTGTGTAATGATCAGGTGATTCGAAGATGCATTCCCGATCATGAAATAGAATCAGTTCTTCGATTCTGCCATGCTTCACCAGTTGGTGGACATTTTGGTCCACAAAGAACAGCAAGAAAAGTGTTGGATTCTGGTTTATATTGGCCCACAATTTTTAAGGATGCATGGAGAATTTGTAACACCTGTGATAAATGCCAAAGAGCTAGTAATGCTACCACATGGAGACAACAGATGCCTCAGCAACCAATGTTGTTTTGTGAAGTATTTGATGTTTGGGGCATTGATTTTATGGGTCCATTTCCTCCATCCTTTGGTTTTACTTACATTTTATTGGCTGTTGATTATGTTTCTAAATGGGTGGAAGCTAAAGCCACCAGAACTAATGATGCTCGAGTTGTAGTGGATTTTGTTAGATCTCAAATTCTTTGCAGGTTTGGCATCCCGAGAGCAATCATTAGTGATCAAGGAACACATTTCTGCAACAGGACCATGCAAGCTATGCTCAGGAAGTATGGGGTTGTTCATAGAGTCTCTACTCCATATCACCCCCAAACCAATGGACAACCAGAAGTCTCTAACAGAGAAATCAAAAGAATCCTGGAGAAGATAGTACAGCCTAACAAAAAGGATTGGAGCAGGAAATTGGATGATGCTCTTTGGGCACATAGAACAGCTTTTAAGGCACCTATAGGAATGTCTCCCTATAGAATTGTTTTTGGTAAAGCATGTCATCTTCCAGTGGAGATTGAGCATCGTGCTTATTGGGCTGTAAAAGCTTGTAACTTAGCACTTGATCAAGCAGGTGAGGAAAGAAAATTACAACTGAATGAGCTTGATGAGATCCGTTTGGCAGCTTATGAGAACTCAAGGTTCTATAAGGAGAAAACAAAGAAATTCCATGATAGCTCAATAGCTAGAAAGGATTTTACTGCTGGACAGAAAGTGCTACTGTTTAATTCCCGGTTGAAACTGATGGCCGGAAAATTGCGCTCCAAATGGGAAGGACCTTTCATTGTTACGAATGTATTTCCCCATGGAGCTGTGGAAATAAAAAGTGAAAACTCCAACAAAAGCTTCAAGGTTAATGGACAACGTTTGAAGCCATTTCATGAAAATCCTTCACTTGTGGATGTTACAATGGAGGAACATGCTTTGGGGGAACCACTTCTTGATCCCCCTTGAGGGAGTTTTTCTTACCCATCTCTTTACTTTTTCATTATATTGTCTATTTTGTATGCTCTGTCTTACATTGAGGACAATATATGATTTAAGTGTGGGGGTGGGATCATTCGTGTGTGTGTTATTGTTTGATTAAATTTTGTGTGATATTAAAAAAAAATAAAAAAATTATTAAAAATAAAAGATTTTGTGTGTGTTTTTGTTTTAAAAAGGCATGTTTTATTGGAATTTTAAGATATGCATGAGTAACAAGTAAATTCTTTCATGTCTGATATGAGATTAATGATATGTTATAATTTGAACTTAAACATTTTTGGTATGTTGAGAATGACATGATAATTGAGAAATGATCATATATGATGGAATTATACCTTGTGAGATTTTTGAGCCTTAAAATTTGATGGATCACTTTAAACCATCTTAATCCTTTCATGTGTGATTAATTCCTGAAAGCTTACATCTTAATTTTTGTCTTGTTTCTTGATGATACTTGAAACTCATATAAATGTATTTGAAATGATACAGGCATTTTTGTTCAGTTGAGCCACTAAGCCAGATAAGCCTACCATGAATAAATTATCTCTTGCTAGCCATTTTGAGCCTATTTAACTGTTTCCTTGTTGCAGCTCAAATAAGCCATGGATGAAGAACCAAAAATATACCTACCTTAAGAAATATATTGAAGCTTTGGAATCAAGTCAAAACAGGCATTCAAATAAGTGTGGGGGTGTGCAAAAAGGAATTGCAACTCTTGTTCCAAGTGTTATGCAATCTAATAATAATAAAAAAAAAAAATTTACCAAATACCATACAATAAATGTTTTACCCTCACTGTTTGCCAGTGAAATTAATTGCTTTATCATTCTTTTTGGTATATATATAAATATATATATTTCATCCATTTTAACCTTGGCCACATTGCAACCCTGTGAAAGCCCTGTTGATCTATACATGCATTTGTGTTGATTGTGGAATTAAGAAACTTGCCAAATTTTTAGACTGTTTGTTTTTCAGGAATTGTTTTGAGAGTATACACAAACCTTAAACACTTGAGAGTTGAGAGTATGTCTTGTGAGGTTCTATCACTTATGATCTTCTTTTCAGTTTAATTTAATTTCCACCTGCCTAAGTGTTTGAATGATTTTTATATATATATCTTAATGCTCTGCATCTTGCATGTTAAATAACTCTTGTTTCTCTGTATATTCTTAAAATTTCATGCCAATTCTGTGTGTTGTTTTCAACTTAATGTTTTCAAATAAATTGTGATACTTGTTTTTATTTTGATTTTGCCCGGGAGTGCAAAAGAATAAGTGTGGGAGTATTTGATGATGCATGATTTATCCTTAATTCCTCAATTTAAATGTGTATAATTTACCATCACTTAGTGTGTAATATACTGCACTTTAACACATTTTCATCATTTGAGCTTTATTTAATATTTAATTTTAAAATGAATTAAGGATAAATTTTTAATAAAAGTTGGTTTTCTCTTGTTTTGTAGTGTGTGATTAAGCCTGTAATTAAAAAATAATTACCACAAGTCAAACGAAAGAAGCCATGACTCAAGAAATGGTCAAAAATGCGAGAAAAGCACTAGAACAGGTCTGGGAATCGATTCACCAATATGGGAATCGATTCCCACACAAAAGAACAGCAAGGAATCGATTCAAGCACCCTGGGAATCGATTCATATAGCTAGGAATCGATTCCCCACCCCTGTGAATCGATTCATATGCATTTTAAAGGCCTGGGAATCGATTCAAACAAGCATGAATCGATTCATGTGCTTGGGAATCGATTCCCACCCCTGAGGAATCGATTCCTATGTGTAAAATTGCCCAAAAATTGCCTAGATGAATCGATTCAGGCACAGATTTATCAGTGGAAACATCAGATAACGCATTATCAAAGTGGAAACAACACTGAAGCTGATAATGGAGCACCATGGAATTGTAAATTGGAGAGTGCTCCTTCCATTAAAATTTTTTATGGCATTGGCTTTGCTTTAGAGCTCCTATAAATAGGAAGCAAGGCAAGGAGCAGAGACACCAACCATTCTTCATCAGATCCTCCTTCATACGTTCCTCTTCTCTTCTCTGTTGGAAATTCTTCCAGCAAATTCTTCATTTTTCGGGTTAGTTTTATTGTTGTAGTTGTAATTATGGAGGGCTAAAACCCCTAGATTGATTTTCTTGGAGAATGTTGTAATGTAATTTTGAGGTCACTAATTTTAATATAGTATGCTTTTATTATTGTAATTTCTTCATAATCATTCTCTACTTATTTAATTCCATTTTGTTTAATTGAATTTGTATGCTTAATCGGTTTAATTATTCAAATGGAGTAAAATAAGATTTCAAATTAGAATGGATTAAGGAAATATGCAAGCTTAATGAATATTTTCATAATCACTTTTAATAATTATGGTTTGCTTAATTCCATAATTTGAGAATAGATTATGTATATAGGCGATGTTCTTATGTATGCTCAATAATTCCTAGATTTTAAGATCTTGACTCCTTTTGCTTAATTAGGATGCTTGATTAAAATATTCATTTTTAAATGAAAGTAAAG
Organism: Clitoria ternatea; assembly: GCA_037962975.1. Lineage (NCBI taxonomy): Eukaryota > Viridiplantae > Streptophyta > Magnoliopsida > Fabales > Fabaceae > Clitoria > Clitoria ternatea. The sequence continues at coordinate 27,687,942 of CM075671.1, read as the reverse complement.
GAATTGTGAATTGAAAAAGACGCTTAGTTGATCAATTCAAATTGAGCTAAGAAATTAACATTAATAAGTATACAAATTATCTTTAGTGAACCAAGGATAAATTTATTTACAATACTCCAAGAAAATCAATCGCTTGTTATTTATTGTTTTAAATCCTTTATTTACCTTGTTTTAATTTTAATTGTGACAACAAAAATCAATCAAACCCCCCCCCCAATTGTATGTTAGTGAACTTATGTTTGTAAAAATTTTTAGTTGTTTAGTTTTTTATTTTTAATTGTTAAAAATTAGTTTAAGACTTGATTTTTCCTAATTTTTTGTGTTGATCCTTGAGAGAACGACCTAGGTTGACACCCTAGTACTACGTTAATTAATTTTAATGTACTAATTTGACGGAATCACGACTGTAAAAATATATTCACGTCACCCTGATTCTTGGAAGACCTTTCATGAAAACTGCTAGGGTAATAGTTGATGTTGACAAAGAGATAATTGCATTCAGAATTCATGAAGAGGAGGTAAACTTCAATGTCCATCTCAAGATAGATGTTGAGAACAAAGTTTACCTATTAACTGAACAAGGTAAGTCTCATCCAAATTCTTTAAATTTAACCGATTGCTTACATGATGAAAGACAGGTAATCAAGCATCAGAGAAGAAGGAGGAAGAAAAAGACAGGTGATTCCACAACCAAATTTGAGAAACCACCTGATTAATCTGAGGTAATGTCTGGCTGGGACATTAAAACTAGCGCTCAATAGGAGGCAACCTATTATTTCTTCTTTAATTTTTATTCAAAATTAATAAATAAAAAATATAAAAATATTAAAAAAAAAAATATGCGTTTTATAAATTGTAATTAGAACTTTAATTAGAAAGGGTTTCAAAATTAAAAGAAAAAGGGTTTTTGAAAATAAAATTTTGAAAAAAAATAGAGCGTAGCGTCCCAGCCACGTGTAGCGTCAGGGCCTACGTTTAGTTTTTAAAACTGAACCTGAGAGGCCTAATTTAGGTTTTATAAACCTAAATTTCCCTCTCTGCCTCAATTTTTCTAAGAACCCTATTCCTCAACTTCTCAAGAACCTACATTCTCTTATCTCTCTCCAATTTCACAAGGATTCCAAGTAAGTGATTTTTTCCCTTTCCTTAGTCTGTTTTTGATTTTTAGAATTGCATGTGGTTAGGATGGGATTAGAAGTCAATTGGAACTTGTTTGCTGTTAGAATTAGGAGAATGTATGGATTAGATGATGTTTGGAGGGGTTGCTGTTGCGCAACCCCATTTTGCAGTTTCTGTTTTTGCGAGCCCACGCGTAGTGTCTCACTGAGGCATAGCGTGAGGCATGAACTGTAACCCCACACGTAGCGTCCCAGTGACGTGTAGCGTGGGAAGAACAAAATGACGCGTAACATCCAACCCACGCGTAGCGTCAGGCCCTATTTTGCTTTTTCTTAATTTTTAAGTTTTATTTACTAGTGATTATATTGTTTTCTGTTTTTAAATTTTGAAAAATGAAAATAAAATTTTTTTGTTCCTTTTTATTTTGTTTGTTTGTTCTTCTTTTAAATTAAAAAAATTTCTTAGTTTGTATTATTTGTTATACTTTCTTGTATAAAAATAAATTAAATTATGTTTATAAAAATTAAAAATTAAAAAGTTTATTTGTTGTTGTATTTTCTTTCTTAAAAATAAAAATTTGTTCAAATATGTGTGTGAATTATAATGTTATCAATTTGAATGTAAAAATGCATGTTGTTTGAGTTTTATTTGTATGATGTGTATTATACTGTTAAAAATCCAAAAATATGCATGTTAACTTTTTAATGTTTTACATAATTTAATTGCATAATTTATTAAAATATAAAAACCAAAAATTGTGTGATAAGTGTTTTATTTTTGTTTGTATAAATGTGTGATTTATTTAAATTTTCTTTTGCAGATGGCACCTAAGAAATCAGTTCCCATCACTGGTCCCAAGAGAAAGAGAAGGACCACTGACACAGATACCACCTCTGAAGATCCTGATCTTCAGGGGAGGAGCAGTTGGGACCCTGAGATCCTACCAGATTCAGGACCGATGCCAAGTGGGTGAGATTCCATCAAATCAAAGGCCAGAGACTCATCTGGGAGAGGGTCCTTGTTCTCAATACTGGAGATTATCTTGAGCTGCAAGATGAGATACAGAGGAGGAGATGGGGACTCCTATTTTCTCTACCTACTGAGGGGGGTCCCATCCTGGTCATGGAGTTTTATGCTAATGCTTATAGGACACGCCAGGACCCACCGAACATCAGCCAGCAGAGGACGAGCTTGGTGAGGGGTCGGCACATCACTTATGACAGGGACATTATTAGTACCCTAGTGGGTAATCCTTGGGAGCCTACTCCCGAGAGTGACACTTGTTTCTGGAAGGAAAACAGAAACAAGGTTGCTACTGAGGATGGTGATCTAGGATACTTCCTGGATTAATTTGCTTATTTCTTGAGCAAAGATGGAATCTTCTTTAACCTTAGTAAGGCTGGAAGAACTCCATCAAACCTCCTTAAGACCCAGCTGACCCTTATAACTCAGGCGTGGTCTCATCTCATGCTTCATAACATCATTCCTGTCACCCACCTATCTTCTCTTCTAGTTGATCATTGCTGTCTTCTTTATTCCATCCTTAAGGGCCATACCATTGATATTGCTGAGCTTATATCTGAGCAGATTCACCTTTATGCCCTTGGGTATAAGGTGAATCTCCCTGTGCCTTTCCCTCTCATCATTTCTGCCTTACTGAGGAGGCAAGGAGTTGTTGTGCCATCACCAGAGTTCACTAGCTCTTCGGGGAAAGTCCCTAAGGTTTCAGTGAATAAAGATTATTTTGTTCAGCAGTACGAGCTTCCACCTCTGGAGCATGAGGCTCAGCCCAGACCTAGACGCAGGAGACCATCCCTACTGAGGGGTTTACTAGGATGACCATAGAGCATCAGCATATGATTCAGATGATGGCTGCTTCTCACTGTGCTTATATACACTTACATGATACATTTTATTAGTATAGGATACAGGGAGAGGGAGCACCATATATGACACCAGCTAACTTTGCTGCTCATGTAGCTTGGCCTGGTGATTTGCCCATATATCAGGAGGTTGATGGACCGTCTGGAGCACATGCTGATATTGAAGGAGATACTGATGAGGAGGGGGATGATGAGGATGACCAGATGGAGGATTGATGGATCTCACATTTTCTTGCACTTTCATACATTTTAGTTTAATTTGATATTTATATTTACATTTACATTTACATTATCTTTTGGATTATATATATTTAGATTTTTTTATTCTGTGTGTGATATGTGTGATAATTATGTTTTATTTATGATTTTAAGTATGTTTCTAAATAAAAAAATGATCAAATTTTGAAAATTTTGAAAATTTTACTTGAAAATTTTATACAATTATCCATTTTTCATAATCAATAATTAAATTCTTAATTTTAACTAACGCATTTCAAAAACCGGTGAGCTGAGAGATCTTTAACAATTGAGGGTTTCAACATAATTTCATTCAAAATAATTTTGCTCAATTCTTTGATTTGTGTTGATGTACAGAGAATCCAAAAGCGTAATCAAGGCAAAAAATTTTGGTAATCATAAAAGAAACCTTGGGCCAAAAAGCTTACATTGGTAAAATTACGTTTATCCTTTGAAAGCCAATTTTAAGCCTGAAAAATATTTTCTTTGGTACCCTTAGCCCTTAATAGTAATTTTTTTGACCATTTCTTTTACTTGATTGATTAAAAGAGCAATTGATAAAAATCGAGAAAATATTTCAAGTGTTTTTACAAAATTGGGGAGTGAAAATTTTTGAACTTGATTCTTTTTCTAGAAAATATATATATAAAATAAAAAATAAAAAAATGAAAAAGAATTAAGTTGGGGGCATTGATAAGTCTTGAAAAGACTTAATTATTCCACTGATTATTTAACATAATTTACTAAGTATTGTCTAGTTTAATTATTATTATTTAATAATTTGATAAGAATTCATGTTGTAGTTAATTATTTCAAAAGTATGTTATCTATGTAAGAAACCAATTGAAAATTTTAATTAAATAAGGAATTTTGAAGTATTTACAAATTTACTAAGCAGCCAGCGTATAAATGCTAGGCAGGTAGCTGTTTATTGGTGCAGGAACAGGGCGGACTCGAGATAAGAAGAAAATTCCGAGTGAAATCCTACAGAGCCGAGCGAGATTTGATAAATCCGAGTGAGACTTCCTCAATTCCAACTGAAAAGAGTCCAAAGACCGACTGAGTGAGACTTCAAAGACACTGACTCTAAAAGAGAATAAGGACTCAGAATATTGCATGAAGAACCCGAGTGCCAACTACAGAATACCGATTTAATAATTAATCCGCCCAAGCGGGAGTTAAATCCGCTCAAGCGAGGGTCCAAGTTCGCTTAAGAAAAGCAAGACTCCGCCCAAGCAAGACTACGCCCAAGCTTACTTAAGAAGACTCCCAAGACACCGGTTATAAAAGAGAAGAAGATCGGAATGCTACATAAGAAACCGATGTGCTTAGTCATTATTTAATCCATCCTAGTAAAATCCGGACTCACTCAAGCATTACTTTAAGAGACCGTCCTCGCCCAAGTTTTGCCATAACGCCCAAGTGAGAAAGAAACACTGCAGTGTTAATCCGGACTTGCTCAAGCGAAGTTTAATCCGCTCAAGCGAATACTCAGCAGCTGAAGCATCAAGGCAGTAATTTAAACACTGTTCTTCCCTCCAACAACACACTTGGTGCAGTACTGTTCCACTCCCATTGCCTTCTTCTCTACTACTGTAACCTCAAGCTAACTTAAGAAGTGAGCTGTCAATTAGCTGGTGCTAAGCTGTACATTAGCTAAGGTTGAGCTGGATCCTGTTAAGAGATGAGCTGTATTTAGTTAGTTATTTTGTAAACTATGTAATTAAGCAGTGTTAGTCGTTAGCTTAAGTTGTCCGAAGTTATCAGTTAAGTTAGTTAGGTAGAAACTTATAAATAGGTTGTACATACTCTGTTTTTTTGTGGGGGGGGGCGTGTGTGTGTAGAGACACAGAGTAACGTAATACAATTTCATTTTCCAATTCCAATCTCTCACTACATTTTTCATCTCTCTAAACTCTCTCCTCCATGACGTTCCACAATCCTTCGATGGAACCGAAGTCTATGGAGTTCTAAATCCCTAAGGTTGGGATTGTGAAGGTGAGCAATGGAATCTTGAAGCTGTGAGCAAGTAGATCGGCTTCGAAGATCTTGAGGCAAACAAGCTGAGGAGTGGAGCAGAATCGCTGGATTGACAAATCCAGAACGGATGAAGAACTTCACCAGTGAGGAATCATGGCTGAAGCTTAGGTAACTTCCAGCTTTCTAACTAGTTCAGGCCTAATCAATTTAGGTGAATAGTTAGAGTTCAACCTCCAATTTCGCATTAGATTCTTAGGTTAATCGAGCACTTAAGGAATTAAGGTTCATTGCTTAAGGATTAGTGTTTTTCACCTAAGGAATTAGGGAATAACCACAAGCGGATTGTCCTCTAGATTGTGAAGTTTGATTATACTTAATTGCATGTTTCTTGAGGAAATTGTGAGCCGAAGCAATCCTGACCTGTTTTCTTTTAATCACTTTCCACATTTCATTTTAACTCTGTTTCTCAAAATATAAAAACAACTATAAAACACTAAAACCATAAAAATCGAATGAATTTCATGTATTTTCTGTTGGTTCAGCTTGTACTAGTCCTAGATTGAGGTACTTACCACAATCCCTGTGAGACGATCAAATATACTACAATTTTAACGACTGGTGCGCTTGCCATAAGTGTGAATCCGAGAGTCACATTTCATTTTACTAAGATTTTACCATCCAATTAATGACTCAGGATTTCAGCATCAAGTTAATGGCGCCGTTGCCGGGGATTGTTGAGTAATATGAACAATCCTTGGACCGGTACTAGACTGAACCATTTGCTTTTGTTTCTGTGTGCAGTCATTACATATTTTTTTTAGTAGTTATTGTTTCAAGTAGTCTTAGCTGTGAGTTGTTTTGTCGTGTTAACAATTATTGTATGCAGTCAAGGAGCAGAGGAGAACCTTTCTTCTTTGATCCTGACATCGATTTGTTAGAACGTAGATTAAGAAAAGAGAAAAAGCAAAAAGAAGAAAAAGAAATGGAACAGAGGAGAGTTACACTAGGTGACTACTCCAGGCCGACTGAAGAAGGATCGCAAGCTAGCATCCTTAGGCCACCGATTGCAGCCAACAATTTTGAACTAAAACCAGCTTTACTGCAGTTGGTAAGAAATGAACAATTCGGAGGAAGTGAGGTTGAGGATCCAAATTTACATTTAGCAACTTTCCTCTAAATTTGTGATACAGTAAAAATGAATGGAGTCCCTGAAGAAGCAATCCGACTAAGGTTGTTCCCATTTTCTCTAAGGGACCGAGCAAAAGCCTGGTTGCAGAGTCAATCGAGAGGCAGTATTTCTACCTGGGAGGATTTGCAAAGGAAATTTTTGATTAAATACTTTCCTCCTTCTAAATATGCAAAGCTGCGTAACGAAATCATATGTTTTCAGCAAAGGGAAGGTGAGTCCTTGATGGAAGCATGGGATAGGTATAAAGAAAGTCTGAGGAGATGTCCTCATCATCAGATTTCCGATGTACAGCAGGTGACTATTTTCTATAATAGTGTCAGGCCAGCTACCAGAGTCTTGATAGATGCCTCGGCTGGAGGCTCATTAACAACTAAAACTGTAGAAGAAGCTATAGAGCTGATTGATGTGATGGCTTCTAATGAATGCCTAATTAGTGAGAGAAACCAAGTCCCTAGGAGAGGAATATTAGAATTAGAAGCACAAGATGCTTATCTGGCTCAGAGCAAATTGATGACTCAGGCTTTGGAAAAATTAAGCATTCAGATTTCAGAACTCCAAAAGCCGAGCCAAGTTTCTATGATCAGTTGTGATTTTTATGGTGGAGACCATGAAAATGGAATGTGTGATCCAGTTGTGCCTTCCGAGCAAGTGAATTATATGGGGCAGCAACAGTATCAAAGGAATTATCCTTCTAATTCCTTTAATCCTAATTACAGGAGCCACCCCAATTTTTCCTGGCAGAAAGGTCCACATCTGAATCAGAATATCCCACCGAGTCAACCCACAAATAAACCACAATAACCTTCTCACCCTCTTGTTAAAGAAAAATCCAAACTCGAGAATATACTTTCTCAGTTTATCCAGGCCACCCAGGCCAATTTTAAGAATCAGGAAGCATCCATAAGGAATTTAGAAAATCAAGTAGGACAGCTTTCTAAACAATTAGCTGAGAGGCAAGTAGGCAATTTCCCTGGAGATACCGAGGTAAATCCAAGGGAACATTGCAAGGCCATAATTACTAGGAGTGGAAAAATTATTTCTCCATCTCCGGGTCAAGAAATAGGTTCAGAAAAAGGAAAAGAAATAATACAAGAAACCGAGCAGGACAATAAAGATGAAGTAGGAAATAAGAATGAATCAGAAAAAGAAAAAGAAAATAAAGTCCATCAAAAGAAGAAGAAAAAGGTTGATCTGATTCTGGAGGAAGCTTCTAAGCTGACTCCTGAAAAACTGAGGAATGCTCCATTTCCGCACAGGTTTAAAAAGCAAATAGAGGAGCAGAAGTTTGCTAGGTTCTTAGAGGTCTTTAAGAAACTTCACATTAATATCCCTTTTGCTGAGGCATTGCAGGAGATGCCTTCTTATGCAAAATTTTTAAAAGAACTATTGTCTAAGAAGAGGAAGCTTAGGGGGGATGAAATGATTACTCTCACTCAAGAGTGTAGCGCAATCATTCAAAAGAAACTTCCCCAAAAGCTAGAGGATCCTGGATCTTTCACAATACCGTGTGCAATAGGGGATATTCATGTAGGAAGTGCTCTCTGTGATCTAGGAGCCAGTATAAACCTGATGCCTTTATCTTTAATGAAAAAACTGGGAATTAATGACTTGCAACCGACTCGCATGTCCTTGCAGTTGGCTGACAGGTCCATTAAATATCCCTAAGGCATGCTGGAAGATTTGTTAGTAAAAGTAGATAAATTTATCTTTCCAGCAGACTTCATAGTGCTGGATATGGAAGCTGACCGAGAGATCCCTTTGATCTTAGGTAGACCCTTCCTAGCTACTGGCAGAGCATTGATTGATGTGGAAAAGGGTGAACTCATGCTGAGAGTTCAGGAGGAGCAAGTAATTTTTAATGTCTTCAATTCTATGAAACATCCGACTGAACGGATGGATTGCCTAATGATTGAAGAGGTTGAAAATTACCAGACTCCCTTACTGCTAAAAACTAAGGAAGAGGCTTTACAAACTTTTTTAGAGGATGACTTTGACTCTGAGACCGAGTCAATTGACTCTCACTCGGAAATACTGGACCTACTGGAAGTTTTAGAAGTAGGTGATTTAGAAAAGAAAAATGATTTGGAAAATACTGAAGATGAGAAAGGAAAGGAATTTTTGGAAGAAAAATGTGATTTAAAACCTTTACCTTCTCATCTGAAATATGTTTTCCTAAGAGGAAATGACACTCATCCTGTAATTATTAATTCTGACTTAAAAGAAGAGGATGAGAATAAACTAGTTGGGGTATTAAAGGCTCATGAATCTGCCATTGGCTGGAACATTTCTGACTTAAAGGGAATCAGTCCATCTTTTTGTATGCATAAAATCCTGATGGAGGATGACTTTCCCCTGTTGTTCAGCCACAACGCAGACTGAACCCCATTATGAAGGAAGCAGTGAGAAAGGAAGTGGTCAAGCTTCTTGATGCGGGAATCATTTACCCGATCTCGGACAGCACTTGGATTAGCCCAGTCCAAGTGGTGCCCAAGAAGGAAGGAATGACGACTGTAAGAAATGACCAGGGTGAAATCATTGCCACTCGCCAACTACAGGCTGGAGGATTGCATTGATTATAGAAGGCTAAATAACTCTACTCGGAAGGACCATTTCCCCCTTCCGTTTGTTGATCAAATGCTCGAGAGGTTATCAGGACATGAGTACTATTGTTTTCTTGATGGGTACTCGGGTTATAACCAAATTGTGGTTGACCCAAAGGATCAAGAAAAGACTGCCTTCACATGTCCCTATAGAATATTTGCATACAGGCGCATGCCGTTCGGCTTGTGCAATGCTCCAGCAACCTTCCAAAGGTTCATGCTGGCAATTTTTGGGGATATGGTGGAGAAATTTATTGAGGTATTCATGGATGACTTCTTGGTATTTGGGAGTAATTTTGACACATGCCTCAGCAACCTAGCTAAGGTGCTACTGAGATGTCAAGAGACCAATCTTGTTCTTAACTGGGAGAAATGCCACTTTATGGTTAAGGAAGGGATAGTCCTTGGCCATAGGATTTCTGCTGAGGGCATGCAGGTGGACCGAGCAAAAATTGAAATTATTGAAAAACTTCCTCCTCCGATCAATGTGAAAGGAGTAAGGAGTTTTCTAGGATGTGCTGGGTTCTATAGAAGATTCATAAAAGATTTTTCAAAAATAGCTAAGCCTTTGACCGATTTGCTTGTGAAAGATCAGGTGTTTGCATTTAATGAAAACTGTGTCAAGGCATTTGAAAAATTGAAACAAAGTTTGACTTCAGCTCCGATCCTTGCATCACCCGACTGGTCTTTACCGTTTGAATTGATGTGTGATGCAAGTGACTTTGCAATCGGAGCTGTACTGGGTCAGAAAAAAGAGAAATTAACTCATGTAATTTATTATGCTAGTAAAGTGTTAAATGAAAATCAAATACATTACACCACGACGGAAAAAGAAATGCTTGCTGTGGTGTATGCATTTGATAAATTTCGTGCATACTTGATTGGTGCCAAAGTCATTGTATATACAGACCACTCGGCAATCAAGTATTTACTAGCTAAAAAAGAATCTAAACCGAGATTGATTAGGTGGGTTCTGTTACTCCAAGAGTTTGACTTAGAAATACGAGACAAAAAAGGAGTAGAGAACTCAGTTGCAGACCAATTGTCTCGTCTGGAAGTTGAGTCGGATTCTGTCTTGATAAAAGAAGAATTTCCAGACGAAAAGTTAATGGCCATTATAACTGGGCCATGGTACGCTGACATGGCAAACTTTAAAAGTGCCTCAGTGGTACCGGATGGTTGGACATCCCAAATGAGAAAAAAATTCTTTCATGATAGTAAGGCTTTTCTTTGGGATGATCCATTTTTGTTTAAAATAGGCATAGATGGAGTAATCAGGCGCTGTGTGCCTGAATCCGAGCAAGAAAGGCTCTTGTGGCACTGCCACAATTCTTATTATGGAGGCCATCATGGTGCCTCCCGTACCGCAGCAAAAGTGTTACAGAGTGGCTTTTACTGGCCAACTATCTTTCAGGATTCTAAGGAATATGTCAAAAGGTGCGATAAATGTCAAAGGAGTACAGGTCTCTCCGCAAAAGCTGGCATGCCTTTGACGAACATTATAATTGTGGAATTATTTGATGTTTGGGGTATCGACTTCATGGGACCCTTCCCTAAGTCGTTCTCCAACGAATACATTCTGGTTGCTGTGGACTACGTCTCCAAATGGGTGGAGGCAATTCCGACCAGAACCAATGATGCACAGGTTGTGCTTAGGTTCATTAAGAAGAATATTTTCTCTAGGTTTGGAGTTCCGAGAGTAATCATTAGTGATGGGGGTTCACATTTTTGCAATAAGATAATGGAAAAAGCCCTGCGTCACTATGAGGTTTTACATAAGATATCCATTCCTTACCATCCACAGACTGGTGGACAAGTCGAATTGTCAAACAGAGAAATTAAGAGAATTTTAGAAAAAGTGGTTGGAAAATCCAGAAAAGATTGGTCGGTAAAATTGGATGATGCATTGTGGGCTTACCGAACAGCTTTCAAAACTCCGATTGGCATGTCCCCGTATCAACTGGTGTACGGTAAGGCATGCCATCTCCCTGTGGAGTTGGAACACAAAGCGTGGTGGGCCACAAAGCTATTAAACATGGACTGTGACCAATCTCAGGAGGAAAGAGTTTTGAAACTCCATGAATTAGAGGAGTTCCGACTCAACGCTTATCAAAGTGCCTCCATTTATAAGGAGAAAACAAAGAAATGGCATGATAAGTGAATTAATAAGAAAGAGTTTCAGAAGGACGACCATGTTTTGTTATTCAATTCTCGACTGAAACTCTTCCCTGGAAAACTTAGATCCAAGTGGTCCGGGCCTTTTACTGTAAATGAGGTTTTTCCTCATGGTGCAGTCGAACTGAAAGATCCGACTACCGATCGGTTTTTCAAGGTGAATGGCCAGCGACTCAAACTCTACTTTGGAGGAGAGTTTGATAGGCAGAAAACCTCCTTGTTACTAAAACCATCTTCTTAGATACAATAAGGTCAAGCTAGTGACCTTAAAGAAGCGCTCTAGGGAGGCAGCCCTATGTCCCGATTGTTTTGTTTAGAACTTTGAATAAAATAAAGTTGTGAAGTTGGAGAAGGAAATCCGAGTTTGATTCTTCTATTTTCGCTCAGGCGAAGCGCTGGTAGCTTAGGCGAGCCAATGCTGATTGTTGTTTCGCACTTAGAGGAAAATTGTACTAAGTTGAGTGAAAATAGTGCACTCGGATAATTGTTACTTCGTCGTAACCCTTCTTCCCGACTGAACTTCACTCGGTATTTTTCAATAAATTTCTGCGAATAAAAAGGAAGACTTGGAAGGAATTCTGATCGTTGATGTAATGAACGGGTCAGATAGTGAAAAGTGACTTATTTCAGTCGGCTTTTCACCACTCGGATTCCTCAGTCATCACAATCAGTATTGTATCCATTAGTCTCATTTGCACGCAGCCTTTTATTCATTCATCCACTCGACTTTCTCTAGTAGTCGGTTTCTTTCACTCGGCTCCCTCATTCCTCACTCAGTTTCTTTATTTATGAGTCACTCATCCTTCGTTTCATATATTCTATTGTCCACCCTCATCCGTCACTCATTTCCATACTTTATCTCTTCTTCTCAGTCGTCGATTCATGCAGTCGTGTTTTCAATCCACCAAAGTTCTTCCTCGGTTTCATCACCCGATCTCTCTACATGTGTTGCTTGTTCATCCAGCCTTTCATTCACTCATTCTCTCATCTACTCATTTTGTCATTCAATCGTCGTCTTCTTCTTTGTCCATTCGGTATTCCGATTCACTCGGACCTCTATGCAGTCATTATTATATTCACTCATTTTCTCACTCAGTCGCTCCATATCATTCTGACTTTCGTTGTGACCTCATTTTTCACTCATTTTTCATTTCACTCGTTCTTCATTTCACTCGGTCACTCTATTTCATTCATCCTTCATTCCCTAGTTAATCCTTCACTCGTCTTTATTTTCTCATTTTTCATTCAATCAGTATTCTTTCCATCCAGTATATCCATCCTATATTGGTTCTTTTATCTTCTTCTTCGTCTATCTTTCACTCATGTTTGTTCGCCCGGTCGGTCAGCCATTCTTTCCTGTCCTTTCACTTGTTTTTTATATTTGTCCGACCTCTCGCTGTTCGTTCATTCGTTTTTTCACTCTTACCCGGTTTAATCCACTCGGTATTCATTTACCCGTTGTTTCATTCCACTTATTTTTCTTTCTCAGTTTTCTCACGCTGTCGGTTTTTTGTTTTCATCTACTCGTGTTTCATTCGTGATTGTCACACTCAATTTCTTGTCTTCGCGTTTTTCATTCCCTGAGTTTCTCCATTGTATTCATTTTATTCACTCGGCCTCTCATTTACTCGGTATTTCATTCATTCCATTTTCTACTCCTATCATTTTTGTTCTTCGCCCAAACTCTCATTGTCATTCACTCATTCTTCATATCTCCGATCTATATCACTCAGTTTCATCCACTCGTTCTTTCTTTCGCTCAGCCTTACTCTCATTCGTTCTTTCTTCCACGCACCTCTTTGTTCACTCGTATCTCACGACGGTTGTTCACTCGTCCATTCATTGTCACACTCGGTTCTCATACACTTATCTCCATTCATTCATTCTTTCATTCTGTGACCCATTCGGTATTCATTTACTCAGTACCCTTTTCATTCAGTGTTTTATTCACTTTTTCCTTCATTTACTCATCTCCTTCATCGATCGGTATACCCTTTCCTCATTTCCATTCGATCACCCTCTTTTTCGTTCCTCACCCGTCATTCAGTCTTTCAGTTATGCATTTATTCTTTCCCTTTCATTTACTCGGACTTTCGTTTTGTTTACCTCATTCGTTGATCAACTATTCATTCACTTGGTATAAATTGTACCCACTCGGTATTATCTACTCGGTATTCATATACTTGTTGTTTCACTCCACTTATTTTACTTTCTTCGATTCGTTTTGTATTATCTCACTGTCAGCCACTCGTTCTTCATTTTTCAGATTTTTATCACTCAGTACCCGTCTCCATTCTCACTCGGTTATCATCTTTTCGCCCTTTCACTCTTTTTATTCATTATTTATTTATTCGAGTTTTCATTCATTCGTTCATACTTCTATTCATTCTGTTATTATTCGTTTCTTGATTCACTCGTATTCCATTACAATGGTTCACTCGTTTTTCATGCACTCTATTTCATGTATTTAAATTTTTCATTTACTATTTTGTCTTACGGTCTGTTCATTTATCCATCTTCCATTCTCCTATGTCCATTTGGCATCACATTGGTATCATCCCACTCTTCCTCGATCTTCAGACCCCTCTAGTAATTGAGTATTCAAAAATAATAATAAATAAAATAATAATGAATAAAATAAAAAAATAAAAAATAAAAAAAATCCAAAATATATATATAAATAAATAATAAACATAATACTAATAATAACAGTAGTAATGCATTTAATAAAAGTAATAATTAAAGTTGACCGCATTTACACGTTTCTGGAAAATTGAATTCATCGTTATAAAAAAAAAAGAAACCTTTCAGTTTCCAACCCTCAGTACCTGTGTTGAACTTGAGCTGAAGACGAAAAGACACTTTCTGATTTCTAAGAAAGGTATCACCTTTTCACTTCTTTCACTTCGCAGTTCGTGGTTATTATCTTCTTGTTTCATTATTATTGTTTTCCATTGTTCATAAGCCGTGCATCTCACAGTTTGGTTTGTTGTTTTTCTCTTGGATTTCTGTTCTTATTTTTGTTTGATTAGGTTGTTTGTCATTGTTATTTTAACATTCATCATGAAAAGAAGATCTCAAAGACTTCTGCAGAAACCTAGACCAAACTTCGCAGAAGGAAGTGTGCGAAGGAAACGAATAGATAATGAAAGAGAAGTGGCAACCATCACGATATCTGATTCGTCTGTCCAGGTCCCTAGTCGAAGTCAGGAGCAAAGGGATGTATCTCCTCTGGTTCAAAGGAATGTATCCCCTGCAAGTGAGGAAAATGAGTCACTAGAGGTTGAAAGTATTGAAGCTGATGAAAACTGTGCTGTAAACTTTAAAGCTACAGAACCGCAACGTCCCAAGAAATCTGTAGGAGTTGGTTCTTCTTCTTCTTCTTCTGACATTCTTTTGGTGTTACAGGAATTACAGGTTGTGAAGAAGATGCAACTTGAAATTTATGATCGGGTTTTGAACCACGATCAGATGCTCAGGAAGATTGCTTCGAAACTGAGGGTTGAACAGTCAGCAGATATGGGAGCCCCACCTGACAGAGATGCGTGGTTAGCTTCCATTGGATTCACGATTCCCCCCAGTAGGACAAGGACGATGAAGATCAAAATGTTTAAGCAGTTGTGCCACGATTTTATGATATTTCCTATGTATTTAGTTTGAAGCTATTGTAATTGCTTGCTGAACACTGAATTTATTTTTATTTTTAATTATGTAATGAAATTTTACTTTCTTGTTCAATTGTTTGTTTTATTCATTTTTTTTCATATGTATTGGTAAACTCCATGAGTCCCAATCCGATTACGCGTTTCCAAGCACTGCCATTCAGGTAAAAGGGAAGTATTCTAGTATCCCGACTCCTTATTTGATTTTCCGAGTCTTTATTTGATAAAATATGATAAGTATATTTAATTTCAAAATCCATCTTTATAATTTAAAAAGTTTACTGATTCGTTAAGCTGTAGTCGGATAAATTAATTGATCGGTTTTTGCTTAACTCATGATCTCTGACCATAACTATTATTCATCATTAATTAAAATGTTTACTCGGCATGCTAGTTAGCAATCTAGATGTATGATCTTACGTTAAGTTTGGGGACAAGACTGGCTGATTAACTGTTATAATTATATGAGCTTTTGAGCCTGTTTTATCTTTTCCGGGTGAGCTTGCATGCTAGTTAGTGAGACAGAATTTGCCTCAGTTATTGCTAATTGTAGTATGTCAACCAATCGGAAATGATGAAGGCCTTCTTTGATTATTTAGCCAGGGCCAAAAATAACCTTCCTAATATATTAATCATCCTTTGACCCAAAAATATGTTTGAGCCTGAGACCCTTTCATTCGTTTTATTCACCTAACGTTACAAGCCTATTTATCCAAGAAAAACCCGACTAGAGTACCCTTGATGTTCCACTGATGAATTACTCGATTTTTGCTTATTGCTAGGGACTAGCAATCTCTAAGTTTGGGGATGAAGAGTGTGCCTAACAGTAATTAAAGACACACTCTGACTTTGATTATGGATAAATATGTAGAAAAATAAAAGGAAGAAAGGCAAAGCCGAGAGAAAAATGAACAAAGTTCAGAAAAAAAAAAAGAAAAAAGAAAAAAAATTCGATCGGAAAAGATGGAAAGAAAAGAAAGAAAAGGAAAAGAAAAGTCCAAAGGACTGAGAGAAAAAGAAAGTGCAAAACAGCACGAGTTATTAAGTAGCATCCAGTCGGAAAAGTTAAGAAAGTTGTTAGAATTGAGGCAAAGCATCAGTGGACACATCCTGTAACCTATCTATGACTTGGAAAAACAATAATTGAGCCTGTAGCCGAGCCCCATTATAAGCTTAAAAAGCCCTTACTGATCCGATTGAGTTGGCATATTTCATGATGTTTAGAACTGTTGCAAGCCTATGTTGATCTAACAAGTATGCAGGTGCTGAGTGTATTTTATTTACCCTACACACCGAGAGAAGAGTTAAACACCGACCAGTGAGGAAAGCATCAGCAGCTTGTCTTCCAAAGGAGGTGTAAGTATTTATACTTTTAGAAATTGCGAGAAGAAAGCATGATCGGTATTCAATAATTATAGTATGAATTAAGTTAAGGAAAGGTTGACTGTGTTGATCAATTGCTGATTGATAATTAATCTGAATATTTGCTTGAGGACACGCAAAGTTTTAAGTTTGGGGATGTGATAAGTCTTGAAAAGACTTAATTATTCCACTGATTATTTAACATAATTTACTAAGTATTGTCTAGTTTTATTATTATTATTTAATAATTTGATAAGAATTCATGTTGTAGTTAATTATTTCAAAAGTATGTTATCTATGTAAGAAACCGATTGAAAATTTTAATTAAATAAGGAATTTTGAAGTATTTACAAATTTACTAAGCAGCCAGCGTATAAATGCTAGGCAGGTAGCTGTTTATTGGTGCAGGAACAGGGTGGACTCGAGATAAGAAGAAAATTCCGAGTGAAATCCTACAGAGCCGAGCGAGATTTGATAAATCCGAGTGAGACTTCCTCAATTCCGACTAAAAAGAGTCCAAAGACCGACTGAGTGAGACTTCAAAGACACTGACTCCAAAAGAGAATAAGGACTCAGAATATTGCATGAAGAACCCGAGTGCCAACTATAGAATACCGATTTAATAATTAATCCACCCAAGCGGGAGTTAAATCCGCTCAAGCGAGGGTCCAAGTTCGCTTAAGAAAAGCAAGACTCCGCCCAAGCAAGACTATGCCCAAGCTTACTTAAGAAGACTCCCAAGACACCGGTTATAAAAGAGAAGAAGATCGGAATGCTACATAAGAAACCGATGTGCTTAGTCATTATTTAATCCGTCCTAGTGAAATCCGGACTCACTCAAGCATTACTTTAAGAGACCGTCCTCGCCCAAGTTTTGCCATAACGCCCAAGTGAGAAAGAAACACTGCAGTGTTAATCCGGACTCGCTCAAGCGAAGTTTAATCCGCTCAAGCGAATACTCAGCAGCTGAAGCATCAAGACAGTAATTTAAACACTGTTCCTTCCCTCCAACAACACACTTGGTGTAGTACTGTTCCGCTCCCATTGCCTTCTTCTCTACTACTGTAACCTCAAGCTAACTTAAGAAGTGAGCTGTCAATTAGCTGGTGCTGAGTTGTACATTAGCTAAGGTTGAGCTGGATCCTGTTAAGAGCTGAGCTGTATTTAGTTAGTTATTTTGTAAACTATGTAATTAAGCAGTGTTAGTCGTTAGCTTAAGTTGTCCGAAGTTATCAGTTAAGTTAGTTAGGTAGAAACTTATAAATAGGTTGTACATACTCTGTTTTTTTGAGGGGGGGCGTGTGTGTGTAGAGACACAGAGCAACGTAATACAATTTCATTTTCCAATTCCAATCTCTCACTACATTTTTCATCTCTCTAAACTCTCTCCTCCATGACGTTCCACAATCCTTCGATGGAACCGAAGTCTATGGAGTTCTAAATCCCTAAGGTTGGGATTGTGAAGGTGAGCAATGGAATCTTGAAGCTGTGAGCAAGTAGATCGGCTTCGAAGATCTTGAGGCGAACAAGCTGAGGAGTGGAGCAGAATCGCTGGATTGACAAATCCAGAACGGATGAAGAACTTCACCAGTGAGGAATCATGGCTGAAGCTTAGGTAACTTCCAGCTTTCTAACTAGTTCAGGCCTAATCAATTTAGGTGAATAGTTAGAGTTCAACCTCCAATTTCGCATTAGATTCTTAGGTTAATCGAGCACTTAAGGAATTAAGGTTCATTGCTTAAGGATTAGTGTTTTTCACCTAAGGAATTAGGGAATAACCACAAGCGGATTGTCCTCTAGATTGTGAAGTTCGATTATACTTAATTGTATGTTTCTTGAGGAAATTGTGAGCCGAAGCAATCCTGACCTGTTTTCTTTTAATCACTTTCCACATTTCATTTTAACTCTGTTTCTCAAATTATAAAAACAACTATAAAACACTAAAACCATAAAAACCGAATGAATTTCATGTATTTTCTGTTGGTTCAGCTTGTACTAGTCCTAGATTGAGGTACTTACCACAATCCCTGTGAGACGATCAAATATACTACAATTTTAACGACTGGTGCGCTTGCCATAAGTGTGAATCCGAGAGTCACATTTCATTTTACTAAGATTTTACCATCTAATTAATGACTCAGGATTTCAGCATCAGGCATTTATCAAAAAGAGAAGTGAGATTTGGGCCAAGAAAGAATCTAGAAATTGTGAAATGCTCTTTTATGATTCAGGAATTTGAATTCCAAGAAAAACCATAATTTCTTATAGCCAAGCCTCATTACAACCCTTGAAAAGACCTTGTGATTCAGGTTTTACTCTGTATGATTAACTGTTGATTAGATGAAAATCAAAAATAAATTTACTTGATTTTATGATCAATTGAGTGAAACAGGTTGCCCTTTTTCAGAGATAAACACTTGTGAGGTAAACCTTGAAATAAGCTTGATTTATTAATATGATATTGTGTAAATTTTATCTTTTAAGTCTTTCTTAAATTAAGATATTTATTCATTGATTATTTTAAATGGTAAGTTGTAAATTATTTCTTGTGGTAAATTTTCGGACTAACTCAAAATTTAACCCCAAATTTGTTTTTAAGTTTTTCTCTTGCTTGAGGACGAGCAATGTCTCAAGTTGGGGGTATTTGTTAGTCCTCAAATTTATAATAATTTTCTTAATAAAATTTAGTAAAAAAATAATAAAAATCAGTTTCATTTATGAGAAATTTAAGTTTTAATTGCAATAAAGGGAAATTATTGGATTCTATCTACCTTGATTAAATTTCTATAGTTTTGTAGTGAAAAATTAAAGAAATTCAAGAGAAAATTAAAGATCTGGAGAGCTGACGCGTAGCATGGGAATTTCTGATGCTGACGCTACGCGTCACACCCACGCGTAGTGTCAGAAGCTACGTGGACTCCACTTACAGATGGCCAAGCACGCAGCCAATTAACCCATAATTGGCCAATCCACTTCAGCTAAGTGCCAAGCCGAAAGAGAGGACATGTCTGGGCATTATTGAATTAAAAATTCTTAATCATGGCCACTTAATCATGTGTTTGATGGGGCTGAGTCAGGAACCTGACGCTACGCGTCAGGACCCTTCTTCAGCCCTATAAATAGGCCACTTCCAAGGCATTCAAGGCGTCCATCCCACCCCATTCTGATCCCAATTCAACTCTGAGTTTCAGAACTTCCTTTCTTTCAAATTTTGAGTGCTCTTTTGTGAGTTTGTAAGTTAAAAGTGGATTTTAGATACTTGAGAGCGTTGTGTAGTATTGTGAACTCTTGTATCGTGAAGTGTTTCCACACCTTCGTAATGTCAACCTCTGTAAGTGTTGTTTTTACTTTTACCATGTGTAACTAAATTGTTTATGTTGGAATTTGGTGAATCAATCTATTATATGATGTTGTAATTATGACCTCTGCATGTTTATGATTCAAGTACCATGTTAGTATTTCAATATTTTATTAGTATGAACATCAAACGGGAGAATGATTTTCATGCATGTTGAAACTTGTTTTATTAGTGTGAATGTCAAATAGGAGAATAATTATTCATGCCGTATTAAAATCTATTTTAATGAAAGTAAAAGTTGAAATACCTTTAATATGTCAATTACTAGGAATAGAATTGGTGATTATTGTTGCTATAAGGCAGGACTTAATGCAAGTTTTTATTGAGAAAGCTCACAAGGGATCGACTTTACGGTAATTACTTAGAATTTATATCACGAGGGATCGGTTATAATGATTTTAAGCTACAATAACATGAACTTGATAATTAAATATGCATGTTTGTAATCATTTCATTATATTTTAGTACGAGGATCCTAATTCCAACATAATTTGTCAATCTGTATTTTTACCTCATGTATCTGAGTTATTCTGAATTACATCTCAACCTTCTAAGTAGATTTTATCTTTACCACCGTTTTACCATATGAACAAATCAATCATCAATTTTATGAATATTGTATGTATTGTTTATAAATCATTCTTTTGTTATTAAGTTTTGATATATTTGCCATAGTAAATAGAAATTGCTGTGAATTACTAGAACTTTCAATCTCTGTGGAACGATATCTAAATTTGAAAACTACATACGATTGGTGCGCATGCCAATTAGAAGACCCAACAGTACTAAGGGTTTAACAGTGGCCAGGATTGAAAAGGATGTTGTTGAATATGTTGCTTCATGTAGTATTTGTTAGAAGGCTAAGGTTGAGCACTAGAAGCCATATAATGGTTTCCAACCTCTTGAGATTCCAGTGTGGAAATGAGATGTCATCTGGGTTATTGTTGATAGATTGACGAAGTCTGCATATTTCTTGCCTATCAATATGCGGTATTCATTGTAGAGGCTAGTATAGTTATACATCAGTGAGATTGTTCAATTGCATAGTGTTTGATTGTGTCGGATAGAGATCCAAGGTTCATTTCCCAGTTTTGGGGTTACACTAGGAGTTGGGCTTGAAGCTCCGGTTGAGTTAAACCTATCATCCTCAGATAGATGGGCAGTCAGAGTGTATTATTCAGAGTTTGGAGGACTTTTTAAGGTCTTATGTGCTAAGGCATGGTGGTGGTTGGAAATAGTTTCTCCCTTTAATTGAATTTACCTATAATAACAATTACCATAACAGCATCGGTATAGCTCCATTTGAGGCTTTGTATGACAGAAAGTGGCGAACGACTCTATCTTGGTTGGACACCAGTGAGAGTCTGAAATGATGCAGTAAACAACCGAGCAAATTGAATTAATTCATGAAAAGATAAAGGTGTCCCAAGATAGATAGAAGAGCTACTATGATAATAAAAGGAAACCCCTTGAGTTTTAGGTTAGTGATTTTGTGTTCCTGAGGGTTTCGCCTCAAAAAGGCATTGGTCGGGTGTTGAAAAGTAGAAAATTGAGCTCAAGGTGTATTGGACCCTATGAAATCCGGAAAAGGATAGGTTTAGAGGCCTATCAGATTGCACTTCCTCCTCATTTGGCAAACCTTCATAATGTGTTTCATGTATTCCAATTAAGGAAGTATATGTCGGATCCTGTACATGAGATTGTTGATGATGATGTTGAAATTAGGGAAAATTTGACCATACTTGTTGGGCCTACATATATTATGGAAAAATCAATCAAACGCTTGAGAAGCAAGGAGATTTCATTGGTAAAAATGGCTTAGAAGCAGGGAAATTGTACTACAATGTCTTGGGAATGTGAGGATATGAGACAACAATATCCTGAGTTGTTTCATTAAGGTATGTAATGTTTTAAATTTTAAGGACAAAATTTTTATAGGAGGGGAGAATTGTAACATCATGATTTAATTATTAGTTATTTTTATTAATCAAGTAATTAAATTAGGAAGGTTAAATCAATTAATGGTGGTTGCGTTAATTTCTAAAATTTATCAGGGTAAGTTTTGGGTAACCTAAAGTTACCCGGCTGGTTTTAGAAATTAACTGAACGTAAGAAAGGACTAAATTACCCACACTATCTTAATTTTCAATTTTCACTCTTTTTCTCAATTTCACTTTCTCTCTCACCATGCATGTTGAAGAAATAAAAGAGAAGGATGCATTGTTTCTTTTCCTCCCTCTACCCTCAGGTTGCACTTCCACTCTCGTCTTCTCCTTCTTTAATTCCTCACAAATTAAGGTATACTTTGGACTTCATTCTCCTTCCTTTCTTCCTGGGCAGCCATGGAAGCAAGGGGAAACTCCAATTTTTCCAATTGTGAAGGTATGGTTTCATGAACCATTTTTAGATTTTTGGCTCACTTCTTGACCCCCACTCTTAATTCTTCTAACTTTATGCATTCTTAGGTTGTTTAGGAGCCTATTCGAGCGTGTGGGCAGCACCTAGGCACTTTGGGGCTTCCTAAATTTTCAACTTCAAGTGAGTGTAGCATGACCCATTACCTTATGTAACTCTGTTTTGCAAATCCAGGTATTAATCCTTTGATTTCCATGGCTAGGGATCATTTCAGAACCATTTAATAACGTGTGGTAGCCTTGGCACCTTAAGAATTAGCGGGTCAGAACTGCCGACGTATTTCAGTAAGTTGGAACTAATTGAAATTATTATGAATTGATGATTTTAACCTCCTTATAGGTAACTAGTAGTGTAAGGGTTATTAAAATGATTATTGTTAATTTTAAGAGTAGTTAGACAAATAAACTAGTAAAAAGGGACAAAATCAGAGTGTTCGGGAAGTGTTTTGGGTATTCAGGAATCGTCGATTTCAGGTAGGGGAATTATATTTTAAATGTATAGATTATGAACAGATAGAGGTATAAATATAAATATATATATATATATATTTGTTTATGTTTGATGATTTTTATGCTTTGATTGGAATTTATGATGATGATAATGTTTGACGGGTGATATACCCCTTTTGACGTTATTGTTATATTGAATGGTGAATTCTTGAATGTATTGGATTCTGTTCATATATATTAAGGTTAACTTGATGATTAGGATATTGATTGCATGAGGTTGCAACGAATAAATATAATAGTTGATTGTAATGTATTGGTGATATAAATTGAGCTTGAGGTAGCTTAGATAATACTGAGAATGGATTATAATTGACTGTTGCATGTTATGCCTGTTATTATGTTGAACTGAGAACCTTTGGTGATGGTAACCAAGTGATGGTCTTTGGTAATAGTAATCAGGTGGTTCATGGTGATTATGATTAGTTGTAGCATAACATTTGCATCCAAACACACACAGGACTACAAGGGGTTTGTAATGCCAGCCTAGATTGGAGGGCGGCCTTTGGATAGGCTAAGACCATGTGTGATTTCTTTTAGATTCCACAACCACCTTGGATTGGGTTCAAGGCCGGCCTATAACATATAGAGTGGTTCGGTACTAGTAAAATGGTTTGATTATATATTGAGAAAAATTTATACACTACAACGTAAATCCTGTCAATAGAGTCAGGTCTGCATGCATATGCATTTGCATATAGATATTGAGGTTAAAATGTTGTTGGGCAACTCGTATTATTATGTTTGATGCATTTATGATGATGTAAATATGTTAAATGACATTATGGATGATGATTTATATATTGATATGATGATTATAGAACTGGATAGGTAATATTGTGTGTAATGGTGAAATCCAGTTCAATACCTATTGTTGCTACCCAATTTTGTCCGAACCCATTTGAAAAAAATTAATCCGACGTAGGATTTAGTTTTTAAAGGAAAAAGTGTGAACACCTGTTTTTGTCCGAGTGAAAAGAAGAAGAAGAAGAAGAAGAAGAAGAAGAAGAAGAAGAAGAAGAAGAAGAAGAAGAAGAAGAAGAAGAAGAAGAAGAAGAAGAAGAAGAAGAAGAAGAAGTAGAAAAGAAAAAAGGAAAATAAAAAAAGAAAAAAGAAAGAAAAGAAAAAGGGAGGGGGAAGAAAAGAATGAAAATAGATGATAAAAATAGACTAGATTTAGTTCCACATTGAATTAAAAGTTGTTAAAATCTAAATTGCAAGCTTTTTTTTAGTCCCATATTGAATACTCTTATGGGGATGCTTGTTATGTTACTATATAAACAACATCTTGTAACACTTGGAAGAGGGCGATGGACATAGCCTATTTCTTAGTATACTCTATGATCGCCACTTTGACTGATTTTCCACATTAGAAAAGATTTATTTTTTTACAAGGGAGTCTCAATTTAGAAGAAACAAGAGTCACCACCGAATTTGGAGGCAATTTTAGAACTTTCTCTTTAGCTCAGAAAAAGAAGGTAAGTTTTTTCTGTTGTTTATTGTTTTCTTTTTTTTATGCTCTAATTTATTAGCCTTTTGTTCTTTATTATTTTCATTTTTATGTTTTGATTTATTAGCTTTTTTTCCTTTTCTTCTACTTCTTCCTTCATTTATTTCATAAACTTATCTTTTTCCTTATTTCTGTCCTCTTACTTAACACTTTTATTTTATTTTATTTTATTTTTTTATTTTTATTTTTATTTTCTCTTCTCATTTTTGTCTAAAAAAGATAAACAAACCTAAGGTCTATTTTTTAAAAAAATAATAAATAATGTAATATTTAAGATCAATTTAGATGAGACGTTTTGTTGATCAACGTCTTTTAAATTTCAACATTTTTAATTTATCTTTCATTTTAAAAAATAATAAAAGAAAGAACTACGTAACCCTGATTTCCCTTCACGTTTGGGGAATACGTAGGAGCGGGAACAATTAATCCTGTCGAACCCTAATTTTAAAAAGTAAATATATCCCATAATTAATATATATAGAACTCTTTTAAGCGACGACCGATTAAGTGTGGGGTGCTAATACCTTCCCTACCTGTAATCAGACTCTCGAACTTAAAATCTCAACTTAGGGCCAATACCTTATGTTAGGTTTTTCTGATGTTTTACCTTTAAAATATTAGTGGCGACTCCATGGTTTCCGGAAGGCATTCGGGAACCATAATTTCTTTTTAGGGTCGGCATCCCACCATGGTATCTGTGACACCCTCGATTAACTAGGACAAATTCCTACACTAGAACGTCCTACTTAATTAAGGAGTCACTAAAAATAGGAGTATTTTTTTTGAATAGTGATCATTAGTACACTATTTTAAAATAAATATATTACATAGATCTATTCTTTTAACATGAGAGTATTTAAAAGAGTACGGAGCTCAACGACTCCTGACAACTACTATAAAATAAAACATAACAAAAATGTCGAGTCTATAACGATCTCGACGCAAACAGAAAATGTACATAAATGACGCTTCCAACTTGCGTCCTCTACTGCAGGTACTCCAAATCCTGCCCACACTCGCCCTGTCCTTCAACTGATGATCACAGAAGAGGAAAAATAACACACAACAACAAAAGGGGTGAGTACAAAGCTCTCAACCCATAATATACATACAATGGTGGCTTAATAATTTAAATTATAGAGAAAATTACATACAACATACCTTAGAACAGAAATACAAAATTTCACATACATAAATATGAACAACAACCCAGAGGGTCAGTCATATAATGATGACATGCTATGCATGTATCAGATTCAATTACTATAAATCATAATTCATTACCAATATGCAATGGGGCCTAACTTCTATTCCTCAATATCATATATCAATAATCATGTGCACGACCCACCACCCTTATCTCCCCTGCCTAACTAGAGTGACCGAAGCTTTCCTCGTTTTGGTTTTCACAAATAGGTAGGGACTCACAGTCCCAATTATCAAATGGCCAATCACACATATCACACATCACCACAGAACAGGCATTCCACAGTCATAGAAAATCCCACCTCTTGTCGAAGTACACCAGAGTTTGCTACGGGTTGTCCGGCGACAGGCGTGAATCTGATGCCACGTGGAATTCCCGTCTCCGGTGATACTCCCTAGACTGTCCTCAGGTATCGAGGCACGATAGATTCTTCAGTGTACCCATCACTATATGCTCTAGGGGATTTTTCCAACATCCCTGCTCAACTCCAAATGCAAAATGCCATGTACTTGTTTCAATTAATTAGGGTACCTGATGCATAAATCCTGAGCCATTAACTTGATGTGTAACTCTCGGAGGATTTATATTCTTTTGGCAAGCGCACCAATCGCTAAATTTGTAATATATTTGATCATCCCACAGGGATTGAGGTGTAATTATATGTTGATGTAGGTTTTGATAATGATACAACAAATGAAGATATATTAAGGATGTTGTGCAAAGTGATTAATTAGAAGCAATTCACAAAGATCAAGCTCTAACGGATCAAGAATTCTAGAGTTAAATGCATAAGAATTGATGAAATCCAAAGAATTGTTTCGAGGCATTTACAGAGGTCCAAAACAAGTGAAAAATATTCATAAAAGTGCCTAAGAGGCAAAAGAATCAAACCATATGCAATTACACATCAAAAGAGTGAAAAAATACATGAAAAATGAAGCATCAGATGTCGGAATTGATTCACCAAAGCTGGGAATCGATTCATGGTTGAAGAAAAACGTTTTCTGGGCAAAATTCAAGCTAGGAATCGATTCACCAAAGGTTGGAATCGATTCATGCATGTAGGAATCGATTCCCAACCCATGGGAATCGATTCATGTGTGTGATTGGCTAGAGGAATCCATTCATTAAGGGAAGAATCGATTGTTAAGGAATCGATTCATGCACAGTTTTTGGCCAGAAATTCAACTAAATGAATCGATTCATCACTGGAATCATGCGTTGAATCATGGAAATTATCAATACGCGTTTTTAGAAACTCCACTCCTCTGAATCCTCTCTCGAGACTCTCTAATTCAAACGGCGTTGCATTTATTAAGGCAGACAATTGCAATTCTCAAGTCAGGAAACATGGATCGCTGGCAAATTAAGTCTTCCAATGCATTAATTAAGGAATCGGTGGAAATTTGTTTTTGGCAGCAAGTGCCTTGAAGCGCCTATAAAAGGAGAAGAAGTGAAGAGGTAGAAACACACCCAGCAAGCAACGAAATTCCTTTGCTTTCCTTCTTACTCTCTCTGTTTTTCTCATTGCTCTCTGCTTCTCAATTGATCTCTTCTTTATTATTTGGAAAATTATTTTGAGAGTGAATCTTGTGAGCAAAATTAATTTTTAAGATCTAAACTTGAATATCATTTCTTGAGAAAGAAAAATTATTTTGAGTGTTAAAATTTGCATATTATTTTCTAAGAGAGGAAAAATAATTTTTGTATGCTAAATTTGCATATTCTTTCTTAGAAAGGAAAATATTCTTAAGTGCTTAATTTGTATATCCATTCTTTTGGAGAGTTATCTTTGTACACCTAAACACCAAAAATTCTAGAGGTTTAGGTTGGGGTTTCAACCTTGTAATTGTGAGATTGAGAGATTGGGCGGGGTGCCCTTGTACTTGTGAGAATTGGGTTCTTGAGTGTGGGACACTAGGAAGCCGTGATTGCTCAAAGTTGTATCTCTAATCTCAAATAATGGAAATCCTCTAAGTGAGTTACTTAGAGGCGAGATGTACACCGTGTAGTGGAACTCGTATATATAGGTTTGCAAAATTTTCTCTTCCCTAATCTCTTTAAATTTGTGCACTTAAATTGCTTGCTTAATTTGTTATGTTTAATAACTTTGTTATTTAAACTTCTTTATTATTCCTAATTAATTTGCTTGATTAAATTAAGTGCATATTTTCTTAGCTTAATATAAATCTTATATTACTTAGATTAAATTGTTATTACTTGCGATTAATTTTATCATCTTCAATAAGCATAATAATTAAAGAATCATTTCAAAAGCATTCCAAGTAAAATTTTTAATACTCAATTCACCCTCCCTCTTGAGTAATTGAGGCCACTTGGTTAACAAGTGGTATCAGAGCTTGACTCTTGGTAGATCAAGCTTAACAGCTTCAAGAGAACAATGACCTTAAATTCTTTAAACCTTTTTCTTGAGTGTGGTGCTACAAATCGACCTCCTGCTTTTAATGGAGAAGGTTATGCTTTTTGGAAAGAAAGAATGAAAATTTTTGTTCAATTAATTGACTTAAGAGTTTGGAATGCCATTGAAAATGGTCCTTTTATACCCATGCATAGTGTTGATGGTAAACATGTTAAAAAACCCATGGATGATTGGACGAGTGATGAAGAAAAGAAAGTACAGTATAATTATAAGGCTAAAAATCTCATTACTCTTGCATTGGGTCCTGATGAACTTTTTAGAGTAGTAACATGTAAATCTGCCAAAGAAATGTGGGATACTTTACAAATTACTCATGAAGGAACTAGCGATGTTAAGGATTCTAAAATTAGTACTTTAACTAGCCAATATGAAAGTTTTAGAATAAATTCTGGTGAAACCATCTTAGAACTTCAAAAAAGGTTTACCTTGATTATTAATCATCTTATTACTCTTGGAAAATCTTACACTAACAAGGAGCTTATCCATAAAGTTCTAAAAAGTCTTACTAGGGAATGACAAACTCTTGTTACGGCCATCAAGCAATCGTCAAACATAAATGATATGTCTCTTGCCACATTATTCAGTAAGCTTCAAGAGCAAGAACAAGAATTAAAAGACTTGAAAATGGCAGAGGAAGAAGAAAAGTCTTCCAAGAAGAAGGGGCTAGCTCTTAAGGCCACCTCTATTGAAGAAGACAAATCTGAAAGTGATCAAGAAGATGATGATGATGAGTTAGGCCTATTTGTGAGGCGGTTTGGAAGGCTCATGAGAAACAAAAGATTCTAAAAGGGCTTCACTTCTAAAGGTAAGAAATTTGTTCCCAAAGATAATAATTCCTTACCAACTTGTTTTGAATATGGAAAGGAAAGACATTTTAAGGCGGACTGTCCAAATCTCAAAAAGAAAAACAAGGATCAGAAAGGAAAAAGGAAAGCATACATAGCATGGGATGACAATGAGGTAAGCAGCTCGGATAAATCCGAGAATGAAGAAGCAAACCTCTGTCTCATGGCCAACCATCAAGACGAAGACGATGAGGTAAACCTTCATGATTTAGATAAAGATGAATTGCTTAATGCATTTGATGAATTGTATGGTAAATTTGTTAAACTTTCTAGTAAGTATAAGTTATCTAGAAAAACCATAGAAACTCTTGAAACGCATCTTATTGAACAAGTAAAAGAAAATGAGATTTTGAAAAAGGAAGTAGTAAATGTTCAAGCATGATCTAAGACTAAACCTTGTGAATTTGTTAAGAAATGTGACATTCTAGAAACTAAGGTTTTAGACTTGAGTAAAACCTTAGAAAAATTTACAAATGGTAGAGACAACTTAAATGTTTTGCTTGGAAAACAACGTTGTATGTTTGATAAAACTGGATTAGGATTCAACTCAGGATCTAGTATTTACAAGAAAGAGAAACATTACAAGAATTTCTTTATACCACCTAGTAAAACTGCATCACCTTTCATGAAATGCAATTATTGTAGTTTTAAAGGACATAGTGCATCTAATTGTAATGTTAGAAAACTAGGGCCGAACATTACCTCAAACTAACCTACAAGGACCCAACATAAAATGGGTATCAAGTTCTCTAACTTGACATGTTTTGTAGGTATGCTTTAAAGCGAGTAACACCCATTGGTATTTGGATAGTGGGTGTTCAAAACATATGACGAGGGATAAAAATAAGTTCATTTCACTTACTACATGAAATAAAGGGTTCGTTATATATGGAGACAACACAAAGGGAAGAATACTAGGAATCGGAGATGTTGGTAAAAACTCTTCCACCTCTATAAATGATGTTTTATATGTTGAAGGACTCAAACACAACTTGCTTAGCATTAGTCAAGTATGTGATAAAGGCTATGAAATTGTCTTTGAATCAAACTGTTGCGTAATTGAAAATAAGCTAGACAAGGAATCAAAATTCGTTGGTCAAAGAGTTGATAATATTTATATGATTAATCTTGATTGTCTTGCTTCAAATGATGCGCAATGCTTCATAACTAAAGAGGATGAATCATGGCTATGGCATAGAAGAATTGCTCACATTCATGTAGACCATTTAAATAAACTTGTTTCAAAAGATTTAGTGATTGGTTTACCAAAATTAAAATTCAAAAATAAATTTTGTGACGCATGTCAAAAGGGAAAACAAGTAAAGGTTTCTTTTCAAGTGAAAAATATTGTTTCAACAACTAGACCTTTACAACTTTTACATATGGATTTATTTGGACCTTCAAAAATCAAAAGTTTTGGTGGAAACTATTATGGTCTTGTGATTGTGAATGATTATTCTAGATATACATGGACATTGTTTCTTACTCATAAACATGAAGCATATCATGCATTTAAGAAACTTGCCACGATCATCCAAAATGAATAAAATTTGAAAATAGCATCCATTCGAACAGATCATGGGGGAGAATTTGAAAACCAATCCTTTGAAAAATTTTACGAAAAATTTGGGATTAAACATAACTTTTTGGCTCCAATAACTCCACAACAAAATGGGGTTGTTGAAAGGAAAAATCGATCTTTAGCGGAGCTCATAAGAACTATGTTAAATGAGAGTAATATTGCGAAACATTTTTGGGCCGATGCGATAAATACCGCTTGCCATGTTATGAACCAATGTTTGATAAGGCCTATTTTAAAGAAAACCCCCCAATGAGCTTTATAAAGGAAGAAAACCAAAGATTTCTTATTTTCATGTATTTGGATGCAAATGCTTTGTCTTAAATAATGGAAAGGAAAATCTCAGAAAATTCGATACAAAATCTGATGAAGCAATATTCCTAGGTTATTCATCTACTAGTAAAGCATATCGACTCTTTAACAAATAAAATTGTACAATTCAAGAGTCTATACACGTCAAATTTGATGAACTTAACCAAAATCCTCCAAGAAAGGAAATTGATGATCTTGTATGTACCTTCCAAGAAATAAACTTGGAATATAAAGAAGAAAACAAAAATGAAGGAAATACATCACAAAATGACGAACCTCAACAAAAGGAGTGGATCACCGTAAAGAATCACCCCTTGGATAATATCATAGGTGAAATAACAAAAGGTGTAAGTACTCGAAACGCTATTAGAAATGCATGCAATCACTTAGCTTTTGTATCACAAATAGAACCCAAAAATATTGATAAAGCTATTATTGATGAACATTAGATGTTGGCAATGCAAGAAGAATTAAATTAGTTTGAAAGAAATGAAGTTTGGGAACTTGTGCCAAAACCCAATGATCATCAAATAATAGGCACGAAATGGGTTTTTAGAAATAAGCTAGATGAAAATGGAATAATAACAAGAAATA
Source organism: Clitoria ternatea (assembly GCA_037962975.1). Taxonomy (NCBI): domain Eukaryota; kingdom Viridiplantae; phylum Streptophyta; class Magnoliopsida; order Fabales; family Fabaceae; genus Clitoria; species Clitoria ternatea. Next base: position 27,656,969 of record CM075671.1, on the reverse strand, counting down.
AAGCTAGATTAGTTGCAAAGGGATATAATCAAGAAGAGGGAATAGACTATGAAGAAACATATGCTCCCGTAGCCAGGTTAGAAGCCATAAGATTATTGTTAGCTTTTGCTTGTAGTATAGATTTTAAGCTTTATCAAATGGATGTCAAAAGTGTTTTTCTAAACGGTTATATTCAAGAAGAAGTTTATGTAAATCAACCTCCCGGTTTTGAAAATCATAAATTTCCAAACCATGTTTTTAAATTGAGAAAAGCTTTATATGGTTTGAAACAAGCTCCAAGAGCTTGGTATGAACGACTCAGTAAATTTCTTCTAGAAAATAATTTTGAAAAGGGAAAAGTTGATACAACACTGTTTATAAAACGCAAAAACCATGACATCCTTTTGGTACAAGTTTATGTTGATGACATAATATTTGGTGCTACTAACGAAATTCTTTGTCAAGAGTTTACTAAGATTATGCAAGATGAATTTGAAATGTCCATGATGGGAGAACTCACATTCTTTCTAGGGCTACAAATTAAGCAAACAAAAGAAGGAACTTTCATTAGTCAAACAAAATACTGCAAAGAACTACTCAAAAGGTTTGAAATGGATAAAGCAAATGAAATAGCTATACCAATGAGTACTTCTTGCTACTTAGACAAAGATGAGAAGGGTAAGGACGTTGAAATAACTAAATACCAAGGTATGATTGGATCCTTACTTTACTTAACAGCTAGTAGACCTGATATTATGTTTGTGGTATGTATGTGCGCTAGATATCAAGCATGTCCTAAAGAATCACATCTTACTGCCGTAAAAAGAATTTTAAAATATCTTGTGGGTACTCAAAATGTTGGCTTATGGTATCCCAAAGGTGTTGAATGTATTCTTGTAGGATATTCTGATTCAGACTTTGCTGGTTGCAAATTAGATAGAAAAAGTACCAGCTGCACTTGTCACTTACTCGAAAGTTCTCTTGTTTCTTGGCATAGCAAGAAACAAGTAAGTGTTGGTTATCAACAGCTGAGGCAGAATATGTTGCAGCTGGAAGTTGCTGTGCTCAAATCCTATGGATGAGACAACAACTTCTTGACTTAGGTGTTGTACTAGATCAAATACCCATTAAATGCGACAACACCAACGCCATAAATATCTCCAAAAATCCAGTTATGCATTCACGAACAAAACACATAGAAATCCGTCACCATTTCATACGAGATCATGTTTTAAAAGGAGATTGTGTTCTTGAATATGTTGAAACTTCTAAACAATTAGCGGATATTTTCACTAAACCCCTTCCAAAGGAATAGTTTATAAATATTAGAAGGGAATTAGGTATTTTAGAAATTGTTTAATCACAAATTTCATTCTCTTAAATATTATCACAAATCTTTAACTTAAAGATTTACTCTTCTTTCATACAAATTCTATTTTTGAAAATATTGATTTACTTTAAATATACACTATCTTGAGATATTCACATTTATAATAATCATATTAAAACCCCATTAATTATTTAAAATCTTCATTAAACATATTTATGAAATAAATTAATCTCTTATAAACCACATGATCTCAAAAACAAATGCAAATTAACCTTTGATTTTCTTGAAAAATTTATGAGATAAAATCAATGGTAAAAAATTGTAAAATTTTAAAGCCCTTCATGTTAATACCATTAGAAGACAGAATCACATTGCCATTTCTATGATTCTTGTGACTTCTAAAGGCTCCAACATGTTCTCTTCAAGGCTTTATTCATGCATGTGAATATTACTTGTCTCATGTGCCTTGTTTAAATTCCTTCTTGCAAACCAAAGCCTTTCACGTGAATCATTGACAGAACATGTGAAAAATGAAACAAACTCCAATATTCCCAAGGCATTCACATGAATTTCCCTCTCTATGCATCAAAAATTGGTCAGGAACTGCTATAGGAATCGATTCCCCTTCACATGAATCAATTCCCACATTCAAAATACACCTAAAATTACAAAGTATTCCATATGAATTGATTCCCCTCTAGGCTGAATCGATTCATGCTTGAAATCCCCTATAAAATCACTTTGTCTCATGCTGATTCTTCAATGTCTCATCCCTTACCTCACTTCTTTGCATAAGCCTTTCCTTTTCTTCTCTAAAAACCTCAAAAATTCATGGCTTCATCATCCCACTCCAGAAAAAAGAAATGAGGAAATACTGGTGGGTCTTCATCTTCAACTATCAATGATACTTTGAGATTATTTGATAATCAAACCCAACTTCAAAAATATCTTGAAAAATATTCTGAGAAACTCATATTACCTCCTCATTGGCTTGATGTTCCTTTCTTCGAAGAACATGATTTTACTGTTCTAAATTTTCTTAAGCAACAAAATTTGGTAGAATTTGTTGCTCTCAAGGAAAACTACATATATCCAGAATTAATTCGAGCCTTCTATTCAGCCTTGAAATTTTCAAATGGACGTTGCATCGCTAGAATCAAGGGAGTATCTATTGCTCTTGATGATGATATTCTTCATCTGGTTGGAAAGCTTCCAATCAATAACGTGGATTTCTTTGGTACTGAACCCGTTCCTGAATAGGAATACAATTCCATTGATGCTCTTGCCTTTCTCCATCTATCCTCTGTCTCCAAAAGCACCATTGGGGAGTTAAATGTTGACCATCGTCTCCTCCACTTCTACTTAGTAAAAATCATTCTTCCTAAGGGCTCTAATAATGCTAGAGTAAGTGAAACCCAAACTCTTATCCTTTGGGCAATACTTCATGAAAAGGAAATCAATTGGATAAAGCTTGTTAGAAATCACATAATTGATTCTAAAACACTCATTAGACTTCCTTATGCTATCCTTATTACAAAACTTCTCAAGCACTTCAACGTTGACCTTACTAATGAAGTGAAAGAAGCTGTTGGCCATAAAGGTAAAATTGGAAGTACCCATCTTTCAAAAATGGGCTGGTATAACCAAGATGACGCTTAGCAATACTCACCGCCTCAAGCATAAAACAGTGATGGTGATGAAGATCAACCTCAACAACAAGCACCTCCTCCACAAGCTACTAATTTTAATGATGTTTTCTTTAATAGGTTGACCTCTCACATTGACAACCGCTTTGACGCAATGAATGCTTATTTTAACAGCATGGAGAATAACATGAATGCCTGCTTCGACCGAATAGAGGAAAATATGACCACTCAATACAATGACCTTAATCAACAATTTTCTGAGTTTAGATTTTTTAATCCATAAAATATAAAAATTGTTATGCTTCTTTGTCACATGTACCTCATTATGAAATCCTTATATGTACTCTTTGTTGAATCTTTAAATAAAATCTCTTCATTATCTTGTTCTTAATATTTTTTTTGATGATGCCAAAGTGGGAGAAAATATATTTTCACTTTAAAGTGGCATAAAGTATCTTACAAAGGGGGAAATATTTTTAAATGACATATGTTGAATGATTAAGGGGGAGCCTTTACTATAATTTTTACATGTGTAATTGATAAAGTGGTATTCAATTATATGTATAGCATGTGGTATCAAATTACATTTGAAAAGGGGAGTTATTTATGCCATTTATTTGAACTATTATGATACTGACACCCTGAGAAATGAACATTTGTTGTCATCATCAAAAAGGGGGAGAATGTATTTATATGTTGATGTAGGTTTTGATAATGATACAACAAATGAAGATATATTAAGGATGTTGTGCAAAGCGATTAATTAGAAGCAATTCACAAAGATCAAGCTCTAACGGATCAAGAATTCTAGAGTTAAATGCATAAGAATTGATGAAATCCAAAGAATTGTTTCGAGGCATTTACAGAGGTCCAAAACAAGTGAGAATTATTCATAAAAGTGCCTAAGAGGAAAAAGAATCAAACCATATGCAATTACACATCAAAAGAGTGAAAAAAATGCATGAAAAATGAAGCATCAGATGTGGGAATCGATTCACCAAAGCTGGGAATCGATTCATGGTTGAAGAAAAACGTTTTCTGGGAAAACATCAAGCTAGGAATCGATTCACCAAAGGTGGGAATCGATTCATGCATGTAGGAATCGATTCCCAACCCATGGGAATCGATTCATGTGTGTGATTGGCTAGAGGAATCCATTCATTAAGGGAAGAATCGATTCATGCAGTTAAGGAATCGATTCATGTGCAGTTTTTGGCCAGAAATTCAACTAAATGAATCGATTCATCATTGGAATCATGCGTTGAATCATGGAAATTATCAATACGCGTTTTCAGAAACTCAACTCCCCTGAATCCTCTCTCGAGACTCTCTAATTCAAATGGCATTGCATTTATTGAGGCAGAAAATTACAATTCTCAAGTCAGGAAACATGGATCGCTGGCAAATTAAGTCTTCCAATGCATTAATTAAGGAATCGGTGGAAATTTGTTTTTGGCAGCAAGTGCCTTGAAGTGCCTATAAAAGGAGAAGAAGTAAAGAGGCAGAAACACACCCAACAAGCAATGAAATTCCTTTGCTTTCCTTCTTACTCTCTCTATTTTTCTCATTGCTCTCTGCTTCTCAATTGATCTCTTCTTTATTATTTGGAAAATTATTTTGAGAGTGAATCTTGTGAGCAAAATTAATTTTTAAGAGCTAAACTTGAATATCATTTCTTAAGAAAGAAAAATTATTTTGAGTGTTAAAATTTGCATATTATTTTCTAAGAGAGGAAAAATAATTTTTGTATGTTAAATTTGCATATTCTTTCTTAGAAAGGAAAATATTCTCAAGTGCTTTAATTTGTATATCCACTCTTTTGGAGAGTTATCTTTGTACACCTAAACACCAAAAATTCTAGAGGTTTAGGTTGGGGTTTCAACCTTGTAATTGTGAGATTGAGAGATTGGGCGGGGTTCCCTTATACTTGTGAGAATTGGGTTCTTGAGTGTGGGACACTAGGAAGCTGTGATTGCTCAAAGTTGTATCTCTAATCTCAAATAGTGGAAATCCTCTAAGTGGGTTGCTTAGAGGCGAGACGTACACCGTGTGGTGGAACTCGTATATATAGGTTTACAAAATTTTCTCTTCCCTAATCTCTTTAAATTTGTGTACTTAAATTGCTTGCTTAATTTGTTATGTTTAATAACTTTGTTATTTAAACTTCTTTATTATTCCTAATTAATTTGCTTAATTAAATTAAGTGCATATTTTCTTAGCTTAATATAAATCGTATATTACTTAGATTAAATTGTTATTACTTGCGATTAATTTTATCATCTTCAATAAGCATAATAATTAAAGAATCATTTCAAAAGCATTCCAAGTAAAATTTTTAATACTCAATTCACCCCCCTCTTGAGTAATTGAGGCCACTTGGTTAACATGAGGTAATTACCATAATCTTGGACTAGCACAAGTTGAACCAGAACAACGAAGTGAAGAATTCATTCTGTTTTTGTTGTTTTTATACTTTCTATGTTTTTATATTTTCAACAACAATAAAAGAGATGAAATGTAATTGATGGAAGATAGGTTAGGATTACTTCAGCTTACAACTTCATCAAGAAACATGTAATTGAGGTTCAATCAAGCTTTAGATGCAAGAGGACAATTCACTGCTGGTTAATCCCTAATTCCTTAGGTAATTAACACTAATTCCTAAGCGTTAAACCTTAATCCCTTAGGTGTTCAATGATAGAGAAATCTAATGCGAAATTGGGGATTGAACCCTAACTATTCACCTAATTACTAGGCCTGAATTAGTTAGGAAGCCTGAAGTTACCTAAGCCTCAACCATGATTACTCACTGGTGAGATTCTTTATTTGGATCTGAATTTATCAATTCAGCAGAGTAGATCCACATCTCAGCTTGTTCTCCTCTTACTTCAGAAGATAATTTCCTCAATGCAGCTTCAAGATTCCATCGGAAGCTTTAGCAATCCCAACCCTAGGGGTTTAGAAACCCATGGAAATGGATTCAGACGAAGGAATGTGGAAAGACATGGACGAGAGAGTTTAGAGAGAGAAAAGAATTAGAGAGAGATTAGAAATAAGAAAATGAATCGTGTTATTGCTTCTGTGTCTTCTCCCCCCACCACTTTTAAAGAGTGTTTACAAATATATATATAGCTACAACAAAACTAACTAACTAACTCTAATTAATTACAAAGTAATAACTAATTAACAATTTAAAAATAACTAAACTAATTATATGCTTACAGAGAAATGATTAATTACAAGACATTACTTAAATTACTAAGGTACAGCAGTAAATAGCAACTTAAACATAACTAATTAATGGGAACTGCAGTACTTCACTTAGAGGGAAAAATAACGAACTGAACAAACAAGTTCACGCTTGAGCGTGACTGAAGGGTGCTTAAGCGTGTGTGTTAAATTAAGGAATGCAATGAATTCACGCTTGAGCATCACTATGGTCCGCTTGAGCGTGATCGAGTGCCTTGCTGCATGTTGACTTTCTTCCCTTGTACGTAAATGCATGGATCCTTCACGCTTGAGCATGGCTGTGTCGCTTGAGCGTGATGCATAAATACTTGATTTCACGCTTAAGCGTGGAACTCTCTCGTTTGAGCGAGGTGCATGTTTCTTCTCTTAATGCAAATATTCTCACGCTTAAGCGTGATCGTGGATATTCTGCACCTGGCCCTGCAACATGTAAACAAATAAATGCCTAGCGTATGTACGCTGGCTTTCTAGCGTATGTACGCTAGGTTAATAAATTTACAAATAAACATATTTCCTTATATACTTTATATAATCTTTTTAACCATTTTCTTACACAATTTAAACACTTTTGAATTAAATAACTAAAACAAGAAAGAATGATAATTTCTTACATAATAATGCTAAACTTAACAATATTTAATAGATTAAGTTAAATTAAAGATGGATTTATTAAGTCTTTTCAATTATGTTTCTTATAACTTAAGAAAATCTAACGTTGCCTTAAATGTAAGGTATAAAAGTTTCTCTTGATTTTACTAAAGTCGTTTCGTCGTATTTACTTATAATAAACTAATTAATTTGATTTTATCTTTCTAAAATTTTTCATAAAATAATAGATGAAATGATTCCTTATTTATAAGATAATCCTCCTAATTCTATATCGAAAATAAAATACTCCTCTTTTTCTAAACTGAGATACAAAGTAGTAAATTTTCCATTTCTTTGTCCAAAACTTTGTTTTCGTCGTATTTCATCTATAAAATTCTAATTAGAGTGATTCCAAAGCCAAAAGTGTTTAACTTTGAAAATACTAACTAAATAAAGTAAAATTAAAAATAAAATCTGTCCAGAAGACAGCCCCTACACGAAAATTCGCCATATGCCAAAGCTCGTCATTTCATCGTTCATAAAAATGCGTTTTAAGGACAAATCGCGCGTTAAAAATTCTTCCAACCAATTTTTTCTTCTTTGGGTATTTTTCTCATGCTCAAAATTCATCTTTCATGCCATAAAATAATCCTTCAAAATAGTTTTACCATTTTCTTTTGTTTGCCCACAAAAATACGTTTTATACCGTTTCTGACTTTCATTCGCACCTAACTTGGGTCTCTTTTTAATTCCTTTATTATTTACCACATCCATAATATTTTATAATCACAAGTATTTCTCAAATATATGAATATACAGCAGCAACAAAAATTCCAAATATTCATCAAGAAATATTTCTAAAATTCATGTAAATCACTTCCTTAATGTCATAAACTTATCGTTTAATTATTACAACTAAAAGTCACTTGTTTTTATTTTTAATAAAAATTCCAGAATTAAAATTTTACATTAAAATTAATTTTTTTCTCATAAAATTTGAAGATTGAGGTAAGTTTCCAAATTTTAACCAAAAAAATTATTTCTTTCAAGTTATACGTTTAGAATCTAAAATTTTTAAGTTGTTCACCAAAGTAGCAACATTAATTTATTGTGAGTTATAAAACTATTTTGGAAATGTTTTATATTGTCTAAAAGATATTATTAACACTCCAAGTCACCAATTAAGCCAAGAACACATAATTAAACAAGATCATCATATGCAATATAATTTTAACCAAAAGTCTGCAACAATAAAAATTTAAGTTAGTGACTTGCATAATTAAAGCTTTAAAATTTAAAGTATTTAACAAGGATCATGGTGCAGCCATAATGCTCCTTAAAGATCTAAATTTTTTTCCAAAGATTTTCAAGATTAAGCCATAAAAGTTAGGTCTTTAAGGTGGCATTAGGATATAAGTGCTAAGGAACACTTATATCCCACCATGCATGTACTTATTCATGGATTTTAAACAAGCAATGTACCCCCCTTACCAACAAGATTTTCGTGCTTCAAGGAAAAAGCCAAGGACTCCAAAAATTTGCTTCTAGACCACCATGGATGGCTTTACCAAATGGAAGAAAAATGGATACCTTGGGTGGTGGTGGTTTCACGTGATTTTAGTGGTTAGAAGAGAAAGAAAATGTGGCTGTTTTTTATGGAGGAGAGGAAGAAATTTTGATGATCAAAGGTAGTATCTTGGATTATGTAAGGTAGTATGATAATTTAGGATGAATGATGATGGAGATGGGATGATGATTTAGATGAAGGAATCATGAGAAAAAAAGAGAAATATTGCTGGGAAAATTCTGCCCAAGTTAGAGAAAGAAGAAACAAAGAGAATAAAGCATAATGGCAATTTTTTGCATGAATTCCCTTGGCCTCCAAGGAGTCCCATGGCTAGAGCAAGTGAGTGGGGCAAGTGTCACACTAGGTCCATGCAAGAGAAAGGTGTCAACAGCAGCTGAAGTGATGTGGTGAAGTGTCTTGCATGGTTAGAACAAGTGTCCAAGTGGTGGAGTGTTCTCATTAGTTCCTTATGCATGCAAGCTTAGGTGTCACATGCAAGAGCAGTAGTTTGCTTGTGGGTTTAGGGTGTCTTATGGGTCGAATTAGTAAATGAGATGAACATCAAAGTTGTAGAAATTTTTTTTATCTTTAAGTAAATATAAAGCACAAAAAAATCCATTGAGAAGTGAGTGAGATATGGTCCGAATACTAAAAGGGTACATGGCTGTGACGGGATTTTTGTCCCTTGCATAAATAATTTTTCTAGGCCAAATAGGTTGCGAATTGGGCTTCGGTTTATTCATAAAAGTTGTGAATAATTGTGTTAGGAAGATTTTGGTGAAGACCTCATTCAAATAAATGGCCATGTGGGAGAGTTAAGTGGAAAATACTGCACCTAGTGCAAACTGATGCTGGAAAAATATGAATTGGTGTAGTGTTTTAATTTCTGGGATTTATTGAATGAGAAATGGTCTTAGTGGTCAACATAAAAGTTGTAGATAAATTTGATATGGAGATTTTGGGATAAGAATGACTCGAATCTAATATCAGGAGAGAAAAGTACACCCAAAATACGTACAGACGCGCATTTTGACTCACCCGGTAACTTAAAATCAACGTTTTTAAGCTTGATTGTTTAAAATTAGGTGTTGGGCTCTTCACAAAAGTTGTTAGGAATAACATAAGGGATGTTTTGGGATACAAATAATTTACTCAAGTCCCACAGATAATATCTGGGCTCAAACCGGGGAGTTACACAGTTTTATAATTTAAAATAAATATTTAATTATTTATATTAATTCACTTAATGTCTTATTTTATAAATCTTGTTATTAGAGTGTTATTAAACACATTATTATGTTATCCTAATTATCTCAATTAATCATATAATTAAAGTAGAGATATTCATCTCATACTCACAAAATGTCTTTAAAACAAACATATAATCGAGTCAGCCGTAGCCCATTCATCAGTACTCATAAAACTATTGTGAAATACAAACAACTAGTCTCAAGGACCTAACACCAAAAACGAGGGTGTTACACTCTCCCCTCCTTTTAGAAATTTCGTCCTGAAATTTTATCTAGTGCTAGCAAACAAATAAGGAAAAAGAGTTCTCATCTTTTCCTCAAGCTCCCACGTAGCATCTCCTTCGTCAGACCGACTCCAGATGACCTTTACTAAAGATACATATCCTTCCCTCTTAGTTACTTCAAACGACTTTCTGCAATTTTTACTAGTACAACCTTATAAGTAAGATTCTCTTTAAGATCAAGTTGGTAAGGTTTCAGGATATGATTAGAATGTGGTACATATTTTCTGAGTTGAGAGACATGAAAAACATTATGAAGGTTTAACAATTCAGGAGGTAGGGCGATACGATAAGCACTCGGCCCAATTCTTTCAAGAATTTGATATGGTCTTACATACTTGGGGCTTAACTTCTTCGTCTTCAAGGCTCTTCCTACTCCTGTTACAGAGTAACTCACAGAAAAACGTGATCTCCTTCCTCAAACTCAAGAGGTTTTTGACGCTTGTCATAGTAGCTTTTCTGATGGTCTTGAGAAGTCTTCATCGCTGCTTGAATTGCCTTAATTTGTTTAGTGGTCTTCTGGATGACCTCTGGTCCAATCACAGCCTTTTCTCCTATCTTAAACCAACACAAAGATGTGCGACACTTTCTTCCATACAAAGCTTCATATGGTGCCATCCCGATGTTAGCGTGATAACTGTTGTTGTAGGTGAATTCCATAAGCGGTAGATACTCCTGCCAACTCCCACCATGCTCAAGTATACACATCCTTAGGAGATCCTCAAGAGTCCTAATGGTACGCTCAGACTAACCATCAGTTTGAGGGTGATATGCTGAACTCAGCTTCAATCGGGTCCCTAATGCCTGTTGCAAGCTTTCCCAAAAACATGAAGTGAAACGGGGATCTCAATCAGATACAATGGCAGACGGTACTCCATGTAATCTAACTATCTCTCTAATGTAAATCTGTGTGAGCTTCTCTAAAGAATACTTCATGTTAACTAGAATGAAGTATGCAGCTTTCGTAAGTCAATCCACGACTACCCAAATTGCATCACATCCGGCTGAAGTTCTTGGAAATCCATATACAAAATCCATGGTAATCTCGTCTCACTTCCATTCATGGATTTCCAAAGGTTGAAGAGTCCCATACAGTCGCTGCTGCTTGACCTTTATCTTTTGACAAGTCAAGCACTTAGTGACATATTCATCAATGTCCATCTTCATTCCTTGCCAACAGAACACCTTCTTTAGGTCTTGGTACATCTTTGTCGCTCTGGGGTGCACACTTTACTTGCTTTTATGAGCTTCCTCAAGGATGGATCTTCTCAAATTAGCATTTTCAGGTACACATAACCTCTCATGATACCTAATGACTCCCTACTTATCTCGCACAAATTCCCCAGGTTTTTCTTTCTTGAGCTGCTTCTGTAGAGTCTCATCCGTCAACTGGGCTTCCTTAACTTGATTCAAAAACTCATTAGAGACTTTCAGCATCCCAACCATCAGACTCCCCACTCTAGGTGATACAGCGATATTCAACTCGTGGAATTGTTCCACTAGCTCAAGTTCCTTAGCCATCATGTAGGATAAATACAATGCTTTTCTGTTGAGCACATCGGCTACTACGTTTGCCTTTCCCAGATGATAGTGAAGCTCAAAGTCATAATCCTTAATAAACTCCATCCACCGTCGTTGCCTCATGTTTAGCTCCTTTTGATCGAAGAGATATTTCAGGCTCTTATGGTCGTTGTAAACCTCAAACTTAGTACCGTACAGATAGTGCCTCCAGATGTTCAAAGCAAAAACAACCGCGGCTAACTATAAATCGTGCGTCGGATAATTTACTTCATGGGGTCTCAACTGACGAGATGCGTAAGCCACTATTTTTCTTTCTTGCATCATTATACATCCCAACCCTTGCCCTCATGCATCACAGTATACTTCGTATGATTTAGCAAGATCGGGTAAAATCAGAACTGGCACGCTAGTCAGCTTCTTCCTAAGTTCCAAGAAACTACTTTCACACTTGTCGCTCCACACAAAGGGTTGATCCTTGCGAGTCAACTTGGTCAAAGGAGAAGCTATTCGAGAGAAGTTCTCAATCAACCTTCGATAATAGCCGACGAGACCCAAGAAACTATATATTTCTGTTATGTTCTTTGGTCTTTCCCACTGTAGCATTGCCTCAATCTTGGCGGGATCCACTGCTATACCTTCTATTGAGATAACGTGACCTAAGAACTACACCTCTCTCAGCCAGAACTCGCACTTAGACATCTTCACGTATAATTTCCTTGCACGTAACGTATTCAGAACGGTCCTAAGGTGCTTTTCATGCTCTTCATCACTCTTAGAGTACACCAAAATATCATCGATAAATATGACCATAAATTTATCGAGACTTGGGTAAAAGATACGGTTCATATAATCCATGAAAATAGCAGGTGCACTCGTGACTCTAAATGGCATGACAAGATACTTGTAGTAATCGTAACGAGTATAAAATGTCATCTTACGAACGTCTTCCTTCTTCACTCAAATCTGATGGTAGACTGACCTCAAGTCAATCTTAGAGAAAATGATTGCTCCTCGCAGCTGATCCATTAAATCATCAATGCGTGGAAGAGGATACCGATTCTTGATCGTGACCTTATTCAACTGACGGTAGTCCACACACAGACGCATGCCACCCTTCTTCTTTACTAATAACACTGGAACTCCTCATGGAAAAATGCTGGGTTGAATCATTCCTTTCTCCAGAAGTTCTTTAATTTGCTTCTTAAGTTCCTCCAATTCCTTTGGCGACATACAATACAGAGCAATGGAGATTGGTCCAGTACCAGGTAGAATATCAATGCTGAATTCGATTTCTCTCTCTGGCGGTATCCCACGTATATTCTTTGGAAATACTTTAGGGAATTCTCGAACAACCAGAAGTTGATGAGGCTCTAACTTTTTCTCACATTTGGTGCTAGCAAGGACCATAAACACTCTCGCTCCTGATTAGAACGGAGTTACCTCCTGAGTAACAACAATAGACTCAGACTTCCCGAGCTGAGAGGGCTCAGGTGTCGTGACTACATAGGATATAAACTTACTGTGGTAGTCAATTAGAACGTGATTGGAAATAAGCCAATCTATTCTCAGAATAATGTCCAAATCAATCAAGGGTAAACAGATCAGGTCTACCTGGTAGGACCTTCCATCAATAGTGATGGGGCAATTCATGCACACAACAGAAGAACTTGTGGGTTCATTAGCAGTAGTGACAACAATCATTTTACCAAATAAGGGGGTCAATGGTAAATTTAAATGCTTCATACAATCTTCAGAGATAAATGAGTGAGTGGCTCCAGAATCATATAACACATTCAGGAGCGCGTCACCTATAAAGCATGTACCTTGCATCAAGTCATTCTCTTGTGCAACCTCTGCTCCATTCATGGTGAAGACTCTAGCATTGCCCCCACCCCTACCTGCTGTAGTATTCCTTGGCCCTTGTTGAGCATTACCACTACCTTGACGGTTTAGATTTTCCATTCTGGGATTATTGACGGATACACTAGCAGTTGGTCCTCCATTCATATAACCTGTAGGACGTCCTATCTGACTTCTAAATTCCCTTTTCGGGAAATTCAGGTTCTTCTCAGGATAGACGATACTCTTGTACCTGGTTTTCCCATAGCTGTAGCAAGTCAAGCTCCTCTTATGGCAGTCCTTCAAGAGATGAGGTCTTCCACACTCATAGCACCTCATAGGTGGTCTGTCACCCTGGGTCCTGGTGAATCCACTAGGTCTACTGAAGTTAGGTCAAGGATAGGGTTGGCCAGATCTGAAGTCTTTTTGAGGTCATTTGTCAGTGGCACGTCGCTCCAGCCCATAACTGGAAGTTCCTTTCGATCTCTGTACTGACGTATGCTCATAGATACAGCACCTGTCCACCAGAGTAGTAAACTGAGTAATTTGTTAACAATAGATCGCCTTACGAATGTCCTGACGTAGCCCTCCTTCAAACTTAGCACATCGAGAAGCCTCACTCATCTAAGTATAGTAAGGACAACACCTAGCCAACTCATCGAACTTTGTTGCGTACTCCCCTACTGTCATGAATCATTGTCTCAGATTGAAGAATTCTTACTCCTTCTGCCTCCTGATGTCTTCAGGAAAATACTTAGCCAGAACTTGGTCTTTAATTGCTCCCAAGTAATCTCAGCTCCATCAGCAGTCATCCTCACCCTCACGTGAGTTCACCGGTGCTCAGCTTCTCCCATTAGCATAAAAGTGGCATAGACTACTCTGTCATTGTCCCCACATCGCATAGCTGTGAAGATCTTCTCCATCTGCTCAATCCATAACCGAGCTCCTTCAGGGTCAAAACCTCCCTTGAATTGCGTAGGATGGTTCTTCTGGAAGTTGACTAGTCCTTGGTCGTGCCTTGGCGGAGTGATGGATAAATCCTGAGCCATTAAATTGGTGTATAACTCTCAAAGGATTTATATTCTTTTGGCAAGTGCACCAATCATTAAGTTTGTAATATATTTGATCGTCCCACAAGGATTGAGGTAATTACCGCAATCTTGGACTAGCACAAGCTAAACCAAAACACAAGAAGATAGAATTCATTCTGTTTTTGTTGTTTTATACTTTCTATGTTTTATATTTTTAGCAACAATAAAGGAGATGAAATGTGATTAATGGAAGATAGGTTAGGATTACTTCAGCTTACAACTTCATCACGGCACATGCAATCGAGGTTCGATCAAGCTTCAGATGCAAGAGGAGAATTCATAGTTGGTTAATCCCTAATTCCTTAGGTAGTTAACACTAATTCCTAAGCATTAAACCCTAATCCCTTAGGTGTTCAGTGATAGAGAAATCTAATGTGAAATTAGGGATTGAACCCTAACTATTCACCTAATTACTAGGCCTGAATTAGTCAGGAAGCCAGAAGTTACTAAGCCTTAACCATGATTCCTCACTAGTGAGATTCTTCATTTGGATCTGAATTTGTCAATTCAGCAGAGTAGATCCACTTCTCAGCTTGGTCTCCTCTTGCTTCAGAAGATAATTTCCTCAATGTAGCTTCAAGATTCCATCGGAAGCTTCAGCAATCCCATAGGGGTTTAGAAACCATGGGAATGGATTCAGTCGAAAGAATGTGAAGAGACATGGATGAGAGAGTTTAGAGAGAGAAAAGAATTAGAGAGAGATTAGGAATGAGAAAATGAATCGTGTTATTGCTTCTATATCCTCTCGTCCTCTTTATTACAGAGTAACTACCTCTATATATAGATAACTTAAAGCTAACTAACTAACTCTTAATTAATTACAAAGTAATAACTAATTAAATAATTACAAGAAAGTGACTAATTATAAGACATCATTTAAATTACTCGTATACAAAAAAAGAATAAACAGCAACTGACAAAATAATTAATAGGATCTACTGCAGCGCTTCACTTGGAGGGAAAGTAGCAATCTGGGAAAAACAGACTCCACGCTTGAGCGTGATCTATAAGTTAATGAATTCTATGACATCACGCTTGAGTGTGATTCTTTGTCGCTTGAGCGTGATCGCTATCTTGCTGCATGTTATGTCTCTCTATTTACGTGAATGCATGGTTACCTCACGCTTAAGCGTAAAGTCTATTCGCTTGAGCGTCATGTATAAATACTTAACTTCACGCTTAAGCGTGGAACTCTTTTGCTTGAGCGTGATCGAGCCTTTGCTGATTCTTTTCTTTATTGATTCTGTTGTGCGTGTACGTACGTTGGGATTCCAGCGTATGTACGCTAGATCTCCTGCACCTGATCTTACAAAATAGAACATATAAATGCCTAGCGTATGTACGCTGGCTTTCTAGCGTATGTATGCTAGGTTAATAAATCTCTCAATAAACAAATTTCTTTATACACTTATCTTTTTAACCATTTTCTTACGCAATTTAAACACTTTTGAATTAAATAACTAAAACAAGAAAGAATGATAATTTATTACATAATAATGCTAAACTTAACAATATTTAATAGATTAAGTTAAATTAAAGATGGATTTATTAAGTCTTTTCAAGATTTATCACATCTCTTAAAGCTTGCTTGTCCTCAAGCAAGGACTCAGATTAATTAAATCAATTGCACTTACTCAAAACAATCAACCTTTCCTTAACTTAATTCATACCATAATTATTGAATACCATTCATGCTTTCTTTTCGCAAATTCTAAAAATATAATTACTCACACTTTCTTTAGGAACAAGCTGGTGATGCTTTCCTCACATGGATTAGTGTTTCACTCTTCTCTCAGTGTACAAGGTTCAATTGTATGCACTCATCACCTACATAATTTTCAGATCAACATAGGCTTGCAACAATTCTAAACATCATGACATATGCTAGCACAATTGGATCAGTAAGGGCTTTTTAAGCTTGTAATGGGGTTAGGTTACAGGCTCCATTTTTGTTTTTCTAGTCAATGTTGGGTTAAAAGATGTGCCCACTGATGCTTTACCTCAATCTTGACTTAAATGCCTCTACTAACCAGCTCATTACTTTTTTTTCAGATGAAGGATAACTCAACTACTTGTGGTGCTTTGCACCTTCTTCTCTTTCAGTCCTTTGGACTCTTTCTTTCTTTCTTTCTTCTCTTTCATTTTTTTCAATTGCCATTTTTTTTCTATATAGGAATTGCTTTGCTAATTTTTTCACTTCTCTATTACTTTTGCTGTTCTTCCTTTCATTTCTCAAAATCCTCATCTATAATTAAGGTCAGAGTGTGTCCTTTATTTGCTGTTAGGCACACTCTTCATCCCCAAACTTAGAACTTGCTAGTCCCTAACAATAAGATAAGACTCAACAATTCATCAGTGGTACATCGAGGGATGATGCACTTGGTTTTTCTCAGATAAATTGGCTTGTAAAGTTAGGTACATAATTAGAATGAAAGGGTCTTAGGCTCAAACATAATTATTGGGTCAAAGGATAATTAATAGTAAGGATGGCTAATTTTGGCCCTGGCTAATTTTCAAAGAAGGCCTTCATCATTTCTAATTGGCAAACATATCATCATTTAGCAAGCACTGAAGCAAATTTTGTCTCACTAAACAATAATGCAGGCACACTCGGAAAAGAAATAATAAAGGCTCAAAAGCTTATAAATTATAGGTAATCAGCCAATCATGTCCCCAAACTTAATGCGAGATTACAAATTTAGATTGCTAACTAGTATGGTGAATATACAATTAAACAAGAACAAATAATTAAACAAGATCATCACATGCGATATAATTTTAACCAAAAATCTACAGTAATAAAAATTCAAGTTAGTGACTTGCATAATTAAAGCTTTAAAATTTAAAGGATTTAACAAGGATCATGGTGCAGCCATAATGCTCCTTAAAGATCTAAATTTTTTTCTAAAGATTTTCAAGATAAAGCCATAAAAGTTAGATCTTTAAGTTGGCATCAGGATATAAGTGCTAAGGAACACTTATATCCCACCATTAGATCTTTAAGTTGGCATCAGGATATAAGTGCTAAGGAACACTTATATCCCACCATGCATGTACTTATTCATGGATTTTAAACAAGCAATGTACCCCCCCCCCCTTACCAATAAGATTTCCGTGCTTCAAGGAAAAAGCCAAGGACTCCAAAATTTTGCTTCTAGACCACCATGGATGGCTTTACCAAATGGAAGAAAAATGGATACCTTGGGTGGTGTGGTTTCACGTGATTTTGGTGGTTAGAAGAGAAAGAAAATATGGCTGTTTTTGATGGAGAAGAAGAAGAAATTTTGATGATTGAACTGGTCTGAACCGGGGTCTAGGATCCGGTGTGGGACCAGCCACAAGAATATAGGTGTTTTTAGGGTTTGCACACTGGAACAGTGAGTATCCGGTGTATTAATCCGGTCTCTCAGTGGGAGAAGCCGGTCTTGTTGTCCTGGAGATCCTTCACACCAGCGTTTCGCGTTGCAGGGGGCGAAAGGTGGTGCCACCTGCGAAGATTCTCCGACGCTCAAGTTAGAAGAGTGTAAGAACTCAGTGAATGCCCAAGCGATGTAATAGTAAAGTGTGAGTTAGAACAACATAACCTTGCATGTGTCTTGAAATGAGCTATTTATAGTTGAACGTAGGAAGATGAATCGTTGGGTGCAAGTGGGCCCCTTGGTTCTGATAGCGTGTGAAGTGTGTCAATCAAAGTGGCTCAGTACTCAGAGTGTGTCAGGGGGGTAGGTCAATTATCAGAGTACGATCCCATAGGAAGAAGAGAGGATAATCACCTATAATCTGCTGACACATGTACTTGCTTCCTGAGGCCATTGACGTGACATATTTTGCTACATTCAGTATCTTCGCTGATAAGTTATTAGGGGCTCTTATCTCGCTGTGACTGAGAAACCTATAGTTATATAAGTGTTCTGTGAAAATGAACAATGATCCGTTATAGAGAAAATAAGTGGGGCGGTTGTGAGATGAGAACGGAAGGCCAGACATCGGATATCCGGTGTGGTAATGTTGAACCAGGACATCGGTTTTCCTTACATGAGGTCACTCTGACATCACAAGATCGGGGCCGGTATCCAGACCGGATCATTTGTCCCCTAGCTTGTATGAGGGACTGTTAAGTTGCTCATATGAGCTACACAACTCTGGAGAAGTCTGGATGCCGGTGGTACATTCTGGAAGGTCTCTGGAAGCTCTGTTGCATCCGCTCTAATAAACAAGTGACCGTTCTTCTCGCGCTGCGTACAACGGATTCAGACAGCATAAAATAAATGATGGAAATCCCAAGAGTCTTTGAGAATCAAAACCCTTGGTATTCGAAAAGTGGTTGAAAGGCATTAAATACGCATGGCATGATTGGACATTAAATGCATTTTTTACGCACGAGCCATCATTACCCAAGAGTGTAACCGTCGATTGGGCTTATTGGGCCTGGATTCAAACTGAAAGGGGGGCCCATTTTGCCAAAACGTTTACTGAAACGTTACCATTTTCACGTTTGTACGTGACGAAACGACAGAGTCGTTTCAATTTGAAAGGTTGCGTTTTGAGGTCAGCGTTGTGACCTTCGACGGAACACTATGCCTCCTCATTACCTATAAAAGGGGCTCTTAGCAGATTTTGGAATCCACTCTTGTTTTCAAGCTTAGTGAACCTCTGCTCAAATTTCTTGGAAATTTCTCTGCCGTCTTCAAACTTCTCAAAGATCTTCTTCCTTTAGGTAACCTTCCTTTCCTTCAACTCCTTGCAATTTTTGTTCATTCTGTTTCCACCATGCGCCCTGGAGCAGGCAACGCTGGTCCTTCAAATAGGGGGAGTTTTGGCTCTCGTGCCCCCCTTAGCCACCGTGGTGGGAGGATTCCAGTGAATCCTCCTGTGGCTGGGCCTCGTCGCTCAGAGAGAGCTGAAGCTTCTTCCTCACGAGCGTCCTCTTCCCAACGCTGCTCTGAGGTTCCCCTTGACTCGAGGGCTACCAGCCGCTCTGATGATGGGTCAAGTGCTGAAGGTTATCTCTCTGACGATGTTGCTTTTTACCACAGCACGTACGCGTTCCACCGTGCCTGCACAACTATGGATCTTCCTGGACGTGGAAAAACACCAGTTCTTCGCTCTGTTGAAGGATGTGTCAACGTTGTGGCATACCGGCTTGACTGGGAAAAGCTCAACAGGGAGAAACCCTACTGCTGGGTGGAAGAGGAGTTCCTAGAGATCCCTTCACACCATGCGAGTGAGGAAGAATGCACGGTCTCTTTCCGCTGCAAAATATACTCAGACAAGAAATATAAAGCGCGATACGCTGTGGTGGCACCACGTCCCTCTGAGAGAGTATGCCACAGAGTCCCTGATGAGAGGTCGGTCTACATGTACGACTTCGTCTTCTTGAAATTGGGGGTACGCTTCCCCTTGACGGAATTCCACATGGCCGTTCTACGCTTCTTAGACTGCGCCCCTACATAACTGCATCCCAAGGGTTGGGGTCTGGTCCGGGCTCTGGAGATTCTGGGGGAGCATTTCAACTTTTTCGCCACTGTGGCCAAACTGTTCTACTATTGCCAAGTGGTCTGCCGTGCCAATAAGAAGGGAGGCCTTGGGTTCATTACCCTCCGTAGTGACTCAAGGGTGATAAATTTCAAATCTTATACGGAATCCGCGAAGGTGGATGGACGCTCCTTCAAGCATTACTACACGCGGGTCCGTATTCAACCGAATAAGCCGGTCTTCTGGCGAAACAAGGAGGGGTTTACCAAGTTTCCTCTTAGCTGGACGCACGAGCATTTTCTCCTCATGAGCCGTGCTTATTACACAGATGAGAGTGAACTCTCCTCTCATTCTATTGAGGTCTTGAGCGCCATGCAGACGGCCTCGAAGACCCTCAAAGGATTTTCCAGCAGGCTCCTCTTGGCAGAGGATGACATCCGAAACACCTACCTCCGTAATATCCGCTCTTACTCTATTTGTGTTGTATAGTTATTCCGTTCTGATTATTTTTTCTTCTTATGTGCTAACTCAACCTTTCTTGTTTTGCAGAACAAATTGAAAAAGCCTGCCCAAAGATGTTGTCGTTAAAGACCATGATGGCTGACGGTGATTCCTCCTCTAAGGAGAATGAGATCCAGGCGAAGAGGAACGCCACCAAAACTCCACTCATTCCCCTGACCTCGGCAGTAGGTGAAGAAGTTCCTCTCTTTGATGAGGAGGAAATAGAAAAACAAGCTGAGGCCACTGAAGCGGGCGACGAGGAGGCCGTCCCAGAGAAGAAGAAGAAAAAGAGGCACCTTGTTAAAAAGGCAGATCAAGAAAAGCCCTCCTCTGATGACCCTGTGAAGAAGCGTCAAAAAACGCTCGAAGAAACTGGATTGAAGAAGGATAAGGGAAAGAAACCCGTTCCTGAATCCTCTACCCCGTCTTCACAGAATGCTTCAGAGCCGGACTCTGGGAATGGTCCTCCTCCGGCATTTGATCCTCCACGTGATTCCTTCCTCTCCCCATACTTATGGTTTCAAGGGTCCATGCCCCCCACCCTTCCAAAAGCAAGGTATTGCCTCCGCCCCTCCCTCGACGCTGCTGGGGTTCGAGGTGCTTGTAAGGCCGGGCGTTGGCAGCTGGATGAACTATCCGGCCTCCTTGATTCCCTGAGCGAGAAGGCAGATTATATGGAGCAGGTTGAAAAACTTGAAACCGAACTCGCGATGAAGGAGACATGGGCGGCCAAACAAGCTGAAGTTCAAAGAGGCGTGGAGTCGGAATTGAAGAAAACCAAGGAGACGCTCTAGAGGGAAACTGAGGAGGCAAGCCAAGTTCATTTTGCCAACAAGGCTCTAGAGCGGGAAGTTGCCAACCTTCAGAAACAGAACAAATCCATACCCCTCCTCGAAGAAGAATTACAACTGGAGAAGAAGAGATCGGCTAAGCTTGCTGACGATCTCAAAATTATGGAGGACGGTCGCAACAAAGACCTTGGGGAGTGGGAGAGCCTTCGGAAGGAGATGCAAGCCCAAATTGAAGAACTCAAGAAGGGTGGTGTGAGTGCTGGGCCTTCAGAAGAGGATTTTGCCAAGGTTCAAAGAAGATTAACTGCTGCGAAGGCCAAAGCTGCCAAAGCCTTAGAGATATGCAAGAATGTGGCGTATGAATCCTTCGGCCTGGCCCTCCGTCAAGTTTATTATCGTAACCCTGGAGTGAAGCTGAATCTGTACGGATTGGATCCATTCTTCGAATTCCATGGGGGAAAACTTGTCGAAGTACATAAGGACGGCTCGCACCATGAACCCCGTGCATCTCTGTATGAACTGCCTCCCCTTCCAGAAGGTCAAAGTATGGAGCCAACAACGTCCACCGCTGCCTCTGGAGCTGAAACGCAAGAAGGTGCCCAAGCTGGAGCAGAGGACAAAAAGGAGAGGACAGGAGTGCCCACTGCGGAGGATCAGGCACCGGCCTCTTAATTTATGCTCTATTCATAGCTGTGTACTGGGATCAGCTCCAGTCTTTAACTACTTTGTGACCTGCATAATTTCTTATTTTTGGAAATAAAATTTACTGTTGCTTCTCTTCAACTGCTTGCGTCGAATGTATGATTGCTGGATAACTTAGTGCTATACAAAATATTTCACTGTTTTCAATGCTTTGTGAATCCGTTCTGTGTGGTTACCTAGCTGCTTAGAGCGTACTTATCACACCGGATTAAGATAACAAATTGTAACAAAGAAACGACAATTAAGTTAAAGCATGCCCTGTCCCCAAGTATAAGTATATTGGGAAGGGAAATTTTATCTTAAGAATTACCTTTTAACTCCTTGAAAAGATAGAAATGCCCATCTATCCTCAAAGATGTAGAGCGGGTACGTTAGCGTTCAGCCGCTCTGTGGTGGATATTCCATAATTGAGGACGGACATTGCCTTTGAATTTTGTTACAGCTTTGACAAGGGTAAGCTTTACGCCTTTCTCTTGAGGTTCGATTTGGTCCTACATCTCAAGTCTTCACACGGTGTTCGGTTCGATCCTACTAACCATACTTGGAGTTCGGTGCAATCCTACAATCCAAGCCTTCAACACGGGGTTCGGATCAGGGCTAATCCTGAACCTACTTCGCCCGTTACTCGGGGTTCAGCGTGGTTTTCTGTATGAACCAGCCTACTGCGCCCAAGCCTTCGCATGGGGTTCAGTTTGTGGCCTTGAGGAAGGACCAGCCCTACAACCCATGTTGTCTTCAAATGGGGTTCGGTTTGTGGCCTTGAAAAAGGACCAGCCCTACAACCCATTTTGTCTTCGAATGGGGTTCGGTTTGTGGCCTTGAAAAAGGACCAGCCCTACAACCCATTTTGTCTTCGAATGGGGTTCGGTTTGTGGCCTTGAAAAAGGACCAGCCCTACAACCCATTCCACCTCAAGGAGTTACATCGTCAAAACACACGATGTATGATTGAGATCATCCGTCCTGAGGGGTCTTCATCAGTCCCTCGAGGAGTTACATCATCAACTACAGAATTGGTAGTTAGATTCCTCCGTCCTGAGGTGTATGCGTATTAGGCTACGGCTATAAATTGCAACACATAAGAAAAGTAAGAATGATAGGGCAGTTAAACTGTATTCTCATTAAGATTGAAAGTACATTACAAAGAGAGCGTAGTTGGGGTCATGCCTCGTTAAAACCTTCTTGAGAAAACCCAATGGGAAAAAACTCAAGTAAGGAAAAAGAGTACACGCCGTTTTACCAACTAGCTGTAATAAACACATAAGTTCTGGGTGTTCCATTTGTTGCGGATTGGAGTTCCATCAAGTTCTTCCAACCGGTATGACCCTTTTCCAGTCACTTCAGAAACTCTATAAGGATCTTCCCACGTTGGTGCTAGCTTTCCTTGGTGAGCGAATTTATTCCCCACACTCGCCTTTCTCAAAACAAGATCTCCGGTGTTGAAAGCTCTGTACTGGACACGTTTATTATACCAGAGTGCTGCCTTTGCTTTTACTGCCTGATCTCTGACAAAAGCCTTTTCCCTTAACTCCTGGAGGACGTCTAGTTCTAATGCCAAATTGGCATTGTTATCTTCAGCTGAAAAATACTCCACACGAGCCGATCTTGTTTGTAGCTCCACTGGAATCATCGCCTCAACCCCGTACGTCAACCGGTATGGGGATTCGTTAGTTGAAGAATGAGGCGTGGTGCGGTATGCCCATAAAACATGACATAGCTGGTCAGTCCATCCTCCCTTCGCTTCTCCCAGACGTTTCTTCAACCCCTTTAACACTTCTCGATTGGCTACCTCCACTTGGCCATTGGTCTGAGGGTGTTCGACCGATGAAAATATCTGGATTATCCCCAGTCCTTCAAGCAAATCTGTGAACTTTTTGTCTGTAAACTGGGTGCCGTTGTCAGTCACAATCCGCCCTGGCACCCCGAACCGAGCTATGATATTTTCATACACGAAACGTCTTGTTCGCGCAGAAGTGATATGCACTACTGGTTCTGCCTCGATCCACTTGGTGAAGTAGTCTACCCCCACGATCAAATATTTGATACCTCCTGGCGCAGTGGGGAATGGACCCAAAATATCAAGGCCCCACTGGTAGAACGGCCAAGGTACAGCAGATGAGGACAGCTCTTGGGCCGGTGTATGGTGGAGATTGGAGAATTTTTGACAAACGTCGCACTTCCTAACAAAATCTGCAGAATCCTGCTTCACAGTGGGCCACCAATATCCAGCCCTGAGGACTTTCCTCATTAAGCTCTGACCCCCAGCATGGTGCCCATATTGCCCCTCGTGCACTTCCTCCAAAACCGCTTGAACCTCGTCCTCTCTCAAACACAAAAGATATGGGACAGAGATTCCCTTTTTGTAGAGAACGCCATCAACCATAGTAAAATATGGTAGCTCCCTCTTCACTCGTCTCCTCTCCTTCTCTTCAGTGGGAAGTTGACCATCAGCCAGATAGCGAATATAGGGGATGACCCAAGAATCCTCATATGGATAGTTCACCATGACAGCATTCAGAGAAGGGTACAGAGGTATGCTAGGTGATGTCAAAGTGCTTTGAACCACCGTTGTTGTGCTGCCGGGCTGCTTTGTACTTGCAAGTCTTGACAAGATGTCCGCTCTGGTGTTTTCCTCTCTGGGCACATGCTTGAACTCCAAAACTTCAAATCTTCCCTTCAACTCATTAACACAATTCAAGTACAATTGAAGCTGCGGCTCCTTCGCTTGGTACTCCCCCTGGATCTGTGAAATCACCAATTGAGAATCGCTGCACAGTGTGACTGCTGATGCTTCGATGTCAATCGCCGCACGGAGACCGGCCAAGCATGCTTCGTATTCAGCCTGGTTGTTGGAGGTCTTGAAATTGAATCGGAGGGAAATTTCTAGGTGCACACCATCATCACTTTCTACCACAATACCTGCTCCACAACCTTTGCAATTCGACGATCCATCAACGTAAATGGTCCAATGCGCTCGGGGGGTGGCAGGGTCCGCCCCAGTCATCTCCACAACAAAATCAGCCAACACTTGCGCCTTGATGGCTCCTCGAGGCTCATACGAAATTTCAAATTCAGACAACTCGATAGACCATTTTATCATCCTTCCGGCGAGGTCTGGCTTGCTAAGCACTGAACGGAGAGGCAAATCCGTTCTTACCAGCACTGGGTGCGCGTGGAAATAGGGCCTCAACCGTCGTGATGCCCACACGACTGCTAGAGCAGCTTTCTCAATCTTCTGATACCTTCCTTCCGCCCCCTGAAACGTCTTACTAGTAAAGTACACCGGCCTCTGCCCTTCAGGGGTTTCTTTAACCAAGGCCACGCCTAGGGCTTCATCAGAGATTGCTAAATACAAGATCAAAGTCTCACCAGGGTCAGGCTTAACCAAAATTGGTGGACTCGAGAGAACGGCCTTGAGCTGCTGGAAGGCTTGTTCTTGCTCCTCTCCCCATTCAAAATTCTTGTGTTTCTTCAATGCCTTATACAGGGGAAGGGATCTGTGTGCCATTTTGGGCATGAAACGAGCCAGAGCGGCCACCTTCCCATTCAATGATTGGACTTCCCTCAGATTCTTGGGGCTCTGCATATCCAAGATTGCTTGACACTTCCCAGGGTTAGCCTCAATGCCTCTCTGGGTCAACATGAATCCCAAGAATTTCCCAGCTGGAACGACAAAGGTGCATTTTAAGGGGTTTAACCTCATGTTGTACTGTCAAAGCCTAGTGAAAACTTAGCGCAGATCTTCAATGTGGTCTCCTCCAGCGGGCGTTTTGGCTATAATATCATCTATATAAACTTCGACCAGCCTGGTGTGCATCCCTTCAAAGACTTTGTTAATCATGCGCTGATAGGTAGCGCCGGCGTTCTTCAATCCAAAAGGCATGACGGTGTAGCAGAAAACACCGCGGTCATTGATAAAGGCAGTTTTCTCTTGGTCTCCCTCCCACATCGGAATCTGGTTATACCCCGAATAAGCATCCATGAAACTGAGGTACTGGTAACCAGATGAATCATCCACAATGCGATCAATGTTGGGCAGGGGATATGGATCCTTGGGGCAGCAACGGTTAAGATCCACATAATCTGTGCACATTCTCCATTTGCCATTAGCTTTCTGCACCATAACTACATTAGAAAGCCAAGAAGAGTAGCGTATCTCCCTTATAAAGCCCGCTTTCAACAACTCCTCCGTCTGTTCACAAGCTGCCCTCTGCTTCTCCGGTCCCAACCTCCTCTTCTTCTGGGCCACCAGTCTTGTTTCAGGGTACACAGCAAGCTTGTGGCAACAGAAATCAGGGTCCATCCCAGGCATGTCTGCTGCTGTCCATGCGAAAAGATCCTTGAACTCCTGCAGAAGGGCTAATAAGCGTTGCTCCATAGCAAACTCCAGCTTATCATTGATGTGCGTGACCTTCTCTGGGGAATCCCCTAAGACAACATCCCTGGAACCACCATCCGGTGTGGGCTTAGAGGGATTGAGTGGATCAATCTTTAATTCCGCTCTGGGGTCCAGATCAATTAGACTGACAGACCCTGCCGCTGTTCCTCCGTCGTTCAGCTTCCTCTTCTTGTTGAATGCTTCCAACTTGACCATGTTGAGGCTCAGGTTATAACAATATCGAGCCATCTCCTAATCACCACGGAGAGAGGACACACCGTTGTCCTTGTCAATGAATTTGATCAAGAGGTGAGGAGTGGATACAATTGCTTCCATCGCATTCAGTGTAGGACGGCCTATGATACCGTTGTAAGGGGATTCCACATCAATCACCAGAATTCTTGACTTGACTGTTCTCGCTCCAGGCTCTCCTTCAAAAGAAATCAGAGTGTCAAGATACCCCTTGGTGGGTTGCTTGGCTCCATTAAACGCTGTGAGTTCTTGCGTGTAAGGTTGTAAATCTGCATCATTGAAACCCATTCGTTTGAAACAATTATAAAAGATAACATCACAAGAACTTCCCTGATCAACGAGGATCCTCTTGACATCTTTGTTGGCTATGACTGCCACGATAACTACTGCATCATCACCTCCTGGGATTGTTGGGCCAAAGTCATCATCAGTAAATGACACCGTCGGAGCTGTCATGCCGTCCCTGAAAGGGCGGTTATCCCTTGGTTTGCCCTGGACAGACAGAATCATCCTGTGGTGATTCTTTCGTGCTGTGATTGATGCTCCTCCTCCCGCAAATCCTCCAGCTATCATCTCAATCACTTCCCGTCTGCCCTGCCTCTGCTGCTGGGGCATGTTATTTTGTTGGGCATCTCCAGCAATCACTACTCCCTTCTGCTTTTCAGCCGCAGTGAACTTCCTTGCTGGATTACGTGTATTATCATCTTCGTCATCAGGATCTCTACTCCTTTTTTCCATCCTCTGAGGCTCGTCTACAGATTTCTTCTTGAACAAATACTGCTTCAGCTTTCCTTCTCGAATGAGAGTTTCCACCGTATTCTTTAATGCCTTGCACTCATCAGTATTGTGTCCTGTCTGTTCATGGAAAGTGCAATACTTGCGTGGGTTACCACCCCTCTTGACTGGGGATGGTTTCCTTATACCAAAGACGTTCAACGTTGGCCAACCAACCTCCCTCATGATTTGGGAGTGCCTGGTGTTCAACGGAGCATAGTTGTTGAACGATGATACACGCCTATCTGGTGGATGCGGGCGAGCGTTTACAAAGTCTTCTCTAAAGGCATGCTTCTCAGGTCTCACTCTCTCCTTTTCTCTCCTTGGCTGCTGAGTGGGTGCTGAAGGCTTCATTCTTGTTGCGGTTGCCTCCAGATGCATCTCTATGCCCACGTATTTGGAAGCTTTCCTTTGAAACTCCTCGAAGGTTATTGGGGGGCTCTTTGCCAAAGATAGGGCAAAGGCTGAACCAGGCTGAAGAGCTTCCACTACAATATGAAGTTGTATGGCCTCCGTGAGGTTGGGGACCAAAGCTGCCTCCTTATAAAACCTTTTCAAGAACTCCTTAAGAGTTTCAGTTTCTCCCTGCCTTATCTGGGCCAAGGTGTGAGAAGTTCTTGGGATATCCCTAGAGATGACAAAATGGCTTTCGAATGCAGCGGCCATTTCCTCCCAAGAGTCTATAGATCCTGAGGGTAAGCTTTTAAACCAGCTGAGAGCCTCCTCCGTTAATGTTCTTGGGAACATCCTACACATAACATCTTCATCTGCTCCCAAATACATAGCTTCATACACATAAGCATCCAAATGCTTAGTGGGATCAGTTTCTCCATTATACTTCCCTATCGACACTGGCTGAGTTGTTTGCAAATGTTTCGGGATGGCAATGCTCATCAGCCTTCTTGAGGAAGGGACACTGAGCTTGTACGTCCCTGAAGTCACCACCGCCTGCTCCCTTCTCCCGGTACTGACTCTAGCACCAGAGTCTTGAGTCTGCTCTCTCTCTTCATACGTGGGGATCTTCGAATACTGGAGGGTTGTAGATCTATCCCTCGCTGATGCATGATGAGCATCCTCTGCATGGGATGTTGCCCTGTCCCCAGCTCCTCCTCTCTCCCGCTTTAACTCCATCAACTTCTCCCTGAGTTGCCTGATAACCTCATCGCGAGGGTCAGGCATTTGCACTTGCACCATCCTCCGGGTTTGAGTTACAGGGGACTCGAAGACAAGTCTCCTTCCAGTCTGTTGATGGGTCACATCCTCTACGTGACCATCAACGAAATCTCTCCCATCACCTTCCATCGTGACAACCAAACTTCTGCGAAAATGGGAATAACTCTAACGAGTCCCACTGGGCGTGCCAATGAACTGGTCTGAACCGGGGTCTAGGATCCGGTGTGGGACCAGCCACAAGAATATAGGTGTTTTTAGAGTTTGCACACCGGAATAGTGAGTATCCGGTGTATTAATCCGGTCTCTCAGTGGGAGAAGTCGGTCTTGTTGTCCTGGAGATCCTTCACACCAGCGTTTCGCGTTGCAGGGGGGCGAAAGGTGGTGCCACCTGCGAAGATTCTCCGACGCTCAAGTTAGAAGAGTGTAAGAACTCAGTGAATGCCCAAGCGATGTAATAGTAAAGTGTGAGTTAGAACAACATAACCTTGTATGTGTCTTGAAATGAGCTATTTATAGTTGAATGTACGAAGATGAATCGTTGGGTGCAAGTGGGTCCCTTGGTTCTGATAGCGTGTGAAGTGTGTCAATCAAAGTGGCTCAGTACTCAGAGTGTGTCAGGGGGGTAGGTCAATTATCAGAGTACGATCCCATAGGAAGAAGAGAGGATAATCACCTTTCCGCATAATCTGCTGACACATGTACTTGCTTCCTGAGGCCATTGACGTGATATATTTTGCTACATTCAGTATCTTCACTGATAAGTTATTAGGGGCTCTTATCTCGCTGTGACTGAGAAACCTATAGTTATATAAGTGTTCTGTGAAAATGAACAATGATCCGTTATAGAGAAAATAAGTGGGGCGGTTGTGAGATGAGAACGGAAGGCCAGACATCGGATATCCGGTGTGGTAATGTTGAACCAGGACACCGGTTTTCCTTACATGAGGTCACTCTGACGTCACAAGATCGGGGCCGGTATCCAGACCGGATCAATGATCAAAGGTAGTATCTTGGATTATGTAAGGTAGTATGATAATTTAGATGAAGGAATCATGAGAAAAAAAGAGAAATGTTGCTGGGAAAATTTTGCCCAAGTTAGAGAAAGAAGAAACAAAGAGAATAAAGCATAATGGCAATTTTTTGCATGAATTCCCTTGGCATCCAAGGAGTCCCACGGCTGGAGTAAGTGAGTAAGGCAAGTGTCACACTAGTTCCATGCAAGAGAAAGGTGTCAAAAGCAGCTGAAGTGATGTGGTGAAGTGGCTTGCATGGTTAGAACAAGTGTCCAAGTGGTGGAGTGTTCTCATTAGTTCCATATGCATGCAAGCTTAGGTGTCACATGCTGGAATAGTCGTTTGCTCGTGGGTTTAGGGTGTCTTATGGGCCTAATTAGCAAATGGGCTGAACATCAAAGTTGTAGAACTTTTTGTTCTCTTTAAGTCCATATAAAGCACAAAAACCTCCATTGAGAATTGAGTGATATATGGTCCAAATACTAAAAGGGTGTAGGGTTATAACGAAATTTTCGTCCCTTGCATAAATAATTTTTATAGGCCAAATGGGTTACGAATTGGGCTTTAGTTTCTGTATAAAAGTTGTGTATAATTGTGTTAGGAAGAGTTTGGTGAAGGCCTTATTCAATTTCATGGCCATATGAGAGAGTTAAGTAGAACATACTACACCTAGTGCAAACTGATGTTGGAAAAACGTGAATTGGTGTAGTGTTTTAATTTATGGGATTTATGAGATAAGAAATGGTCTTAGGGGTCAACATACAAGTTGTAGATAAATTTGATACGGAGATTGTGGGATAAGAATGACTCAAATCCAATATTAGGAGAGAAAATTACGCCCAAAATACGTACAGACGCGCATTTTGGCTCACCCGGGTAACTTACAATCAACGTTTTTAAGCTTGATTGTTTAAAATTGGGTGTTGGGCTCTTCATGAAAGTTGTTAGGAATAACATAAGGGATGTTTTGGGATAAAAATAATTTACTCAAGTCCCACGGATAATATCTGGGCTCAAACCGGGGAGTTACACAGTTTTATAATTTAAAATAAATATTTAATTATTTATATTAATTCACTTAATGTCTTATTTTATAAATCTTGTTATTAGAGTTTTATTAAACACATTATTTTGTTATCCTAATTATGTCAATTAATCATATAATTAAAGTAGAGATATTCATCTTATACTCACAAAATTTCTTTAAAATAGACATATAACCGAGTCGGCCGTAGCTCATTCATTAGTACTCATAAAACTATCATAAAATACAAACAACTAGTCTCAAGGACCTAACACCAAAAATGAGGGCTGTTACAATATCGGTCGTAACACTTGTCATTTAAGTGTTGTTGATTTTTAGTATATTTGGATCAAGGCAAGGAATGGTGAATGGTCACCAAGCCTATGATGGAGTTTAATTGGATGAACTAAGGAATATGTACATGTTGTGAATATATGTATATATGTTGGTATAGTTTGATATTTTGTGCCTTGGCCGACCCTTGATGTTTATATATATATATATATATATATATATATATTATAGTGGATTTAGGTATCTGGTATCCTTAGTGGAGGATTAGAGTTATTTTGATACCTATATATGCATATGAAATTGATAAGGTTAATGGATTGATAATTGTTATGCCTAGGAATTGTTATATGATATGGATTGTATTATGGGTAGGATTATGATCATCATATTGAATAAGAAATGAATTGACATTGTATACATATGGTTATGTAATGTTAAATTGAGTAATGACATGTAGATCATTGTGAAATCATGCATAAATAGGAACTAAACAGGTCAAAATGGGATCTGTGAGGTTCTAGAACTTTCGGATAGGTCCAATAACTTATATTTGGTAAATAGTGTGTGTGAGGATTGGAATGGTCTAATTTGAATGGCAATTGATAAGTTAAGTTGGGTGAAAATGGCGTAAGTTGGCCAAATTGGATTTTTGTGCATAACTTGCTTATTTTAAAGAATTTTGGAGCTTGGCTTGTTGCCACAGGTCATCAATGGTGTGATTTAGATGGTGTCAAAGTTTGGTAGTGTTTAGAGGTTATTTGAGGAAGTTAGGGTATGCAGAAGTTGGTTAGTAGCCAAAATTATGCATAATTAGGTATTCTATCTGTCTAGTAATCAATTATCAAATTGATGTAATTGATTACCAGAGAACAGAATTGTAAAATTGTGTAGGAGCTCGCAGGTAATCGATTACACGATTTTGGTAATCGATTACCAAACATACCCTGATACTGGAATTCTGTTTTAGTTATTGTGTAATCGATTACACAGCATCTCATGACCTCCATAACTTGCTGAAACGTGTTGGGACTCTATCTAATTCCCTTCTAAACCCCCTAGAGTTAAGGTAACTAATGTTTGAGACTTTTGAGCGACCAAGTGATGTTCACAATTAATCGAAAAAATTTTCCTCAGGTTTTTATTTAGTAGAACATTAGGTGCTCACAATTAGATAAATAGATATATATATATATATATGTAAAATTAATCATGTTAAAGTATAAGTTACTTAATTAAAAATTATTTTTTAATATAATATATAAATATTATAGTTATGTTTTCAAATTTGTCTATAAAACTGATCTGTACCTTTGTTTTGTTGCCCCAAAGTTACACTTCACAATTTTTGTCTTATTTCTTCTAACAAATTTAGAGTTTTGCTTTTCTTTTACACAATTATGTCAACTCATATGACCGATGTTAACACGTATACAATTATATCATCTTATAAAAATGATCCATACCTTTGCTTCGTTACCTCAAAGTTACATTTCACTATTTTTGTCTTATTTCTTCTTCTTATAAAAAATTTAGAGTTTTGCTTTCCTTTTGCATAATTATGTCAACTTACATGACTAATGTTAACAAGTATAGCATTATGTGATCTTATTTTTTTAAAAAAATACTTATTTTGTTTGTTATATTAAATATTAATTAATTTGGTAGGAAAGACAAATATGCTAATGAAAATTTATATGTAGCATTCTGAAAAAATACCTCACCGGAAGGGTTGAAAATTCTCATTATGCAAACTAAAAAAAATGTAATGTATGATGAAGTTTTTCAACAATGTCCTCAATGTGATTATATTTGAAAAGCAATGTTTGATGGGAAAATTAAAATAACTTTTTATGTAACTTTTATTTAAAATTTATTTTCATATATCATAATATATATATATATATATATATATATTATATCTATGCGTTAAAAATATAAGATTATACTTCAAAAGTTATATTATATAAGATACACTTAGAATCTTTAACACTTGAAAATTATTGATGAGTATATATTTTTAATTATATTCAAATTAAAAAATGTCTTAAAAAACCTTAATAACAATTGAAAAATTTAAATTTTAATAACATGATATTTTTAATAATAAGATTGACTATGTTGAGATAAAAATTCACTAGCGAAATTCAGGATGAATATTTTATAATAAATTTAAATAGTTATTAAAATAGAGTTAATCCTAATTATACAAATAAATTTAATTTTCTTTTAAAAATAAAGTTATCAATATATACATAAAATGTTAATAACAATTTGTTAATTATATTTATAGATAAGTATATTTTAAGTTTAGTTTTTGAGCATCGAATATTAAAATTGGAATCATAATTTAAATATAAAAATATAAAATAAACCCCTCCAACGCACAAGCACAATTAGTTTCAATTTTAAAATTCATATATAATCCTTACTTAATCTAATTGGTAATTAATAAAATGAAAATACTATTTTGTATGAATTGTAATTCATAAAAATAATATGAATATAATAACAACATGCTAATGACCCATAAAGAATAGAAATTTATATGATGATATATACTTTCTATGCTCGTTTTGTTATTCAATCAAAAAGCAATTAAATTTTTAATAGTTTTTTATGGGTTATTTTAATAATCAGTATAAAAACAATTATATAAAAATATATTCTTTCATACTGGTTATTGAAGCAACCAACATGAAAAATATATTTTTTACATTGATTATTGAAACAACTGATATAAATATTAATATTTTATACCAAAATTTTAAAAAATTAGTGTAAAAAATTATATGGGCTTTTTTGAAATAATTGGTATGAAATATTTATTTTTCGTATCAATTGTTTTAATAATTGATATATCAATTATTGAAATTATATCAATTATTTTAATAACCATTTTAAAAAATGTGTTTTACATTGGTCTACTAATATGATTGGTATAAAAAATCAATATTTCACATGGTTATTTCAATAACTAATATATTTACACCAATTATTATAACAATCAGGGTAAAAAAGTTAATATTTTACACTGATTGCTTAACTAATTAATGTAAAAAAATGTTTTACATCTGTTTATTAAGATAACCAATTTAAAACTAAAAACAAAAACTCAAGGATGATGTTATTATAAATAGCGTTGTCAAAATATTTAAAACCATTCGTCAAATTCATCTAAATATCATTTCATACAAAATAGCATTGCTGTTATTAAAAAATGAAAAAGTAAACCAATACTTAGACATGCTATTGGGGCGGGTTTTCTCATCCTCATCCATGTTTGTATAAAAGTTAAGGTGGGGTCGGGATCAAGTTAAAATAAGACGGGTTTGAAATTTTAAAACACATCTTTGGCCCGCAGATTCGGGGAAACCGTTGGGATCTTACCATACACTATTTTTTTCATTTTGATAACTCAATATATAATTTAAAATAAGTTATATGTATCCAAGATATTTTAATTAAAATAATATAAATAATTATTAATTTGTTTTATAAATAATAAACTTTATGATTTTATATTATTTTAAATATATATATATATATATATATATATATATATAAACTTATTATCATCATTTAACTATAACTCTAAGTAAAATTGTTGAATTTGTATATTAGGGTGAGTTCGGGTACAGGGTCGAGGTGGGTAGTTGTTCCTTACACCCACCCTAGTGCCCATCAAAATCGAGTTAGAGTCAAAGTGAGTTTTTGTTTATTCTTATTGGATCTCATGACAAGCGTATCAAACATCAATTGTTTTATAGTGATAAGTAGGGTTGTTGTTTCGTCATAGACCAAGTAAATTTCTATTAATTCCTTAATTTAGAAACTAGTTAACTATATATACAACATAATGATTGGTGGTCATAATGAAATATTTCATATTGAAATTGTAAAGTTAACTTCAAGTTAAAACTAAATATGACGGAAAAGATAATTAAAATTTAATAGATTAAAAATGGGATTGGATTTCATCATTCATTCTCTTTCATATTCTAGTGATTACTATATAGAAGTTTATGTTATAAATGCAATTTCAACATAATAACTTCCCCTGTATTGATTCCTCAAATATAAAATCCTAAGATTATTCATTGAATAATGATCCCTCCACTATAGAATAAACACTCCAGCATTATGACCAAATGCAAAACAATTGATATATTAAAATCTATTCCTAGAATTACAACATATCAAATGATCTCATTCAGTTTGGGTTCTAAGAATTACTTTCCCATCAAAACTTAGATCCTGAATTAAAAATCTTCCAATTGAGATAAAGTTAAGCATTAAAAACGGAATGAAATCAAAATCATATAGAAATGAGTAACCATGTATATATAATATTTTAGAGTTGACGATTTCATCCAATCTCCCAAGAAGGTTTAGCTACTCATGGCAGTCATTACATAAGCAGAAATAGAAGAAAATTGATCAATAATGATTCCTCACACTTCTTCGATGTTGAGATGATGACTTCTTTGCATAAGTATATTTCTTTCAAAAAGACCTCCTTTATTTTTCTCTGTTTCGCTATTTATGTCAAAGAGATTAATGAATTTTTGCTCAGGCGAGAAATCTTAGCTTAAGAGAGAAGGACGTTTTCGCCCAAGTGAAAATGTGTCGCTTATGCCAAAATATTGCTTTGTTTTGTTTTTTCTTCTTCTTTGACCATCCTTCCACCCAATAGTCTTGTTTTGATGAAGACTTTACTCATTGGAATGCAAATATTCTTTATTTCTGGTGCTGAGCCCTACACAAAAGTTAAATCCAAATCATTATATATCCAGGGAAATTGAATTTGAAATTTTAAATGTCCAAATTATAAGTGCCTAAATATATGTTATGTTTTTAGTGAAATTTGGCAGTTATCAATTCCCAATCAAAACACGTTTTACCCATGAAACTCAGGGCGGAGGCAGGTTAGTCTCCAGTACAGTTGTCATGCCTACTTTTATGATTTTAAGTCTATCATGTATGCCATTATTTAAAGGGAAAGAAAAATGAGCTTAAGTGATGGATGAAGTGGATCAAGTTCTATTCTCGTATGTTAGATTTCATCATATTTTTTTTACTCAAACAATAGTATAGTTTCACATATGCCTTTATCTATCTTTATTCCATTATGTACCAGAAATCCAAACATACTTTAAAAGAAGTAAAATACATTAATACTTATATCTATTTGTAAAAATATAGTGTATAACTCTCATAAATTATTTATAATTTATTGGCTTAAATATATCATTAGCACTCTTGAAATTTTAAAGTTAGAAATAATCCTAAAAAAATTCTTAGTTTTAAACCTCCTATAAAATTTGTGAACTTATCAATGTTAACTATTGAGGTAACATAGCTATCATGTGTTGCCACTTTTAAAGGCTTTTGCTTTTGTCAATTCTATAAGTTAGTTCTTCAATTTGGTATGTGGTTAATAATTGAGGATTAGTAAGGTTGGCAGTGGAAAATGATAATTGGAGTGATGTTGTTTAGAAAATGGAGCACACACAAAAATAAATGATTTTTAATGACATTTATTGTGTTATTTAAAATGGTTACCAACAATTTCATATAAAAGTTGAGAAAGATAGTAATAATTAAATAGCATTAACAAGTTGACTGGAAAAGCTTATTTTATATAAGGAAAAATTTTATAAGGACTTAAAATTAAGACTTTTTTTTTAAGGATATAACCTTAAAATTTTAGGAGAGCTTATGATATATTTGAGCATTAGAAAATTCCAAGTGATGACATGTGATGACGTTAAGGTGAAAAATTATTTGCCACTTCAACAATTAAAAGTGACAACAAGATGATGACAAAGATTTATTTCATAGACCATTTTTTTTTTTGAGAGCTTAGAAAAACTAAGAATTGTTTTTAATATGGGTATTTCTAATCTTAAAATTTTAAAAAGATTTACGATATATTTAAACCTAATTTATGTCAAGGAATTTTGAATTAAATAAATTTTTATAAAATAGAAATTGTCTTGTTTAATCCTTAAAAAAGAAAATCTTTATTTACATCAAACTTATATTAATTATTAAGTTTTTGGCCACTATTATGAATTTAAAATCGTAAAATATTGATGTGACTACCAAAAATCCATATTAACATGTCTTCATGGCGTCAACATCACCATATATGAACTAGAAAAGCATATTTCATGGGGACCAAAAATAAAACGTGCTTATTTTATAAAACCAAAAACAAATTTAAGCAAAGAAAAAAAAACTTAATTTCACTCTTCTTTTGCTACTCATCCTTCCCAAGCCTTGATAACTTTTTCCAAAGCATAGAAAGTGATATCTTCCAGTTTCCTTTTCTTTTTCCTATATTTCATCCATCTAAAGCTGCTCCTTGATGATATCAATTAAAATCCACCCAACAAGCGTGCGTGAGTTTTTTCAATTTTATTTATTTGTCTCCGTAGAGTGTCTTTATCCTAAGGCCTGCCGTAATACGTCAAAGCAATATAATCAAATTGCACCGTCATCTGTATAATAAGGGAATATGTTTTCTTTTCTATAGGTCATAAGATATTCATTATTCATTATTGCCCATAATTGAAAATTTTTTATCTATAACATTTTTATTTATCAGAGATCTAGACATTCTATAATTCAAAATTATATTCTTAATTTTAGAAATAAAAGTAACCAAACAAAGAGATTGTATCATACAATTCCTACATTTAAGTTCTTGCTAATGTTTAGTGGTAGTGCTGGTCCTTTGTCAAACAATGATTTAATGTTTCCTATGAGCTTTGGTCATGCTCTAAATGCAGTTGTTTTATCTCATGATCAATGTCATTGTTTGAGAGTTCAAATGGAGGAAGTTGAGAAAGAAAAGGTTATATCAGATGAACATCACTAATCCCCTCGGACTGCGAGGGGATTTTGGAAAATATTTAAGATATCCTGATTTTTCATTAGTTTAGTAGATGATAGTAATTATTTCTTGTTGGGCCGAATTTAAGGCCCCTCTTTTACCCATTGTACAAATAAGATTTTGAAGTCATCCTTATAATTTAAATGATATTTTAAGTAAAAAGTTTTATTTTCCTAGAGTAATTTTCTAAGGTTTTGACATTTATACATTTAAGATGAACAATATTTTTTATACTTTAGAAAGAGAAAGAATGGATTAGTATAAATAGTGTTTTTTTTTTTTTTTTTACCTTCATACCACTTGTGACTTCTTCCTCAGCCTTAGGATGGGGATAATTGATTAGCCTCATGTCTCGTGTTAATGAATCCCAAAAATCCTAATTTGGTTTAAATAATAAGGATTTTTAATTTGAGCCAGTCTATTACAAATTAAAAGAAAATAAAAAAATTTAGGCCAACTCCACGGGCATAAAACTACTCACAAGCAATTTGAGGCCTTCTTACTTTGTTCTTCTCAGTTTATCTTCTTCCACAACCATGATTTCTGCACTTAAATCCATTCAACAACATGCAAAAACACAAACAAACAAAAATCCCAAAACCTATTTGAAATAAAGAATATACATGGTCAAATTAATTAAAAATGCATGAATATATATTAAGTAATTGAGATCAAAACACAACTAATACTATGTACACTAATTTGAACACCCATCATACCAATAATTTATCGTGTCTAGCCGAATCGACTCTCAACTTCAAGCAAACAGACTGATACTCTTTGTTATAACTTTAGATTCATGTAGGTCCACCAAATAGTATTATTTTTGTTAATCACACCCAATAAATAGGTTGTGATACCTAAATGAATTTCAACCAATATCAAAACGTACATTAGAAAGGGCATATCAAACAGATCTATTCGTGAAGAAAGGAGAAAGCTGTGAATTGAACTCTCCAGTGATGATAAAACTAATAAATTAATCATTAACTTTCACTTATTAAAAATAAAAAAATCTTCCCAGCCTTTGTCTTAATATTAACAAGGAGAAGAAAGCTACACTTCAAATTTCACAGTACTAGTATAATTCATTATATTAAACTCACGGAAAGTAACAAACTAAACATATCTGTTAACCCTCCCTTAAAAGAAAAGACAATAAGGAAAAGGAAAAGAGAAACACCGATGACCATAAAACCTCTATACTTTAAGGGGTGCCACTGGGATAGTTATGTTTCTATCAATCCCATGTAAGATCTTCCTATCAATTACAAGATGTTATTACAATATCCTCAATGTACTAACCGATTCAGCGTTTGTAGTCCACCAAATATGGAGTGTCTCTCAGTATCAATAACTCCAAACATCACCCCCAGTGGCAATGAAAGGGATTTCAGAGTATTTCCATTCCCATTCAGACCTCTAATCTCATCCACTTGGACACTTTTTATTCATTCTCTCTGTGCCATATGCAACTACAGAAAATAAAGGGGAGAAGAAAATATTATCAGGCATTTGGAACTAGAATAAGGTTGACCAAATTTTAAAAAGGCAACCATAAGCAGTATAGTAGATACTACTCAACTATAAATTCCAGCTCAACTTAAACACAATCAAAATGCCATAAAATATTTACCATGGTGAGGAAAAGGCCACCATGTGAGAAGATTCAGTCAATATCATCACTGAACTTATAGTTTGCCATGCAAGCTCCTATACTAGGGTCTCCCTAGGCCTAGAGATGATTGGACTAGCAATGAATC
This sequence comes from Clitoria ternatea, assembly GCA_037962975.1. Classification (NCBI taxonomy): domain Eukaryota; kingdom Viridiplantae; phylum Streptophyta; class Magnoliopsida; order Fabales; family Fabaceae; genus Clitoria; species Clitoria ternatea. Next base: position 27,617,591 of record CM075671.1, on the reverse strand, counting down.
TCTTCCGCCTCTGTCCTATTAACTGGAAAACTTGATCAAAACACAACAAAAAACCCAAAGAACTATCATATCTAGAGAAACATAGAGCTCCTTTTTGAAATAACATTTATACTGTACTTGTAACGTAGCAGATTAGGTCTACATAATCCCAATCGCATACAAGGACGTAATCATGTAGTTAACCAACAAATTCTTTACTAGATTGAAATCAAAAGGACTATTTAATGATTCCAAATTATCTAGTCTCTCACCTGAGTTTATGATCTTTGTTCAGTTGTATCTATTTGTAAAACTCCTTATGTAAATTACTAAATTATTTTATCAGAATTTTAATCATTTTCCTTCATGGCTGTGAATCTATAAAATATACAGTTAATTGTGTCTAGCAAACCGTAAAAGTGAAGGGTTGAACACTATTAGATATAAAACTATTTTAGAGCTTCATCCTTGTTGCCCCTTATTTAAAAATAAAAGTTAAATTTCAAGTTTCAACACAAGGAAGAATAGGCCAATAATTGGCTATGCCTCAAGCTCAAAAGGGCTCTAGCCAGAAGACCATCTTAGATATATAAAGCCATGTGTGCTTTCGCCCAACAACTTATGGTCTGTTTGGTTATAAGTTAGGGTTTCCCAACTTGGGTTGGCAAGAGGTATTAAGGATTGATTACTTATTTAATTTTTCTAATATGTTTCTCTCAAATGTGTGTGAAGTAATATTTTTAAAACCGAACCTGCTATTGAATTGGTAAGCATACTTGTTCAAGCCGATTGATCCGGTATCGATACCGGTACAAGGTGTATTTCAGCATCTTTGACATTCAAACAGAGTATGACCGGTGTCTTCGGTATACATCCAGACTGTAATTCCGTATCAGGCGCTCTCCCTATACCGGTTAGTCCGGATAACACCACACACCGGATACAATACACGTCACCCCACAAAGGACAAAGGGCATTGCTACGGGGACCGATCAATAATTCCCTGCACTACGAGCCAAAATCTGCTCACGGGAATGGTCCACTTGTCCCCTAATTCTGGTCTATACACTCTACGCTCAATATAAAATAGCCACTTGACCCAATCATTCTGGTAAGTGCGCAATAAAATAATGCTATTGGAGGTTAGTGGTTCCCCACTAACAAGTCCTCGTAAATCGAGCCAATCAGGTATATGAACTCCCTTCATGAAGGAGGGGGGGATCTTTTGACAAAAAACTTATTTACGATTACTCTCTGAAAAACATTCCTCACTTGGAATATTATCACTGACTTGAGCGTCGGAGAATCTTTGCAGGTTACATCACCATTCACCCACGTCAACGCGTTAGGTCGGTGTGAAGGATCTCCAGAACGCCCAATCCGCCTTTCTCATATAAGGACAACGGATATTTATACCGGACACTCATACATCCGGTCTTCTACACAGAATCTTCATACTATTTATGATTGACTTGACACCGGATCTCTAGACCCCGGTTCGGGACAGATCATTGGCACGCCCAGTGGGACTCGATAAAGTTATCCCCACCTCTCGTTTACAGAGTCTGGTTTGGAGCATTATGGAAGGCAATGCAAGAAACATATCCGAGGGACACGTAGAGGATGTTACAGCCCAAGAACAACCAACAAACAGACGCTTAGTGTTTGAATCACCTGTTGGAAGTTCAAGGAGAGTGGTGCAAGTACCTACACCCGATCCAAGAGATGAGATGATACGAAGGTTGATGGAGGAGTTGGTAGAGTTAAAACGTGAAAGACAGAGTATAGGAGAGAGATCAGCATCCCAAACTGACGGGACGCAACAAACAACCGATGGAGAAAAATCCACAACTCTCCAATACTTAAACATCCCCACGTTCGAAGCAAGAGAACAAACCCATGATTCTGATAAGGAAGTTGCTGGAGAGAAGAAGGAGGTAATTACAACACCCTTTGTAACTTATAGACTCAAGGTCCCTTTCTCAAGAAGACTTATGAGTATCCGCATCCCCAAACATCTTCAAACCACTCAGCCACTCTCCATTGGGAAGTATAATGGCGAAAATGATCCCACTAAGCATCTTGATGCTTACGTATTCGAAGCCATGTACTTAGGGGCTGATGAGGATGTGATGTGTCGAATGTTCCCACGAACATTGTCAGAAGAGGCCCTCGGATGGTTCAAAGGCTTACCTTCTGAATCTATAGATTCTTGGGCTGAAATGACAGCTGTTTTCGAGACCCATTTCGTCATCTCCAAAGATGTCCCCAAGACATCTCATACTTTGGCCCAGATCAAGCAAGCCGGAAACGAAACCTTAAAGGATTTCCTTAAAAGGTTTTACAAGGAAGCATCCCTGGTTCCTAACCTCACAGAATCCATTAAGTTGCATATCGTTATTAAGGCTTTGCAGCCAGCATCAGCCTTCGCTCTTTCACTGGCAAAAAGCCCACCAACAACATTTGAAGAGTTCAGAAAAAAAGCCTCCAAGTATGTGAGTATAGAGATGCACCTAGAGGCTATGGCTGCGAAGAAAAAGCCACCAACTCCCCCTCCTCAACCACGGAGAGATAAGGAAAAGATGAGGTCAGAACGCATAGAGAGGCCATTCACCAATCACCAATCACAACCCTCCCCTCGACCTCGAGAAAGGCGTGTTAATTCCTTCAGCCATTATGCACCTCTATCAGCCAAGCCATCTCAGATTTTGAGAGAGGTCGGATGGCCAGCTTTCAGCATCTATGGTATTAGAAGGCCACCCCCTGTGAAAAGACCAGGGAATCCTCGTAAGTACTGCGATTTCCATGAACAGAATGGTCATTCCACTGATGAATGCCAAGCTCTAAAGAACGCAGTTGAAACGCTGATTAGAGAAGGCAAATTAAAGCAATACCTGTTCAAAGAAAAATCCTTTGACAGGGCAGATCGGAATGAGAAAAGGGATCCAGACGACGGGGATGACGATAACCGTAATCCGGTTAAAAAATTCTCTGCTATGGAGAAACAAAAGGGTGTAATGACTGATGAAACAGCACATAAAGATAACATACCTCAACAACAGCGTCAAGGCCGGCGTGAAGTCATTGATATGATCGTCGGAGGGTTCGCTGGGGGAGGAGTTTCAATTGCAGCCCGGAAGAATCATCATAGAATGATTCTGTCTGTACAAGGGAGGGTTAAAGACAATCGTCCTTACAGAAGAGGGGTTGAAGCTCCAGTAATTTCTTTCTCTGACGAGGATTTTGGCCCAACCATTCCTGGTGGTGACGATGCTGTAGTTATCACTGCAGTGATAGCCAACAAGGACGTCCGAAGAATCCTTGTTGACCAGGGAAGTTCCTGTGATGTTATTTTCTATAATTGCTTTGAAAGAATGGGTTTTAATGACTCAGATTTGCAGCCTTACACACAGGAGCTAACAGCCTTCAATGGGGCAAAGCAATCAACAAAGGGGTACCTTGACACCCTTATTTCATTTGAAGGCGAACCAGGGGCCAGAACGGTTAAATCCCGAGTGCTGGTGATTGATGTCAAATCACCATTCAATGGCATTATAGGCCGCCCCACCCTGAATGCTATGGAGGCAGTCGTATCAACTCCACACCTCCTTATCAAGTTTATTGATAAAGACAATACTGTCTCATCCATCCGAGGCGACCAGGAGATGGCCAGGTATTGCTACAACCTGAGCCTGAATATGACAAAGTTGGAAGCATCCAACAAAAAGAGGAAACTCAATAATTCTGGAGCAGCTGTTGGTTCTGTGAGCCTTGTCGATTTGGACCCTAGGGCGGATTTGCACATTGATCCGTCCAACCCATCAAAGCCTACACCGGATGGGAGTTCTAGGGACATCGTTTTGGGAGATTCTCCAGAAAAAGTCACCCATATTAACGACAAGCTGGATACAGAAATGGAGCAGCGACTATTGATGCTCCTTCAGGAGTTCAAAGACCTTTTTGCTTGGACCGCAGCCGATATGCCTGGTATTGATCCTGCTTTCTGTTGTCATAAATTGTCCGTCTACCCAGAGACGAGACCGGTTGCCCAAAAGAAGAGAAGATTGGGACCGGAGAAGCAGAAAGCAGCTTGCCAACAAACTGAGGAATTATTGAAGGCCGGATTTATCAGGGAAATCCGTTATTCCTCTTGGCTCTCAAATGTAGTGATGGTCCGCAAATCCAATGGCAAATGGAGAATGTGCATTGACTATGTGGATCTCAACCGCTGCTGTCCAAAAGATCCTTATCCTCTTCCTAACATAGACCGGATGGTAGATGATTCCTCTGGTTATCAGTACCTGAGCTTCATGGATGCTTACTCAGGTTACAACCAAATTCCGATGTGTGAAGAGGATCAGGAGAAAACAACTTTTGTTAATGATCGTGGTGTCTTTTGCTACACAGTTATGCCCTTTGGCCTGAAAAATGCTGGGGCCACATACCAGCATATGATCAACAAGGTGTTTGAGGGCATGCACACCAAACTTGTCGAAGTGTACATCGATGATATTATAGCCAAAACACCAGTTGGAGGTGATCATATTGACGACCTACGCCAAGTGTTTGCCCGTCTCAGAGAATTTAACATGAGGCTAAACCCATTAAAATGCACTTTTGCTGTTCAAGCTGGAAAGTTTTTGGGTTTCATGCTAACTCAACGCGGTATCGAAGCCAACCCAGGGAAGTGCCAAACGATTCTTGACATGCAGAGTCCAAAGAATCTGAGAGAAGTCCAATCCCTGAATGGCAAAGTAGCAGCCTTGGCTCGGTTCATGCCAAAGATGGCTCACAGGTCACTTCCTCTATACAAAGTGCTGAAAAAGTCCAAGAAATTTAAGTGGGGACAGGAACAAGAGCAAGCATTTCAGGAACTTAAAGAGGTGTTGTCCAAACCTCCTATTCTAGCAAAACCTGACCCCGAAGACACACTCATCTTATACTTGGCCATTTCAGATGAAGCTTTGGGTGTTGCCTTAGTAAAAGAAACTCCTGATGGACAGAGGCCGGTCTACTTCACCAGCAAAACATTACAAGGTGCAGAGATCCGGTATCAAAAAATTGAAAAGGCAGCCCTCGCTGTTGTCTGGGCCTCTCGACGGTTACGACCGTACTTTCACGCCCATCCAATCTTAGTAAGAACGGACCTCCCACTCCGCTCTGTGTTAATCAAACCTGACCTCGCTGGTAGGATGATTAAGTGGTCCATTGAACTCTCAGAGTTTGATGTATCCTATGAACCTCGAGGCGCTATTAAGGCTCAGGTCTTGGCAGATTTTATTGTGGAGATGACAGGGATTGATCCGGATACACCTTGCGTCCATTGGACCATTTATGTCGATGGTTCATCTAATCAAAAAGGCTCTGGAGCAGGTGTAGTCCTCGAAAGCGATGATAGAGTACACTTAGAGATCTCCCTTCGTTTTAATTTCAAAACTTCCAACAACCAAGCTGAATACGAAGCTTGTTTGGCCGGACTAAGAGCTGCAATCGACATCGGAGCTTCTGAGGCGACGCTCTGCAGCGATTCACAACTCGTGATTTCGCAGATCTTGGGAGAATATCAAGCTCGTGAGCCTTAACTCCAACTGTACTTAAACTGTGTCAAGGAGCTGAGAGATAGATTCTCAAAAATGGAATTCAAACATGTTCCACGCGAAGAGAACACCAGAGCGGATATACTCTCCAGATTAGCAAGCACCAAACGACCAGGTAGCACTACTACGCTGGTCCAAAGCACACTGACGTCGCCGAGCATTCCTCTTTTCCCTTCTCTAAATGCCATATTGACTAACTCCCTTTACGGAGACACATGGATGGCCCCCTACATACGCTATTTGGCTGATGGGCAGTTACCTACAGACGAGAAGGAAAAAAAAAGGATTCGGAGAGAATTACCATACTTCACCATGATTGATGGTAATCTTTACAGAAGGGCACTCTCTGTGCCTTACTTGATTTGTCTCAAAGAGAACGAAGTGCAGGGCATAATGGAGGAAGTGCATGAAGGACAGTGTGGACACCACACCGGAGGAAGAAGTCTAATGAGAAAAATCCTCAGGGCGGGGTACTGGTGGCCCACGATGAAACAAGACTCCATTGACTTCGTCAAGAAATGCGATGCCTGCCAGAAATTCTCTAACCTTCATCATACACCGGCTGAAGAACTCTTCACATCCGCTGTCCCATGGCCGTTTTACCAATGGGGATTAGATATTTTGGGTCCTTTCCCAACTGCCCCTGGGGGTATCAAATATCTCATTGTAGGGGTCGACTATTTCACTAAGTGGATCGAATCAGAGCCGGTGGTACATATTACTTCAGCCCGAACTCGTCGTTTTATGTATGAAAACATTATAACACGATTCGGAGTCCCAGCACGGATTGTCACAGACAATGGCACCCAATTCATGGACAGAAAATTTACAGATTTGCTAGAAGGGTTAGGAATAACCCAAATATTTTCTTCCGTCGAACATCCCCAAACAAACGGCCAAGCTGAAGTGGCCAACAGAGAGGTGCTCAAAGGACTAAAGAAACGTCTTGGTGACGCCAAGGGCGGATGGACAGACTAATTGTGCCATGTCCTTTGGGCATATCGAACTACACCTCATTCTTCCACCAATTTATCCCCATATCGCCTAACATATGGGGTGGAGGCAATGATACCCGTGGAGCTACAAATCGCTTCTACCAGGGTCAAATACTTCTCTGAGGAGGACAATAACGCTAATTTAGCATCAGAAATGGATGTTATACAAGAGCTCAGAGAAGACGCGTTCATCAGAGATCAGGCCATCAAAGCCAAAGTAGCTCTTCGATACAACAAACGAGTCCAATCAAGGACTTTTAACATTGGAGATTTGGTTTTGAGGAAAGCAAGTATAGGGAACAAATTCGCTCATCAAGGCAAACTAGCCCCAAACTGGGAGGGCCCGTACAGAGTATCCGAGATTGCTGGCAAAGGCTCTTACCGCCTTGAGAACCTTGATGGCACTCCAATTCGAAATAAATGGAACACCCAGAACTTGCGCATCTATTACAGCTAGCTGCTGGAGCGATACATACTCTCCTATCCTCATTTGAGACTTATCACTGGAGAAATTATAATCCCAGCTATGCTTTCATTGTAATTCTTATTTTTGTTTAATAAGAATCTCATACAACAACTTAACTCTTTCGAGTTTTTCTTATGCTGTGATTTTCAGTTTATCCGGTGTATAAAAACATGTTCAGGACGGATGATCTCAACTACCCATACTGTAGTTGACGATGTAACTCCTCGAATGTGTGCAGCGTACAAGAGCATACTCAGGACGGATGATCTCAACTACCCATTCTGTAGTTGACGATGTAACTCCTCGAGTATGTGTGAGAAATTGAAGGCCTGGATTGTAGGGTTAAACCGAACTCTGGGTACGGTTAGTAAGTTTGGCTGAACACCGATGAAGACCTGGGTTGTATGATCAAACCGAACCTCAGGAAATGGGTTGTAGGATTGTACCGAACCCCATTCCAAGAACGGTAAGAGGGTTAAACCCAACACCGTATTGAAGGCTTGGGCGTAGTAAGCTGGTTCTTCTTCAAGACCACGCTGAACCCCGAGTAACGGGCGCAGTAGGTTCAGGATTAGCCCTGATCTGAACCCCGTATTGAAGGCCTGGACTGTAGGATTAAACCGAACTCTGGGTACAGTTAGTAAGTTCGGCTGAACACCGGTGAAGACCTGGGTTTTAGGATCAAACCGAACCTCAGGAAATGGGTTGTAGGATTGTACCGAACCCCATTCCAAGAACGGTAAGAGGGTAAAACCCAACACCGTATTGAAGGCTTGGGCGTAGTAAGCTGGTTCTTCTTCAAGACCACGCTGAACCCCGAGTAACGGGCGCAGTAGATTCAGGATTAGCCCTGATCTGAACCCCGTGTTGAAGCCTCGGGTTGTAGGATTAAACCGAACCCCGAGTACGACTAGTAGGTCTGGCCAAACGTCTGTGAAGAATCGTCATTGAGTAAAACCAAAGACCGAATAAAGAACGGTTAGTAGGATCAAACCGAACGCCAGATACGACATGGGCTATAGGATCAAAACCGAACCCCGATCAGAATTTTGGATTGTAGGATCGAACCGAAATCCAAACACAACAAGTAAGTTATTCTGAACTCCGGATTGACATTCTCTTTTGAAGTCCCTTATTTGTGAACTTCATGATTTCAAAGTCCGGATCATTAATTTTCTAGTCGGCATTATTTATTCGAAGCCCGACTCATGAATTACGACTCAAGAATAATTCATTCGGGTACACCCCTATCCGAATCATATTCAGCCGGTGGAATCTTACCCTAGAATATCACTTCCGAATATGTCTCTCGGATATTTTCATCCGAAGAATTTCATTCGGAAATCCTCACTCAGAAGAACTTCCACTCGGAAGTTTCACTCGGAATTTGTTCAGTTAAATATTCGCTCAGAACTAATCACCCAACAATACTGGGGGACAGTATCGACAACTTAATGAATATTTCTAAGAATGAACTCTCAGTGAAACGTTCTCACAATCATTTCCCCTCGAGATTAACATTGCAAGTCGTTCTCATGACAATAGCATGTTCCCTCACAACGGCGGTCCCTACTATAATACTTACAACCAAAAGGCCTAATATTCAAGGAGCAAGGCACACTTTTTACCAGGCTTGTATACCAAACGTGTGATCCTAGAAAAAGACTTCATCACACCAAATTATCCATGTTTGACAAAAGATACTCTATCTTTTATGTTAAACCAAGCCTTTAATTATCAAAGTACCCGTACATGAGAACGATAGTTGTATGTCCCTATCCGTTCTTCACCCCGCATGTTCAAATCCGGAGTGAAAGTTATATATTTAAACATCCGATCTTCACTTTACATACTTAAATACGGAATGATTCATTACACATGCAACCCTTCTATCGAAGCTGTTCTCAGCTAACAAACATATAAAGGCAAATTGTTCTTTTATTGATCAAATGCTAAATTACAAGAAGGAAGTCATACAGTAATCCGGAGCTGATCCCGGAACATAGCATATCTGAATCAATAAAGATTAAGACAAGGAGGACACTATTTCTTTTGGCTCGTCTCTCCGTCCTTCCCTTTACCTTTACCTCCGGCCTTGCCTCCCCCATCACCAGTAGCCTTGTTTTCATTAGCGCCAGAGCTTGTTCCTTCGCTTTTAAGCTTCAGGAGAGAAGGTCCCATTGACTGACCTTCAGGTAGAGGAGCAAACTCGTAAGGGGTGTTAGGCGGATCCTCCTGTCGATCATTAACAATGGCCACCAGATTTCCTTGGTGAAACTCATAGAATGGATCGATACCGTTCAGATTGAGTTCCACTTTAGGATTCCGGTATTGAATTTGACGAACAGCCAGTCCGAAGGATTCCTTGACTGCTTGGTCACAGATACCTACAGCCTCATCCAAATCCGCCTTCAAAGTTTTAATTTCGTCAGTCGAACCCGCCAACTTTAAAAGCAACTCCTTTTCCTTACGCGACCAGTCTTCTGCTCCTTGAGAGTAAACGACCTTAGCCTCCTTCAATTCTTTTGCTAATTTGGCCGAGTGTTCTTTCTCTGTACAAAGGCTGGCATGGAGGTCGGAATTGGTTTTCTTCTGATCAAGTATCTGGACCTCCAACTCCTTAGCAAGATGTTTCAGATTGGCAATCTCCTCATCCTTTTTATACCCTTCCTCTTTGGAAGCCTCTAATTTATTCTCCAGTCGGAGGATGCTTGCCTTATCCCTAGCTGCAGCAACGCTAAGGTCATTAACTTTGCCTACTAATTTACTGAGCCGTTCATTGTCCTCCGACAGTCTCTGAACCGACTTTAGGAGACCGGACAGTTATGCTAACTGCCACTATCCGGCGTCACAAGCTTTTGTTACTTCATCAGGCTCTAAAGTCTTCAGCTGGTACGGAGAATCAGGGATGCTTTGAGGCACGGGACCCATATACACTAGGTGTGGGGCAAGATTGGAGTTCCCTGGGGGAGGACAGGAAACCTTAGGCGCAAAGTAAGCAGTTATTGGTTTGGCAACCGACGTAGGAACATTGCTCGGGGCATCCGGTGTGACCTTCTCTACCGCCTTACCCTTGGGAAACCCTGCATCAACTGCCCCCTCAGAAATCTTTTGTTTTTTGGGAGAGGATTGAGATTCGGTTTTCTTGGAAGGGTCATGTTTTGCTTTCTTCCTTTTCTCACCAACCTTTTTTCCCTCAATGTTGGAGGTCGATATATCAGATCCGCCCTCCAACAAAGGAACATCGTCACCAGCAGACGAGGTGAGTATGATGGTCTCAACAGTGGCCTTCTTGGAATTCCGCTTTGCTTGAATGTTGTTTTCAGCCGCCACGGATTTCCCTCCAGCATTGAGGCCTTTCAACTTCTCCATCTCTGGCGAATCAGCTTCAATTTCAACTGCATAATCAGAAAAAAGAACCGTCAGAAACAAAAGATTTTGAGTTATTAAGAAAGAAGAACATGTAAAATGACAGGAAATTACGCAAATATTCCTCGCAGGTGGTCTTTGACCCAAGCAAACGCCTGCAAGAGAAGAACTTATGCGAGGCGGTGTACGATTGAAGAGCAGAAAGAACGGAAACCAATATTGGTGTTAACTCGTCCTCGTCGGTATAGTAAGCCTGGGACGTCAACAAGAAATGTTCATGTGTCCAGGACACGGGGAACTCTTCAATCCCGTCTTTATTCAACCAAAAAATTGGTTCATCAGGCTTCACACGAATCCTGGTAAAATAAGACTTGAAGAAACGTCCATCAACTTTGGCAGAGTCAGTGTAGGATTCGAAGTTGATGATCTTGGAGAGAGTCCGGAGGGTTATTAGACTTACTCCTCCCTTCTCCCTATTAGCACGACGGACCACCTGCGTGAAGTAAAAGAGCATGGCCACCGTCGGTGTAAAATTAAAGTGCTCCCCAAGCACTTCAAGAGAACGAATCAAACCCCATCCGTTTAGGTGAAGCTGTGAGGGGGCGCAATCCAAGAACCTCAGAACAGCCATTTGGAATTTGCTGAGTGGGAAGCGTACACCTAAGTTCAGGAATAAGAAGTCATACATATATATTGACCTCTCATCCGGTGTATGACAGATCCGTTGTGATGGCAAGGGAGCCAACACCATGAAACGCTCCTTGTACTTTTCTTTTTTGAAAACGGTGAAGCGAGGCTTCAACCTTGCTCCATCCTCCCGAGCATGTATGGACACTGTATCACGAAATTCGTCAGCAACCCAGCTATATGGGTGTTTCTGCTGGAACTTTACCCAGTCAATCCGATGTGCAACTACATTACACAACCCAGAAGCTGTCTTCATGATATATTTTTGAGAAGATGCTCCACCACCAGAGGTGCCTTCTTCAGACATCTTCTTTACGGCTAACTTAAACGCCTTAACACTGCGATAAAAGCTAACATCATCAGAGAGGTACAAATCAGCGCTCCCCTCACTCTCGCTAGTAGAGGATTCTGAAGAGGGTATTATCGCCCTTCGCCTCAAATAGGGTGACGCCTCCCTCTCTGAATGAAGTGGATTCGAGTGGACGATCACAGGGATCCTTCCACCACGACTAAAGGAGGTCCGAGACAACACTCTACCTCTCTTTCCCCTACGGCCAACATATCTCGAGCTAGCAAAGTCTCTCCCAGACATTTCGAAAAACTAGAAGAAAAACGAGAAGACGAAAGAGAGGTTACCTAAGAATGAAGAGAAGTGGTGAATCAAATCTCGCACAAGCAAACACGAATCTCTTCTCGAAATTTTTGCAGAGTTTCTTCAGGTAAGCAAACACTGAGTAACTTCTGAATCTATTAAATTCTACTCTTATAAGGAGTCGAAGGTTATGTCGTTTACAACCAAACGACACTTTTAAACGACACCTTTTTCGTAGACACAAGGTTGTCGTTTCGAACATTGAGGCGCGAAATCAGCGTCAATTCGTCAAAAGGGCCTCTCAAATGGGTCTCAAAATTTAAATTTCAGGCCCATTAAGCCCCTCGGTGACGGTTATAAAGACGTGCACATTTAAAGTAATAATGGCCTGCCCACGTGATTAAAGGCATTAAATGTCCAATCATGAGAAATATTGCAACTGTTTCCCGAATACCAAGGGTTGCAAGTTTCAATAACTTCTGGGATTCCCACACAAAAGAACTTTTTGTACGGATCCGTCCTAAGAAGATCTACGACAACGGAATTTCATCCCAAGCACGGATATTTATGCAACCACGTAACGACTTTTTACAAACGACGAATATCATCCGATATTCAAAATCATTACAGACGGTGTAGCTTATATGAGTCACTTTACTAATCCCTCACACAAGCTAGGGGACAAACAAAGTGATGACCCTGAATACCAGATTCGATAGTGAAATTGAAAACTCAATTCCATACCCTGAAGATCAAAATGTACTTCTCCAGGACGGATGATCTCAATCACCTGATCTGTGACTTGACGATGTAACTCCTGGCATGGTGTACTTCTCCAAGACGGATGATCTCAATCACCTGATCTGTGACTTGACGATGTAACTCCTGGCATGGTGTACTTCCCCAGAATGGATAATCTCAATCACCCAATCTGTGATTTAATGATATTACTCCTGTGATCTTGAAGGCTTAATCCGTGCACTTATGATTGAGAGATATTTCTCTAGGACGGATACTCCCTATCACTTGATCTGTGATTTTATGTATCAACTCCTGGCGTGAACAAATTCTCATCACTATCCCTACGATGGAAAACACAACCATCATCTTTGCAGTTCCCAAGTCTCAGAACGATACTCTCACATTGAACAACAGATTGACTATGTGAACCTCCTTGTGAGAGTAACACTAATTAATACTAGTCATCCGTCCTGACACACCGATTCTGTGAACAACGGATTGACCACTTTTCTCCCCAAAAGAACTAAGGATAACGCCCTACAACAGGTACCTATTCCTTAACACGCCTATACTTGGGGACAGTATTCATGTATACGTCTTTCTATTACCTAATTTTTTGAGGTAATCATTTCGATTCGACCTCAACGGTTAGTCATACAAAATGGGCTATCAGGTACTGAGACAGTATATATATCCAAGACAAATATCCGAATATAATTTCACTTATTCATAAAGAAGGAGGAGAAAAAGCAAAATTACATGTAACTGTTCAAAACCGGAGTTGATCCCGGTACACAACTTTACATATAAACAAAAACAAGACTATGGAGGGGGAATTTGCTCTTCAGTCTCTTTCTGTGCTTCCCCTGCTCCAAGCTCTTGTGTCCCTTCCTTCGGGATTTCCTCAGGAGTCTTCCCCTCGGGAGCCTCAGTACCTTCTGCAGATGAGGCAACCTCAGACGTAGGAAAGACGAAATCAGGTCTCATACTTTGACCCTCAGGAAGGGGAGGCAAACCGTACAAGGACTTCGGAGGATCTTCATGTCTACCATCAACCACTGTGACTAACCTTCCTCCATGGAATTCGTAGAACAGATCCATACCATAGAGGCTAAGTTTTGCAGTGGGGTTGCGGTAGAAAACTTGGCGTATAGCCAGGCCAAAGGATTCTTCAACCGCCTGAGTGCATATGTCGATAGCTTCCTGCTTCTCAACTTTTGCTACAGCCAGTTCTTCCCGCAACCTCGATAGTTCCCCACTCGATCCTCCAGATTCCGTGCTCCCAGTCTTCAGTCCCTCGATCTCAAGGAGGAACTTCTTCTCCTTTTGGGACCACTCCTCGGCTTGCCTAAAATAATCCTCCGCAGCAGCTTTGCTTTTGTCTTCAAGATCAGCTTGTTTAGCTTGACTGCTACAGAGTTCCTCTTGAGATTTACTAAGCGTCTCCTCCTTCTCTGCCAATTTACCTTCCAAGTCTTTAAGCATAGTTTTGAGCTTGAGATTTTCTTTGTTTATAATATCTGCAAACTCTTTAGACTTGGCAAGGCAATCTTCAGCCAATTTTAGGGCAGCTTTATTCTTCTCCGTCGAGAGGTTGAGCTGTTCTAATTTATCACTCAGCTCATCAACCTTGTCAACGTCTTCAGCTAACAAACTGAATGAATGAAGCATCCCAGTCAGTTCTGCTAACTGCCATTTTCCAGCCTCACACGCCTCCTTGATCTCTTTAGTTTTAAGCGTGGGCCGGAGTTCATACAGCGGTTGAGGAAGAATCGCTGGAGTTGCTCCCCGATATGAGAGGAAGGGGGTAAGGAACGAAGTTGTTGGGTAGGAGATCGGACTAGATCCAGAAACCCCGGTAGGAATCCCCTTATGGTGCCCGGAAGAAACATCAGCTGCATCCGAGGTCTCTACAGCCTTACCTTCTGAAACTCTTCCCCTTTTTGATCTCCCCGAAGGTTTATGTTTCTTCGATGGTCCTCCGGAAGAATCATTCTTAATCTTTCTCCTCCTCTCGGTTATTTGGGGCTGACTAGTAGTTGCGCCAACACCAGTCGAGCCGCCCTCGACCAGCGGAATCTCCCCTTCCATATCCGATGTCAAAATAATCAGTTCAGGACGATCCTTTACAGAAGTCTTAGCCTGAATTTCATTCTCGCGAGCTACGGATTTACCTGCCGCCTTAAACCCCTTCAGCTTATTCATCTCCGGGGATTCCTGTTCTATTTCACCTGCATGCATAAACATAAGATATTAGCAACTACGAAATATTTTACACATTTGACAAAGGAGAAAAGGAGAAATAAAACGAGAATTATGAAGATATTCGTCCCGGACTCCGCTTGAACTACTTAAAAGACGCCTACACGAAAATACTTTAGAACGTGTAGTGTGCGCTTCGAGTGCGAACAACACTTTCGACGATTCAGGGGATAGCTCGGATTGATCAACATAATATGCTTGGGAGTTTAAAAGAAAATGCTTATGAGTCCAGCTCAAAGGAAATTTATTAAGACCCTCTTCATCCCTCCAAAAGACAGGTTTCTTCTTCTTAACAGATATCCGTGTAAAGTAGGATTTGAACGATTTTCCATCAACTTTAGCCGAATCGGTGTAGGATTCGAAGTTCACAAAGGAACATAAGGTCCGGAGTGTCACTAAACCAACACCGCCCTGCTTGTTAGCCCTCCGAACCACTTGGGTGTATTAGAACAACATCGCTACAGTAGGCGTAAAGTTGAAATAATCGCCCAGCACCTCCAAAGCACGGATGAGGCCCCAACCGTTGGGATGAAGTTGAGAGGGTGCGCAATTTAAGAACCTCAACACACCCATTTGGAGCTCGGATAGAGGAAAACGAACTCCAAGATATGAAATACGAAATCATGCATGTACACAGAACGGTCATTTGGCATTGCGTGGCATATCCGTTCTGTAGGAAGAGGTGCAAACACCCTGAACCACTTTTTCATTTCTTCCTCTGCATGAAGTGTGAACCTTGGTTGAATTCGAGATCCATCCTCATTTGCATGACGAGAGGCCAAGTTCTTAAATTCACCAGCCACCCAGCAGAAAGGCCACTTAGCCTGAAGTTCCTCCCAGTTCAGCCTAGAGACAGCAACGCTGTAGAGGCCTCTTGCTGTCTGCAGAACGGCTCGATCTCCAGAAATTCCTTCTCCGGTCGCCATTTGAGTCGCCTAAACAAAATCTTTGCTCTACGATAAAAAGTCACACCGTCAGAAGGGTAACAATCATTACTCACCTCACTATCTGAAGAGCAACTACAATCAGAGGACGACTCTGAAGAAGGAATAATCACTCTTCACTGTGAGCAAGATTCCCTTTCTGAGCGACGTGACTCAGTCACTGGAAGAATCACATGGATTCTTCCCCCCACGATAGTTAGGGTTGTGGGAAGCTATTCTCACCCTCTTAAAAATACATTTATTATGAGTAAAGAACAGAATAAAAGGAAACAAATGAAGTAACAGAGGAGGAAAGAATGGTTACCTCAGAAAGTAAGGAGGACGAAGGCAAGAAAAGTTTCGCGAAACAGGCAACGAGCGTCCTTACGAAATTTCTGCAGAATTTTGTTAAGGTAGCTGAAACAAGCGGTTCCCAAAATCCACTAAGTCTACCTTTTATAGGAAACGAAAGGTTTCGATCACCAACTCTTAAGGTTGTGTCGTTCAAGATTAAACGCATCGGTCTACAAAACAAACAGCACAGACGTTTTGAATCTACGAGCGCCAAAACGACGTTAATTCACTAAAGGGCCTCCTTATTGGGCTCAGAGGCCTTAAAAATTAGGCCAATTAAACCCAAACGACGGTTACTAAAACTTACGCTTTATGCGCAATAACTGCTCGCATGCACGATTAAAGACATTTGATGTCTAATCATGCGACGCAATTTGTGCTTTACAGCCGTTACTCGAATTTTAAAAAGGTTTCAATTTCCAAAAACTTTCGGCATTCCCATGCTGGGGATCTTTGTCTGAATCCGTTGTAGCAATATCAAGACGACGGATTGCTCATCCGCAGTACGGCTAATGCTGAACAACATACATGTAGAAAATATTTCCTACATAGGTATACCGGCATCTAGACCTCTCGTAGGATGAGTAGCTTATGTGAACAACTACATAGTCCCTCACACAAGCTAGGGGACATATGATCCGTTATCGATACCGGTATCCGATCTACAAGGTGTATTTCAGCATCTTTGACATTCAAACAGAGTATGACCGGTGTCTTCGGTATACATCCGGACTGTAATTCCGTATCAGGCGCTCTCCCTATACCGGTTAGTCCGGATAACACCACACACCGGATACCATACACGTCACCCCACAAAGGACAAAGGGCATTGCTACGGGGACCGATCAATAATTCCCTGCACTACGAGCCAAAATCTGCTCACGGGAATGATCCACTTGTCCCCTAATTCTGGTCTATACACTCTACGCTCAATATAAAATAGCCACTTGACCCAATCATTCTGGTAAGTGCGCAATAAAATAATGCTATTGGAGGTTAGTGGTTCCTCACTAACAAGTCCTCGTAAATCGAGCCAATCAGGTATATGAACTCCCTTCATGAAGGAGGGGGGATCTTTTGACAAAAAACTTATTTACGATTACTCTCTGAAAAACATTCCTCACTTGGAATATTATCACTGACTTGAGCGTCGGAGAATCTTTGCAGGTGACATCACCATTCGCCCACGTCAACGCGTTAGGTCGGTGTGAAGGATCTCCAGAACGCCCAATCTGCCCTTCTCATATAAGGACAACGGATATTTATACCGGACACTCATACATCCGGTCTTCTACACAAAATCTTCATACTATTTATGATTGACTTAACACCGGATCTCTAGACCCCGGTTCGGGACAGATCACCGATCAAATTGGAGTAAATTCAAGGTGTAGTAACCACTAACCAAGTGAGAAAATGAAGTTGGCACATAATGATGTTAAGGTTTCATAGGAGAAGTAGCTTAATAGATATTTAAACCATACCACATATTATAAGGCAGACAATGGGGACTTCAATCAATAGCTTTTGACTCATAATGAAAGGATAACTCTTAACTCATAACAACAAGAAAGAAGCTAGACTATGACTTTGATACCATGTTAAGATTTGATCTCAAAACCAATTAGCAATAAGAGGAGTAGTCTAATAGATATTTAAACCATACCACATATTATGTGGCAAGTTATGTGAGAGGTTCCAACACGCCCCTTCCAACAAAAAAGAGTTAGACCAAACAAGGGGTAACTTTTGATCCATAACGAAAAGGAGTCTACCCCCCAATGAAGCCTGTCGGATCAGGCAAAGGGTAACCTTTGACCCATAACAAAAGAGCAACACTTGACTCATGACAATAGGAAAGAAGTTAGGTTCTGACTTTGATAGCATGTTAAAATTCCATTTCAAAACCAATTAACGACAGAAGTAGCCCAACAGGTATTTAAACCATATCACATATTATGAGGCAGGTGACGTGAAACTTCCAACACGCTCTCTCCAACGAAGCCTGCTGGATGTAAAGAAAATAACTTTTGACCCATAACGAAAGGACAACTCTTGACCCATGATAACCAGAAAGAAATTAGGCTACGGCTTTGATACCTCGCATAATGAAAACAAAAATACATTGACTGAAACAATAAGTACTAGTGAACATTGATGCTGAGTGATTGAGATGAGACTTTTTGTTGTTGAAACAAGAAGTACATGTTAATGAAAGGTGAGACAAAACAGATAACACCTCACCAATCAGAACCCGGATCAAGGATATCTAAAAATTAAAATGCCCTTCCACATTCATGGTCTCAAGGTTTCCTTGATGTAGGTTTCATAAAGAAAATTAAAGATTGTGAGACATACACTTGAGACTTCTTAATAAAGATTCCAGAAACAGAGCTCATAACAGATATATGCACATGTTTTATAAGAGGTCAACAGAACTTCAATTCAACTTAAATTCAGAATCTCTAAAGCTGCATTTATATAATTTTTTTAAAAGAAACAAGGTTATTCAACTGCAGTCCATATGATCCACAAAGTGGGAGAGAAATTGATTATGGTACAGTTAAGCATTGAAAATAGAGACACCTCCTAACATTATTTCTTTCATCCTCATGAACTTCAGATCGACAAGGCAAAACACTTAAGCTAGGTTGCACGGAAACGCCGGAGGGCCGCCGTATCCCGTACCGGAAACGTTTCGGAAACGGGAACGGCTGGAAACGGAAGGAAACGGCAAGTCAACGGGGGGGAAACGTTTCCAGAGAAGCTGACTTTTTGGGTCCCTTGGAAACGGCCCAGAAACGGCGAGGCCCACGTTTCCGGGCGTTTCTGGCCCAGTACCAACCCATTTTCACTTTCCCCTTCTCTCTCCCCGTTCAGTTTTGCCATTCGAACCCTTCCCCTCACGATCGATCCCTTCCGCGCGCGCAGCACCCCACCCGACGGTCGTCTTCTCCGTCCGTCTCTGTCGTCGTCGGACCTCGCCGCCGGCTACCCCACCGTCGTCTTCTCCGGCGTGTCTTTCCGTTTCCGATATGTTTCTTTCTTTTCTTCTTCCTCTGTCGTGCTCCGTGCTCTGTTCTTCCTTCTCTATCTCTTCTCTTCTCTCATCTCATCACCTCACTCATTATTTCTTTCTCTATTGGCAGCGGCAGGTTCTTCAAGAACCTTCTTCTTCTTACCCCTCTCCTACTCCTATTTCAGCTTCCCCCTCCAACCAACAGGTTCTTCTTCATCTGTTTGTAACTTGTTTTTGTTTTTATAAATTGTTATAAATTAAATGAATGGCTAAGCTAAAATTTATGAATTGTTTTTGTTTTTGCTGGTTGTTTTGTAATTTGTTTATTGTTTCTTCTAAATTTTTTTGTTATGTTTTATTGTTGCTTTGGAATTGTTTGGTGTTGTGCTGCTGGTCTGAATTTTAGTAATTAATGAAATTTTGCTGCTGAAATAATGTTTGTAATTTTGCTGAAATTTTGCTGCTGCTGAAATAATGTTTGTAATTTTTTTGCTTTGTTTGTAATTTATGCATTTTGACATGAATTAGTATTTTTGATAGTCATATTATGTGTAAAATTTTGAAAAAAAAATTCAGCGTTTCCGTTTCCTGTTTTTTTGAGTTTGACGTTTCCCCGTTCCCGTTTCCGTCCCCGTATCCGTTTCCGTTTCTGTCCCGGTGCAACCTAGCACTTAAGGGACCAATGTGGCAATGTCCTTTCATATGTTTCATGAAAGAATACCTTTTATCACAAAAACAAAATGACACCACGTCACAGAAAAATTATATAGAATGAATTAGAAACAAACTGTACCAAAATTTAAAGAGGATATATATTAATAAATAATAATATTAATTTTCAACTTTATGGACTTTCTTAATTGTGTGATCTAGAGGCAATCATGGCCCTCATAGTAAGAAACTCTTTGTCAATCCACTACATAGAACATGTAGAGGACTTCCTTCCTTATCAATACAACAGAATCTTGCAACCCCTAATAAGATGCCTTTATTATTTTATCAAATCATACCGAGGCATGTAGAGCACGGTGACTGAATCCTCGGCTTCTACAATCATAATATTTGATAGCAAATCCAGCACTCTAGAAGATACTAAAAGATATTGGAAGATAAAATGAGACCATAAATCTTACTCCTATGACTTGGCTTGCTGTAATACAAGTGCAAGAAAGGCATTCATGTTGGTTTCACATGATCCACCACATGCAACTGCATTCTGACAAAGCTGCTGAAGCTCACGGGATCTTCTCTTCATATCTCTTGCTTCATTGCCATCCAAATCCATAAACCTTTTAACAGTGCCAGCAATTGCATCCTTTCTAATTAAATTGTCTCGTTTAACATCTGTATTCACCTTCCACCCAACCTTCCAATCCTCTACAATGTACTTGCTGTCTAGTGGCTGGTCCATTGTTATTGGAGAAGTAAGGAAAGGAACACCACATAAAATGCCTTCTTTTGTGGAATTCCACCCACAATGAGACCAAAACCCTCCAACAGCAGGATGCTGCAACACCCTCAGTTGGTCACACCATGGCAAAACTAGCCCTCTATCCCCGCAAATCACTTTTAACCTTGAAGCCTCTCCACGATATATCCACAAAAACCGAACACCACTGTCGCACAAACCAGCTGCGATTTCATCAATTTGTTCACTAGAAATCGAAAGAAAGCTCCCTTGTGAGATGTACAACACAGAGCCAGAGGGTTGGTTGTCAAGCCATTGAAAGTAACCAAGACCCGCATGATTGTTGTTAGTTAGAGATGTGTCAATGTGACCTTTGCCAATATAAGGTATGAGGGGGCCAATAGTGTAAATGGGAATAGAGAACTCTTGTTTCAAAGCATCAATGGCTTGAGATTCAAGTTCATATATGGAAGCAAATAACAAACATTGCGTTTTTTGCACCCATGGTATAACATCCAAGGCCCTTTGCAATAACTTGCCATTCTGCCCGCTTCTATCATAATATGGAAAATCTAGCAGCCGAATTGATGAGTTCCCAGGGATATAATCTACACGCTTATCACCATCCTCTGTTGCAATCATTTATACAGTTAACACACACAAGGCATCAAACATCATAATTAATCGTCTAAGTAAGCAACTAAGCACCGTTCATTATTAAATGTCTAGATTTATTTTGGATTAAATAAGCAACGATTTTTCTAAAGAATCATGAATGAAATTTTTTATATAGAATGTTATATTGAGTGCTTTAAATAAAAACTTTCCAACAAGAGTCGGAAGAGCTTGAGTTGTTACCTCAAGATCCTCATTCAAACGTCAGGTTTTATAACTTTCTTATCGGGAAAAAAAATAGTCACTAAACTCTAGGAGGACAAGTAAAAAAAAACTATTATCCGAGCTCCCTTTAGAAGCAAGCTTGACTATGTCAAACCAATAAAAATTATCCTTAGCACCATTGTTATCAGAACTTGATAGGATTAAATGATGAACATGTCGGGTTTAGGGTTTAATTGGTTCAAGTCAATTTTTTATTTTAACCAATTCAATCACGATTTTGGTTTTTAATTCCCCAACTGGAATTAATCAAAAGTTAGTGTTTAATCTGTTGATTAAACAGAATTTGACTTATCCTAAACTTTAACAGGATCAAAAGTTATCTTCCACAACTCCATTCTCACACTTGATTAGTGGTTACTACACCCTGAATTTACTCCAATTTGATCGGCTTGAAGAGGTATGTTTACCAATTCAATAGCAGGTTTGGTCTTAAAAATATTACTTCACACACATTTGATGGAAACATATTAGAAAAATTAAATAAGTAATCGATCCTTAAAAATATCATTTTTTTAGTGTTTATAAAAACTCGGTCTTTATTAAAAAAATATCATTGAAGTCTAGAGTCATATGATTTTTTGTTACGAGTAAAATCGAATAAAAATATTTAGGTATTTAGAAACAATAACGATATTTTCTGGATCTTTTCAGCGAGAAATTAGTGGGTGAAGCTATCAAGCAGCTCTAAAATCTTCCAATTCAGTTTGAATTGTGGTGAATAGTAAGTGACAAACCTGATACCTTTATGGGGAAGTGCCCATTTTGCTCCAGAAGATGGTAGTGTTTGAGAACAGCGAAAAACGACGCCGACATTGGGAAAAACGACGCCACGGGAATATTTCTTCGATTCGCAACGCGAACGACCCAGAAGAGGTAAGTGTCGTATATGATTATCGTCGGAGCTGGCTGAAGCCGATCCAGCAGGTGGTCAAAGGGGGCTTCCATTTTGGTCATAACGGCTTCAAGGAAGCTTGCGAAGTCGTTGGCTCGAACATGTTCGGAGGGAATAACGTTAGGGATTGAGGCGAATCTGATGTTGTCGGGTTTCGGATCGGAGCCGATTAAGTGGAGCCATTCTTCGGTGATGACGAAGGTGACGGGAATGTTGGGGTTGTAGTGTAGGAGGAGCTTGCAGAGGTTCATCATGGGGTTCACGTGACCTCTACCTGGGTATGGGATAGCAACCACGTGGCATGCCATGGTTGGTGGAACTTGAATTGGATGCTCCATAGAAATAGTAAAGTGAAATGCATGGTTTGGACAGGGAAGAGAGAAGAGTTCTTATATCTTTGTTTTACAAGTTACAAGGAAGACTAATCTAATTTGAATTCTTCTTTTTTGGGTCAAATTTGTATTTGGAATTCTTAATTCGTGTTCTTGTGCGGATACAGATACTGATACTGTAGCAGGTGTGTGTGAGTAATGATGGCTGGTGGTTCAATCATAACTCTCTTATACAACTAAACATTGGATGGACCTTTTGTGAGGTAACGAGAGAGCCTATAGACAAAAGAAAAATTATACCTACTGACCAAAAAAAAAAAAAAAAATTATACCCAAAACAATTAACACTCAAAATAATTTTTTTCTTTGATTTCACATATATACCTTTTTCGAGATCGATAGTTAAATATGATAAGTAAGTTTCACAAAGAATATTTTTTACATCACTTGAATTTACCCGTTCATCTTAAGATTATGAAAAATCATGATACTTACCAAACTCAATATTGTCAAACAACAAAGAACAAAAAGAATTGAACCGAAATTAATGAACACTGGGAGAAATTGCTCGGTAAAAGTTCCACGCCAAGAATTCAAGTTCTAAACAACACTATCACAAATTGAATGGAATTTCAATCAAAATTTGTTAAGCTTAAATTTCCCTGTGTTGGTAGCCATCTCCTTTTTTTTTGTCTAGTCGCCATCTCCTGTATTGTTATTTTTTTTTATCCAACATCTCCTGTATTGTTCAACAGATGTTATATTGAAGAAATGAATGGGCCAAGGCCCATAAATCTTTTGATCCATCTAGATATAAAGTTATCCTGGACCAAAAACAATATTAGTTTTTCTGATCGACCAAAAAGAGATGATGTTTTCCAAGTTTGGTTCATTTTTTGGACCCAAAAGACAAATATTTTATTTGATTAGGAAATGGTGGGGTGACAACGATTTTTAATTTTTGACTCCATACCGAAAATGGAGCCCCTCCACCCATGGGCCTGCTGAAACTCCGTTGTGAGAATTTTATATTCTCACGGCACCTAATTTTTATTTTTATAATTATTTTTTTACTTAAAAATTTAAAGATACCCTCTTGTTAAACCATTTTGATTTTTCCTTTTCATCTTACCCAATTTCTCCTTTGCCTTTTCCTCACTTTTTCCTCACATGCAAGTATAGTCTCATTATTTTTGTCTGATTTTGGTTCAATGTGATGCGATTCCTATTAGTGTGAGATTTAGTGTAAACACCTTTTTTCCTTTGAGCACGGTTTATTTTGATAAAAAAATACTCAAAAATAAAAGAGTTAAAAGAAAAGAAGGTTCTAGTTTGGTTTTATTTTTATTTTTATTTTTCCTTTATCTTATAAAATTCCAAAATATCTCTTTTTGAAATTATCATTTTATTCACTCTTTGTTTTATGTTTGTTCTTTTTATTTTTATTCTTCTAGTTTCCTTTTCCTTCCCAATAATTGGAGTGGAATAAAGTTTGAAAAAAGGAATGACTTTCCCTGGAATCATATGCACAACATAAGAAATTAGAAAGCAACATATCTTAAGGTCAAATGGTAAAAACTTATCTCTATTAGTGGTTTAGGCCAAGAAGAATAGAAATGACAAAAGCTTGAAACTATGGAAACCTTGAATCTAAAAATGAAACATAGAAAAGGAAATGACATACTTTTACAAACATTCTATGAGCATCAAATATAAGGATACAATCAGAATAAACAATTTATAACAACTACAATCAACAACCAAAATATACAATCTTCTTGAAAAAACAACAAAGAGATAAACACCAAAAAATCATTCCATCTCCATCATCACCACTACCATCCAAAGCCACTTTTACCATTCAAAAACCTATCATCTCCTTCACTTAGCATCACCATCGCCACACCACTCCCTCACCATTGGCCACCACCACGTTGTCCCATACAATGTTGTCGTTGTAAATTATGGCCACCGTCAAAGCACCCGCCATCACCACCTAACTCACCTCCCTTCAATAACATCAACCACTATTACTTTCACCTATCTATAACCCAAAACTACCATCTTCCCCACCAAACCCTCACCAACCTTTAGCACTACCATCAACAACTCACCTTTGTTACATCCCGATTTTCAAATAACGGTCTTTGTGACACGTTATGTGGTACAAAGTGAATACCATTCTAAGGACGATGTTGGTCGAGGTTGGTCAGCCCACAACCTTGATTAAGTAATGATGCGAAGTTGGTACATCGAATTAACATACTTGGAGGAATTGAGCGTCAGCCAATGGTAGAGCTCCACCTTTTGTTTTTTTCTCTGGCGTGTCAGGAGAACCAGGTGGCAGTTGTCTAACTCTAATACGGTTTCATGCCACATGCAATGGGAGAGTGAGGAATATATATATATATATATATATATACACACACACACACACACATGTAAGATAAAGTCCTTTCTTCTTTTTTTCTACGGAAGTGAGCTCTATGTTGCATGTAAGTTAGCCAAGTGTTGTGAGTAGCATTAGAGGAACACGAAACTTCAAGAATCAGATTCAGAGTTCATTGACGTTGTTCAATATGTGGTTGTGATGCAACGCCTAAGAGTGTCCTAAAGTTGAAGACGTTAGCTTGAGATCTTGGATTCTAGGTGAGGGAACATTATATTTTAAATGCATGAGTTATTAATGGATAAGGGGACCTGTTTATATCCATTTTTAGTGATTTGGTTAATGTATGTAATGAAATGATAGTTGCGTACTTAAGTAAGAAATCATCCCCCCTCGTTGTGATATTGTATGAAGATTTATGATCTGATTGTGATTCTGCTCATGCATGTTGATGTGAAGTTGATGATGATGATAAATTCTGCATAAGGTTGCAATAGATGAATTATTATGTTAATGAGCATAAAGATACGAATTGAGATTTGTGAATGATTATAAATAAATAACTTACCCGATGTTATGCATTATTAACAAATTGAAATGAGGACCCTTGATGATGGTAATCAGGTGATTTATTTAATGATTGATGATTGTGTCACATAGCATGGCATTTGTATTCAGACACACACAGGATTACAGAGGGTCTGTGGTGTCGACCCAAATGGAAGGGTGACCTTTGTGTAACATCCTAAATATTCGAATTAATTTACATTAAAGGAAATTAAGGAACAAATTATTTGAGAATTAATAAGGAATTAATTAAATAAAGTAGGAGAATTTTATTGGAAAATAGATTGATTTTATTAATTAAGAGAGGTTGGTCGAGAAATTGGATTAAATTAAATTGTGAGAGGTTGTAGAAAGTAAAATGAGAATTATTTAATTAAGTTTTAATTAAAAGAAAAGAGAAAAAGATTAAGGAAATGAAATAAAATTAGGAAAGGACCAAATTTCCCTTGAGTGAATGAAATTAGTTAGCATTTCATTTCTTTTCCACTTCACGCATGTGACTTCTCTTTCTTCCTTTCTCTAATTCATGGTCATGACTTGCTAGGGCCAAATTGACTCACAATTTCTTGACGGAAGTCGAAGTTGATCGTGTTTTTGGAGCTGTAGCACTGGGGTGAGTCCATTGGTAGCCTTGATTTCGTGTTTCATCTCCTTATCATTAAAATCAAAATTGAGGGTTTGCATAGGGGTTTCTTATTTTTCATTTCCATGGCAATTTGGAAAATTAATAAGGGTTCATGATGTTGTGGGTATTTCAAAATGACTAACAAGTGGTGGTTTTGACACTTTTAGGTTTTGAATCAGAGGTCAGAGGAGTGATTGACGCAGTAAAACTTGAAAGTGAGCGTCAAAGTGGTAAAGGTAAGATTCGAGAACCCTAAATATGTGTTTGATGTTATCTGAATGCAATGAGTTTTAGTTTTGGAAGACGACATTTAATTTTGATATATGAATCCCTTAATTTTTAGATATTCGGAGAGGTCAGTGAACTTGATGGTTGATTCAAAGCTTCAAAAATGCGGAGTTAAGGTAAGGGGTTGCATGTGGTGTATAGATTAATGGAAATAACAAATGAATCCAAATCTAGCAAGTTGGGAAAAAGCTATAATAGTTGAAATAAATAAGTGCCTATATATATGAATAAATATATAAATACCTGTGTATATGTGTGATTAGAGAGAAACTTAAGTGAATTGTAATGATTGAGTATGAATGCAAGTATATGATGTTGATTTATAGTATGAATTACTTATATATGTTGATAATCCTAGAATAAATGGAGAGACTATATGGTGGTAGTTGTTGATGATTGATATGATGTTGATTTATGCCTATGGGTTTCCTTGTAATGATGATGATGTTGATATGTACCTATAATGAGATGATATGATGAATTATTGATATTTAAGAAATTATAAGATAGTGTGGTGATGAATTGAGATGTATAATGAGACGTTGAAAATATTGTTGCCCGAGTGGCTTATTTTAATGACCTAGGGTGATGGCTATAATGTCAAGACCAAGTTGTGATGAACTATTTAAATGATGATGAGAAATATTGATGTAATGGCGATATTAATGATGTATAAATGCTTTATATGCATTTTTTGTGGTATGGGCGGCCGATCAATATAGATTACCCCTCGTTTTTGGCTCTAGTGGTCGGTTATGGCCCGGTTGAGCTGCAGGTAGGACCTAGTGGTGAGTTGGGGAGCCAGGAGGGCTTGGTGGACCATGTAATTCACGAAGTGTCACGTAGGACCCCCAACTGACGGTGGATCCTTTTAGTATCCGGATACTAGAGAGTCATATTATTATGATTGACTGAGAGTTAGCGGTGACAATGTTTGTATTGATGTTATTTGAATTGATAACGAGATTAAGGCTAGTTGAATTAATGCTACTAGAATGGATGATAAGATTAATGTAGTTGAATTGATGTTATTTGAGGTAATAATGAGATTGATGTTAATTAAATGGATAATGAGGTTGATGTTAATTGAATTGATGATGAGAGTTGATGAATAAGTTATACTATGTTATGCTTTTCCCATATATATATATATATTGTTGGTTATTGACATTGGTTTATATTGTCAGTCATTCAGCCTTACATTTATTTCTAGTGACTGAAGACAGGGATGCCATGGATGCTGCAGAGACCAGTGCACACTAGGTGTGAAGCCATGTTAAGAAAAGAGATTTAATGAATGAAGTAGTTATGTAATTAGTTATGTGCATATATTATGTTTTGAGATGTAAGTAACTTATTGTTGACTTATAGAGATGTATGCATGTATATGCATGTGTGTATGTGTTTGGCGAGGTGTGATGCTATATATTGATGGAAGTAATTAGATGGTGGTATTTTGATGATTCTTGCTTGGTGTTGGCATATTGATGACCGTGATGATAATTATGTTGATTAACACTTGACACAGAGCCATTGGTATGATAATATATGAATGGGCAAGTGATGTAACATCCCAATTTTTAAAATACTAGGACAAACTAAAGTTTCTAGAATTAATCCTATTAATTTAAAATAAACTAAATTCACTAAATTGAAATTTCTTTTATTTCTTTTTATCCTTTATTTTCAATTTCCTTTTTTCCATTTCCTCTTTCTCGACAGCTATTTCTTCTCTCTCGCATAGCTTTTTTTTCTCTTGTTCCCTCACACGTCTCTCCCTCCCAACAGCTTCATCTTCTTCATCATTCTCCAACATTTATCAATTGTCAATGTCCCCACCGTACCTTAATCTTTAATTCACATCCTCATCAATTTTGTCTTCTTCACCTCAAGGTAATTACATGTTAACCTTTCAACTTCTCATCCCTTTCCTCAAGGTTTCTAATTTGGCATGCACTTAAATTCAAATTCCCTCTCTTCTCTTTACTCTAGGATTGTGACAAACATAGGAAGTGATGCATGCATCTTTGGAAACCCCATTTCATGTTTGAAGCTTATGAGTTATGAAACAATCTTTTTCCTCTTTGAAAGCTCCATTTGGCTAAGGAGTTTATGGAATCCATTATTTTTAAACTATAATTTATGATTCAGTTGTTGTTGGGTAGTGTCCACATTTTAGTTTTGGCAAAAATTGGAAAGGAATCGGTGTCCTAGAGACATTTGAGAGTGTCGTTGGTAAGCGGCGACGTATTTCGGTAAGTCAATATTCATGGAACTATATTGGATTAGTGTTTTTAGCTTCGAAATACAAATTTGAATAGCTTAGGTTATTAAAATAATTATTGTTAATTTTTACGGATTGTTGGGTAAAAGAAATTTGGAATCAGAAGTGAAAGTCAACAAAATTCAAAGTGTCGGAAGCATTTTGGTGGGTTGTCGGCGAGTGGGTCGTATTTCGGTAAGTCAAAATCTTTTGAAACCTAGTTGATTTAATGAATTTGACTTCAAGCCGTGTATCTAGTAATTTGGACACTGTTAAAAGAATTATTATTAAATTTTAGGACTTATTGGATAAGCGAAATTAATATCAGAGGTGTTTCAATGTGATTTGACATATCTTCTAATGTTTTGGTAAAAGTTAACTATTCAAAATCATGCTAAAATAATATTTAGTTGTAGTCTGACAATTGATAGCTTGATTTGTGGTTATAATAATAGTTTGGTGATTGTTAGGAAATTTTAATTAAGGATTCAGTCAGTCAGAAGCTTATTTCAGACAGACGGATCCCCATAAGGTACATTTTACGTATGAGGGGGTTTACCACTTGAGTAGCGAATAAGAACTTAAATTTCAGGGTAGGGTTTCATGAATGATGATTTATAATTTAATTAACGGTTACCAAAATAATATGTTTAGTAAGATATTATTATGATTTATAGTTATGTTAAGGAATGATATTGGTAAGTTAAGGCTTTATGTCCATTAAATGATTTGGTTGATTATATTTATAACTTATACGGTGTATTGTGATGGTTAACCCTTAAATTGGCGTGTGCCTTTAGTAATAAATCCTTGCAAGTATGCTTTGACTTTTGATGATGATGGTATATGAATTATGTAATATAAGCCATTCTTTGGTTAACAATCAGTGTATGTTGACACTGATATCCTTTGGATAACCTTAGTGGTAGTTATGGTCATTGATATTGTATTTGCATGATGTTGATAGGTTTTGATAATGACAAGTATCCAAGAACAAGAAGAGCATCATTCATGGATCAAAAACAAAGTGAAATGAACAAATCAAAAGAATACATTTGATGTACTCAAAGATTCAAGGAATCATGAAAAACATGCTCTCATATGATCAAAGAAACAAGAAAACAATGCATGAAGATTAAGGAAAGGAACCATGACTCAAAATGCATCAAGGAAACATCAAAAAGCATAGAAAAACAACAAACAACATTGCTTGAATCGATTCATATACGTATGAATCGATTTAGAGGCCTGGAAGTCCCAAAAATATGAAAACAGAATGTTCTGAATCGATTCACCAGAGCCTGAATCGATTCACACGAAGCTGGCAGCCCAATATTTCAAAACAAAATAGCCTGAATCAATTCACCGTGTCTTGAATCAATTTACACGTTCCTGGAAGCCCAAAATGCCCAAGTTAGAATGCCTTGAATCGATTCAGAAACACATGAATTGATTCAAGTAGTGGGAAACATCACTAAAAAGATATTTTTAGGTAGGAAACATAGATCTAAAACCCACTATACGCAGAGACAAGCTAGAACCATGATGTGTAACGGCTATGAAGACCTCCAAAGCTCTATAAATGGATCTCCAACTCAAGCACAACAAACACCAACGAGAAGCAATCAATCAAAGCTTGTATTTATGCTTAGTGAGTCATTTTTTTTTTGTATAGTTTCATTATTCTGAAACTTTGTGCTTGTATTTGTAAATCCTCTCTTATTGTTGAGAGTTACCATTGTGAGAACTTTCACTTTCTTATCCATTCTATTGAGAGAGTATAATCTTGTAATCCAAACACCAAAACACTAAGGTATTCACTCTAGGTTGAGTGGTCACAAAGGTTGGGGTTCAACCTTTGGGTATTGAGAGTTTGAGAGATTGGGTGGGTTACCCTTGTACTAGTGAGGATTGAGTTCTTGAGTGTGGGACACTAAGAAGCTGCAATTGCTCATAGCTTGTATCTCTAAACTTCAATAGTGGAAATCCTTCAAGTGGGTTGCTTGAAGGCGAGACGTACACCGGGTTGGTGGAACTCGTTAAATTGGTTTGCAAGCTTTTCTTCCCTACTCTCTTGCATTTACTTATTGTACTTGATTAGTATATTGATTTAATTGTGATATTATTGCTTGAACTTGAGTAACTAGACTAAGTTAAAGTGTTGCACACAAAGTGTTTGATAAATTGCCTTAGCAACATTTGCACACTTTCTCATATTGATTCTTGCTTTACACTTGCTATTTCTTACATACAAGCATACTTAGTGAAAAAGAAATCAATTTCAAAGGCATTCCAACTAAAAGTTTTAAAACTCAATTCACTCCCCCTCTTGAGTATTGAGGCCACTTGAACAACAAGTGGTATCAGAGCTTGACTCTTGGTAGATCAAGCTTAACAGCTTCAAAAGAACAATGACCTCTAATTCTCTAAATCGTTTTCCTGAGGGTGGTGCCACAAGTAGACCTCCTGCTATCAATGGGGAAGGCTATGCTTTTTGGAAAGAAAGGATGAAAATTTTTGTACAATCTATTGACCTTAAGGTTTGGAATGCAATTAAAAATGGTCCTTTCATACCCATGCATATTGTAGATAGTAAACAAGTAGGAAAATTGATGGATGATTGGACTAGCAAAGAAGAAAAGAAAGTCCAATATAACTATAAAGCCAAAAATCTAATCACTTTAGCTTTAGGCCCTGATGAATTCTTTAAAGTAGTTACATGTAAATTCGCCAAGGATATGTGGGATACCTTACAAATAACCCATGAAGGTACAAGTGATGTCAAAGACTCTAAGATTAGTACCTTAACTAGTCAGTATAAAAGCTTTAGATTAAATTCTGGAGAAACAATTGTTGATATGCAAAAGAGGTTCACCCTTATTATGAATCATCTTATTACTCTTGGCAAGACTTACACTAACAAAGAACTTATTCATAAAGTGTTAAAAAGTCTCACCAGGGAATAGCAACCTCTAGTCACCATCATCAAACAATCTCCTAGCATCAACAAAATGTCTCTTGCTACACTATTCGGTAAGTTACAAGAACAGGAACAAGAGTTGAAAGAATTAAGGATGGCGGAAGAAGAAGAAAAGTCTTCCAAGAAGAAAGGTCTAGCTCTCAAGGTCACTTTTATCAATGAAGAAGAATTCGGCAGTGAGCTTGATGAAGAAAAAGAGTTTGTACTGTTTGTGAAGCATTTCAGAAAGTTTATGAGAAACAAAGGCTTCCAAAAGAGCTTCAAACCTCAAGGTAAGAAACCAATCTCAAATGAAAATTCTTTCTCACCAAATTACTTTGAGTGTGGTAAGGAAGGACACTTCAAAGTGGATTGTCCAAATCTCAAGAAGAAGAACAAGGAGAAAAGAGGAAGAAGAAGAGCTTACATTGCTTGGGATGAAAATGAGATAAGTAGCTCGGACGAATCCAAAAATGAGGAAGCCAATCTATGCCTCATGGCTAATCATCAAGATGAAGATGATGAGGTAAGTCTTCTTGACTTAGATAGAAATGAATTACTAGATGCATTTGAGGAATTGTATGGCAAGTTTGTTAAAATCTCAAACAAGTATAAATTATCTTGAAAAACTATTGATACTCTTGAAATGCATCTTGTAGAACTTGGCAAAGAAAATGAATGTTTGAAAAAAGAATTAGCAAATGTTCAAGCATGCTCCAAGAATAATCCTTGTGATTTTGTAAAGAAATGTGACATCCTAGAAACTAAGGTTTTAGACTTAAATAAAACCTTAGAGAAGTTTACAAATGGTAGAGATAATTTGAATGTATTACTTGGAAATCAAAGATGTATGTTTGACAAAACCTGACTAGGATACAATTCTAACAAAAAGGAAAAGCATTACAAAAACTTCTTTGTACCACCTAGAAAATCTTCATCACTATTCACTAAATGTAATCATTATGGTGCTAAAGGACATAATGCTTTAAAATGCCATATTAGAAAGCTTGGACCAAAAGTGGTAAGAAAGGTGTGGGTTCCCAAAGGGACATTACCACAAGCTAACCAAAAGGACCCAACATAAAATGAGTACCAAGTTCTCTAAACTAATTTTGTTTTATAGGTATGCTTCAAGGCAAGCAACACCCATTGGTACTTTGATAGTGGGTGTTCAAAGCACATGATGGGAGATATAAGCAAATTTATAACATTCACTCCCAAAAGAAAAGGAAGCGTCACTTATGGGGATAATACCAAAGGAAGAATACTTGGTATTAGAAACATTAGTAAAGATTCCTCTACTTCAATTAGTGATGTATTATATGTTGAAGGACTCAAACATAACTTTCTTAGCATAAGTCAATTATGTGATAAAGGATATAGGGTATTATTCGAGTCTAATTGTTGCATAATTGAAAACAAGCTAAACAAAGGAGTTAAGTTTGTTGGTAAAAGAATTGATAATATTTACATGATTGATGTTGATAGTTTGTCTTCAAATGATGTGTAGTGTTTCATGACTAGAGAGGATGAATCATGGTTATGGCATAGAAGAATAACACATATACATATAGACCATGTAAACAAACTTGTTTCTAAAGAATTAGTAATCAGTTTGCCAAAGCTAAAGTTTGAAAATAAATTTTGTGATGCATGTCAAAAGGGAAAATAAGTAAAGGCATCCTTTCAAGCTAAAAATGTTGTTTTTACTCAAAGGCCTTTACAACTTTTGTACATGGATTTATTTGGACCTTCTAAGGTCAAGAGCTTTAGTGACAATTACTATGGTCTTGTAATTATAGATGACTATTCTAGATATACATGGACCTTGTTTCTTGCTTATAAGAATGAAGCATATCATGCATTCAAGAAACTAGCCAAGATTATCCAAAATGAAAAAAATTCAAAGATTGCATCCATAAGAACCGATCATAGGGGAGAATTTAAAAATTAACTATTTGAGAAATTTTGTGAAAAATATGGTATTGGTCATAATTTTTCAGCTCCTAGAACTCCACAACAAAATGGAGTAGTTGAAAGGAAAAATAGATCTTTGGTGGAGCTTGCAAGAACCATGTTAAATGAAAATAATGTTTCAAAACATTTTTGGGCCGATGCAGTAAACACTGCTTGTCATGTTATGAATAGATGTTTGATAAGGCCTATTCTAAAGAAAACCCCCTATGAGCTCTACAAAGGAAGAAAACCTAATATCTCCTATTTTCATATTTTCGGATGCAAATGCTTTTTACTTAACAATGGAAAGGATAATCCAGGAAAGTTTAATGCAAAAACTGATGAGACAATCTTTCTTGGATATTCATCATGAAGTAAATCTTATCGAGTCTTTAATAAATAAACCAGCACTATTGAAGAATCAATTCATGTGAAATTTGATGGAAATAGCCATAACCCCCCGAGGAAGGAAGATGTTGATGACATTGTAGGTACTCTCCAAGAATTGAGCTTGAATGACAAAGAGGAAAACAAAAATGAAGGAGATGTAACACAAAATGATCAAGCTCAACAAAAGGAGTGGATCACCTCAAAAGACCTCCTTTGGACAACATTATAGGTGATATCACTAAAGGTGTAAGTACTCGCCGCTCTTTTAATACTTGCAATCATTTAGCATTTGTTTCTTAAATTGAACCTAAAACCATTGATGAAGCTATTATTGATGAACATTGGACATTGGCCATGCAAGAGGAACTAAATCAATTTAAAAGAAATGAAGTTTGGGAACTGGTGCCAAGACCCAATGATCACCAAATAATAGAAACTAAATGGGTATTTAGGAACAAGCTAGATGAAAATGGAGTAATAACTAGAAACAAAGCTAGGCTGGTAGCTAAGGGTTACAATCAAGAAGAAGGAATTGACTATGAAGAAACGTATGCTCTCGTAGCTAGATTAGAAGCTATTAGATTATTATTGGCCTTTGCATGCTATAGAGATTTCAAACTGTACCAAATGGATGTCAACCTCCTGGTTTTGAAAACTATCAATTTCCAAATCATGTTTTCAAACTAAGAAAAATGTTGTACGGTTTAAAGCAAGCTCCAAGAGCTTGGTATGAAAGATTGAGCAAATTTCTTTTGAAAAACAATTTTGAAAGAGGAAAGGTTGATACAACATTATTCATTAAGCACAAAAAGAATGACATACTCTTGGTTCAAGTATATGTAGATGATATAATTTTTGGTGCTACTAATGAATCACTTTGTAAGGAGTTTGCTAAGTTAATGCAGGATGAATTTGAAATGTCCATGATGGGAGAACTTACATTCTTCCTTGGGCTACAAATTAAGCAAACCAAAGAAGGTACATTCATTAGTCAATCCAAATATTGCAAGGAGTTGTTTAAGAAATTCAACATGGACAAGGCAAATAAAATTGCCCCACCTATGGGCATCTCATGTTATTTGGATAAGGATGAGAAAGGTAAGGATGTAGAACTCACCAAATATAGAGGTATGATTGGATCCTTACTTTACTTAACCGCCAGTAGACCAGATATTATGTTTGCTGTTTGTATGTATGCTAGATATCAAGCATGTCCAAAGGAATCACACTTGACTGCCGTAAAACGAATAATGAAATACTTGGTTAGAACTCAAGATGTTGGTTTATGGTACCCCAAAGGGGTTGAATACACTCTTGTTGGTTACTCGGATTCTGACTTTGCAGGATGTAAACTTGATAGGAAAAGCACTAGTGGTACTTGTCACTTGCTTGGTAGTTCTCTTGTATCTTGGCATAGCAAGAAACAAGTGAGTATTGCATTATCAACAGCTGAGACAGAATATGTTGCAGCTGGTAGTTGTTGTACTCAAATCCTTTAGATGAGGAAGCAACTTCTAGACTTTGGTGTTATATTAGACCATGTGTCTCTTAAATATGATAATACAAGTGCCATTAACATTTCAAAGAATCCTGTCATGCACTCTAGAACCAAACATATTGAGATTAGACACCATTTAATTAGAGACCATGTGCTAAAGGGTGATTGTGTGCTTGAACATGTTGAAACCTCTAAGCAATTAGCTGACATATTCACAAAACCACTTGCAAAGGAACAATTCATAAACACTAGGAGAGAATTAGGAATTTTAAAGATGTCTTCTTTCAAATAGTGTGAAATTTATCCATAGATGTTTTTTAAGTTGAATATGAATTTTCCTTGATATAATGAATCCCAAATGTTGATTAAATTGATTGCTTTATAAAGTTCATAATTCTTATACATGAATAATGCATTAATTACATCTTATATTGCACAAATGATTAAGTAAGATGTTACTCATAAGTGTTTGATTGAATTACAAGGTATAAAAAGTCATAAAAATGAAGTTTTTAATGATCCAAAAGGTTTTCCCTGTGCCTCGAATCGATTCAGTAGTCCAAAACTGCAATTCAAAGGGAAACAGAATCGATTGAATCGATTCAACCATCCCCTAAATCGATTCAAAGACCTGATTCTTCATTTTTTTTCAAACAAAGAGGTCTGAATCGATTCACGCACAGTTTGAATCGATTCAAACCCCGATGCCCCCAAAAACCCACAAACAGTAACATCTGAATCGATTCGCAGCCACCTTGAATTGATTCAAGCAACCCATTATGCCAATATGAATGTTGTTTTGGCCCATTTCTCACTTGTTTCCTAAAAACCTCTCATTCCCTTTACTCCTACCTCTCTCTAAAACATTCTTTTCTCTCTCTAAAAACCTTCTCTCCAAACCTCCATTCCTCATGGCTTCATCCTCCCAACCAAGAAAGAAACAAAGGACAGATATTTCTAGCTCCTCTGTCCCTCAACATTCCAATTTATCACGCTTCTTCACCACACAAAAGGAATTAGAAAGGTACCAAAACACCTTTTCTGAAAAATAATTGATTTCACCACATTGGATTGATGTTTCATTCTTTGAATCCTCTGGTCTTCCTCTCATTACTACTCTTCACCAATAAGAACTTGTTGGCTTCATGGCTCTTGAGGAGATTTCTATATACCCTGAATTGATCCGTGTATTCTACTCCATATTGCGCCTACAAGATGGTCGATATTATGCCAAAGTGAAAGGCAAGACCATTGTTCTTGACAATGAAGTCATGAACCAAGTTGGAAAACTTCCTATAAGTGATGCTCACTTCCATGGCAAAGAACCCCATCCTTCCTGCAACTGCAACCTATTAGAGGCAAAAGCATTCTTTAATCTCACCACTCCTACAAGTACCGTTGGCACACTAAGCATTGAACATCGCCTCTTGCACTATGTTCTAGTCAAAATAATCCTCCCATTAGGTGGAAATTATGCAAGACTCAATGAGTCTTAAATTCTACTGCTTTGGGCTATTCTCAACCAGAAAGAGATCAATTGGATCAATATTGTGAGGCATCACATGCTCGATGCTCAAAACCTCACTCGCCTCCCATATGCTATTTTTATCACCAAGCTGCTTCGTCATTACAAGGTGGATCTAAAAAACGAAGTCAAAGAACTGATCGGACTAAAAGGACCCATTGGGAAATCTCATCTTACCAAGATGAACATTATTGAGTATCATGGACTTTGGCAGTATCTCCGCTGTCCTCGTGATGATAAACCTGCTGCTCCTCCACCTCCTCCACCCGCTCCCGCTGATGATCTTTTTGCTCACCTCACTGCTCATATGGATCGTCGCTTTGATGCAATGGAAGTAAATATTAACACCCGGCTTGATAAGCTTGAAGCAAACATGGAGGAACGCTACACAGAGCTTGCTACCCAAATCTCCAGCCTCCGATTCTCTCAGCCTTAGTTGGCATTCTTTTCTATATTTTTCTTGACATTAATATGTTTTATGGTTATCTTGCTTAAACTTTGTTGCCCTTCTGTGGTGTTTTCATTGTTATCTTTGATGTGCTTGGATTTTATATTGTTAATTTTCATGATTGTTCAAACTTGATGGTTATTAATCCTTAATTATGCAATGATTATTTCCTTCCTAGAGCTTATATTGTTATTGATAATGACAAAGGGGGAGAGATATTAAATATTGAACACTTTTCTAAAAGGAAAAGTAATAAGAGTAATGTATGATCAGATGAATATAAATAAATGCAATGATTCAATACATATCTAACTGAAAAACAAAGGGGGAGACACACTCTGTTCTAAAAACTTGAAATTCTTCAATAAATGGTTCTTTCTCATTGTTATTTAAATATTAATACTAACACCCCAAGAGATGGCCATTGGTTGTCACATCAAAAAGGGGGAGAATGTATTTGTATGATGTAGATAGGTTTTGATAATGACAAGTATCCAAGAACAAGAAGAGCATCATTCATGGATCAAAAACAAAGTGAAATGAACAAATCAAAAGAATACATTTGATGTACTCAAAGATTCAAGGAATCATGAAAAACATGCTCTCATATGATCAAAAAATCAAGAAAACAATGCATGAAGATTAAGGAAAGGAACCATGACTTAAAATGCATCAAGGAAACATCAAAAAGCATGGAAAAAAATAAACAACATTGCTTGAATTGATTCACATACGTATGAATCAATTCAGAGGCCTGGAAGTCCCAAAAGAATGAAAACAGAATGTTCTGAATCGATTCACCAGAGCCTGAATCGATTCACACGAAGCTGGCAGCCCAATATTTTAAAACAGAACAGCCTGAATCGATTCACCATGTCTTGAATCGATTCACACGTTCCTAGAAGCCCAAAATGCCCAAGTCAGAATGCCTTGAATCGATTTGGAAACACATGAATCGATTCAAGTAGTGGGAAACATCACTAAAAAGACGTTTTTAGGTGGGAAACATAGATCTAAAACCCACTATACGTAGAGACAAGCTAGAACAATGATGTGCAATGGCTATGAAGACCTCCAAAGCTCTATAAATGGATCTCCAACTCAAGCACAACAAACACCAATGAGAAGCAATCAATCAAAGCTTGCATTTATGCTTAGTGAGTCAATTTTTTGTATAGTTTTATTATTCTGAAACTTTGAGCTTGTATTTATAAATCCTCTCTTATTGTTGAGAGTTACCATTGTGAGAACTTTCATTTGCTTATCTACTCTATTGAGAGAGTATAATCTTGTAATCCAACACCAAAACACTAAAGTATTCACTCTAGGTTGAGTGGTCACAAAGGTTGGGGTCAACCTTTGGGTATTGAGAGTTTGAGAGATTGGGTGGGTTGCCCTTGTGCTAGTGAGGATTGAGTTCTTGAGTGTGGGACACTAGGAAGCTACAATTGCTCATAGCTTGTATCTCTAAACTTCAATAGTGGAAATCCTTCAAGTGGGTTGCTTGAAGGCGAGACGTACACCGGGTTGGTGGAACTCGTTAAATTGGTTTGCAAGCTTTTCTTCTCTACTCTCTTGCATTTACTTATTGTACTTGATTAGTATATTGATTTAATTGTGATATTATTGCTTGAACTTGAGTAACTAGACTAAGTTAAAGTGTTGCACACAAAGTGTTTGATAAATTGCCTTAGCAATATTTGCACACTTTCTTATTGATTCTTGCTCTACACTTGCTATTTCTTACATACAAGCATACTTAGCGAAAAAGAAATCAATTTCAAAGGCATTCCAACTAAAAGTTTTAAAACTCAATTCACCCTCCCTCTTGAGTATTGAGGCCATTTGAACAATAGATATTTGGCACATGTTATATTAGAATATGCCATTGTTGGTAATGATTGGTAATTATTGATGTTGATGTTAATTATAGTATTTGATATACTCAATTGTGTTGATTAGCTCCAAATGTGATTTGAGAAATATTAAGTGATGAATGATGATTGTTGAATTAAGATTATGAAATGGCTTAGTGGAGCTAAGCTATGATGTCAGAATTGAAATTATTTATATGCGCTAAGATTCGTATCATATGTATTATTGCATCTCATGACATCATATGCATTTATTGGCGCTACAACTTGCCTGACACTACAATTTGTCTATGAGACTGTCGCTTATAGTGCTACGATTCACTGAGCAGTTCTCAAGCACCACTGTTTATAGTGTTATGATTCACTGTGTGATTACTCAGGGCACCACTGCTTATAGTGCTAGGATTCACTGTGTGGTTACCTGGATGCCCCTTATTTATAGTGCCACGATTCACTAAGTGAGTTATCCTCAACATTATAAATTGCCTATTGATTAAGATGGATCCACATAGCATGCTTTTATGAATTGAAATGAATGATTTTCCAAAGTCCATGGCATTCATACATATAATTATGAACTCTTTGAGTTATACATAGTGAAGGAGTATTGGTGATAAATTTGAAGATGGATGATTTTGATCTTTAGAAGCCTTGTGCTTATTGTATTTGAAGATGGATGATTGAATTGATTGTGAAAAGCTTTGATGCTTACTTGATGCAATTATATGTGTGGATTTGATTATAGGATACATTTATTGTAATTCTTATGTTGAATAAACTATTATAGTGTGGTAAGTGGTTATACCTATATGAAGTTTCTATTTACTACTTTCAGTGGTGCTCACCCCTCTACTTGTGGTTTTAGTAAGCTTACAAAGGGATGACGATACCGCTTGGCGAGCTTGGAGTATGGAGCCAATTTAATGCTATACAAAAGAATTATGTTTAATTAATTTGATGTTGATGAGTGACAGGGCTCCGCAAGTGCACGGGTTATGTCGAGTAATATAAAAGATATCGTATCCACATGGACTATTTTCAAAGTACCAGCATATTAAAATTTAATTATCCACATAATTGATTTTTAATGTTTTTGTAAAATAAAACAGAAAATAAATTCAGAAACAAAATTTACTTGACACTTAAAAAAGAGTTGAGAGTATCTTGGGATTATTGGGGATCAAGACATTATTTTATGCTAATAATTTTAACTTATCATAAATAAGAATCAAATTAAGTTTTCCAAGGCAGATTTTCCTTAAGCTGATTAATATGTTCCTCTCGGAATCCTATTAATGTACCTAACGTATGGAGAACCACGTTCAATCCTTAAGAAAGGCCCATTATCATTTTGTGAAAATCCCTTATTTATTCTCCAAAAGATTTTTGATTACTTTCACGGTTTTACTGTGGTCACAAAAAGTATTTCAAAATCTTAGGCTTAGTTCAAAAGCTTTCTAGTAACAATAAATCTTTCGATTTTATTAATTACCCAAACTTACTAATATACCCGCAAGTACACAGTTTTATCACTTAGGTTCTTGTTAGGAATTACTAAGAGCATTGAGCATAATTTGAACCAAACGAAAAGCAGAAATTTATTTAATTCAAAGTTAAAATAATATTAACATAAAATATTGTCACTCCCCCATCATCCCAAGATAATTAATTTAGTTACTCATGAAATAATTCAAATTCATACATATGATGGAAGGAAAATAAAACATATAACACATGGTAAAAATAAAGACTTACGGGTTTCTCCAAAAAGCCCAAAAATACTTTCACCACTGTATTACCTTGTTGCAATATTCTTCCATCATATACAAATTGGAACACTTAATTTTATAATCCTCAC
Source organism: Clitoria ternatea (assembly GCA_037962975.1). Classification (NCBI taxonomy): domain Eukaryota; kingdom Viridiplantae; phylum Streptophyta; class Magnoliopsida; order Fabales; family Fabaceae; genus Clitoria; species Clitoria ternatea. The sequence continues at coordinate 27,576,435 of CM075671.1, read as the reverse complement.
AATTCTTATACAAGAAATAAAAGAAAGAAAAGAGAAAGAAATGGAACAGAGAGGAAAACGAAAGAAAAAGAAAAGAAAGGAACGAAGCTGATGAATGAAAATTTAATGCCTTCCTTGCTTCAATGCTTCTCCTTTTATAGGCGAGGGAAAAGAGACAGCGAAGGAGACAGCATGCTTAATTTAAGGAGCGAGTGGAAATTTTCGGCGAGAGAATCCCGTAATGCTGTTTCCACTTCATAATTTCCGTATTGCTGTTTCCACTGTTTCCAATGATGAATCGATTCATATAGTTCATTTTTGCCTCTGATTTTGCGCAGGAATTGATTCATTTGAAGGAGGAATCGATTCATTGATGCAGGAATCGATTCATGAAGTGGGGAATCAATTCATTGAAGTGGGAATCGATTCATGGCATTGAGGAATTGATTCATGACATAATAGCTTGGGCAATTGATTCATGGTGGCAGGAATCGATTCCTAGGGCATTTTTTTACAATTCTTGACCAATTTTAATGTGGGGATCGATTCCCAACATTGGTGAATCGATTCATACCCTTGTTCTTGCTGATTTTTGTGCTTTTGTTGCCCTTTTTCACCATGTAACCTTCGGGGCTTGTTCTTCTTGCTCTTTTGTCATTTGATGGTCATTTTTCTCTTATTATTGACCCTTGGATTACCTTTGTACTTGTTCCTTAATTTTATTAATTTCTGCAAAATAAAATACCCAAGTAGAATATAGTGGAAAGAAAGCGAAAATCATAAAAATTAAGGAAATACAGTGTGCAATGATTAAAATCCTTAACAAACTAAATCTAATTTATTGTGTTATAAAACACTTATTAATGAGGTTATTTTGTCCTAGCCTATGATGGCTTGGAGTTGTAAATGTGTTTATTATTGTTTGTTTCCTTAACTCCCTATAGCTCGGATGCTAATATGTATTGATGTGTCGGGTGCATGCATGTGTGTGCTTGTATTTTGTTGGCAAGACATGGATATATGATGATGTTGTTAGTGGATAGATATCTGTGACCTCCTTGAAGGTATATTATGATTATGTCACATGGTAACCTAGAATCATGTTTTGATGTGTAGGTTTGCTTTGAAACTTGTATACATGTGGTGGGCAAGTATTGTGGTTGGCACTAGGTTTGAAATAGTGTTATCAATGAGCATTTGTTGGTAAATGTGTGGTAAGCCCTAAAAAGGCTTATTTATTCGACTCATTTTCCATCGTTTTTGCCTAATTAACCGTAATTAATTATTAAATTAGGAGTGAAAATGGTACATATTTAGTAAATTCAATATTTTATTCATTTTATAATTTATTTGTATTTTTAGTTAATAAATATTAGATTTTTAGTTCAAATTGATAATTATTTAAATTCTTGTATTTTAACTCTATCGTATTATATTTATTCTAACGTTGGTACATTGGAGGTTTGTCTATTGTCTTATGTGTTTAGACTAAGCAAGCACAAGGAGCATGAGCCAAGTCACAACAAAGCATAATCAGGGGCCCTGACATATGCAACACTCACATCCACGCCAAAGTCAGGCTTATCACTCATGCATCCATCTACACCACGCGTGCCAATGCCCACTCCTACATTGGCTTTTACGTACACACTGATGATCGCTAGGACTTATCATGCGTTTCTACACCCATTGGCGTAAGCGTACACAGGAAACATGATCCCATCAAGTGTGACAGGGCCCGTAAGCGTACGGGTTATGTCGTGTAATATAAAAGATTATCGTTCTCCACAGGGACTGTTTTCAAAGTACCAGCATATTGAAATTTAATTATCCACACAATTGATTTTTAATGTTTTTGTAAAATAAAACACAAATTAAAAATAAATTTAGAAACAAAATTTACTTGACACTTAAAAATCAGAATTGAGAGTATCTTGGGATTTCAGGGGATCAAGACTCTATTATATGTTAATGAATTTTAACTTTTCATAAATAAGAATCAAATTAAGTTTTCCAAGGCGGGTTTTCCTTAAGCTAATTAATATGTTCCTCTAGGAATCCTATTAATGTACCTAACCTATGGAAAGCGCTGCTTAATCCTTAGAAAAGGCCCATTATCGTTTTGTGAAAATCTCTTATTTATTCCCCAAAAGATTTTGATTACTTTCACGGTTTTACCGAGGTCACAAAAAGTATTTCAAAACCTTAGGCTTAGTTCAAAAACTTTCCAGTAACAATAAATCTCTCGATTCTATTAATTACTTAAACTTACTAATATACCTGCAAGTATACAGTTTTATCACTTAGGTTCTTGTTAGGAATTACTAAGAGCATTGAGCATTTTTTGAACTAAATGGAAAATAAAAATTTATTTAATTCAAAGTCAAAATAACATTATCATAAAATATTATCACACCCCCTTCATCCCAAGATAATTAATTTAGTTACTCATGAAATAATTCAAATTCATATACATGATGGAAAAATAAAATATACAAGACATGGTAAAAATAAAGACTTACGAGTTTCTCCAAAAGCTCAAAATAATTTTACCACTGTATTTCCTTGTTGCAATATTCCTCCACCAATTACAAATTGGAATACTCAATTTCAGAACCCTCACAACTCTTACAAAATAGAAAGAAAAAGAAAAGAAAAAGAAAATAAAAAGAGAAAGAAACGGGACAGAGAAAGAAAACAAAAGAGAAAGAAAAGAAAGGAATGAAGCTGATGAAGAATGGGATATCAAAGCGACGCTCCCCCCTGTTAGTGGGACTTCTCTTTTGTCTCGTTGTCAGCCGCCCCACAAGATCAACAAATCAACATGGATGGTGCGTTAGTGTGGGATGGAGAAACAGCCTGGACCTCGACAACCATAGGGAACGGCGGCTAGTGGGAATTCTCTTTTGCCTCATTGTCAGCCGCCCCCTCATAATTCAAGAATCCACTTGGATAGTGGGAATTCAAGTTAGCATGGGCAAACGGTGGAAATATAGAACCGGCGTTCTCCTTATGACTCGAATTAGTGCCTTAGCCAGTATCCATCCTCAGTGGGAATTAATCTGAGCGGAATAGGTACTCTCATATATAAAAGACCGAGTGAAAGCTTGAATTCACAGATTATTGACTCAGAAATTTCTTTCCGAGGAGCATTCATCAGGACCTCTGTTCATTCGAAATTTCTTCACTCGGTGTTGCTTTGTCTGGATATGTCACTGCTTGAAGTATTCATTCGGAATTGCTTCTATTGGAGGTGCTTTGCTCGGAACTTGTCACTACTTGAAGCATTCATTCGGAATTGCTTCAATCGGAGGTGCTTTGCTCGGAGATATTTCTTGGGAGTAATTCAGTCGAGAACGACCCTTTCTTCGCTCCTTGAAATGATCCACTCGGACACATTCATCTGAAGTCCGACTTGCTTTTCACTCAGAATGGCCTCAATCGTCAATCAACTCATTCGGACGTATTCACTCGAAAGTCCGACTTGCTTTTCACTCAGAATTTTGGAACTTGAGAGAATCTGGCCGATAGAAGCTCTTCCCAGGTCAGAGCTTTGCTTTGCTCGAAAATACATCTCTCTGCCCCAAACCACTCGGAAGTGCCTTCCTCGGAGACATCTCACTCGGGGTTAGTTTGAAACTTGTCTGACCGAAAGAGATTCATTCCTGGTCGGACCTTTTTCTTGCTTGAAAAGACATTTTCTCCGAAACACACTACTCGAAAAGGCCTTTTCTTTGCTCAAAATGCCATCTTTTCCGAAACACACCACCCGGAGACATCCTTGCTTGATAAGTGTTCTTTCGAAGTTCAGAGCTTTTTCATTCAGAATCAACTCACTTGGGAATCCTTCACTTGGAAGTAATTTTGCCCAGAAAAAGCACTTGTCCCCAAATCAGACTTGCTTCAATCAGTAATCCTTCACTCGGACATATATCTTTGGGCGGTATTTATTCAAAGTCAGTCCCTTTTTCACTCAGAGTGGCTGCAGTCGGGAATCTTCCACTCAGATTTATTTCGAACTGGGAAGTATTCCTTCAAGGTTAGCCATTTTTCACTCAGAATGGCTTTGATCGGGAATCTTCCACTCGGATTTACCTCCAACCGGGAAATATTCACTCAAAGTCATCCATTTTTCATTTGGAGGCACCTCCTTCAGGAATCTTCCACTCGAAAACACCCTACCCGGAGATAATCCACTCGGCAACGCTTCACTCGGAGACTCCCTACTCGGAATTGATCATTCCGAGTTGGAATTCAGTCCTCTCAGAATTCTTTCCACTTGGGCCGAGCCCATTTTCATGCTTTTGTTGCTCTTTTTTCACCGAGGCTTGTTCTTCTTGATTCTTTATCATTTGATGGTCGTTTTTCTCATGTTATTGACCCTTGGATTATCTTTGTACTTGTTCTTTAATTTTATTAATTTCTACAAAATAAAATACCCAAGTAGAATATAGTAGAAAGAAAGCGAAAATCACAAAAATTAAGGAAATACAATGCATAATGATTAAAATCCTAAGCAAACTAAATCTAATTTATTGTGTTATAAAACACTTATTAAAATACCCCAAACCAAAACATTGCTTGTCCTCAAGCAATTACCATATTCACATGATAAGATACAGAAAACACTAAGCTCAGCAAACTAAGGAATCCAAAATAGAGAAAAAGATTCATTCAAATGCCAATATTAATTTTCTTATGTGAATTAATTTTCATTATCAAGACAAAGGATACTCTTCTCTCAATTTTCACTCAAAGTGTTTCACGGTTTGTGTATCATTCAGATCATCATAGTCAAAAAATATTACCATAAGCTTGTTAATAAACCAGAAACTCCACAGTTTAGATAGAAAATATGTCAAAGTCTAAAGGTCTTTCAAAGGTTGTAACGTGGCCTTGGGTTGTATTGTCAAGGTAGGAATTTCAAGAAAAATTGAATAAAAAAGAGCTTTAACAGTCATGAATGATTCAAATTACCATTATAAATTTAACAGAGCAAATTTTTGAACTTTTATGGACTTTTTGGAATTCATTCAATATCATCCTTTTAATTTTTTCTTTTTTTCTTGCTTTTCTTTGCATCCTATACCATATTTTTCTTAAGTCCTTTTTTATTTCTTTGCTCCACTAAATTTCCAACTTTTTCACCATTAAGAGAATATCAGTCGATGAAAGGCTTCAAAGAAAAATTTTCACTTTTAGGCTCAAAAGGGGCAACTAGGGGTCAAATTATGCAAAAATTCTGAGGCTTAAGAATAAGGCCTAATTGTGCCTTTATCATCCTAAGACATATAATCAAAAACCATTTTGAATCGGTTGAAAAACAAGTTCTAGAATATTAATGACTATGAGATTCACTCAATCAAGAAGATATGGGTTTTGAAAATTTGTTTGATAAATAACCCATTTTGGCTCAAGTCTAACCATGGAAAGTCTTTTCAAAGAAAATTTTAATCACATAAAGTTCATTTAGACATTGATTTGGCATTTAAACAATCAAATTTTAAAAATTTTACTCAAAATTTTGGGGTCCTTAGATACTTTAGCCTTGTGTTCAAAGTAAATTTATCATATAATCATGGTAAATTACAAGATTACAAACAAAACAAGGAAAACACACGTGCATGAAAAATATAACAATCACATAACGTAAACAAAATAGTTAAGTTTTCTTATCTACCACCCCAAACCAGAATTTGACATTGTCCTCAATGTTAAAATGGATGATAAAAGGATAAGAAAACTTACCTGTAGTAACCCCAAACCAGGATTTGACATAGTTGGTGTTTTTTTTTAAAAAAACTCAAAATGAAACAACAACTTTTTATAGGGTTACCTCCCTATCAGTGCTAAGTTTTAAGTCTTCAGCCAGACTTCTCACTGTTTGGATTTACTCATCAGGAGCATCAAACAAGTCCAAGTCACTTGCTTGTTGTATTGGTTGACCTGTCAAGTAGTGCTTTACTCTCTGTCCATTTACCCTAAATGTACCAGATTTCTCGCTCCATAGTTCGACAGCTCCGAAGGGAAAGACCTTTGTTACCTTGAATGGTCCCGACCATCGGGATCTTAGTTTACCTGGAAAAAGCTTCAATCTGGAATTAAATAGTAAAACCATATCACCTGGATTAAATGTTCTCCGTTGGATGTGACGATCATGCCATTGTTTGGTTTTTTCTTTATAAATTCTGGCATTTTCGTATGCATCTAGACGGAGTTCTTCAAGCTCATTTAATTCCAACAACCTACGTTCACCTACAGCCTTATGATCAAAGTTAAGAGTTTTAACAGCCCAAAAAGATTTATATTCTAGCTCAACAGGTAAATGACAGGGCTTCCCATATACTAGCTTAAAAGGTGTGGTTCCAATGAGAGTTTTGTATGCGGTTTGATATGCCCATAAGGAATCATCTAACTTAATAGACCAATCCTTATGTGATGTATTCATCACTTTTTGAAGAATATTTTTAATTTCCTGATTGGATACCTCAACTTGTCCACTAGTTTGTGGGTGATAAGGTGTAGCAACCTTATGCCTAACTCCATATTTCTTTAGAAGGGTCTGAAAAGTTTTCTCAATAAAATAAGACCCTCCATCACTTATAACACATTTTAGGACCCCAAACCTTGGAAATATTATTTTCTTAAAAAGTTTAATAACAGTCTTAGCATCAGAATAGGGTAAAGCAATGGCTTCCACCCATTTTGACACATAGTCAACTGCCACTAATATGAACTGATTTCCAAAAGAGGAAGGAAAAGGTCCCATAAAATCAACACCCCATACATCAAACAATTCAACTTCTAAAATGGTATTCAATGGCATTTCATGTCTCTTACCAATGTTACCTGTTCTTTGGCAAGCATCACAAGTTAGAACATACTTATATACATCCTTAAAAATATTTGGCCAATAGAACCCAGCTTGCAATATTTTAGCAGCTGTCTTAGAGGTACTCATGTGCCCTCCACAGGAAAGAGAATGGCAATGATCTAAGATAGCATGGACCTCATCTTATGAAACACACCTCCGAATCAAACCATCTGCACATTGCTTGAATAGGAGTGGTTCATCCTAATAGTAGTGTTTAACATCTGCAAAAAACTTTTTCCTTTGCTGAAAGCTAAGATTAGGAGGTAAGATACCACATGCAAGAAAATTTACAAAATCAGCATACCAAGGAACGCATTAGATACTAAGACTCAAGAGTTGTTCATCCAGAAAAGATTCATTGATGGGAGTATTATCTGTTTCTTCTTTTTCAGATGTCAACCTAGATAGGTGGTCAGTGACCAAGTTCTCGGTACCCTTCTTATCCTTAATTTCCAAGTCAAATTCTTGCAATATGAGAATCCACCTAATTAACCTAGGCTTTGCTTCCTTTTTATTCAATAGATACTTAATGGCAGAGTGGTCAATGTAAACAGTAACATGTGAACCTACCAAGTAAGATCTAAATTTATCAAAAGCAAAGACAATAGCTAACAGTTCTTTTTCAGTTGTGGCATAATTTACCTGAGCATCATCTAGCGTCCGGCTGGCATAATGAATTACATGGAGCTTTTTATCCTTTCGTTGCCCCAACACAGCCCCTACTGCGTAATCACTCGCATCGCACATCAACTCAAACGGGAGTTTCCAATCAGGTGGTTACACGATGGGGGCAGAGATTAGAGCTTGCTTAATCCTGCAAAAAGCTTCCATACAAGATAAATCAAAATTGAAAGGCACATCCTTACCCAGAAGAGTTGTAAGAGGCTTTGTGATTTTGGAGAAATCTTTAATGAACTGACGGTAAAACCCTGCATGTCCAAGAAAACTCTGAATACCTTTTACATTTGTAGGTGGAGGAAATTTTTCAATCACTTCCACTTTAGCCTTATCAACTTCTATACCTCTCTCAGACACCAGGTGTCCAAGAACTATGCCTTCTCTTACCATAAAATGACACTTTTCCCAATTCAAGACTAGATTGGTCTCTTCACAACGCTGCAAGACTTGGCACAAATTTGTTAAACAGTTATCAAAATCCAAACCATACACTGAAAAATCATCTATAAAGACTTCCATCACATTTTCAATAAGGTCAGAAAAAATTGCTTGCATACACCTTTGAAAAGTCGCAGGTGCATTGCACAGACCAAAAGGCATACGTCTATAAGCATAAGTCCCATAAAGGCAAGTGAAGGTAGTCTTTTCTTGATCAGATGGATGAATGGGAATTTGATGAAAACCTGAATACCCATCCAAATAACAGAAATAAGAGTGTTTTGCAAGTCTTTCAAGCATCTGATCAATAAAAGAGAGAGGAAAATGATCTTTTTTCATGGCGCTATTTAACTTCCTATAATCAATGCATATGCGCCAACCAGAGACAATCCTAGTAGGAATCAAGTTATGTTTATCATTTTCAATCACAGTTATTCCCCCCTTTTTAGGCACCACATGAATAGGACTTACCCATTTACTACTATCAACAGGATATATGACTCCAACATCAAGCAATTTCAAAATTTCCTTTTTAACCACTTCTTGCATTTTTGGATTTAATCTCCTAAGTGGTTCTACTGTGGGCCTACTTTCATCTTCTACAGTAATCCTGTGCATACAAAGAGAAGGGCTAATCCCTTTGATATCCTCCATTGTATAACCTATTACCTTTCTATACAACCTAAGTTGTTTTAAAAGTTTTTCAGTTTCACATGGATTCAATTTAGCATTAACAATCACAGGATATGTGGAATTAGGACCAAGAAACCCATACCTTAAAGAAGCTGGTAAAGGCTTTAATTCCACATTGGGGCTTACCACTTTGTCACCTATGACCTCAGTATCATGTTTTAGTGGGGCCTCAGAGCAATCAGATGTTTCTGTCAGCTCAATCATGAAAACAGTTTCAAGTGGGTCATTAGGAAGGGTTACTTCCTTTACCACTTGTTCAACAAAATCCATACTACAACAAACATCATTATAAGGTTTTTCTAAAATATTTTTTAAGTTAAAATCAACCTTTTGATCTCCAACAGTTAGAGACAACTTACCATTCTTGACATCGATCACAGCACCTGCAGTTGCTAAAAATGGTCTGCCTAAAATAATAGGAATCAAAGAATCTTCATCCATTTCAAGCACAACAAAGTCAGCAGGTATAAAAAATTTTCCTACCTTAATAGGAACATCCTCTAAAATTCCTACAAGATATTTTATAGATCTATCAGCTAATTGTAAAGACATCCTAGTAGGTTTCAACTCACCCAATCCTAACTTTTCAGCAACAGATAACGGCATTAAACTCACACTCACTCCTAAATCACACAATGCTTTATCTATATTCATGTCACCAATCATACAAGGAATAGAGAAACTACCTGGATCTTAGAGCTTGGGTGGAAGCTTTCTTTGAATTAGAGCACTGCACTCTTCAGTAAGCGCAACTGTACCATCTTCCTCCAGTCTTCTTTTGTTGGACAAAATGTCCTTCAGGAACTTTGCATATGTGGGCATTTGCTGCAAAGCATCTGTGAAGGGAATATTGATATATAATTTCTTTAAAACATCAAGAAACTTACCAAATTGTTTGTCCAACTTTGCTTTAGCCAAGCGCTGAGGAAATAGAATAGGAGGTTGATATGGCTTAACCTCCTCCTTCTTTTCTTGTGGTTTCTCTTCTTCAGTCACTGGATGAGATGAAGATTCATCCACTTTCTTTTCCTCCTTTGCAGTCTTACCAACTGGCCCATCATATTGAGTACCACTCCTAAGAGTGACAGCCATGGTTTGGTTAGATGGTCCAGCCTCTGGTTTTCCAGGAAATGTTCCTGGTGCTCTTTGAGAGTAGGAGGCTTGTTGGGCAATTTGATTTTCCAGTATTTTGTTATGGGTGGCAAGAGAGTCCACTTTTGAAGCCAAGTTTTTTATTGCATCAGAGAATTCATCATTTTGTTTAAGTTGAGTAGCTACAAATGTCTCCATCAAGGATTCTAGCTTTGATTTTTGTGGAATATAGGTTCCTTGTTGAGGTTTGTAGTTACTTTGATTACCTTGGAATTGAGGTGGCCTATTTTGGAAGCCAGGTGGACCTTGTGGAGGTCTGTAGTTACCTTGATAATTTCCACCATAGTTTCCAATAGCATCCACCTGATGCATTTCTTATTCTTGATTAAGGGTCATTGCTAAATGGCAGTTTGCAGCTCCATGTCCTGAAACACCACAAACTTCACAAACAATATTAGTAGCACCTGTTGACCCTATTTTATCAAGTTTTAATGTTAATGCTTTAACTTTGGCAGAAAGTAGGGAAAGAGCATCAACAGAGTACTTACCTGGTGTTTTAGCAGGTAATCCTCTCTCAGAGTTCCACTGGTGAGTGTTTTGAGCTATTTCCTCAATCAGGTTCTCAGCTTCATCAACATTTTTACTCATGAAGGCTCCTCCAGCTACAGCATCTAAATAGATCTTTTGTGTGGAAGTTAGTCCATTATAGAAAATATGGATTGTCAACCACCTTTCTATCCCATGGTGAGGACATTCTCTTAGCAACTCCTTGTATCTCTCCCAGGCTTCATATAAGGATTCGTCATCTTTTTGTGAAAAATTTATGATTCGGTCTTGTTCCTTGGGTACTATTTATTGATAAAAGCACTGGACAATTGTTCCCAAGTCGTGATGGATCCTTCAGGAAGAGAGTATAACCACGCCCTTGCTTTATCTCTTAAATAGAAAGGGAAGAGTCTTAAGCGAATGGCATCATTGGTGGCTCTGTTCATTTTCAGGGTGTCACAGTATTCAAGAAAATTTTGAAGGTGAAGATTTGGATCTTCAAAGGGTAATCCTCCGAATTGGTTCTGTTGAACTATTGAGAGTAGTGAAGGCTTCAATTCAAAATTGTTAGCCTCCACTGTGGGTCTAAGGATGCTAGATCCTCTTCCATTTGTACTTAGAGCGGCAAAATCTCTTAAGGCTCTATTTTGGTCTGCCATTTGTTTTTCTTTTTGTTATTTTTGTTGTTTTCTTAAAGCTCTAAGCGTACGTTCTATCTCAGGGTCAAATCCTAAGTTTAGATCGACATTACGGCTTCGTCGCATAAAAAGAAAATAAATGATAAATAAAATAAACAATTACAAAAATAAAACAACAACAGATACACAAAATACAAAGTAACAAACAGAATAAAAATAAAGAAAAATATAAAAAGAAATAAACAAAACAAAAAAAATATTAACAAGTATGATCTAATCGAATTTCAATATTGCCGATATTTGAGGGACAACAGTCCCCGACAACCGCGCTAAAAACTTGATAGGGCCCGCAAGCGCATGGGTTATGTCGCGTAATATAAAAGATTATCGTTCTCCATAAGGACTGTTTTCAAAGTACCAGCATATTGAAATTTAATTATCCACACAATTGATTTTTAATGTTTTTGTAAAATAAAACACAAATTAAAAATAAATTTAGAAACAAAATTTACTTGACACTTAAAAATCAGAATTGAGAGTATCTTGGGATTTCAGGGGATCAAGACTCTATTTTATATTAATGAATTTTAACTTTTCATAAATAAGAATCAAATTAAGTTTTCCAAGGCGGGTTTTCCTTAAGCTAATTAATATGTTCCTCTCGGAATCCTATTAATGTACCTAACCTATGGAAAGCGCTGCTTAATCCTTAGAAAAGGCCCATTATCATTTTGTGAAAATCCCTTATTTATTCCCCAAAAGATTTTGATTACTTTCACGGTTTTACCGAGGTCACAAAAATTATTTCAAAACCGTAGGCTTAGTTCAAAAACTTTCCAGTAACAATAAATCTCTCGATTCTATTAATTACTTAAACTTACTAATATACCCGCAAGTATATAGTTTTATCACTTAGGTTCTTGTTAGGAATTACTAAGAGCATTGAGCATTTTTTGAACTAAATGGAAAACAGAAATTTATTTAATTCAAAGTCAAAATAACATTATCATAAAATATTATCACACCCCCTTCATCCCAAGATAATTAATTTAGTTACTCATGAAATAATTCAAATTCATATACATGATGGAAAAATAAAACATACAAGACATGGTAAAAATAAAGACTTACGGGTTTCTCCAAAAGCTTAAAATAATTTTACCACTATATTTCCTTGTTGCAATATTCCTCCACCAATTACAAATTGGAATACTCAATTTCACAACCCTCACAACTCTTACAAAACAGAAAGAAAAAGAAAATAAAAAGAGAAAGAAATGGGATAGAGAAAGAAAACAAAAGAGAAAGAAAAGAAAGGAATGAAGCTGATGAAGAATGGGATATCAAAGCGACGCTCCCCCCTGTATTTATAGAACTCTGGACGTCAATAATCATGGGGAACGGCGGCTAGTGGGACTTCTCTTTTGTCTCGTTGTCAGCCGCCCCACAAGATCAACAAATCAACTTAGATGGTGCGTTGGTGTATGATGGAGAAACAGCTTGGACCTCGACAACCATAGGGAACGGCGGCTAGTGGGAATTCTCTTTTGTCTCGTTGTCAGCCGCCCCCTCATAATTCAAGGATCCACTTGGATAGTGGGAATTCAAGTCAGCATGGGCAAACAGTGGAAATATAGAACCGGCGTTCTCCTTATGACTCGGATTAGTGCCTTAGCCAGTATCCATCCTCAGTGGGAATTAATCCGAGCGGAACAGGTGTTCTCATATATAAAAGACCGAGTGAAAGCTTGAATTCACAGATTATTGAATCAGAAATTTCTTTCCAATGAGCATTCATCAGGACCTCTGTTCATTCAGAATTTCTTCACTCGGTGTTGCTTTGTCCAGAAATGTCACTGCTTGAAGCATTCATTCGGAATTGCTTCAATCGGAGGTGCTTTACTCGGAGATATTGCTTGGGAGTAATTCAGTCGAGAACGACCCTTTCTTCGCTCCTTGAAATGATCCACTCGGACACATTCATCTGAAGTCCGACTTGCTTTTCACTCAGAATGCCCTCAATCGTCAATCAACCCATTTGGACGTATTCACTCGGAAGTCCGACTTGCTTTTCACTCAGAATTTTGGAACTTAAGAGAATCTGGCGGATAGAAGCTCTTCCCAGGTCAGAGCTTTGCTTTGCTCGGAAATACATCTCTCGACCCCAAACCACTCGGAAGTGCCTTCCGCGGAGACATCTCACTCGGGGTTAGTTTGAAACTTGTCTGCCCGAAAGAGATTCATTCCCGGTCAGACCTTTTCCTTGCTTGAAAAGACATTTCTCCGAAACACACTACTCGGAAAGGCCTTTTCTTTGCTCAAGATGCCATCTTTTCCGAAACACACCACCCGGAGACATCCTTGCCTGACAAGTGTTCTTCCGAAGTTCAGAGCTTTTTCATTCAGAATCAACTCACTCGAGAATCCTGCACTCAGAAGTAATTTTGCCCAGAAAAAGCACTTGTCCCCAAATCAGACTTGCTTCAATCAGTAATCCTTCACTCGGACATATATCTTTGGGCGATATTTATTCAAAGTCAGTACCTTTTTCACTCAGAGTGGCTGCAATCGGGAATCTTCCACTCGGATTTATTTTGAACCGGGAAGTATTCCTTCAAGGTCAGCCATTTTTCACTCGGAATGGCTTTGATCAGGAATCTTCCACTTGGATTTACCTCTAACCGGGAAATATTCACTCAAACTCAGCCATTTTTCATTTGGAGGCACCTCCTTCGGGAATCTTCCACTCGGAAACACCCTACCCGGAGATAATCCACTCGGCAATGCGTCACTCAGAGACTCCCTACTCGGAATTGATCATTCCGAGTCATCCTACTCGGAAATGATCATTCCGAGTCATCCTACTCAGAAATGATCATTTCGAGTCGGAATTCAGTCCTCTTAGAATTCTTTCCACTTGGGCCGAGCCCATTTTCATGCTTTTGTTGCTCTTTTTTCACCAGGGCTTGTTCTTCTTGTTTCTTTATCATTTGATGGTCGTTTTTCTCATGTAATACCCTTGGATTATCTTTGTATTTATTCCTTAGTTTTATTAATTTCTGCAAAATAAAATACCCAAGTAGAATATAGTGGAAAGAAAGCGAAAATCATAAAAATTAAAGAAATATAGTGCATAATGATTAAAATCCTAAGCAAACTAAATCTAATTTATTGTGTTATAAAACACTTATCAAAGTGCCACTCCAGAACTTCAGCATTTGTACGCCCATCACATGCTAAATTTGATAAATCAATTTTAATACACTTCTTATAGTTTTACACTTGGGGTTTATTATATATTTACTATGTTTAATGATAGTATTTTGATTAAGTTTTATGTTGTTTAGTGTAATTAAAGTATTATGTTTATATGTTTCAATTTTCTTTTTTTGTTTGTATCTTGAGTATCTTGCCTTAGGCTTTTGTGATCCAAATGGGCTAATCTTGGAGCCCATGGAAAGCTAAGACAGAGGCCTACATCATGATGATCATATTTGGTTATTTTACATCTGAAAATAATGAAGAAATGGAGCTTGAATCAATCAGCCCACATGTGTTCCACCAGCATTGATATATTTCACCAAAACACACATATCTAGAGTTGTAGATGTCCAAATGACCTGATTCTTGCGCCCAATTCTTAATAAGACAAAGATCTACAACTTTCATGTTGACAATTTTATGAAATTAGGCCATTTAGAAGGTCATATTTGACTTGCAAGGTGGAGAAGATAAAGAGGAGATGAATTTCAAACCCTACCATTATCTTCTTTTGAATTATTGTAATTTCAAGCCCACCAATATTGAAAAAATACATTAGTGATCAGAAAATGAATGTATAGTGGTATGATACATTGCCTATAAATAGATGCTTGAAGTTGTAAGGAAGATACACAAGAGATACATAAGAAATACATGCTTTAGTTTTCATTACATTTCTATATCTTTGCTTTAGTTTCTTAAGTCTTAGTTCTTTCTCTTGCTTTATTTCTTTGTTCTATATTCCATTCCTCAAGTTATGATTTTTATTTCCCTTCCTCAATATCAAGTAAGTTAATTTCATTATTTGTTATTTACTTTTATAATCAAAGATATAGTTAATTTAATATTATCTTTCATTGTTAAAAATTATAATGGAAGCTTAATCTTTTAAAATCAACTCAAGAAATTTAATTTTTCTTTATGTTAACTTTGAGTTCTTGCTCTAAATGTTTTGATTGAAGATAATTACTTTTCTTTGTTTCTCAAATACTTATGATGGTAGATTATTCAAGTATATAACCGATTGATATATAATTAAACAATCTATAATCTAAAATAATGTTGGTTGGTTAATTAATAATCAATTTGAGAACAAAGATTAAGTCACCAAATAAGAGATTTCTATTTAGTTTCTTAACTCAATCAAACTATGGTTTTAAAGTTATTTTAGTAATTAATAAGAATATATCGATTGATTATTCTTATTAGATCATTAATTCAATTTTAGAAGATTTTCTAGAATATAATCATTTAGTGATTCCAAATGATTCAAGGTTGAGAAATTAATTATATTTAATCATATTTGTGATCAATGATTAGTTAACTAAAGATTTATTAATTTCTTGGGTTGGTTATTTCTAAATTTGATTATTCACTCACTTATAAATTTTCTTTTTGCACTATTATATAATTACTTAGTTTTCCTTTCAATCTCAACACAAACCTCCCTTTGTTATAATTAAATTGAGTGTAACTAATTTAACTAAGGTCCTCGAGAGATGACTAAGGTTGTTCACCTTATACTATATTAATTTAACTTTTTATTTGACCGACAACGACAGCATGTCAAATTTGGCGTCGTTGCCGGGGACATTTGGTCCTAATTATTTGCATTTAATTACCTAATATGTTTTACATTTTTTTTGTAGGTGTGTTGAAGATATTCAGGTTTGGTTGAATGTGAGCTTGTTTAAAAAAATAAAAAAATCCACTTTATTATATTATTATTTATTATTCAAAAAAAGGTAAAAAATATTAAAAAATAAAATATTTAAATATTTAAATACATGTTCTAAGCATTAAATAATTAAAATGATAACTTTTTTCATTTTATTACATAGTTGTAGTATCTTTTTGCAATATGTATAAATGTATTATGCACCACTAGATCTAACCCTGAACCATTACATCCTTTTGATCCTGAAATAGATAGAAAATTTCATCAACTAGTTAGACCATCCAAGAGACTATTAGGCAATAATAATGAAACAAATAATAATATTGTAGCTAATAGCATAAGTAGTGAAACTAAACCTTCAACTTCTGAGCATTTGTATAACATGGCTGAAAAGACATTAAGAGAACTAGCTACACCAGATGTCACTAATCAAACATCATGCATCTTATATCCTGATGAAGATGTGCCTTTTGTGCTTAAAACTGGTTTAGTTCATTTGTTGCCTAAGTTTCATGGTCGTGTTGTTGGAAATATGCACTAAAAGCCTATATAGGTTCGCATCATTTTGAATAAGTCATTTTTTGTTAAATAGTTTAACAACTTTTACATATCCTTGGAGTAATAGGTCATATGAGAGTTATTCCTAAAATGTCCCTAGTCAAGTATTTACGTGGGGACATGTAAATACATTAGGACTAGTGTGTGAATGTACTGATGATCTGATCTCACAGATCATGGATATAAATGATATCAAGTCTTCACACGGGCACACATTAAGAGTAATGATGTACTGGACAGACCCACCATGAGAACGTTGCATGGATCGTTACATGAATGTCATAAACGATTCTCAATGTGATAATGATATATGTAGTCCTTTGACCTGAAGTCACTACGATTCCTACATAAGGAGTTTATTGTTTTAATACAATCAAACGTCTTCTGTAATAAGAGGACTATAAAGGTTGTGGTTAGGCAATGTACAAATTATGTAGAGGGATGTGGGTGATGTAGATGGGATTTGTCTCTCCTATGTGACAGGAGTGATATCAATAGGCCACTTGATGGAGTGAGACTAAGGAAATGCATGGCCATGCTAGAAAGAATAAATATTGGATATTTATTCGGATAAAGTCTACTCCGGTATCAAGTAAAATAAATTGGACCGTACAAGGATGACACGACCATGCCTTGGGCCCAATTAGGATATCGTGACAAAAGGAACAAACATATAAAATAATTATCACTTATAGGTTATGTTGTTAATAAATAATATTCAGATATAATGATGCATTGCTAGATGCCGCTCTTATTTTATATTAATAATAAAATAGTTTATTATTAATATAACCGAGTATTTTACCTATAGGGTCACACACATAGAGTAAGCCCATCAAAAAATAGCTTTTTATTTTAGTTGGACTAAAATAAGACTATTGGGCGTAACTCATTTAGAATGAGTAAGAAGCCTACTCTTTAGAGAGCAAATTAGGTCAAACCTAAGCCTATAAATAGAGCATAAGATGCTCATAAGCGGCTAACCTAAAGAGACACAAAAATATGCAAAAGTTGCAAAAGCTACACGCCGTCAAACTAGCATTTGGAAGGTGTAGCATTTCTGGTGGGAGTACTCGTGTGGACTCCTAAAGGACGAGGCTACGATTGCTTCAATATTCTTCAAGAGGTAATCCTAAAACGCAATTTGTTTTGTGTGTTTGTCTTATGCTTTGAAACACGGCGCTTTGCAAATCCTATGGGAATCCTTATATTTCCGCTGCTCATACACTAGGGATTCCTAACACGTGCAGGTGAAGATCCTCATAAACACTTAAAAACATTTCATATCCTTTGCTCTACCATGAAACCTGAAGGGGTTTTAGAAGAACATGTAAAACTTAAAGCTTTTCCTTTCTCCCTAGCATATATTGTTGAGGATTGGTTATTTTATCTTCCTGTTGGCTCCATTACTTGTTAGGATGACCTCAAGAAAATGTTTCTTGAAAAGTTTTTCCCTGCTTCAAGAACTTTCTCAATTAGAAAAGAAATACGTGGCATCCGACAACATGACCGGGAAAATCTTTATAAATACTAGGAAAGATTTAAAAGATTATGTGCTAGTTGTCCCCATCACCAAATTACAGACCAACTTCTCATACATTATTTCTATGAAGGTCTTAATCCAATGGATAGAGCTTTGGTTGATGCGACTAGTGGCGGTGCTTTGCAAAATAAAACTACAAATGCAGCAAAAACTTTAATTGAGAACATGCCCGCTAATGCTCAACAACATGCCACTAGAAATAATTCTGCAGTAATTAAAGAAGTCCATGAAATTGAAACTACTAATGATGGAGATAAAAAATGGGAAAGTAAATTTGCTGATCTAGCAACATTTATGAAAAATATCATTGTGTCTCAAAAATAACAACCTGCAACCCCTGCTAAGGTATGTGCTATTTGTACTTCATTAGATCATTATACCGATTGTTGTCGTACACTACAGGAAGATAAAATTCCTGATGAAATCCTCAAGTATGTGCTGTCAACTTATACAATAGCAGACTACCACAATAACAACATAACAATTATGATCTCTCTTCTAATAGATATAATCCTGATTAGAGAAATCACCATAATTTAAGATGGGGTAATTCCTCACAACAACCCCATATACCTTTTCAGATAAACACTAGACCAAATAGACCTTATCAACCTCCTCATGTATAACAACAAGCAACATAAATAGTTACACCTTCCACTGAGAAATCAAATTTGGAGGAATTGATAAAGTAAATGTCAGTAGACAATTTAAACTTCCAAAAGAGAACTGAGGCTACAATTCAGACTCTTGAAAATAGGATTGGTCGATTGGCTACATCTTTAAACCATTTACAGTCTCAAGGTTCAGATAAGTTATCTGCTCAGATAATTGTTAATCCTAAAAATGTAAGTGCAATTACTTTAGGATCTGGTAAAGATATCCATGGACCAGAAAAACAACAACAAACTTAAAATACTATTGTCATAAAAACATACAGAAGAAGTTTTAGATAGTTCAAGTAATAATAGTAATGATATATCTCTTACGAATCCTTCTTTTGCAGTAAGTCCTGATAAACAACATATCCCTATTCCATTTCCAAAAAGATAAAAATCTATGCAAAATAAGAAAATAGATGGGGAAATCTTGGAAATATTTAAAAAAGTAGAGGTAAATATACCTTTATTAGGAGTCATCAAGCAGATTCCAAGATATGCCAAATTCCTTAAAGAACTATACACAAATAAAAGAAGGCTAAAAGATAATGAAAGGATTAACATAAGTAGAAATGCATCTGCATTAATTAAGAAACCTTTGTCACATATACCAGAAAAATGTAAAGACCCTGGGACATTTACCATTCCATGCATAATAGGAAATAACAAATTTGAAAATGTCATGCTAAACTTAGGTGCATCCATTAATGTTATGCCTATGACTGTATTTACTTCACTTTCCTTTGGACCTTTGCAAACTATAGGTGTGGTGATACAATTAGCAAATTGAAGCTCTGCACATCCTGCAAGAATCATTGAAGATATCCTTGTTAATGTTAATGATTTAATTTTTCCTGCATATTTTTATGTTCTAGATATGGAAAGTGAGACTTCCACCAATAAAGCTCCAATAATTTTAGGTAGACCATTCTTAAAAACAGCTAGGACAAAGATAGATATGCATGCAAGAACACTTTCAATGGATGTTGAATTTAATATTCTATTCCATTGAAAGTGTTCCTACATGCACATCTATCTTTGTCCTAGCTGTTTTTAAGAATGGTCAACCTAAAATTATTGGAGCTTTATTGGTGGAAGTCTCACTTTCCATATCTATAACATAAAAATCTGCAGGAAAAATTAAATAATTAACATTAACAAGGACACCTTCAATGATTCCTACAGGATGTGCAGAGCTTCAATTTACTAATTGTATCAGCACACCTGTAGTTTGCAAAGGTCCAAGGGAAAGTGAAGTAAATATAGTCACAGGCATAACATTAATAGATGCACCTAAGTCCTACATGACATTTTCAAATTTGTTATTGCCTATTATGCATGGAATGGTAAATGTCCCAGGGTCTTTACACTTTCCTGGTATATGTGACAAAGGTTTCTCAATTAATGCAGACATATTTCTACTTATGGTAATCCTTTCATTGCCTTTTAGCCTTCTTTTATTAGTGCATAGTTCTTTAAGGAATTTGGCATATCTTGGAATCTGCTTGATAGCTTCTAATAAAGGTATATTTACCTCTACTTTTCTAAATGTTTCTAAGATTTCCTCATCTATTTTCTTATTTTGTATTGATTTTTGTCTTTATGGAAATGAAAGAGGGATATGTTGTTTATTAGGACTTGCTGCAAAGGAGGATTAATAAGAGATATATCATTACTATTATTACTTGAACTATCTAAAACTTCTTCTGTATGTTTTTCTGTGACAATAGTATTTTTAGTTTGTTATTGTTTTTCTGGTCCATGGATAGCTTTACCAATCTTAAAGTAATTGCACTTACATTTTTAGGATTAATAATTGTCTGAGCGGATAACTTATTTGAACCTTGAGACTGCAAATGGTTTAAAGATGTAGCCAATTGACCAATCTGGTTTTCAAGAGTTTGAATTGTGGCCTCAGTTCTCTTTTGGAAGTCTAAATTGTCTACTAACATTTGCTTTATCAATTCCTCCAAATTTGATTTCTCAGTAGAAGGTGCAACTATTTGTATAGCTTGTTGTTGTACATGAGGAGGTTGATAAGGTCTGCTTGGTCTAGTGTTTGTCTAAAAAGGTGCATGGGATTATTGTGAGGAATTACCCCATCTTAAATTAGGGTGATTCCTCTAACCAGGATTATATATGTTAGAAGAGAGATCATAATTGTTATGTTGTTGTTGAGGCAGTCTGCTATTATATAAGTTGACAGCACATACTTGAGGATTTTTATCAAGAATTTTAGCTTCTATAATGTACGACAACAATTGGTATAATGATCTAATGAAGTACAAATAGCATATACCTTAGCAGGGGTTGCAGGTTGTTGTTTTTAAGACACAATAATATTTTTCATAAGTGTTACTAGATTAGCAAATTTACTTTCCCATTTTTTATCTCCATCATTAGTAGTTTCAATTTCATGGACTCCTTTAATTACTAAAGAATTATTTCTAGTGGCATGTTGTTGAGCATTAGCGGCTATGTTCTCAATTAAAGTTTTTGCTGCATTTGTAGTTTTATTTTGTAAAGCACCGCCATTAGCTGTATCAACCAAAGTTTTATCCATTGGATTAAGACCTTCATAGAAATATTGTATGAGAAGTTGGTATATAATTTGGTGATGGGGATAACTAGCACACAATCTTTTAAATCTTTCCTAGTATTCATAAAGATTTTCTCGGTCATGTTTCCGGATGCCACATATTTCTTTTCTAATTGAGAAAGTTCTTGAAGCAGGGAAAACCTTTTCAAGAAACATTTTCTTGAGGTCATACCAACTAGTAATTAAGCCAGGAGAAAGATAAAATAACCAATCCTCAGCAATATCTACTGGGAGAAAGGAAAAGCTTTAAGTTTTACAAGTTTTTCTGAAACCCCTTCAGGTTTCATGGTTGAGCAAAGGATATGAAATGGTTTTAAGTGTTTATGAGGATCTTCACTAGTACTGTGATATCCCGGCGCTGTTGAGGGTGGGGAGTGAACGCCAGTGCATGGGAACAAACAATGAGCGACTCCTGGCAGGCTTCCAGCGGGGAATGTGACATCTCGAGCACTGTTGAGGGCGAGGAGTGATCGCCGGTGCATAGGCATGGACACGGAGCGACTCCTGGCAGGCTTCCAGTGGGAGGAACACATGAACGAACTGAATACATACCAGAATAAGAGGGATCCAAAGACTGTATAGGTATAGGACTATACAATCAAGGATAGCTTAAAGAAATAAATTCGTACTACCTATACCAACAAATGTATTAGCCTTTTCGGTGGCCTATCACTTAAGAACTCCAAAGTTAAGCGTGCTTAACTTGGAGTAATTCTGGGATGGGTGACCTCCTGGGAAGTTCTTAAAAAATGTGTGAGTGAGGACAAAAGCACATTGGAAAGGTCTCGTGTTGGTCTGTGGGGAGAGTCGTTCATTCCTAAAAAGTGGCTGGGGCGTTACAGTGGTCTCAGAGCCTAGTCTCTCCTAGTACGCTATGGTTCGGGGATGAACCAGGCGGAAGCTGGTGGGCATGTGACATCCTGGCGCTGTTGAGGGCGGGGAATGATCGCCGGTGCATGGGCACGGACAAGGAGCGGCTCCTGGCAGGCTTCTAGTGGGAAGGACACATGAACGAACCGAATACATACCAGAATGAGAGGGATCCAAAGACTGTATAGGTATGGGACTATACAGTCAAGGATAGCTTAAAGAAATAAATTTGTACTACCTATACCAACAAATGCATTAGCCTTTTTGGTGGCCTATCACTTAAGAACTCCAAAGTTAAGCTTGTTTAACTTGGAGTAATTCTGGGATGGTTGACCTCCTGGGAAGTTCTTAGGAAATGTGTGAGTGAGGATAAAAGCACATTAGAAAGGTCTTGTGTTGGTCTGTGGGGAGAGTCGTTCATTCCTGAAAAGCGGCCGGGGCGTTACATGTACGACCATGAAACTTAGGCAACAAATGAACTAAACTAGTTTTAAGCACAAAAGGCATATCTTCTTCAGGATATAAGATGCATGATATTTGATTAGTGGCATCTGGTGTAGCAAGTTCTCTTAATGTCTTTTCAGCCATGTTATACAAATGCTTAGAAGTTGAAGGTTTAGTTTCACTACTTATGCTATTAGCTACAATATTATTGTTTGTTTTGTTACTATTGCCTAATAGTCTCTTGGATGATCTAACTAGTTGATGAAATGTTCTATCTATTTCAGGATCAAAAGGATGTAATGGTTCGGGATTAGATCTAGTGATGCACAATACATAGATACATATTGCAACAAGATACTACAACTATGTTATAAAATGAAAAATGTTATCATTTTAATTATTTAATGCTTTGTACATGTATTTAAATATTTAAAGATTTTATTTTTTAATTTTTTTTACTTTTTTGAATGATTACAAATAAGATTACTAGAAAGTAAATAAAAATATAATAAAGTGGATTTTTTTATTTCTTTTAACAAGCTCACATTCAACCAAACTTGAATATCTTCAACACACCTACAAAAAAATGTAAAACATATTAGGTAATTAAATGCAAATAATTAGGACCAGAGGTCCCCGACAACGGCGCTAAATTTGACACACTGTCGTTGTTGGGTCAAATAAAAAGTTAAATTAATATAGTATAAGGTGAACAACCTTAGTCGTCTCTCGAGGACCTTAATTAAATTAGTTACACTCAATTCAATTATAACAAAGGGGGGTTTATGTTGAGATTGAAAGAAAAATTAAGTAATTATATAATAGTACAAATAGTAAATTTATGAGTGAGTGAATAATCAAATTTAGAAATAACCAACCCAAGAAAATAATAAATCTTTAGTTAACTAATCATTGATCATAAATATGATTAAATATAATTAATTTCTCAACCTTGAATCATTTGGAATCCCTAAATGATTATATTCTAGAAAATCTTCTAGAATTGAATTAATGAACTAATAAGAATAATCAATCGATATATTCTTATTAATTACTAAAATAACTTTAAAACCATAGTTTGATTGAGTTAAGAAACTAAATAGAAATCTCTTATTTAGTGACTTAATCTTTGTTCTCAAATTGATTATTGATTAACCAACCAACATTATTTTAGATTATAGATTGTTTAATTATATACCAATCGGTTATATACTTAAATAATCGACCATCATAAGTATTTGAGGAACAAAAAAAGTAATTATCTTCAATCAAAATATTAAGAGCAAGAACTCAAAGTTAACATAAAGAAAAATTAAATTTCTTGAGTTGATTTTAAAAGATTAAGCTTCCATTATAATTTTTAACAATGAAAGATTATATTAAATTAACTATATCTTTGATTATAACTTGATATTGAGGAAGGGAAATAAAAACCATAACTTGAGGGATGGAATATAGAACAAAGAAATAAAGCAAGAGAAAGAACTAAAACTTAAGAAACTTAAGCAAAGATATAGAAATGTAATGAAAATTAAAACATGTATTTCTTATGTATCTCTTGTGTATCTTCCTTACAACTTCAAGAATCTATTTATAAGTAAGGTATCATGACACTATACATTCATTTTCTGATCATTAATGTATTTTTCAATATTGGTGGGCTTGAAATTACAATAATTCAAAAGAAGATAATGGTAGGTGTTGAAATTCATCCCCTTTTTTATCTTCTCTACCTTGCGAGACAAATATAACCATCTAGATGGCCTAATTTCACAAAATTATCTACATGAAAGTTGTATATCTCTGTCTTATTGAGAATTTGGCGTAAGAATTAGGTCATTTGGACATCTACAACTCTAGGTATGTGTGTTTTAGTGAAATAAGTCAATGCTTGTGGGACACCTGTGGGCTGATTGATTTAAGCTCTATTTCTTCAATATTTTCATATGTAAAATAACCAAATATGATTATCATGATGTATACCTTTGTCTTAGCTTTCCATGGGCTCCAAGATTAACCCATTTGGACAAAAGCCTAAGTTATCGCCAAAACAAGGCAAGATACTCAAGATACAAACAAAAAATGAAAATTGAAACATATAAACACAATACTTCAATTGCACTAAACAACAAAAAACTTAATTAAAATACTATCATTAAACATAGTAAATATATAATAAACCTCAAGTGTAAAACTATAAGAAGTGTATTAAAATTAATTTATCAGCACTCATGCTCAACCATCAGGCACATATCAAGACTCACATGTGGTAACATTCACTAGCGTGAGTCCACGCTAGGTAATGCTTCTATTATCACTGCCACTCCAAGAACCAAGTGTTCTAACACTAATCCCACGTTACATCCATAGGCTCATATTGTTCACATCAGTCGCTACTTCAGGAGCTTAGCGTCCATACACTGGCTGGTAGCATTCGAACGCTCACTTCCTGTTCCATGTTTCCCATCATCATCGTTTGTACACTGGTGGCCAATATTTATACGCCAAGGCACTCGTGTTTCACTTAGCTATATTCAAATTGTGTACCTTTTTAATTTTAGTTAAGTTATTTAATTATTTATACCTTTTAATTAATGGGACTTTCTGTAAATAATTTTAGCTTAGGCTTTAATTAGAATAAGAAAGTATATATTCATGTAATGTAAGAGGGATCAATAACTAATTATCAGATTCTAACTTCATTTTCAGATTTCTTTCCTCTCTCTAGATTTTCTCTTTCTCTAAATTCTCTTATCCCTAACCTCAATTCTTTGTATCCATTTTCATTTTCCTTCCATGAATGTCCAATTCTCTTGGATTAGGATTGAAAGAGGCTGCCATATCTCTAAATCTCAAGTAATATAGCTAAAGATGTATTGGAGTAGGTTTTAGACATCAGCTTTTATTCATCTTTAACCCTAGGATTGGGAAATCTAGACATTTTGAAGTTCTCACTATAAAGCAATCATGGTGAGGAATTCTTATTCGTATTTGCTAACCTAGTTATTATACCTAAGGAATTAGGATTGTGATAGGGTTTACCTTAATTTTATATCTAAATTCAACTAAAAACTGATACCTAAGGGATTAGGATTAGCCATAATGATAATTACATAAGGAATTAGGAGTTATCCATCTGCGAGATTGAATTATACTTTGTTTGTATCTACCGCTGAGTTTATGCGAATTAGAGTTATGGTGTGCTAATTTCAGTTCCAATTTGTGTGTTTAGTATAGTTTAGTTGTTAACATAATTTTACTTAGTGACACCATTGTTGAAAATTCACCAAAACAATATAAAATTCAAAAAACTTAAAGACTTTAATGGCTTTACGGGTAAGGTTCAATTAGAGACCCCTCAAGATTGTGGTACTTTACACAATCCCCGTGGGAACGATCAAATATTCTACATCTTAATTATTGGTGCACTGGCCATAGAAATTCACCTTCTGATTATTTCGCATCAATGTGTCCTTGTACTGATGTTGAATGATTTAGGGTGTTGAGTTCATGAGAAATCAGTTAAATGGGTGATAATGAGGAACTATACAGATGTTATTTGGATTGGTGAGGTTTTAGGATCACTAGACAGGTTGTATAACTCGTATTCCATGTTTGAAATATGATTGTGATGTTTTAGTCCCAATTGGATGGGTGAAAAGTGATATTGGTTGTCTATATATAGCTTTGAAATGGTTCAAATGCATTTTATCACATATCTCTCTCTTATTTTTAGGTGTAGTAAGTCCCTGTAGGTCATAAATAATATAAATATGCTTATGCTAAAATTTGGTGTCATTTGGAGTTAAATTGGATGAGTTAGAAGGTTTAGAAGTTGGCCTGGACAAATTATGCATTTCTCGCTTAAGCGAGCATTCTCTCACTTGAGCGAGCCCCGACAATTATGGGTTTTGGTCTCTAGTTGTCCCCGCTTAAGCGATATGCAGTGGCTTGGTTAATGGTGTTTTCTCGCTCAAGCGAGAATGGTGTCACTTATAGGTGATTCTATCACTTTTTCCCTCAAGCGAGTTTCCCTCGCTTAAGCGAGACCCTGAGTGGAGGATTTTGCTGTTTAGGTTATAAATGACTTTTCCAGGGCCCTTTTTAATGGTTTTTAATTATGGCAACCCTTATGTTTCCATTGTTTATTGTCGGGGACTTGTTAAACATGAAAAATTTACCCTGTTTTTACCAAACCCCGGGATAAATGTATGAAATCAATAAGGGAATGTTGTAGGTGATGTTTTGATTATCTATGGCATTAAGCCATTCGTTGTATGTTGTGTGCATATTAGCAGGTTTTATGGATTCCTATGGCATTAAGCCAATATTTAGGATTAACATATGAATTCTATGTGGGTAAACATAATGTGGTTAATGGCATGATGATGTTAGTATTAGCCATGTGAAGTTATATTGCATTAAAGAGAAATAAGTGCTTTTTGGTCAATGGATAAGGTGAAATAGAGTGTTGGTGGGATCTATAATCCCTGGAGGGTACCGATAGGGCCCTGGTGATGTTGTTAATGTAGTTATGTAGGAAGAGTAAGGTGTGAGTTGCAATTTAAGTGATTTGCAGGGTGTTGTTGCATGAAATTAAGTGAATTGCATTTTCGCGCATATCTTGGTCGTAGGAGGAATTTTTAGTATGGATTGTGCCAGCAAGTCTGGAACAAGGGAAATATAGTGCCCATGGAGTTTTATAGAAATTAGAGTTGAAGTGAGCAAGTTAGGCAGTGTAGAAGTTGGCCTAGAGGCCAAATTCTGCATAATTATGCAGAGCTAGGTATCTGGTAATTGATAATATAATTGATTACCAATGGGGCATGTTTCTTAACTACGCATAATCGATTACCAGGCCTGGTGTAATTGATTACAGGTTTCCTGTAAATGATTACCAACAGCAAAAAATTGGGGGTTTAAATGGTTTTAAGTAACGTAGCCCTTAGGTTCCTACTATTTATTATCGGGGAAGTTTTGAAAGTAAAAAATTTACTCTTGTTTTACTAGACCCCAAAATAAATTTCAGGAATTGCTAAGGGGGTGTTACACTTTGGATAGGGAAAGACTCTATGGTGGTTTCTGTTGGATTCTATAGTCACCTTGATTGGGCTCAAGGCCGGTCTACAACACCTAAGTTGATGTATCGCTTCCATTGAGAGTGACCGGTGTTGCAAGATGGGCAAGCAGTTTAGTACCGATTAAAAAATCTATGAATATATGTTGAAACAATTTAAATAGTAGTATTAGTCCCATCGATAGAGTCGGATCCGCATGCATATGCATTAGCATATGATGCTGCGAGGCAGCTTATGGTGTATACTATGTGATTAGCATATTTGTGACTATGTTGATATGCTAAATAGAAATGTGTATAGTGATGAATTATAATGGTTAATGATTAATATGATGGTTGTTAGAACTAGATGGATGTTGATGCATGATATAGTTGAATTCAGTTCAATATTTGTCATTTAACATATATATATATGCTCACCTCTGCACCAAATTTTGTTATGCAGTGAACTTAGAATATGAAGAAGATTAGTGAAGGCCAGAGATGCCTTGGGGAATGGATCCCTTGTCGGACTGTGTGGGATGTATATATATAATTATTACATATACTGATGTCATAGCCTTGGCTGACTCATTTTGTTAAAGTTTTATGTAAATTGTATAAAGTACTTGAGCTGGTATACCCTTATTAGTGACACCAAAAATTATGTTAAAAATTTGATAAATGAATGAGGGTGCCAACGTATCTTCTAATATAGGAATGTGCATGTTAGACAATGTATGTGTGACTATTATCTGGTGCTGACACCGATATTTGGTATAAGTTGAGGGTCAAATCTGACATCGGGTCCCTCACGCCGAGCTATGTATTTTGGGGGAAAATTTCTCGTGTTTCTTTTGTAAGTGCGTTACAAT
The DNA here is from genome assembly GCA_037962975.1 of Clitoria ternatea. Classification (NCBI taxonomy): domain Eukaryota; kingdom Viridiplantae; phylum Streptophyta; class Magnoliopsida; order Fabales; family Fabaceae; genus Clitoria; species Clitoria ternatea. Next base: position 27,547,957 of record CM075671.1, on the reverse strand, counting down.
TTTAATGGTAATAGAGCATGGGGTTACTCTAATATCGGGGTGTCACAAATTTTAATAGTATCAGAGCAGACTTTAAGGTCCAAGGATAACTTTTGCTTGCTGTAAATAAGCGGTTATCATTTGCAATATGACTAATTGTCATAATTGTTGGTGCGATACCCTATGGGTGTCATACATTTTGTGTATATACCAAGATGGATTGTTAGATGTTGAGTGATAAATGTGTCTAACTTTATATGGTGGATTCCTTACCTTCTGAAAACCTATTGAAGTGCGGTGTGATTTTCAGGATAAGCAATGGTGAGTCGCTAGGGCATGGATGCTATGGTGGCAGCATTTTATCGCTTTTTTGATATTCTTGAAAGGCCGGGCCAACCCCAAGCTCATGATCAACAAGGATTAGACTGCTTCTGAAAGTAGAAACCGAATAAGTTTCATGGAGGATTCAATCCTGAGCTAGCATATGCTTTGGATTCAGGATTTAGAGTGTATTTTTGGAAGTCTGCAGTGCACTGAGGCATAAAAAGTAAAATATGTTATGTCATGCTTTGAAAGAAAGTTGAGAATTGGTGGAAGATTGCAAAGGCAAGGATGATAGTCGTGGGGACCAAGTTAATATGGGAGAATTTCAAGGCATGTTTCCTGGAAAAGTACTTTCTCGACACCGTAAGGAGCCGAAAAGACTAGAATTCATGGAGCTCAAGCAGGGTTCGATGTCTGTGGAGGAGTACATTGTAAAGTTTGAAGAGCTATGTTTGTTCTATCCCACGTTTCAATAATCGGGGACTAAAGGTTCCAAATGTATTAAGTTTAAAAGTGGGTTAAGGCTGGAAATTAAGAAGGCTTTTTCGGCATTAGGAAATTTGGAGTTTTTTGGTGTTGGTGAATAAATGTAGAATTTATGAAGAAGATGATAAGGCCTATACAGGTCAAAGTAGTAATAGTGATGCGTTGTTGAAGCCTTAACATCCTAGCTTTAAAAAGCAGGGCCGTTCTAGACAAGACTGGAACCAAAATGAATTGTCCTCTCAGTCCCGAGGACGAGGTGGACAGGGAGGCTGAGTTGTGGCCGTCCTCAAAAGGGCAAGTGCTTTAAATGTATAGGAGATCATTTTGTTAGGGACTACGATCGTGATGAAGTTGTTTGTTATCAGTGCAAAGAGAAAGGGCATATTCGACTTAATTGCCCTCAAACTTAGCAGGAAGATAACGTTAATACTAACAGGGGTAGTCTCTGAAGTCGAGGCCATGGACGAGGTAATCACGGAGGTCACATAAATGGTGGACGTGGCAATTCTATGGTTGGTAGCAATATGGGCTATAATGGGAATGTTAACCCATAAGCAGCAGGTCGAGTGTTCACGATCAATGCAGAGCAAGCTACACAAGTAGGTGATATGGTGCAAAGTAAGTGCACTTATAAATAATTTTGAATTATCTGTGATGTTTGGCTCAAGTGCCACCCATTCTTTTATCTCTCAAGAGTGTGTTAGATACCTTAAGCTACCTACTGAGATGTTGAAACATGATCTATGTGTGTCTACGCCTATGGGCTCTTGCTTGAGAACCGTGACGAAATGCATTGGTGTTGATATGTTGTTGGAGGATAGGAGGTTTGTTGTTACGTTGGTTTGTTTACCCCTAAAAGGCTTAAAGGTTATCCTAGGCATGGATTAGCTAGTAGCCAACAAGGTAATGGTGGATTGTCAAAATAAGAGGGTGATCTTTCCAATGAGAAATACCGAAGACTTTATAGTTCAAGGTATATATCAACTATTTGTAATGCTAACTATAGCTGATGGAAAAAGTGAACCTAAAATAACTAAAATCCCAGTCGTGAGTGTTTTTTTGGATGAAGTTTCAGAAGAGGTTCCTGGTATACCACCTGTGAGGGACGTTGAGTTTACGATTGATTTGGTACCTAGAGTTGAACTAGTCTCCAGAGCCTCCTATAGGATATCCCTAATGGAATTAGCTGCGCTGAAGAAGCAAGTTGAAGAAGCAGTTCATCTGACCCATTACGTCCTGTGGGGTGTTCTGATGTTATTAGTCAAGAAGAAGGATCGTAGTATACGATTATGCATAGATTATCAACTATTGAATCAAGAACAGATATCCTCTACCACACATTGATGATCTCATTGATCAATTGAGGTGAGCTTCAGTCTTTTCATAAATTGACTTGTGATCCGGGTACCATTAAATTTGAGTGAAAGCTTTCGATATTCTAAGACGGAGTTTAGGACTCGGTATGGTCATTTTGAATATGTGGTGATGTCGTTTGGTGTGACGAATGCTCCTTCTATATTCATGAATTATATAAATAACATTTTTCATCCTTATTTAGATCGTTTTGTCGTGGTGTTTATTGATGACATCTTAGTTTATTTGAAGTCACACCGGGAGCACGGAGAGCATCTTCGTTTAGTACTTCAGGTACTATGGGAGAAGCAACTATTTTCCAAGCTATCCAAGGGTGAATTCTGGTTGGATCGAATCTAGTTTTTAAGGCAAGTTATTTTGAAGGATGGGGTAGTCGTAGAGCCATCTAAAGTAGAGACTGTTATGGTATGCAAACGACCCAAATCTATTTCTAAAATTTGAAGCTTTATGGGTCTAGCTGGTTATTATAGAAAATTCATTGAAGGATGCTCCAAGGTAGTGTTGCCCATGACTAAGTTAACCAAGAAGGGTGTTCTACTTGTGTGGACCCCAGAGTGTGAGAGAAGTTTCTAAGCATTGAAGGCTACGCTGATCTCAACGTCAGCGTTGCCTAAATTACAAGAAAGTTTGGTGGTATATTATGATGCATCCAGGCTGGGTCTAGGATGTGTGCTTATGCAGAGGAATCATATGTTGCTTATGCCTTAAGGCAGCTGCGACCGCATGAGCGGAATTACCCCACACACAATTTAGAGTTAGCAGTTGTGGTTTTTGCACTAAAAATCCAGAGGCACTATCTATATGGAGCCAAATTTGTGGTATAAAGTGATCGCAAAAGCTTAAAGTATTTGTTTGATCAGAAGGAATTAAATATATGGCAAAGAAGATGGATGAAGTTCTTGAAAGATTATGATTTTGAGCTGAGGTATTATCCCAGAAAGGTGAATGTTGTTATGGATGCATTAAGCCGAAAGTCTATACATGTAGCCTTGATGATGATAAAGAAGATGGAGTTGCTGGAACAGTTCATAGATATGAATCTGACTGTTGATGTTACCTCGCCCGATAAGGTAATTGTAGGCACTTTGAAAGTGGCGAATGAGTTTTTGAAGCTCGTGTATGAGTAACAGTTGTCTGATCCTTACCTCTTGAAGTTAAGAGAGGCTCAGGATGGTGGTAAGGACTTATCTTTGATTGAATGCCCGGATGGGATTTAAAGGATCAATGGCAGAATTTACGTTCCTAATACTAGTGGATTAAGGGAAATGATTTTGGAAGAAGCTTATAGGAGTATGTTGAGTATCCTTCTGAGTACTACAAAGATGTATTAGAATCTGAAGGAGAATTTCTGGTGGCAAATATTGAAGAAAGACATTATCATATATGTTACCTTTTGCATTATTTGTCACAAGGCTAAGCTCGAACACCAGAGACCGTTTGGTGGCTTGTAACCTCTTGAAATTTTGGTATGGAAGTGGGACGATATTGCTATGGATTTTGTATCTAGATTGCCCCGAACCTAGAGTGGTCATGATGCGGTATTGGTTATTATGGATATATTGATGAAGTCTACATATTTCTTTTCCATCAATATGAAATACCCCTTGTAGAAACTAACAGAGTTGTATATTCGTGAGATCGTTTGGCTGCATGGTGTTCCATCTAGTATTGTGTCGGATAGGGATCTAAGGTTTACTTCCTAGTTTTGGGGAAGCTTGCACTAGTAGTTAGGCTCGAAGCTCCGATTGAGTTCAACCTATCATCCTTAGACGGATGGGTAGTTAGAATATACTATTTAGAGTTTGGAGAACTTGATGGGGTCCCGTGTGCTGGAGCATGGTGATTGTTCGGAGCAGTATCTCCCATTGATCAAATTTACATGTAACAATAGTTATCATAGCAGTACCGATATAACTCCACTTGAGGTTTTATATGGTAGGAGATATCAAACGCCTCTTTGTTAGTTTGAGACTGGTGAAAGTTTATCTTTGGGGTTTGAGATTTTGCAGCAAACCATTATGAAAATTAAAATGATTTGTTAAATGTTGAAGGCGCCCCAAGATAGAAAAAGAGCTATATGATTGGAGGATAAAACTGCTTGAGTTTTTTGAAGGTGATTTCCTATTCTTAAGGGTTTCACCTCACAAGGGCATTAGTCGAGTATTGAAAAGCAAGAAATTGAGCCCGAGGAATATTGGGCCATATGAAATTCTGAAGCGGATTGGCCCTATGGTTTACTAGATAGCACTTTCTTCTCACTAGGCTAGTCTTTACGATGTGTTTCATGTATCCCAGCTGAGGAAGTATCTGCCAGATCTTGTACATCAGATCATTGAGGATGATGTTAAGATTAGCGAGAACGTGACTATACCGGCTGAGCCTACATGTATTGTAGAGAAGTCAATCAAAGGCTTGAGAAGCAAGAAAATTCCATCGGTATAAGAGCTTGGAAGTAGGGGAACTGTTCCATGTTAACTTGGGAGCGTAAAGACATGATGAGACAACAATACCCCGAGTTGTCTCACTAAGATGAATGGTTTTTTAATTTTGAGGACAAAATTTTTATAGAAGGAGAGTAATGTAATATCTCAGTTTTCAGACACCAGTCTTTATGACACGTTACGCGGTATGAAGTGGATACCAGCATTTTAAGGAACACATTGGTCAAGGTTGGTCAGCCCACAACCTCTATTGAGTAATGATACAGAGTTGGTACATCAAATTAATATGCATGGAGGAACAGAGTGTCAACCAATGACAGTGCTCCACCTTCTGTTTTATCCTCTGGTATTTTAAGAGAACCAGGTGGCAGTTGTCCAACTCCAATATGATTTCATGCCACGTGCAATAGGAGAGTGATGAGTATATATATATATATATATATATATATATATATATACACACATGCAAGATAAACTTTTTTCTTCTTATCTCTTATGGAAGTAAGCCATGTGTTGCATGCAAGTTAGCCAAGTATTGTAAGTCGCATAAAAGGAACACAAAGCTTCAAGAATCAGATTTAAAGTTCATTAACGTTGTTCGGTTTGTGGCTATAAAAAATTCCTAAGAGTGGTCCTAAGTCAAAGACGTTAGCCGGGGAGCTTGGATTCCAGGTAAGGGAAGCATTATATTTTAAATGCATGAGTTATGAACGAATAGGGGATGCATTTATATATGTTGTTAGTGATTTGGTTGATGTATGTGATGAAATAATAGTTGCGTACTTATGTAAAGAATCATCCCCCTCATTGTGGTATTGTATAAAAATTTATGATCTACTTATGATTCTGCTCATGCATGTTGATGTGAAATTGATGATGATGATAAATGCTGCATAAAGTTATAGTATATGTATTATGGTGTTGGTGAGCATAAAGATATGAGTTGAGATTTATGAATCATTATGAGTAAATAGCTTACTACATACTATGCATGATTGATAAATTGAAATGAGGACCCTTGGTGACGGTAACCAAGTGGTGACCCCTGGTGATGGTAATCAGGTGCTTTATTAAATGAATGATGATTGTGTCTCATAGCATGGTATCTACATTCAGACACATACAGGATTGTAGGGGGCATGTGATGCTGACCTAGATGGGAGGGCGGCCTTTGGATAGACAAAGACCCTATGGTGGTTTTTGTTGGATTCTACAACTACCTTGATTAGGCTTAAGGTCGGCCCATAACACCTAAGTTGATGTGTCGCTGCCACTGAGAGTGACCAATGTTGCAAGATGGGCAAGCAGTTTGGTACTAATAAAAAGATCTATGAATATATGTTGAAACAATTTAAATATTGTAGTATTAGTCCTATCAATAGAGTTGAATCCGCATGCATATACATTAGTATATAGACATTGAGATTATGATGTTGTAGGGCAGCTTATGGTGTATATTGTGTGATTGGTACATTTGAGATTATGTTGATATGTTAAATGGCAATATGTATATTGATGAATTACGATGGTTAATGATTAATGTGATGGTTGTTAAAATTAGATGGGTGTTGATGCATGATGTGGTTAAATCTAGTTCAATATTTGTCATTTAACACATATATGCTCACCCTTACCCTAAATTTTGTTACGCAGTGAACTTAGAATGTGAAGAAGAATAATGAAGGCCAAAAACACCTTGGGAAATGGATCTCATGTCAGACTTTATAGAATATATATATATATATAATCATTATGCATATTGATGTCATAGCCTTGGCCGGCTCATTTTGTTGAAGTTTTATGTAAATTGTATGAAGTACTTTGACTGGTATGCACTTAATAGTGACACTGGTAATTATGTTAAATATTTGATAAATGAATGAGGGTGCCAATGTATCTTCTACTATAGGAATATGCGTGTTAGACAATGTACATGTGATTGTTATTTGATGCTGACACCGACATTTGGTATAAGTTGAGGGTCGAATCTGACACCAAATCCCTCAGGTTGGGTTATGTATTTCAGGGAAAATTTTCTTACATTTCTTACGTAAATGTATTATAATTTTAATGGTAACAACTCATGTGATTGCTCTAATACCAGGGTGTCAACACCTTACTACCAATCTCCATCACTACCTAACGTACAACCTTTTCACCACCACCAACCTCCATCACAACCCTAAAACCATCATCTTACTCACCAACTAACAACCTCGTTTCACTACCAACAACAACCTAAGACCCCATTAAATCCAAACCTAATAACCCTCACTAAACCTATATAAACCATAACAAGAGAAAGGAAGAAAATAGAAGGGAAAAAGACACCCAAATCATCGTCATCACGCTAAAGCCCAACACAACCACGTCCCCAACCGTAAGCCCACGCCACTAACCACGTGAGCCTCCACCCATCACCGTTGTCCACCAATTGAGCCACTGACTGTGAACACTAGCCATCATCGTGCACTTCCATCCCCGTGCCTAGTCTGTGGCGAGCTACCACAGTCCTTAGCCTTCCTTTCTCTCATATATTTTTGCTCTCTCTCTCTCTCTCTCTCTCTCTCTCCCTGTCTCTCTCTTTCTCTCCCCTCATTCAACCGCCGCCCCCTCTTCTCTTTCTCATCCTATCTCTTTTTCTCCTTTTATGCTTTAGGTTAGTTAGTTAATTAGGTTAACTTCCTTTTTTTTATTTTAGTTTTAGGCCTCAAAATGAGGGTTTCTTTTTTTCTTTTTCTTTTTAATTCTTTCCTTTTTTTTTGTGTGGTTTTAGGCCTAAGCTCGGTTATTTTGTTTTAATTACATTTTGTTTTATCTTTTATTAGTCTTATTCGGTTAAGACCAGTTAGGTTTTTATTTTACTATTTTAGTTGTTGTTTTTTATTCCTTTTTGTTAATGTGAAAAGGAAAAGAGGAAAAAATAATAATAGACACTCATACCCGTTGTGTGTTTCGTTTCGATTTATTTTGATTAGTTTTGTTTTTGTTAACTTGTTTTATTTAAAAAGAAATGAACAAAGTATTTTACTAATCCTGAAAACAAATACAAGTGTCTTTAAAAAAGGATAAGAGAGTTTTTCTTTTAAAAAAATAAATTCATCATTCTTATTTAAATTTAAAATAATCAAAAACAATTTTTTATTAAATAAATTATGCAATAACTTTATAATGGTGTCGTACAAAATATTTTGCCTACATCAACATTATAAGGTCGTGAAGTTTGATACATGCATGCAGTACTCTGTCTTGTATTCTTTTACATAGAACCTCTTATTTAAAAGAGAAAAACAAAAAATGTAACGGGATCTCTCTTTAAAAAAATTCAAAAATACATTTTCTTTAAATCAAGTAAAAAGTTTTTGAACTTCTTATAAAAGAATCATTTTCAAACCCCATTTAAATCTTTGTTTTAGAAAAATCCAAAGATTAATTTTCAAAATTTATTTCCAAACAAAGAGCTATATAACCCCGATTTCTCGACGTCTTCAGGAATACGTAGAAGTGAGATTGATTCCTGTTGGGTTTGCTTTTCCTTTTAAAAAATTTTGTTTGATCTTGATCGATTTTAAAATTGTTATTATTTAAATTGAAAAACCTTTTTATTATGATAATTTGATTTAGAAGAGATATCTTGTTAATCTTGTAATGTTTCATAATCTTCCTTTTGTTTGTCAAAAAATAAAGTTTTTTATGACAAGATTAATTTGGATGAGACATCCTATTAATCTTGTTAAATTTTAAACACGTTCGATTAATTTGGATGAAATGTCCTATTAACCTTATTTTGAAATTTTATTTTCCTTATTCATGTCGTTTAATTCCTTTTTAAGAGATTAAACTGATTTTTGGGTTATTTAATATGTGTGCGATTAATTTCAGGTAACCATTACAAAGTGAAGTGCTAATATCTTCCTCACTTGTAATTCGACTCCTGAATTTAGAACCTCATTTTTATGATCAGTGTCTTAACAAAAGGTTTTTCAATATTTTATATTTAAATAAATATTGGTGACGACTTTGTTTTTTTGAAAAGATTTCAAATTTTCCTTTTACGGTCGGTCTCCCGTCGTAATGCCAGTCTTGACATGCAGGATGAAAAAAATTAAAACTTACAAAATGAATAATTTAGAACTTACTAGATGAACAAATTTGATGTCTACCAAATAAACTAATTTAAAATTAACAAATGAATAGATTTAGAGATTAACTAGGTTCTATTAACACTAGTATAGAAAAGGTCTATGAACTTGGTTAAAATAGAGCTATGAACTTGATTGTCAAAACGAGTTCGTTGCCGTCGTGTTTTGTAAGTCTAGATGTATGAACTTGGTTTAAAACCAAGTTTGTAGGGAATCTATAAACTCGGTTCCGAACCAAGTTCATAGGAAACCTATAAACTCGGTATTTCGTCAAACATTTGGTGTGCAATTTTCATAAACCTTCTTCCCTACCAAGCAATCCATAACCCAACCCTACACTCAATTCAATGGCAACGAAAACATATATTCACATTAAATACAATGGCAACGAAAACAGAGATTCACGCTTAATACAATGGCAACAAAAACAAAGATTCACAGTAAATACAATGGCAACGAAAATAAAGATTAACACTCAATACAATGACAATGGAAATAGAGATTCACGCAAGAAGATAAACATGTTCGAAGATTAACTGTACTTTCGAGCAAGAAGATAAGTATATATTCGAAATGGTAGGATTCACGTCAATATGGACATAACAAGTTTTTAACCTCAAACAAATGCAATGGACGCAACAATATCTCATGCAACAGAAGTAAGAAACTAAATGGGTTCGAAGGAAGAAAAGTGTTTATGGAAAGTTCGAAGTGTTTGCGAGAAAAATTCATGCAAAGTTTAAAATTATAATGCGCGGGAAAGCGTATAAACTCGATTTTTTCCTGAACTGAATTTATAGGTAAAAAGTGTTTATGGAAAGTTCAAAGTGTTTGACAGAATAATTCACGCAAAATTTAAATTTGTAGTATGCAGGAAAGCTTATAAACTTGGTTCAACCGAGTTTATAGGTAAAAAAAATCACCCTACGAACTCAGTTCTTTGGGAACCGAGCTCATATGTGTTAAAAAAATTAGACCTATAAACTTGCTTTTGTATGGGACCGAGTTCTTAGATATGTTTAAAAAAAAGTAAAAAAAATCACCCTACGAACTCGATTCTTTGGGAACCGAGTTCATACGTGTTAAAAAATTGGACTTATAAACTCGGTTTTGCAAGGAACCGAGTTCTTAGGTATATTTTAAAAAAAATAAAAATAAAAATATGACCTAGTATATATGGTGTGATACTTTCAAAAATGTCTCCGCCTCTAATTTAAACTCGTTTCTTAAACAACCGAGTTTATATCATGTGTTCGTAAACGTTTTTTTCACTAGTGTAAAGGAATAAATCCAATGTTCTATAGTTGAATGCGCCCATGCAAACAACTTGAAAATATATCTAACAAGTTAAAATATGATAAATGAATAATTTTGACAATATTTTTTATATAAAAAAGCAAAGGATGTCAAAATAAACATTCATCATGTAAGAATAAAAATTCCCTGTGAGAAGTGGAGACTCCATTAACAGCTGAAATAATTTGAAGAAAATAATTGACCAAAAAAAACCTTGGAAAATAAAACCTCGAAACCGTTGCCAAAAACAATCTGGACAAAAGTAGTGGTGAAAATGGATGAACTCTTTCATAGCTTCACTGGAGTGATTTCTGTCTATTCATTCGGGCGTCAACTGTATTTAGGTATAAACACCTTAATTGTGTGATTAATTATTTAATGAGCTCTTGTCATTTTATATCATAGATATACAACCATGAAAGTTATTGAAACAAATTTAAAATAATTTATTTTAATAAGTTATAAAAAATAATGAAATAAATTAACAAAATAATTTATAAACTCTTTTTCCTCCACACGTATCATTACATACCTGAATATGACAAGTGAGAGCGGAAATTTTTTACATTCACAAAATCTTAAATGTAAGAATTTTCTTAAGTGATATTAAGTTAATTACCATTTAAACCAACCTTGGTTAGTTAGTTTCATAAAGTCTTTGTGCACTCTTCTAAATGTCTCCGTAAACCAGATTAAACTTATCTATTATATGAGCAAGGCTAATTATTTTTAAAATGTCTTTAGGTTAAAAAAAATACCAAATTTTAGACCATTTAGAGAGTTTTTTTAGACCTACTTAGTTCACCTATTTAAGTAAATACAAGATGTATAACTTATATAAAAGGTCGTGCTGTTAAATAAACTTTTAAATAGTTTTCCAACTTGTTAATTCAGAAAAACAATCACTTACGTGGTCTTCATTTATTTTAGATACAAGCCACACTCAATTTTTATGAAACTTAACCATGTTTATTTCTATCCATAAGTGGTCTTCATTTATTGATAGCAAAATATTTCTTTGAGATATTGACAATATATAAAATAATTGTTTGTAGATATTTATATATAGATATTTTGTTTCATTTTAATTTCTACTTTCGCAAGTACAAGTTAAACAGCAAATACATATATAGTCGTGCAACTAGGAAAAAAGGAATATCAAAGATGTCTTGGTCCCAACATATATTCTTATAATCATAGCCTCCCACTTGAAGGGAAGGCATATTCAACCAACCAAACCACTATATATCCCATCAAATTTGAGTCACTCAACAAATGATTTTGGTTTAATTAGTTTCTATTATCCTACAATTTTATTTTTTAGAAGGAAAATTTGCAGAATATATTTGATTTCTGGTTTCATTTGTTTTTATTTTTTATTTTTTAGTTTTAATTACAAAATTAATATTTTTATTTTTTTAAAAAAATGTACAGGAAAAAAGTCAAATAAAAAATGAAAACATTAAAAAAAATTCTAATGTTTTTTGTAAAAAATTTTGAAATAAAAAACAAGATATTAATTTTATAATTAAAACTAAAGTAAGAAATAGAAACAAATTAAAAATAGAATCCAAACACCACCTAAAAGTTTCATTTATAAAAAGTATTAGTTCCATAGTTTTTGTTGAAGTATAAGTGGAATATAGGAATCTATGAGCTCTTCCTCTTCCTTCCCCCGGTATAATATTCTCCATATGTCAAGGGAAATTAAAAGTAGTGTGATCATAATCAACAAAACAAAAGGTGTTAACATAGCAGTGGGAAACACACTATAGATTTATTAGAAGGATCATGGCTTGAATTTATTCAAGCCTTGAAAAAGACACAGAGTGAGAGATATCAAAAATTTATCTAATTTTAAATCTAAAGAGATGTATGGAAGTATTAGAAAATGATGAATGTAACTGAATGAAAATATTAGTGTATAAATTTATAGTTATCACAATTCTTATAAAATATATTAAAGTTATCTTAGAGTAGTCATTTCTAATATTGTATAAGAGTTTAACTCACATTGAATGTTAAATTTTCTGAAAGTATTTTATATTAGCTTAAAAATATGATTATTATACTTTCTATAAGATTTGTGTGAATTTTAAATTCATAGAACAACTTTTGAATAGGTAAGTCCATCATTTTAAATAAGTAGGAGAAATGAAGGGAGCACTTGAATTGCCAAAGAAGGGGCAACACATGGGGGCAAGTTTAATGCTTTGATTTTTTAGACATGGTTTCATGTAACCCAAAAAAAGATTCTAATGTTAAATAGACTGTCTCTAATTATGTGAAAGATCAATATTAACATGTTTCCTTAACTGCAAACCAAACAACCTCTAAATTACTTAATTTAAATTCAACGTTTCAAGTATTAAGTAGTTTGATATTTTTTAAGTAAGTTTTTAAGTTTGAGATTTTACGAATCAAAATTTTTTTTATTAAAAATCTCACATGTGATATCTAGATATATCATACGTGATAATACATATGAAAATCAAAAGAAAAACCTACTTTGTTTAAAATTTGGCGCTTAATTTGCTTGTTACATCGTGTCTTGATTTATACAAGAGAAAGCCTAGATCAGCACATGATTAACGCTATTAAGCTAATATTATTTTGCTGATCAAATAGTTATTAAGCCAATAGACGGAGAATATTTTTTAAACTATCAAATCAATATTTTTTTTTATCAAGAGATGTTAATTTATTAGTTTATACAAAAACATTATTACAAATCTAATCATTGATCTCGAACAATCTTTTTTTTTTATGGGAAACCATTTTTTATTTCTAAAGAAAACGCACAAAAGTATGATAACTTTATAAATATGTTTAGATTGTATTCAAGTATTCTATATTTTATAGGTGGGATGCAAAATAAATTCTTTTCATGTGGGACTAAGTGGTGGTTTGAGTTATAAACTTATATATAAGTTTGATTTTGAAGTAAAAAATAAAAATGAAATTATTATGGTTCAATTTTGTTGTTTAAACGTTTTTAAAAATATTAAACATTTAGATATGAATGTAATAAATACAAATTATATAATTAATTTTAAAAGTGATGGGAAATAAAAAAATAATATAGTTTATCGTTTTACTATTCTCTATGATGTTAGATCAATTATTTTTCCTATTTTACCTTTGCATTTTTTCAATTTCATATTTTTTATCCATTTTAATAATTTTAAATTTAATATTTTAATATAGTTTAAACAAAATAAATTACCCAAATAATCTTCTTTTCATAATCATATCTAAACATTTAAATGAATTTTAGCAAAAGTGATTGTTTCAATAATCAATTATTGAAATAAATCCTTATAAAAATAAAAATATTTTTTTACACGTATTTCGAGCACACACCTATGCGAGTTCTTTTGTGAAATTCAACTGTTAAAGGGAATTTTCAAACTAAATTAACGATTATTAAATCTTAGAACTCATTCAATTAACAATGATCAAAGTATGTAGGAAAGATTAACCAATGTTTTTAAAATCCAATTATTGATTCAATCGATAGGAAAAGATTAAATTGATAAAAACACTACTTATTTCATAATTTATTAGTTCAATCATGATTTAAATTGACCTGTACCTCCTCTTAATATAATAACAACGCTTTATTTAAATATTTTTATATTCATTAATCAAGGAATAAGCTTGTATATATATCTCAAAGACTTTTTTTAAAAAAAATGAATGAATTAGTGCTATAACCACTAGTTTAAAAAATAGATAAGACAAGGGGATATAATCACAGTTACGTGATAACCGTGGTCAAAAAAACAACGGTGGCATTTTTGAAATTATTATGAACTTTTTAATCTCGGTTAAAGAGAACCGTGGTCATAGGAGCTATAAAATTAATTTATAAAAGACCTACTACCACGGTTACCACAGAACCGTGGTTATATATCTATAAGATGGCAGTCATTTGTGAATCGTGGTTAAAATCTAAGTTTATCACCACGGTTGGCCTGTTAACCGTGATTAATTCTGCCTATGACCATGGTTGTTTTTGAACCGTAGTCATATATTGCGCGTCTGTTCATTTTAGCTCTTCCCTCCATCTTTATTTTCACTTAGTCCCTTCTCTCTCTATCTCTATTTTGACCACCGTCCCATCTTTCTCATTTTGCCATTTGTATTTTGACCTCCTTCTTCCCCTTCATATCTCATTTGAGCTTCCCTCCATTTCCACCGTACGTATTTTCATATCCCATTTCTACACTCATTTTTTAGTTTCCCTTCATAAATCGACCTCTACCTTCCCCTTCATTCCTATTTACACACTCTCCCCTTTGCTGTTCCTCCAAACACGGTTGTCATAGCTTGAGTGGTTGACGTTGACGGCCTCACAAGGTTCCTGCAAACCGTTTCGCCTTCGAAGAGGTACACAACTCCCCCCTTCAGGTTTCATTTTCATAGACACTTTAAATATAAGGTCTGAATCATACTGTTGCAAATCTGCACTTTAAAAGTATCCCCACTTTCTAAATTGCTAGTCATAATAAAGAAAATTTCAACCACTTTTTGTTTTATGATACTTTATTTGACATGCATTATCACGAGTTATATGTAGTCCACTATCCAGATTGTTGTAGTCTTTATATATGCATTAATGTTAAAAATTATCAATGCATTAATGGTTAGAAGAGTTTATTTAGCTAACCATGTAATTAGTCCCTGAAATTATAATTAATGGTTATTTTAGTTCTTCTAATTATGAAAAAGTAAATTTAACTTCAAATGAGAATTTAGAATGTTAGTTATAGATTAGAAAAATATGATATTAGAGAAATTAGAATGTTGTTAGTTATGGATTAGAAAATTTTAAAATGAGAATGCTATTATTTTGTATTGTATATTTATTAATTTTAGTAATTTAAATTGATATTTCAAGAAAATAAACTGGTATTGTATATTTATTATTTTGTATTGTATATTATTATTTTGTAAATAAGTGAACCATAGTATTTCCGTTTGAGATTCGACACAAATAGTAATTAAATTAATTGATTTTATCATTTGTGTTGAATCTTGAATTGTCCGTTTGGACAGTTTGGGATGAATAATTTTTTATGCATCATTGCTATGTACAAGTTAGGAGTAATTTTAAAGTTTGATCAAGTTTTGGTTAGTTAAACTTTGTATTGTTCTCTGGGTGCATATTTGATTGTGGTTGAATTTGATGTCACCACTTTCATTTCGTGTACTTAGAGACCAATGTGAAATGCTGCCGAAATTTTATCAAATTTTAAAATAACTCCTAAGTTGTATGTAATTATGAAGTATAGAAAATTGTTAATCCTGAATGGGTAGGACCACCACCTTTATAGAGAAAGGGAGATTCATAGCACCGTTAAATTTACTAGTATTATGAACAGTGGGTATGGATCGAAGTTGGATAGCTGCATCACGTATAAGTCCACAATATGAGGCTGGAGTCGAAACATTCATAGAATTCCTACTTCTGAGGTACGACTGGTCAGCCAGGCTGTAGGTCACTTCCTTATATGGCCGACCAGACTTTTGTCATATGCTGGTCCCCAGGTATGCTCCTTACACTATCCCCACGTATATATTAAGTTATATTTTGAATAATCAACAATTTCTTCTAAATTTTTAACTGTCACTAGTGGAAAAAATGGATATAATCACGGTTAAAAATGGCCTTTAACCACGGTTAAAGAACCGTGGTTGTTGCAGCCGTGGTAGTAGATAAGGGCCTTTAACCACGGTTAACAACCATGGTAATAAATCACATCTAACCACGGTTGTCGATTATAACTGTGAATATAACAGACAATTTATATTCATGGTTATAGTAGAAACCGTGGATAAAGAGAATCTATATTCACGGTTGTTTAGCACAACCGTGAATATAAGTAGTAAAAAAAATTCATTTACAGACTATTTATAATCACGGTTATGGTAATAACCGTGGATAAATAGGGTCTATAATCATGGTTGTTTAGCACAACCGTGAATATAAGTAGTAAAAAAAATTAACTTACAGACTATTTATAATCACGGTTATGGTAGTAACCGTGGATAAATAGGGTCTATAATCACGGTTGTTACCATAACCGTGAATAAATACTGTGGTTTTTTTTAATATGGTTTCTGTTTTATTATTTCCTAAACCTGTATTCAGACAACCAGCACAATATACAGTATCCCAGCATATCCAGCAACAAACTGTATATAAAAAGAATGGTATATATATAACAATTAATTTGATATGAATTCATAACAACCTAAAAAATGAAACTATATACAATTCAGATGAATGTAACCTAATAAAATGTAAACCCTAAATCCTACACTAGATACATATTTAAGAGAATAAAGATCCTATATCTAGCTAAGTTCTTTTGCTGATTTCAATGAAGTATGATGCCCATTGCTTTCTAACATTATCTACAAGTGTCTTAGAGAAGTATGACCGGTCCTGGAAGTACTGCAAACAATGCACAAAACAATTATAACAAAAGCTATATTTATTACATGAAATTGATGAAATTGTTAGAAAAGTAGTCCAAATGATGAGACTTACATGTGTCCATCCATCTACTAAATGTTGTTGGATGATGGTCAGCATGGTATGCATGACGTAATAGCCACACTCAAAAGTACCCTCCTCCCTGTAAGACTACAATGGACATAAAATATAGAATAAGTGAATTCACAACTTAAAAAATATATATTGAAGATTTGAATGAATATGGTTGACTTACTTTTGGGTGTACCCACACAACTTTTCTTCCGCTGGACTTAACTCCAAGCAGTCGATTGTATCCAACCACCGCCCTACATCAAATAAAACACAAGATAAGTTAGAATCGTATAGGTCGAAAAAAGATGTAATCGAATTTGTACTTATTTTGTAGGGATTAACTTACCCGTTTACTATACTTTTCAGGTCTTGTGGAACTGGCCGATGCATAGTATCAAAGTACAGAACAAAATAAGCCCGGGGACAGATTTAATGACCATTTATGTTGAATCTCAAACGGCGAACTACGGTTCACTCATGCATAGCAACTTTCATACTAATTAACTAGTATATGAGTCTCCGAGTTTGCAAGATTAACAACCACACATATACAACATCAATAGAAATAACATATAAGAGCAACCAACAACAACAGAAATAAAATGGATAAAAATTTAGTTAACTTTTTTCCTAAATTAGTATGATGTTTTTAATTTGTGTTATTTTGAAGTAGAAGTATGGTGTTGGAGTATGAATTATGGATTATGCATTATGATGTTGGTTTATAAGACTTTTAAACTTCACACTTTTATTTAGTAATTAGTATGATGTTTTTAAATTCTATTATTTTCAAGTAGAACTATGGTGTTGGATGATGGATTATGGATTATGAGAATTTTGAAGTTTGAACTTTCATTTTATAGATTACAGCTTATGTATGGTGTTGGATGTTGGATTATGGATTATGTATTATGGATTATGGATTATGTATTATGGATTATTGTAGACATCATTCCCTTCTTTTATTATTCATGATTTTTAGAAAGATAAAATAAAAAATTAAAAGCCCAGACCCCATTTTCCAGCAGCTCCATTCTGGGCATGGAAAGAGTAAGGAAAAATTGATTCAATAATCGTAGGAAAGATTAACCAATGTTTTTAAAATCCAATTAATGATTCAATCGATAGGAAAAGATTAAATTGATAAAAACACTACTTATTTCATAATTTATTAGTTCAATCATGATTTAAATTGACCTGTACCTCCTCTTAATATAATAACAACGCTTTATTTAAATATTTTATATTCATTAATCAAGGAATAAGCTCAGTATATATATCTCAAAGACTTTTTTTAAAAAAATGAATGAATTAGTGCTATAACCACTAGTATAAAAAATAGATAAGACGAGGGTATATAATCACGATTACGTGATAACCGTGGTAAAAAAAACAACGGTGGTATTTTTGAAATTATTATGAACTTTTTAATCTCGGTTAAAGAGAACCGTGGTCATAGGAGCTATAAAATTAATTTATAAAAGACCTACTACCACGGTTACCACAGAACCGTGGTTATATATCTATAATATGACAGTCATTTGTGAACCGTGGTTAAAATCTAAGTTTATCACCATGGTTGGCTTGTTAACCGTGATTAATTCTGCCTATGACCATGGTTTTTTTTTGAACTGTAGTCATATATGTGTGCGTCTGTTCATTTTAGCTCTTCCCTCCATCTTTATTTTCACTTAGTCCCTTCTCTCTCTATCTCTATTTCGACCTCCGTCCCATCTTTCTCATTTTGCCATTTGTATTTCGACCTCCCTCTTCCCCTTCATATCTCATTTGAGCTTCCTTCCATTTCCACCGTACGTATTTTCATATCCCATTTCTGCACTCATTTTTTAGTTTCCCTTCATAAATCGACCTCTACCTTCCCCTTCATTCCTATTTACACACTCTCCCCTCTGTTGTTCTTCTAAACACGGTTGTCATAGCTTGAGTGGTTGACGTTGACGGCCTCACAAGGTTCCTGCAAACCGTTTCGCCTTCGAAGAGGTACACAACTCCCCCCTTCAGGTTTCATTTTCATAAACACTTTAAATATAAGGTCTGAATCATACTGTTGCAAATCTGCACTTTAAAAGTATCCCTACTTTCTAAATTGCTAGTCATAATGAAGAAAATTTCAACCACTTTCTATTTTATGATACTTTATTGAACATGCATTATCACGAGTTGTATGTAGTCCACTATCCAGATTGTTGTAGTCTTTATATATGCATTAATGTTAAAAATTATCAATGCATTAATGGTTAGAAGAGTTTATTTAGCTAACCATGTAATTAGTCCCTAAAATTATAATTAATGGTTATTTTAGTTCTTCTAATTATGAAAAAGTAAATTTAACTTCAAATGAGAATTTAGAAGTTAGTTATAGATTAAAAAAATGTGATATTAGAGAAATTAGAATGTTGTTAGTTATGGATTAGAAAAATTTAAAATGAGAATGCTATTATTTTGTATTGTATATTTATTAATTTTAGTAATTTAAATTGATATTTTCAAGAAAATAAACTGGTATTGTATATTTATTATTTTGTATTGTATATTTATTATTTTGTAAATGAGTGAACCATAGTATTTCCGTTTGAGATTCGACACAAATGGTAATTAAATTAATTGATTTCATCATTTGTGTTGAATCTTGAATTGTCCGTTTGGACAATTTGGGATGAATAATTTTTTATGCATCATTGCTATGTACAAGTTAGGAGTAATTTTAAAGTTTGATCAAGTTTTGGTTAGTTAAACTTTGTATTGTTCTCTGGGTGCATATTTGATTGTGGTTGAATTTGATGTCACCGCTTTCATTTCGTGTAATTAGAGACCAATGCAAAATGCTACCGAAATTTTATCAAATTTTAAAATAACTCCTAAGTTGTATGTAGTTATGAAGTATAGAAAATTGTTCATCCTGAATGGGTAGGACCACCACCTTTATAAAGAAAGGGAGATTCATAGCACCGTTAAATTTACTGGTATTGTGAACAGTGGGTATGGATCAAAGTTGGATAGCTGCATCATGTATAAGTCCACAATATGAGGCTGGAGTCGAAACATTCATAGAATTCCTACTTCTGAGGTACGACTGGTCGGCCAGGCTGTAGGTCACTTCCTTATGTGGCCGACTAGACTTTTGTCATATGCTGGTCCCCAGGTATGCTCTTTACACTATCCCCACGTATATATTAAGTTATATTTTGAATAATCAACAATTTCTTCTAAATTTTTAACTGTCACTAGTGGAAAAAATGGATATAATCACTGTTAAAAATGGCCTTTAATCACGGTTAAAGAACCGTGGTTGTTGCAGCCGTGGTAGTAGATGAGGGCCTTTAACCACGGTTAACAACCGTGGTAATAAATCACATCTAACCACGGTTGTCGATTATAACCGTGAATATAAAAGACAATTTATATTCATGGTTATAGTAGAAACCGTGGATAAAGAGAATCTATATTCACGGTTGTTTAGCACAACCGTGAATATAAGTAGTAAAACAAATTCATTTACAGACTATTTATAATCACGGTTATGGTAGTAACTGTGGATAAATAGGGTCTATAATCACGGTTGTTTAGCACAACCGTGAATATAAGTAGTAAAAAAAATTCATTTACAGACTATTTATAATCACGGTTATGGTAGTAACCGTGGATAAATAGGGTCTATAATCACGGTTGTTACCATAACCGTGAATAAATACTGTGTTTTTTTTAATATGGTTTCTCTTTTATTGTTTCCCAAACCTGCATTCAGACAACCAGCATAATATATAGTATCCCAGCATATCTAGCAACAAACCATATATAAAAAGAATGGTATATATATAACAATTAATTTGATATGAATTCATAACAACCTAAAAAATGAAACTATATACAATTCAGATGAATGTAACCTAATAAAATGTAAACCCTAAATCCTACACTAGATACATATTTAAGAGAATAAAGATCCTATATCTAGCTAAGTTCTTTTGCTGATTTCAATGAAGTATGAGGCCCATTGCTTTCTAACATTATCTACAAGTGTCTTAGAGAAGTATGACCGGTCCTGGAAGTACTGCAAACAATGCACAAAATAATTATAACAAAAGTTATATTTATTACATAAAATTGATGAAATTGTTAGAAAAGTAGTCCAAATGATGAGACTTACATGTGTCCATCCATCTACTAAATGTTGTTGGATGATGGTCAGCATGGTATGCATGACGTAATAGCCACACTCGAAAGTACCCTCCTCCCTGTAAGACTACAATGGACATAAAATATAGAATAAGTGAATTCACAACTTAAAAAATATATATTGAAGATTTGAATGAATACGATTGACTTACTTTTGGGTGTACCCACACAACTTTTCTTCCGCTGGACTTAACTCCAAGCAGTCGATTGTATCCAACCACCGCCCTACATCAAATAAAACACAAGATAAGTTAGAATCATATAGGTCGAAAAATGATGTAATCGAATTTGTACTTATTTTGTAGGGATTAACTTACCCGTTTACTATACTTTTCAGGTCTTGTGGAACTGGCCGATGCATAGTATCAAAGTATAGAACAAAATAAGCCCGGGGACAGATTTAATGACCATTTATGTTGAATCTCAAACGGGGAACTACGGTTCACTCATGCATAGCAACTTTCATACTAATTAACTAGTATATGAGTCTCCGAGTTTGCAAGATTAACAACCACACATATACAACATCAATAGAAATAACATATAAGAGCAACCAACAACAACAGAAATAAAATGGATAAAAATTTAGTTAACTTTTTTCCTAAATTAGTATGATGTTTTTAATTTGTGTTATTTTGAAGTAGAAGTATGGTGTTGGAGTATGAATTATGGATTATGCATTATGATGTTGGTTTATAAGACTTTTAAACTTTACACTTTTATTTAGTAATTAGTATGATGTTTTTAAATTCTATTATTTTCAAGTAGAACTATGGTGTTGGATGATGGATTATGGATTATGAGAATTTTGAAGCTTGAACTTTCATTTTATAGATTACAGCTTATGTATGGTGTTGGATGTTGGATTATGGATTATGTATTATGGATTATGGATTATGTATTATGGATTATTGTAGACACCATTCCCTTCTTTTATTATTCATGCTTTTTAGAAAGATAAAATAAAAAATTAAGAGCCCAGACCCCATTTTCCAGCAGCTCTATTCTGGGCATGGAAAGAGTAAGGAAAAATTGATTCAATAATCCACTAGACCTTGTTTAAAAAACCATACAAATCAACATCAGAGGTCTTCTTTTTCTTTGGACACGGATTGAACATCTTCATCTTCTTCACTTTCACCAATCACCAAATCAAAAAACCAGAGAACAAAAAAAAAATTCATCATCCCATGCCAATCTGCTTTGTTAACCCGATCCGCTTAAGGGAAATTTTCTAAAAAGAATTAAAACTTTCTTTCAATATAATTATAATTTTTATTAATAAATTCACACTAAGTATCCTATTAGTAAAGTAGATAATTTTTGGTCGTTCTGTGAATGTAAGCCTTGCCTTCTAACAGAGTCATGGTATACTCACCAAAAAGAAACAGCCATAGGATATAAATTAATTAGCAGATTCCAAGTTTTATTATATAGTATATGTTAAATAAAATGCACAAGATACATATACGCAAGATACATAACAATCAATTAGTTTCAGATGACATTTTATGAACTACCATCTATAATAACTAAAAACAAAATACTAATATACATAGAACCAACAAAACAGAACAGGCACATTATACATAGAACCAGTAAAACAGAGACAGAAACCCCTTTCAACACAAAACAAAACCCATATAACGCATCAATATAACCTAAAATAAATTTAACTCAAACAGGGACCAACACAAACAGTGATGAGTAAAACAGGGATGACTTACAGGACAATGCAACAAGCAACGAGCACAATGGGATAAGCAACGAACAAGAAGAAGGCGATAATAGCAACAAGCACACTGGGATAAATGGAGAAGATGAGAAACAGCTCAAATGAAGAAGGAGAAAATGAAAAAGCAAAAAACAGGGACGACTTACCTGACAAGGACGATGAAAGAAGAGGACAAAACGAGGTAGAGAACTTGCACAAATATGAGAGCAACAGGGCAAAGAAAGGTGGAGGAAACAAAGAAAGACCAGCGCGAAAGAAGGAGAAGAAGCAAAAAGCTATCAGGCGTGACTTTTGAAGTTTCTAAAAATATATATATTCACGGTTACCATTGAAACCGAGAATATATTACACATATATTCACGGTTCAACAAAAACCCATGGATAAATGTTAACTATATCACCACGGTTACGACCCCAACCGTGGATAAACATTAAATCTATAATCACAGTTATAGAAACAACCGTGGACATACAGTACCCAGTGATTAAACCCCTAAAACCTGAACTATATATCCACGGTTAGAAATACAACCGTGATTATAGACATCAATATATATCCACGGTTAATATCACAACCCTGATCATACCCATGAATATATAGTCACGGTTGTGCACATAACCATGGATATATATTTCAGGTACTATATATCCACGGTTGAATCCTCAACCATGAATATATATTGAGGGTACGATCACAGTTATGATGTTAACCGTGGATATATAGTTTTCTCTGATTATATCGTTCACCTTATAATTTCAAAAATGCCACCACGCATGTTTTTATCACTGATCCACTTCAACTCGTGAATATATCCCGTTGTTATATCCAATTTTTGCACTAGTGTATGTTTAGCAGGATGGTGGCCCATCAAAGATACCATAGTCCCCCTGATCCCATCGAACAGTTATGGGCTGTACCGGCTCAGCTACACGAGGATACAGTCCCGGTGCCATGGGAAGAATCTGTTTTTGATCGCCAAAGTCCGTTGCCAGTGTACATTGCGCGGCCTGACTTATGTGAGATCCTGATGGGGAAGACGATGTTGAACATATCTGTGATTCAATGTTAGGAGCTGTAAGTATAATGTTTTTCGTTCAATAATTATGTCAATTAAAATGTTATTGTCACTAACTAAAAGTGTGTAAATTTTCTTAGGTTTCTACATAGACTTTGTGTAGAGAGGGATATCCATGACACTTATTATTTCCTAGAGCCCTCTCTAATACAAATTCATGGGAACACCAAGGAGGAGATTCAGGCATACATCCAAAATTGGATGCATGCCTCGAACAAGATTGTGTACCTTGTGCCATATCATAGAGAGTAAGAGTCTAGTAAATATTTAGTTACTGTTGTTAATTTAATCATGGATTGCGTACTAATCAACGTTCCTTGTAGCCTTCACTGGCAATTGTTGGTCATTTTCCCGAAGGATGGCATTACAGCATGCTTCTGTTCCTTGCATGGGAGTCCTGGTGTTGACTTCCAGAAAATAATCGATGCGTAACTTGCTTAAAAAAATTATACAATTTTACATATTTGATTGAGTTATTCTATTAACTGAAAAGGTGTTTTATTCTCTCACAGGGCTGTAACTGGATATTGTCGGCTACAAGGCAGGGTGATTAGGAAAAAACTACAGTGGGTTTTCCCAAAAGTAAGTACTTTAAAGTTACCTCAATTAGTAACAACAAAGTAACCAATTATGAATTAAATGTATGCTACCTTGTAGTCTTATAGGCAGGATGGCACATTTGAGTGCGGGTATTTCATCATGAAGACTATGTTGACCATTGTCCAATCCGGTATAGTAGATGGATGGACAACTGTAAGTTTTCACTGCCTACAATTCTAATTTGGTTTTCACATACTACTTAACAATTTGTTGGTCACTACTTAACAATGTCTCTTCTTCGCCGCACTTTCAAGACTCCTCAAAATTCCCAGAAAAATATGTTAACAAAATCAGAAACCATTGGGCCACTAGCTTTCTTCAAGTAAAGGATGGACTCAAGTAGTGTCTTTGTTTTTTATTAGTGTCTTTGTTATTTATTATTCTTAGTTTATAGGATTTATTTCTATTAGTGTAGCTTTAGGATTATCATATTGTGTACTTTTGTACCATGTTGTTTATATTTTATTGAAATTTATTATTTTTCATCTCTTATGAATATTGGGCTGTCTGGTTCTCTGCTTGTAGGTTTGGGTCATGAATAAAACAAATCCTGCATTTTAAAAAAAAAATTAAACTTTTAACCACGGTTGTGACCATAACCGTTGTTAAAAGTCCCACTAATGACCACGGTTCTTTAATAACCATGGTTAAAAGTCCCACTTATGACCACGGTTCTCAATAATCGTGGTTAAAAATCCCCCCTCTTTAATCACGGGTCTTTGGAACTGTGGTTATAGGATATTTTTTACCACGGGTCACAACCATGGTTAAAAGTCAACATCTATAACCACGGTGGGAACAACCACAGTTGTAGAACCGTGGTTAAAAGTCAATTTTAACCGTGGTAAAAAGCCCAAAATCCACTAGTGAACACATGTCACATTAATCGCATTTCAGGGGGTTAATTATTCCGGATACATTGCATGAGCCACACCTACCAAATCGATCTTGAATCATATTTTCATAGGACATTCAAGGTTCTAATAATTGAGAATCTAAAAATGGTAATCCCCTTCTTGTTATCTTGTATCACGAGTCCTTTACCCATGAAAACATTTGTTTGGTATTGAGTCCTTTCATGGGTTGTTCATGGTGCTTTCACAATAATATTTGTTGTGTTCTCTAAATTTAGGTTAATTTTTGCATAGAAATAGTTTTGAAATTAGTGTTTAATAACCCAAATTGTGAAAATATAGTTTTCAATGTATTATAAATAATGTATAATATCAAATTGGCACTTAACAAAATTATTTGTAATTGTCACGACCGGGATCGCGGCGGTAGGCCGACCCTTAAAACTATTAAACCATTTCAAAATTCTTTCGAAAAACAGGGTGTCGCCACCAATATTTTTAAGGATAAAATAGAGGAAAAACCTTTTGTTAAAGCACTGGTCACAAAAATGAAATTTCAAGTTCGGAAGTCTAATTACAGGTGAGGAAGGTATTAGCACCACACACTGTCCGTTATAAAACGGTTACCTCAAATTAATTACGCATATATTAAATAGCCTAAAAATTAGTTTAACTTCTCTAGAAAAAAACCAGAAACGTCGACAACGAAGTCTTCGAGATAAGATCAACAGGACGTCTCGTCCAAATTAATCTTAAATTGATGATGTAACTAAACATTGAAAAACAGTAGTTAAGAAACACAACAGAATAAAGATCAAAGGTCAACAAAACGTCTCGTCCAAATTAACCTCATTTTTAAGAAGATAGTATAAAATATTAAAAATATGAGATTTAACAAGACGTCGCGTCTAAATTAACCTCATTTTAAAGAAATTACTTTTTTAAAATAAAATATTAAAGATATGAAATTAACAAGACATCGCGTCTAAATTAACCTAATTTAAAGAAATTGCTATTTTAAATAAAATATTAGAAACATGAGATTAACAAGATGTCGCATCTAAATTAACCTCATTTTAAAGAAATTACTATTTTAAATAAAATATTAGAAACATGAGATTAACAAGATGTCGTGTCTAAATTAACCTCATTTTAAAGAAATTACTATTTTAAATAAAATATTAAAAACATGAGATTAACAAGACGTCACGTCTAAATTAACCTCATTTTAAGGAAATTACTATTTTAAATAAAATATTAAAAACATGAGATTAACAAGACGTCGCGTCTAAATTAACCTTATTTTAAGGAAATTAATATTTTAAATAAAATATTAAATAGATAAAATTGATTGAGATAATGACAGAGACATAGAAATTAAACAAGAGGAAATGGGCCCGACAGGAATTGATTCCCGCTCCTACGTATTCTTGAGCTTTCGAGAAATCAGGGTTACGTAGTTCTTTGAGGATTAAATTCGAGAAAATGTTTAAAATTGTATTTAAAATTGTTTTTAATTGATTTGATTTTTATTAAGAAATTTTATGAGGAAGGAGAAATACAAGGCGAAGTACTTCACACGTGCATAACCCTTCGAAAGCTTATAACACGAATGTAGGCAAAAGTAATCTTGCACGACATTGCTTATAAGACCTTGAGACATCTATTACTTAATATCTTAGATTTTTCAAACTTAACATGTGTAAAAGTATTAATCTTTATACCTAGAAAGGTGTTTAGATTTTAGCATTTTACACTTCGATTTAACATAGATAAAACTAGTTACCTTTGGCTCAAAAGATATTTAGATTTTTTAGATTTTCATTTCTTAGAGTTGACATAAATAAATAATATCTACTTTTATTATTTTTTTTAAAAAGGGACATTTAGATTTTTAATATTTTCATTTTTGTAATTTTTGATATAAATGGAAAAGCTATCTATAATTATTTAAAAAGATATTTAGATTTGATATTTCTATTAAAAACTTATTCATCTTACTATTACTTTTAAAAAGGGATTTGATTTAGGATACTTTCCATAAATAAAAGCTATTTACTATTATTCAAAAGGATATTTAAATTTAATATTTCTACCAAAGATTTATTCATTATCATTATTACTTTTAGATGGGAATTTATTTATTATATTTTTTAAAAAAAGAAGAGGTTTTAAGAGAGAACCAATAATCATCCCTAAATAAACAAAATACTTCCTTTTCTCTTGAAAGAATTTAAAACATAAATTTCTAATTTGATAACAATAACAAACAAAGGCCTTTTACTCAAAATAAAAAAAAAGGAACCTTCTTTACACTATTGGGCTTCAGAATGAAGTCCATTTTTAAACAAGACAAAAATAACCCATTAGGGTTTATTGAGAACAAAAGCTAAACAAAGAGAAAGGGAAAAGAGGCATCAGGGGGCAGTTCAGAAGAGAGAGAGGGAGTGAGAGAGAAAAGAGGGAAACCGACGGTAGAGAAAGAGAGAGACGGTGTCGGTGAGGCAACGGTCGCGGGTCAGAGGAGGCCGGTCGTGCTCGGGGTCGCGCTGGACAGGGAGGAGCTAGACCTGGAGAAGGCTGACCGGAGGAGGTTGGTTGGAGCCGGTTCTGGAGGAGGTCACGCTCGGGCGGTTAGCAGAGGTGATGACCGGACCGAGCTCAGTCGGTGGCAAGGGGCTCCGATCAGTGACTCCGGCGGTTCCTCTTCCTCTTTTGATGGCTGTTTAGCTTTTTGGTTTTCTAGTTGTTTTTGTTGCTGTTTTATGATTCTGATTTGGTTTTTTGGGTGGGATGAGAAGAGAGTTTTTTTGAAATTTTCTAAGAGGGATTGTCGTTCTATTTTTGTTACTATGAGTAGAGGAAAAAGGTTTGATTTTTCTTTCAGATTGGGTTCACTGTGAATAGAGAAGAGAAGGAGAGAAAATTTTGAATTTCTCAGAGAAGGTCCCCTGTTACTGTGTGTTCTGTTTATTTATTGAATTTGGCATTCCATTTTTGTGAATCAAATCTTACTATTTTTGCTTGTAAATCTAGACCATATCAATTTGAATCCTTCTTGGAAGCTTCTCAATGCAAAGGTTACTTCTGATTGTAGAGGGCTAAGGGAGATAGGGCCAGAGTGATGATGATGAACAGTGACTCATGATGATAATAATTTTTTATTAAATAATAATAATAATTATTATAATCAGAAAAAGAAGTGTTCACAGTAATGTTTAGTTGCAAGTTGTGATGTTAAAAATAGGTTTTTGAAAGAATTAAAGAATATTACTACATGGAAGTTGACACCTCGATGTCACGTCAACCTTGAAAAATTGATTTAATGTCTTGATGTCAGCTTTCATAACTAAATTTTCTATTGAAAGTTAGTGGCCTTTTTAGGCAAAAGTAAGGAATATTGATGATCCTTATCCACGAGAAAGAAGGCCTTAGTTGGAAGGAGAGAACATTCATCTTCCTCTTCATTCCTTTATCATGTTCTTTAAGTCTTCATCAATTTCTTTTGTAAGTTCAATTTCTAACATGGATATATGTAATTTGATGAACTCATCTCTTGTTATGACTTTGTAATGAACTATTGATGTGTGCTTATGGATTTAAATCAAGCTAGTATTTAATTTCTTAATTTCTAGTGTGTGATTCAAACAAAAAAATGACTTATGCACATGCTAATTAATTTTGATAGAGGTTTTAAAGTAAAATATCCTTAATTACAGTTATCTAGAAATAAAGTTAGTGATTATTGACATTCTATTTTTTTAATTATTGGTTAATTTTATTAATCAAATATTTAGATTGGCATGATTCAATTAATTAGCAGTGGTTACGTTGATTTCTGGAATTTATTGGGGTAAGTTTTGTAACTTAGAATTACCCAAGTGGTTTTAAAAATTAACCGAACACGTGAAAGGATAAAGATACCTTTAGTATCAATTGACCCAGTTACTTC
The DNA here is from genome assembly GCA_037962975.1 of Clitoria ternatea. NCBI lineage: Eukaryota > Viridiplantae > Streptophyta > Magnoliopsida > Fabales > Fabaceae > Clitoria > Clitoria ternatea. The sequence continues at coordinate 27,518,942 of CM075671.1, read as the reverse complement.
ACTTTTTTCTCCTTCCTCTTATGCATATGTAGGAAACAAAGAAAAAGACATTGCCTTCTCCCACCACTCGCACCACACCACTCTCATTCTCATCATCTTCTTTAATTCCCTATTCATGCAAGGTTGAGTTTAAGGCTCCACTCTCCTCTTCTTCTTCGCAGGGGCAGCTTGAAAGACTAGGGACCATCCATTCTCAATTTACCAAGGTATGATCCATAGAGAACCCATTTTTCATTTTAGTCCAACCCATGAGTTCCGAGCTAAATCTTTTCAATTTTAGAACTAACAATGGTGTTAGAAGTCATGGGCAATGTTTGGAAAGGTTAGGGAAAGCTTGGTTCTATTTTTTCCATTGCAAGAAGTAAGGGTTCTTGAACCATAGCTTCGATTTGGCTTGTTCCTTAAAAACTCCCACTTCTTGACTCTCTAATTCCATGAATTTTAGGTTCTTTGGAACCTATTTTGTGTGTAGGAAGCATTAGACACCTTGAGGTTTCTTGATTCCACATTATCGGTAAGCTTCAAAGAAATTAAATTGTGATGTTAGTTCCCATTCTTGAGTTCAAGCCTTAATTCCTTCATTTTTATGGTGTTAGGTTGTTTTAGAATTGATTCGAAGTTGTGGGTAGCGTTATGACCTTGTGGAAGCGAGTGTCGGAACTAGTCGGTGAAACTTGGTAAGTCATAATCTTCTGAGCTAGTGTTGTTTAATTAAATTGTTAATTGTCATGGTGTGCCGGGATACCATTTTATTAAATTGTTAATTACATAGTTTTAGCAATCAGTGAATTAATTAGAAATTATTGATATTATTTCCAAGTAGGATTAAGTTCATAAAGAGTTCGGAAAGCATTTTATGCATCTAGGGAATCGTCAATTCTAGGTAGGGGGAGCATTATATTTTAAATGTATAGATTATGAATAGATCAGGGTGTATATGCATGTTTGTGTTGATAGTTGATTGATGTTTGGATAAAAATCCTAATGATGATGATGTTTGATTTTTATTGGCTATATACCCCTTCTTGGTGTGTCATTGATTTGATTATTAATGATGAAATATGTTGGATGTTGTTCATATATGTTTATGGTAACAATGATTGATTAGTGCATGAGATTACAATAGATGTATATAATGATTGATGTTATTTATGGTTATGGCATGAGGTTGTATTGATAAACATGTTATGATGACGATGATGATTAATTATGTAAAATTGAAAATATGAATAGTTGAAATAAAATGAGTTTGTGGCATGCTATGCTTAATTGATATTTTGAATGCGGACCTTGTAACACCCTCGGTCAACTAGGACAATCCCTTCCATTAGATTATCCTAGTCAATTGAGAGGTTACGAGTTTTAGAAAAAGTGGAAGTTTTTTTGGTACATAAAACTTGGTGGAACAGATACATTTCATATACAACATAGTCATATACAACTCATGGTTGTTAATAGTAACTGTACAGGCTGAAAGTAAAGGGGGCACGTAGGCTCCCATAACAACTATTATAATAATAACATAACATAAACTAAACGTCGGGACCTACAACAGTCTTGACATGAGCAGCGAGTATAAATAGTCTACATCCACAGCTCAACGTCTTCTACTGCAGGTAGTCTAGGTCCTGCTCGCGTTTGTCCTGCCCTTTTGCTGATGATCATGATAAAGGAAAATAGACACACAACACAAGAGGGGTGAGTATAAGCTCTCAACCCACATGACTTACATGCAAGGGTAGCCACAGATATGTAACTAAACATATACAATAGACAACATATATTTATACGCTCACCAAAGTTTAGAACATACACAAAGATAACACACACTGACAAAGTTTGTCGCATAATTACGGTATGCTATGCATGTATTAGGTTCATTATGATTCATCTTGATTAAATTCCAGTATACAATAAGGCCCAACTCTCACTCATCAACCTCACATATCAATAATCATGTACACAAAAGCTTCTACGGATAACCCCAATACATCGAAACTCATTGCCCATGGGTAAAGAAAAACTATTTCAACGTCAAAAACAACAAAAATAAGAGCAAACATATAATAATGAATTCTAAATTTTCCCTACCCAACTAGAGCGACCGAAGCTCACCTCGTTTTATTTCCACAAAAGGGTAAGGACTCACAGTCCCATCAATAATGGATCCAAGACACATCTCGTCAGAACGGGCACTACACGGTCATAGAAACCCTCGTTTGGAGTCAAAGTACATTAAAGTTGTCACGGACTGTCTGATCTCGGGCACGAGTCTGAGCCATTAGAGGTCCGCCCCCAATGTACTCCCAAGACCACCCTCAGGGGATCGAGATGCCTGTTATTTCTTCAATGTACCCATCATTGTATGCTCTAAGGGATCACTCTAACATCCCTCCTCAAACTTGATATGAAATATGCAATTTACTTGTCTTATCATAAGGGTGCCCGAGTACTAGATGGAACCTTGCTCCTTCGACGTATTTGTCCTTAAGGTGTGTAAACTACTCATCATATATTCTTTTAATGAGGGGAACATTAGGAACCAAGGCCTAGGTGCTACTTAAATAATCCTTCTTAGGAGCACTGAGGTTTGGTCTCTAAGTAGGTTTTAATACAAGGAAATTTCTAGGACTTTAATATCTAATTCATTTTTAAATCCTTTTTCTAAAAAAAGATATTAAGGTATTTTCTTTTATTAAATTTTATGGAAACAAAATTCCTAACTCATTTTATTTTTACTTCTATAAATATAATTTTATATCTAAGTATTAAGTTTCAAAAAGAAGGTAAGGACAAAACACATTAACCTTTCTTACGATTTTTCAATCTTTACCAATATTGTCCCGTTGTATTGACTTATGACGAACGAACTAGATTGATCTTAATTCTTTAAAAATTACTAAAATCTCAAATAAAATATTTTATTATAATTACTAAAGTTCTTTCTAGTCTTATACACAAAAATAAAATTTTCTTTGAACAAATATAAGTCATAAAGTTGCTATTTCTTATTGTTTGCCGAAAACTTTGTTTTTGTCATATTTTATCTAGGAAATTCCAAATTGACTGATTTCAAAGCCAAAAGTGTTTAATTTATAAAATACTAGTTAAATATAGTAAAATTTAATATTCCACCCAAAAACAGGTCCTACACAAAAATGCACTAAAGTGCCAAAGTTCGTCGTTTTAACTTTCATAAAAACGCATTTAAGGACAAATAACGCGTCGGAATTTCTTCAAATCAATTTTCCTCATTTAGGTATTTTTTCATTACTCCAAAATTCATATTATACCTCATAAAATACACATCTAAAATAGTTTGGCCATTTCCCCTTGTTTACTCATAAAAGTGCTTTTTTTTCTCGTTTCTAACCGTTGTCGCGCCTATACTCGGGTCTCCTTTTTAATCTTTCATCTAATATCATATTTACACATATTCTCGTGATTAATTTCAGTACCAAAACAGTCAAATACAACAGCTCTATCACCTTGTATTTCTTTTAAAATTAAACCTTACATATTCTATAAGTCATTTCCTTTAATTCAAAGCATACAAAGCAATTATCATAAGTTATATGTATTTGATTTCTTAATTCACAAAATTTCTAGAATTGAATTTACATCTAAAAGTTTATTTTTATCAACAAGATTCCAAGGATCAGGCCATGCATGTCAATTTTTTATTCACTAAGCCACTTAAGATAAGGTTTTCATATCATAATCCATGAGCTTTAAATTATTTATCTTAGAGAAAGTTTTTCCACAACAACATATCTTTAATTTAGGCTATAAAACTCATTTTTCAAACATGATAATTCTTTTAGAAATTTAATAATACCACATACAGCCACTTAAATCAAAGGAAAACACAATCTCTTGATATTTTTAACAACATGCATTAAAATCTTACAATTTCACAATTTAAAGTCCATAAAATTTAAAGATCTAACATGGTCATGGTGCAGCCATGGTACCACCTAAAAGAGTACAAGATTTTTGAAATCAATTTTCATGATCTAGCCCACAAAATAGAGATTTTTAAGGGAGGTACTAAGGTGTGAATTTTAGGGACATCCACACCTCACCATGCATATGAAAATTTAGAGTTTAAGTGAGCAAATACTTACCCCTACCTTGATGGTAGTCTCGGCCAAGGAAAGGAAGAAACAAGGGTCAAGATCTCCACTTTAGATCCACCACAAGTTGTATCATTAAGAGAAAAAGAGAAGATAGAGGCTTCATGGATGAGGAATGACGTGATGATGGTGAAAAGAAATGGAGAAAGTTACTATTTTTCTTTGGAAGACAACAAGTGTGGTAAGTGTTTAAGAATTTATTTCATGCATGAGGTTTAAGGGAGGTGGTGAAGTGTTTTTGCTTAATGTTGTTAGGAGAATGGTGATGGTTAACATAAGAAGAGGAGAAGGAAAAGAGGAAGAATAGCTTCTAGACTTACGAAAATGTTAATAGAAAATAAAGTGTTTGATTAGTAGTGTGAAGTTTTGCATGCACCCTTGGCGGCTAAGGGTGTCACAGCTGGAGGAGAAGAGATGAGGGAGTCAAGCTCTCATCATGCATGTCCAAGTGTCTAACTCAGCCTTTAGAGTGTGTAAGAAGGAGTTATTAAGGGTAAGGTAAGTGTCTAAGGACGTTGCATGTAATTGGTCCACTTATCATGCAAAACTGAGGTGTCAACATCAGGTCCAACAACTTGTCATGGTTTTTAGGGGATGTTGTGGGCTGAATTAGAAAAAATGCAAAACATAAAAATTTCAGATCTTTGTATTATCTTTAAAATGATATATGGTACGTGAAAATCCATCATCGGACGAGGGCGATATGTTAGTTTTACAAAAACTGTTTAATGTTGTTACAGAATTTAAGTAACTTAAAAGAAATAATTTTTTGTGCCAAATCGGTAAGGAATTAGCCTTCTTATAAAAGTTGTAAATAATTGAGTCTAGAAAATTTTGGTAAGAGAATCGTTTGATTTCATGGTCATATAAGTGAGAAACGTGGAAAATACTGGACATAGTGTAGGCTGTCACCAGGAAAATGTAAATCAGTATGGTATTTTAAATTCTAGGATTTATTGAGCAAGAATGGGATTTCTCGATCAACACCAAATTTGTATATAATTTTGATACGGAAATTTTGGGACAAGAACAACCTGATTCTAATAACGGGAGAAGAAATTACACTCAAAATACATACAGGTGCGCAGATTGGCTCATATGATTAACTTGAAAATAAGTCTTTTGGGGTTAGGTGATGGACAATGGGCATCGAGCCATTCATGAAAACTGTAAGACATGTTATGAGGGATGTACCGAGATAAAATGACTTGGCTCAAACACTCCAGGTAACTTCTTGACCGAAACCGGGGGAATATGCATAAAATTAATAATTTAAAATAACAGTTTAAATAATCTTATTAAACCACTAAGTTTTCTTAACTAATTAATTATTGTTATGATTATTCATATAATTAAATTAAAGATAATCATTTTTAATTCCTTAAATTCTTCCAGTAGTCACCTATTATACAAGCAGGTCGGTCGTAGCCCAATCATCATTGCACATAAAATTTAACACAAATAATGCATTCGGTCTTGGGGACCCATCACACAAAATGAGAGCTGTTACAAACCCTTGGTGATGGAAACCAAGTGGTGGTCCTTGATGATGGTAATCAGGTGGTTCATGATGATTTAATTAGTTATGGCATAACATTTGCATTAAAGGACGCACATAGGACTGTATGGGGCCTGTGATGCCAGCCCAGATGGGAGGGTGGCCTTTGGATAGACAAAGATCTTGTGTAGTTTCCTCTAGATTCCACAGCCACCTTGGATTGGGTTCAAGGACGGCCCAAAACACTTGACTTGAGTTGCCGCTGTCATTAAGAATGGTTAGTGTTGCATTAGAGGTAAGCGATTCGGTACCGATAAAAATAATTGATTATATGTTGAGAAAATTTATACACTGTTGTGTAAGTCCCATCAATAGACTCAGATCCACATGTATATGCATTTGCATATAGATATTGAGATCGAGATATTATTGGGAAGCTTATGATTTGCACTGTTGTGATTGATGTAATTTATGAAGATGCAATTATGTTAAATGGCAATATAAGTAATGTTGAATTGTGATCACTAATGTGTAATGTCGTAGTAGTGGAACTAGATAGATTATTGAATATGTTACAATTAAGTCCAGTTTAATACCTATCATTTAACATATATATGCTCACCCCTAAATGTTGTTTTTCAGTGAACCTGGATAGGGATGAAGATTAGTGAATGGTCACCATGGATGTAATGAGGATCATTGGAAAACTAGTGTATATATATGTATATATTCTGTATAGTTTCGATGTTGTAAAGCCTTGGCCAGCTCTTGATCATTGTACATATATTTAGCGTAATGGATAGGTGCCTATTAGCCTCACTAGAGGTTTGGATTGATTTTGATACCAAATTATGGATTTGATGATGATGTGTGATAATATGCAATTATGGGAATGATGATGTGAATGAATTAGTGTTCACGCCCAATGATTGTGATAACATAGTGACGATGTTGAATATATGTTATGGGCAGCTTCTGTATGTGTGTTATATTGTGTATAGAATGCTTGAATGAAGTGGAGATAGCTTGGAAGCACTAAACTTGACAAATAGCATGTAGAACCATTGAACTTCATGCATAATTGGAAACTAAAGAGGTCAAAAATGAGATCCATGAGGCTCTGGCACCTCTGAATAGGTCTAATAGCTCATGTTTGGTGTTTAGAGTGTATGAGAATTGCAATGGTCCAATTTGAATATGAATTGATGGGTGAAGTTTGGAAATGGTCTAAGTTGGCCAAATTACATTTTTGTGCATAACTTCCTTATTTTTAGAAATTTTGGAGTGTGGCTTGTTTTGGTATATGCACTACAAGCTATTAAAGTATCAATTTTAACTTATCAATAAAATAAGTATTTTCAGTTTTAAGATTGTTTTAAAACTATTTATTCTGGAATAATAGGTTATATGAGAATTATTCATAAAATGTCCCTAATCAAGTATTTACATCAGGACATGTAAATACATTAAGACTAGTGTGTGGATGTACTGATGATTTGATCTCACAAATCATGGATATATATATGATATCAAGTCTTTATATGGGTACACATTAAGAGTAATGTTGGACTGCATAGGCCCACCATGAGAACGCTGCATGGATTGTTACATGAGTGTCATAAACGGTTCTCAATATGATAATGGTATATAGTCTTTCGACCTGAAGTCACTATGATTCCTACATAAGGAGTTTATTGTTTTAATACAATCAAATGTCATCTGTAATAAGATGACCATAAAGATTGTGATTAGGCAATGGATAAATTATGCAGCGAAATGTAAGTGATATAAATGAGATTTGTCTCTCCTATGTGATAGGGGTGATATCTATGGGCCACCTGATGGAGTGAGACTAACAAAACGCATGACCATGCTAAGAAGAATAAATATTAGATATTTATTCTGTAAAGTCTACTCTGGTACAAAGTAAAATGACTTGGGCCATACAAGGATGACGATGACCATGCCTTAGGCCCAATTAGACATCATGACAAACGGAATAAATATATAAAATAATTATCACTTATAGGTCATGTTGATGATAAACAATATTCGGATATAATGATGTTTTGCTAGATGCCGTTCTTATTTTATATTAATAATAAAATAGTTTATTACTAATATAACCGAATATTTTACCTATAGGGTCACACACATAGAGTAAGCCCACCAGAGGATAATTTTATTTTAGTTGGACTAAAAATAAAACTATTGGGCCTAACTCATTTAGAATGAGTCAGGAGCCAAATATGTAATGAGAGCTCATCAGGTTAAGACCTAAGCCTATATATAGAGCATGAGATGCCCATAGGCTGTGGCTCAGAAATTAGGATTACTCTTCGAACTTTCGTACTAGCATTCAGAATTTCAGATTCTGGTGGGAGTGCTCGTGTGACTCCTAAGGACGAAGCTACAATTGCTTCGATTTAGGAACTCGTTTCGTGTTTACAAGAGGTAAACTCTAAAACAAAATCCTAAATTTTGTATGTAATGCCTTGAAATATTTGTTTTTGCAATTCCTTTTGGGAATCCTTTGTATTTTCGTTGTTTGACCCTGAGGGATTCCCTAACAGCTTGTTGCAACAGTTCATAAATGATGTGTTTTAAGTGGTGTCAAAGTTTAATGGTGTTTAGAGGCCATTTAGGGAAGTTGGGGTTGTAAAACTTAGTCCGGTGGCCAAAATTCTGTATAATTTTGTGTTTTGTCTTTCTAGTAATCGATTACAGGGTTTGTGCAATCAATTTCTAAAGAGAAGACCCTGTAAAATTATGCAAGAATCTTGTAGGTAATCGATTACATGGCCCCTAGTAATCACTTACACCATTCTAGTAATCGATTACCAAACAAACCCTGACAAGTGGATTTTTCCTTTGAGTGCTAGTAGTCGATTATAGGATTGGTATAATTGATTACACAATGGCTTATGACCTCTATAATTGGTTGAAACGCATTGGGATTCCACCTAACTTCCTCATAAACCCTATAGGGTTAAAGTAACTAATATTTGGGACTTCCAAGTTACCAAATAGGGTTCGTAATTAATCTAAAAAAAATTTCTTTGTGTTTTTATCTAATCGAGCATTAAGTGCTCACATTTTTATTGGTATTAAAGCTCTAGGGTTACAATTGTTGTTAAGCTCTTGTGTTAAAACAAATAACCTTGAGAAATAATTTGGGCATCAACATTTACTATGGTTATTTAGAATTTATTCATTGAAGGATTAAGTTTAATGAATTTTATATTATAATAACTTAATTTAATATATATACGCAATATGAATTTAGAATTGTAAATTAAGTGAGTGAAATCCAGTTCTAACAATCTTTTATTATTAATTTTTTACCATCATAATTTTCTATTCTAGAAATTATTTACTCAAACATTAAACTTAATTATTGTAATCATCAAATTGCATAAAAATGAACAAAAACATAAATATTATGTACATTTATTTTGTGATGTACGAGAAATTCTTGTGATATTGTTGAAAAATCTCGTGAGTCCCTATGGATACGAAATTTAATTTTGGAACTGCAGCGATAATTTGATACATTTGCTTAATGACCAACATGCACTACTAGTTCTTGGTTCATATTGCGTGCCCCTCTTACTGATTTTACGATAGCGTATGCCTTATACCGGTTTTGGTTCTTCATTCATCTTTTTGTCTGGGGACCATGTTTTCATGTTTTGTTCTTTGTTCGCTCGTGGTAGTAAAGAATTTGTGTTTGTTTTACTGGAAAATATTATGCCACTTAGGAATTTGAGATCAAGATGTTTGTAACAGGGAAAGGCCCCCGGGGTCATGTAGATGGATCCACACATGCTCCAATAACCAACGCTAAATTTTAATCATCGCAAATAAAGGACGCCTAAATTATAACTTAGATTCTAGCCTTTGTTAAACCTCAAATGGTCAACAATATTTGTTATTTTTCCATAGTAAAGAAAGTGTGGGATTACCTTAAGCGTGTCTATAACCAAGCGTGTCTATAACATTATGTATTCTAACTTAAATAAAGCCATGTGTTATTATTTGATGTGCAAATTTAAGCGTTTCAGGAAACATAAGGATTAAGCTACAAAAGAAATGAAGATCATATGCATCAAAAGTCTGAAAGGCTTAATAACAACATGAACTCTACATTCAATAGAATCTGGGAATTCGTTTCAAAAGGAACTCTCTTACATCAGATCAACCCACCAGACCCAGACCTGAAAACATCTTTCAAGCATCAAAATATATGAAAGCGGTGGACCCTGTCTCCTTATTCTGAATCATTTTAGAAGTGTTCTGATACATGAAGCATCAACGATGACAAGTCATCTCCATCGAAGCTTAAAGAAAAGATTCTCGAAAGAAAGATTGACTAAACAGGGTGGATTCTAAATCAATCTGAAAAGCATATAAGTTTCACGTTTATCATACATATTCAGAGGTTCCATGAATCAAAGCTTTCCCTCTTCGTGAAACTTATGCTACCTCTACTCCACCTATGACTGCACACATCTTAAAGCTCTCGAATTTATTTTACGTGTACAAAACGTCTCTCTGACAACAAAAGCTCTTGCTCTTTTGCAACTCCAACAAGAAAGGCTTTTGTCCCTTGTACAACAACTCTCTCAATGTTCATATAATTGACAGCCTCCCCCCGAGCTCAACAAGATGATTCTATATAAACAGAATCAATCTCTTCATCAGAGGTCTCTCTCTAGAGAAATAGAAGAAAAATAAGAAGAAAGTGAAAAAAAATATAGAGAGCTAAAGCAGAAAAAGAAACATAAGAATGGGCATATCATACAAAAAGGTAGTGTGACAAAAAGAAAAGGAAAACACACACAAGCCCCAGATATTTTGTATACAAGAGTTTTATTTGTTCTAATATTTCTAATTTCTTGTAAACACAAATCTGGTGATCTATTAGGAAACACTGTCGACTTGGAAAGGCTTTTGAAAGAATACTCGGGGTTTGGCCCAGGAGTGGCTTGTGAAAGAATACTTGGGTTTTCCCTAGGAGTGGATAGTGCAAAATAATACTCATAGGAATCCAGAGGGATCTGGTGTGTTGAAGTACGGGTTATTCTTAAGTCAGGAGTGGTTGGAGTTAAGAATACTCAGCATGAGTTATGCTCAAGCCAGGAGTGGTTGGATTCAATAATACTAAGAAGCACGGGTTGTGCATAAGCCAGGAGTGGCTGGAGTCAATAATACTCAACATTTGATGTAAATAATTTTACATAGTGGAAATCCTTTAGATTTGAAGGTATTGGATGTAGTCTCCAAGTTGGAGGTGAACCAGTATAAATTTCTTATGTATTGTTTCTTTCTCTTTGCCTCTTTAACTATCAAAAGTTTAGTGCATTGTCATTAATATATTTGATAGCAAGAGTTTGGTAAAAAACGCTCACTCAATCAAAGAATCATGCTCTCCATATAAGCAAAAAGTTTGGTCTGTGCAAAACGCTGTTACGTTTGAATATCACTTTTTGGTTTGAAAAAGTGAACAGACTTATTCAACCCCCTCCTAAGTCTGTTATCTGAACTATCACACTCGTTATGGTCTAAAAAGTTTCTAAAGTTGGCAAAAAGGACCAATTTCTCATGAAGCTTCACCCTGAATTTGAAGTTATGCATTAATTTGCTGAATCATAGTCTAATCCATTCTCTAGATATGTGTCTTGGAGAAGTGCTTCAAGAAGAGCAATGTTTTCTAACACTTACACTATCTAGAATGTTGTTTTTGCTGCTTATTTTGCTCAAAATAAACGGAAAGGTCACTATATGAGACATGTTCAATGCTTTCTTGTAAGAAACTTAGCTATATTTCTCGCAACTGCACTAAGAAATTTTGCAACTATTGCAAGCAATATGGTCACATTCTTAAAGAATGCCTAATTCAACCAGAGTGAAGACCAATGCAAGCCTTTCATACCACTATTACTCCAACAAGCCAAACCTCTGCTCTTGTAGGTTCCAACACTAGTGTCTCAACCCTAAAGAATGTACAATATTAGTACTTTCCATTTTTTCTACCTTGGGCATTTCGGTAAGTTGTCTCTACAACTTGGTTTGTTGATTCTAGGGCCTCTAATCACATGATGAGATCCCTTAAACAATTATAATGACACTAAAAACATTTAGATGATTGTTAGTAATACTCCTTCCATTAGTGCTATTGAAGATATTAATTCTTCTTTTCAAGATGTGTTTGTGTCTTCTGGGTTTGTTTCAAGTTTAACTTCAGCTAAATAATTAATGGACCACAATTGTAATGTCAACATCTCTCATGTTGGTTACTTTTCGTAGGATTAAGTGTTGTCATGAAAAAGCCTAAAATAGGTAGATTATTTCCTCTTTAATTTTCTCTACCTAATATTTTATCATTTTCTTGTAATAATGTTCCAAATCCATATGATGATTAGCAGAGGAAGTTAGGTCATCCAAATTCTATCATTTTGTCTCATTTTTTTGAAAATTTAATTATTGGGTAATAAATTTTCTTTTCTAATTCCTCATTTGATCATGTTATTTGTAAACTTGTTCAAAGAAAAACTCTTTCCTTTCCATCTAAGTCCCATTAAACTATATTTTTATCTCATTCATAGTAATGTTTGGGGTATCTCATCAATTGTATCTCATGCCAAGTATAAATATAAATATTTTATTACATTTATTGATGATTATAATTGATTTACATGGATTTATTTCCACTGCTCTAAATCTGAGGGTGCCATTTGCAAGTTTAATATGTTTTTAGCATACATCAAGAATCAAGTGCATGTATGTAGCAAGACTTTGTGGGCTAGCTTAGTGGTGGCGGGGAATATATTTCTCATGAATTTCAAGAATACTTACAATAAATAGGTATTATTTCCTAACACTCTTGCCTTTATACACCCTAATAAAAAGGCATTATAGCATGGCGGTATTGACATTTACTTCACTCAAATGTTACTTTTATAGTATTGACAAAGTCTTATCCATTGTTGTATACTTGATCAACCATCTTCATCTCAGGTTCTACATTTTGATTCTTTTTTTTTGTCTTTAAGAGGCATAACCTACTTATAATGAACTTCACACTTTTGGTTGTGTATGCATTATCCTTTTCCTTCCCCTACAATCTTATAAACTAAGTGCTCAATTAGTTCAACGTGCCTTTATGGATTATGCTGCTTTTCATAAAGGTTTTTTATGTTTTGATGCTTTTACGCAAAACTTACGAATTTCTCGGAATGTGGTTTTCTTTGATCATCAATATTTATTATTTGTATTTCCTTTATCTATCTAGGTCACGTTTCACTTCCTTGATTTCCCAAGGTACCCATTTCCTATTGAACTATTTAAACCATATGATGTCTATGTTCGACGATAACTTGATCCTTCCCCCTTGATACTAAACTGTCACCTAATCCATTACCTATAGAACCATATTAATCTAGTCGTAGTCGTCATGCATCGAAATGGTATAAACTTGAACTTACTTATTTTAGTGCCACTATATTTGACGTATTGTTCCTTTAAGTTACTCACAAGCTATTAAAGACTCCTGGTGGGAAACACAATGCAAGATAAGTTGCAAGAACTTTAAGAGAATTACACATGGGATGTTGTTCCCTGCCCACCTAATATCAAACCCATTGACTATAAATAAGTGTATTTTATGAAGTATAATTCATATGGATCTCTTAACCATTTCAAGGCTCGATTAGTTTCTTTAGGTGATAAATAAGAATATGGAGTGGATTATGATAAGACACTTGCGTCAATTGTTAAAATGACTATTGTAAGAACTTTTCTCTCTTTTGTAACTTCTAAAGGTTGGATACTTTATCAAATGTATGTGAAGAATGTTTTTCTTCATAATGATTTAACAGAAGACATTTATATGTGCTGGTTGTTTGGGTATGATATATTCCCAAAACACTCAGATGGTCAGTTTTAAATTGACTGGTGGCAAGTTCACCACTTTGTCAGTTGTAGTATATGCTCCGAAGAACAAATGTCGTTCCCACATTAGATCGTTAGTAATTTAAAATCAAAATATTATGGCAGATTTGTTTGAATATTTTCATGATTTGTGGTTCCATAGATGAAAATAAAATATGTGAATAGTTACTTAAATGAACAAATAGGAAATATCAAGTGATAAAACTGGGATTTGGATTCACCAATCTTACCTTCCGATGCACGATGTATATTCATGAAAGTAGGTTTTGAGCTATGATTCTTTACATCACAATCTAGATCATTCATATCAATTCCTTGACTATGAAATTCATAAGAATAGATTTAATAATGTCAATCCCTTGATCTTTTTAAATCTATTCCAGTATTAAGAACGATTATTTGGACGTCCATTGCGTTAGATACCATCCCTGGTTATCTACTCACAACGGGTGTTCCATTTAGATCCGTTTCTGAAAGTTATTTTCCAACAAAAAACGTAAACTTGAATCAAGAAACTAGTGATCAAATAGATTCAGGCAATGAACATAAAATGGAATACAAAGATTCGTAGAACAAAGTTACCCGATCCATGAATATATCATACATGATCTTCAAGCATGAATGGTTACATCCAATCCCAATGAGAAGTTTAGCTACTTATTGTAGCCATTACAAACTTAGAAAGATGAAGAAAAGATAGTACAAAGTGTTTACTAGAACTACCCAGCCGTCCCATGAAGTGACCCTCTTGTATATGCTTATATAAAGAAATACTCGCTTAAGCGAGTTTAAGTTTCGCTCAAGCGAATAGACTACTTCAACGTGAAGAAAGCTTTGAGTCCTGCTTTATCTGCATGCTTATTCGCTCAAGCGGTATCAGTTCGCTTGAGCGACGCTTCATATACTGATCCCTTATTCCTTTTCGCTTAAGCCATTCCTTCATCCACTTCAGCGAATCCTTTGAATTTAGGCTCTGGACGAATTTCGCTTGAGCGACAAGTGCTTCGCTCAAGCGATTGCTTGTTCTTTGCTCTCTGGAACATTTTAGCTTAAGCGAATAAGGTTCGCTTAAGCTTAGTGCTTCAGTTTCCTTTCTGGCTCTATTCCGCTTGAGCGAATTAATGGTTCGCTCAAGCAAGTCTTCAACCTGATGCCTTAATTCTTCTTTCTTCATCTCGCTCAGGCAAATCTCTTCTATGGCTTCAGTGAACTTATTCGCTCAAGCGAATTGTCATTCCGCTTGAGCGAGATTCTCAAAAATTGCTGGAAATCAGACTTCTCTTAATGAAGCTTCTTTATTTTTGACTTCTTTTCTTTTCCTTCTTCATTTGTGCCTAAAATCATACCAAAATCTGGGCTTAAGTAGTTCTTGTTAACCATTTGATAATGTACAATGCTTAATTCTAAATTTGTTCATTTTAGCTTACAAAAATAACAAACATGGTACTCTTATGTCTATTATATGCACAAAGTACATTACAAAATCTATATATTTTGGATACTTATCAACTCCCCCTGACTTAAAACTTTGCTTGTCCTCAAGCAAATGGTCAGAAAAAGTTAAAGTGAACTAAAGATCTTAATTAATCACAACCGTACAAAAGAAGAAAAATAACTCAAACCTTTCACAAACAACAGCTTCTGAATCCTGCCTCAATTCATCAGACTAAATCCAAAATTGAAATTTACTACACAATTGAAATGAATCACTCTACTATGAAAACAAGAAATCCTCTTTATTCATATCTCACGGGTGAGTGTTTACTCATTCCTTCACTAACCAAGTGTTATTCAATCATTGCACTTCATTTCATTGCATTAGACAACTACTTATACAAACATGGATCAAGAGGTCTTCATAGGTTGTAACTTGACCTGGCTATCAAGAACTTATGGTTTTTCTTGGAATTCAAAGGGCATACTAAGGATAACTAATTGTGTCAATCATACTTTTCTTAGCTGCCTTTATTATATAGTTCTTTTCTCTTCTTTGAGCATTTTGAATTGTTATTCTTCAGAAAATTTTTCTCTGTTACATATTTTTCCTTCTGAAGACTTATCTTTCTTACACAGTTGCTCTTTTTTTGCTTGTAGAACCAACATCTACCCAACATAACCTACTAAAAATTTTCTTTAATCCTTAGCATGCATTAAGGTAGACCTTTACTATCAGCATGTTACAAGGTTACAGAAGAAATTTTTAGCTCAAAGAGGTTATGAAAAAAAATGGGTTAAATTTCATCCTAGGATGGCTTTCTTTGGCTCTAGTTTGTCTATTCTACACAAAATTTTTGCCTCTATCCTATCCATGTTTGGCTAAGCAATAATCCTTGCCAGAAATTCATGCAATAAAAGATTACACAAGAACCAATGAACTCTCAGTGTTTAAGGATACACTCACTCACTTGGCTGATTGTCTTGATTTCTTGAATTTCATATTAGAAGGTTCAAACAAGGTGAGCTAATTCCTGAATTCAGATTTAAAAAGATTGCATTTAGCATTCACCAGAACTATCATATTTCAAAAATAGTTATTTTTCACTTCTTGTAATTTTAGATTAATACACATCTTTCTTCACTTTCAAAAATAATGCATACATTAACAAACTTTGCACCTATTCATATTACTAACGTATGCAAAACAAGACTAAGTTATCCAAAATATAATTCAACTGTAAATAAGGTAAACTGCAAAGTAATAATGTAAACCAACGAGATTTTTAAAACAGTAAAAAAAATAAAATGAACCACAGGAGCATGCTCAGTCATGCGACATTAAAATGTCAGTGACCAGTCGATCCAGTTGCTCCTCAAACTCTCGGTCCTCAGCATCCTGCTGCTCCTGAGTCTGTGTATCAGCTGCCTGTGACTCTGGTGCTAAAGAAGATGTTGTGACAGGTACATCAGCTGGTCCTCATGATGTGGGTGGTGGTACTGGTGCCACTGGCTCAGCTTCAGCTGCTGGCCTCTCCTCCTCTGGCAAAATGGGACTGTCCCCAGGCCAAGCGACACGTTCCACAAACTGGTCTAGATGCATAAAAGGGCCTGCAGGATGACTCCAATAACTGGCTCTGTAATGGTACAACATACCTCTGTGAAGAGCAGCCTGCTGTTGCTGAATGTGAATAAGATGAGCTAGGAGGATAGGATCAGTGGTAAGTGGTGGTGGTGGTGGCTGAATAGGTGGTGGAACTAACGGTGATGAGACCACGGGTGGTGGTGAAGATGTTTGTAGTTGTGGTGATGGTGTAGGTATCCTGCAATTCAAATCTATAAATTTTCGATCAATGGATGGTCGAATTGGAGTGATGGGGTGAACATCGATCCCATGCACTGCACAAAGTCCTGTGATGGATGCAGGGAAACCAAGACTGCCTTTCGATTTTGCATCAGCTAATGTGGTCTTCAGGTTTTGCTGTGCAAACCTAAAGATTTCATCTGAAATAATCTGAGCTAGGTCTACAGTCATGTCTGGAAAGAGGATGCAGAAGAGAAGCTCATATCTTGGAAGTGGTAGATCAGATACATGGGTATTTAGGATAACATTTGCCAAGAGAAATGCTGTCCACACCTTGGTTAGCATTGTCATATCCTTCCTCAGAAGTCTGGAAGGATGCTGGCTAGCTCCTCTGTACATGTGGTGCCCTAGTAAACAGAGTTTATCTTCAAGCTCCTGTGTCGAGTAGATATGTCGGTCCTTCTTTAAGGTCCCATAGGTACACAAATCCCCTTCAGGTAATTGAAGCATATCTCCTAAATGTTCGTTGATGGTGTCCCGATCATACGAAATCCAGGTGCCCCGAACCCAAGTCTTCCTTTCTAGAGTGCCCTCTTTATTCCATGCATTAGCATAAAATTCTTTAACAACCTCTGGGTCGAACTTATGTCTTGGATTCACAACTCTTAACCATTTCCTGCTTCTCAGTAGTTCCAAAAACTCATCACACTCTCCTTCTCTTAAATCAACCTTCCTTTCAGGAATAAAAGTCCAATGGTCGATGTTTTCATGGTGTTGCCTATGCTCTTTACTCCTGAATTTTGGTTGTTGTTGTGAAGAGCTTCCTTCACCCCTCTTTCTTTTGCCTTTTTCTCTCTCACTATGCCTTGGGGCATCAGCACTTATGACTTTAGTTCTAGCCATCTTGAAAAACAGAAGTTGCCAATAGAGTTCATAAGGCAGAAAACTAAAATTGCTCACACCATAATGTATTTTCACAAACCATTATATAGTACAGAACGCCATAATCGAGTTCACAATATTTTCACTGAAAAACAGAGCATGATTCACCTCTTTATTATTGCACATTCTAGAAAACCTAAACATAATACTTCAAAATTAAAATATGACATATTATCAAAGCATAACAGCACCTATAAGAAAAATTCATCAAAACAGAGTATCTCATTCATCAATATGGGTTCTGACATCATCTTTACAACACTAACCTTTCTTCTCGAACTAAAACCCAAAAACAGAGTATGGACTTAACAAGAGTACCAATCTTCCCCAAACATTGTACCAAATATAGTGTACTTGGTCCGTCAGACCTAGTTTACTTGCATTCCAACAGAAGGGGCAACTTCAAATTAAGAAATGATTATCATTCATAATGCTATTTAACAAAAAAGAGCATGGATGCCATGGATTTAAAAACAATGATATTTAAGAACATGCATTCACTTAACCTTAAACATCAAATTAGAGAAAGTAAAAGCATTAACTTATGCAATCAAACCCTAAACAACCATTAACCCAATTTCTAGGAAAAGTATCAACCTCTAAGTACCAGATAGAAGGAGATGATGAATGAAATGAGAGTTTCGTTAACTTACCAGGAAAGAGGAAAACTTGAAAGTTGAAAATCAGAAACGAGAGAAGAGAGAAAATGGTGCTAATACCATCGAACCCGAGAATGAGAGTGGAGATGATTGTCGTGGGTGAAGAGGTTTTAAGAGAGAATGATTTTGTAACTGAAAATGAGACTTAAAAGACCTTTTAAAAACCTTCACCGCTTAAATTCGCTCAAGCGAGCACAGTCTCTCCAGCGAAGTTAATCTTTGAAAATGAAGTTTCCTATGTCGCTTAAGCGACCTACCTTCGCTTCAGCGAAATCGAGTGGGAAACACACCTGATGCTTTGAAATTTGTTTTGCTCAAATATTTAAATTCTGCTTAGGCGAAAAATGGGGATTTAGATACTGGAGACAATTCACTGGGGTGAAATAAATGGCGCTTGAGCGAGTCCTTAGAGTTTCTTTTCTGGACAAAACTCGCTTGAGCGCATCAAAATCGCTTGGGCGATTTTGTTCCAGTGTTAAAATGAAGAAATCTCGCTTGAGCGATTCTTAATTCGCCTTAGCGAAAGTTGCAGAAATTGAAAATTTTTCAAAGTTGTGAAAATTCTGCATAATTCGCTTGAGCAGGATGAAATTCGCTTAAGCGAATGTTTTCCAGTATCAAAGTTGTAGTGTTTCACTTGAATGACCTGCAATGGCTTCTGAGCAAAAGTAGTTATATGGCTGATTCACTTGAGCGAAGTTGGATTCGCTTGAGCAGATTTCCTCATACTTGAAAATTTTAATCTTCCACTTGTATTTTCTTCAAAAACTCATCTCATCATTCCATCCTTCAGTTTCTTTTCTCTTCTGACTCACTTATAAAGCATATCATACAAAATAATTCAAACAACTAAAAGTTACAATAAAACAAAACAACAACAACAAATCAAACACACTGGGTTGCCTCCCAGTCAGCGCTTGTTTAACGTCATTAGCTCGACGCCTGATTGATTGTTCAGTCTGGATCATGTAAGTGGTGGATAAGAGTGTTAAGCTTTTCCACCTCCTTTCCCAGATATAGCTTTGACCTTCTTTCATTCAGATTTGAAATCCTTTCAAGAATGTTTAAGCTTTGATCCTTCTTGGATTTCTACTGGGTGACTTTGTCTTCCTTATTTGTTTTGAAACAAACATCAATATTGACTTCTTATTCTTGCACTCAGAATTTTACTTTTCTGTCACCCACATCTATGATGACTCTGGCTGCTTTCAAGAATGGTCTTCCCAATATTATAGGTACTTATGAATCTTCCTCTATGTCTATTATAGCAAAATTCACCTGAAATTCGAATTTATCAATTTTTACCACAACATTTTCAACAACACCATAGGGAATTCTTGTTGATTGATCTGCCAATTGTAAAATCATTTTTGTTGGCCTTATTTCAGAGTCCCCTATCTTTTTAAATATAGATAATGGCATCAAATTAACACTGGCACCCAGGTCTAATAAAGCTTTTCTTTCTAAAATATTTCCAATGGTTATGGGAATAGAAAAACTACCTGGATCTGTGGTGTCATGATGTACTGCTTTTTGGATGATATCACTATACCCTTCCTTCATCTCAGTTGTCTCCTTATTTAGTGCTGTCACCGCTTTGCAATGCTCCTTTGGATTTGGCTCGGTGTTAGCTCCATACTGAGGTCATTGATTTTCAGCAATTTGTCGAGCCAATTGTCCTACTTGAGTCTCTAAATTCTTTATAGATGCCTCAGTATTCTTCTGGTGTGTTAGAGAAGCCTGCATAAATTTCTCCAATGTATCCTCCAATCTGGATGTTTTCTCCATCAGAGAAGGTCCTTGTTGGTAAGTGATGATGCATGATTTATCTCTAATTCTCCATTTTAAATGTGTATAATTTGCCATCACTTAGTGTGTAACATATTGCATTTTAACACATTTTTATCATTTGATCTTTATGTAATATTTGATTGTTAATTTGTACCAAAGGAAAATAGATCAAAGAACTCAAGAATTCCAATCCAAAATGATGATCAAAGTGCCTAAGGATCAAAGGAATCAAGGTATATGCAAAAAGATATCAAAAAGGGTGAAAAAGTATGCAAAATATGGAGAATCAGGGGGATGAATCGATTCATCCCCCTCATGAATCGATTCATACGAATTAAAGCACCCAGGAAGTGAAATTTTGCAAATTGAATCGATTCACAAGCCTCCTGAATCGATTCATACGGGTTTCACAGGCAATGAATCGATTCTTCCATCAAATGAATCGATTCATACGTGTAAAATTAGCCCAGAAATGCATTTTGGAAGCATGAATCGATTCCTCCCATCAATGAATCGATTCATGAGTGTATTATTGGCCCAGAAACACGTTTTCAAGCTTCTGGAAAGTGGGCAATGCACTGAAGATGTTGGGCAAGGCACTAAGCTGATCATGGAGCATTAAAGCATGATAATGGAGCACCATTGAATTGAAAATTAAGAGTGCTCCTTCCATTGAAATTTAATTATGGCATATGCTTGCTTTTTGATTCCTATAAATAGGCACAAGAGGAAGGCTTGTAACACACCATTCTTCACACAATTCTTTCTCCCTCATACGTTCTTCCTCTGCTTCTCTTCTCTGTTGGAGTTTCTCCAACAAGTTCTTCATTTCCGGGTTAGTTTTATTGTTGTAGTTGTAATTATGGAGGGCTAAAACCCTTAGATTGATTTTCTTGGAGAATGTTGTAATGTAATTTTGAGGTCATTAATTTTAATATAGTATGCTTTTATTAATGTTATTTCTTCATAATCATTCTCTACTTATTTAATTCCATTTTGTTTAATTGAATTTGTATGCTTAATCGGTTTAGTTATTCAAATGGAGTTAAATAAGATTTCAAATTAGAATGGATTAAGGAAATATGCATGCTTAATGAATATTTTCATAATCACTTTTAATAATTATGGTTTGCTTAATTCCATAATTTGAGAATAGATTATGTATATAGGCGATGTTCTTATGTATGCTCAATAATTCCTAGATTTTACGATCTTGACTCCTTTTGCTTAATTAGGATGCTTGATTAAAATATTCATTTTTAAATGAAAGTAAAGGAATTGTGAATTGAAAAAGACGCTTAGTTGATCAATTCAAATTGAGCTAAGAAATTAACATTAATAAGTATACGAATTATCTTTAGTGAACCAAGGATAAATTTATTTACAATACTCCAAGAAAATCAATCGCTTGTTATTTATTGTTTTAAATCCTTTATTTACCTTGTTTTAATTTTATTTGTGACAACAAAAAGCAATCAAAACCCCCCCCAATTGTATGTTTGTTGAACTTATGTTTGTAAAAATTTTAGTTGTTAAGTTTTTATTTTTAATTGTTAAAAATTAGTTTAAGACTTGATGATTTTTCCTAAATTTTTGTGTTGATCCTTGAGAGAACGACCTAGGTTGACACCCTAGTACTACGTTAATTAATTTTAATGTACTAATTTGACGGAATAACGACTGCAAAAATATTCACGTCAAATTTTGGCGCCGCAGCCGGGGATCAACGATCTTTAGGAAAAACACTTGTTTTAAATTAATTTTTTTTTTAATTAAAAAAAATTTAATTTAAAAAAAAAAAAATTTCTTTTGTTTGTTTGTTTGTTTATTTTATTTCTTTTGCATGATTTAGGACTCTTATGATTTATTGCTCATCATGATCAAATATCTTGTTGTATGCTATGTATGACTAGAAGAACTTTTGAGCATTTATATTCATTTGATCCTGAAATTGAAAGAACTTTTCATAGGTTAATTAGAGAAGCTAGATTTAATAATAATTTTGTTGATATTGATAGTGATAGTATTTTTTCTGAATCTGTTGAAAGTACTGCTAGTTTTTCTGATATGGCTAAACTTCGTGAAAGAACTCTTAGAGAACTAGCTGCTCCTGAATTCACTTACGAAAGTTTGTGTATTCAATATCCTGATGAGGATGTCCCTTTTATTCTTAAGACCGGACTTATACATTTGTTGCCTAAGTTTCATGGTCTTGCGGGTGAAGATCCATACAAACACCTCAAAGAATTCCACATTGTGTGTTCCACAATGAAACCCCAAAACGTTCAAGAAGACCATGTCTATCTTAAAGCGTTTCCTCATTCTTTAGAGGGTGTTGCTAAGGATTGGTTGTATTACCTTGCTCCAAGATCAATCACAAGTTGGAATGACTTAAAGAAAATGTTCTTGGAAAAATTCTTTCCTGCCTCTAGAACAACTGCAATCCGTAAAGACATATCTGGCATTAGGCAACTCTCTGGAGAAAGTCTTTATGAATATTGGGAGAGATTTAAGAAACTCTGTGCAAGTTGCCCTCACCACCAAATTTCTGAACAACTTCTTCTTCAGTACTTCTATGAAGGTTTACACCACGTTGATCGCAACATGATTGATGCGGCAAGTGGAGGAGCTTTAGGAGATATGACTGCTGCTGAAGCAAGAAATCTGATTGAGAAAATGGCATCTAACTCTCAACAATTTGGTGTGAGAAATGATTCTTTCAAACCCATGTTTGATTCCAATTCTAGTTCATCTGGAATTAAATTGGAGAGCAAACTTGATGCTCTCACCACTCTAGTCACACAATTGGCAGTAAACCAAAAATCCATGACTGCTAAAGTGTGTGGAATCTGCTCTTCACAAGAGCACCCCACTGATTGTTGTCCTTCTCTACAAGAAAAGGATAATAATAGTCCCCAAGCCTATACAGCTAACATCTACCATGATAGACCTCCACCACCACAAAACCATGACCTTTCCACCAATAGATACAATCCAGGTTGGAGGAACCATCCAAACTTGAGATGGGGAAACCAACAACAAAATCCCCAACCTCCATTTCAAAACAATACACCAACCTTCCAAAGACCTACACCTCAACCATCCACAAGTGGCCCTTCTTTGGAGGATCTGGTGAAACAAATGGCTGCGCAGAATTTGGAGTATCAACAGAGGAATGATGCTACCATTCAGAGTTTAAGCAACCAAATTGGGCAATTGGCTTCATCATTAAGCCAGTTACAATCTCAAAACTTTGACAAGTTACCCTCTCAACCAGCTGCAAATCCAAGAAATGTGAGTGCAATCCAGTTAAGATCAGGTAAGAACCTTGAAGTACCCATACCTAAGGAACCTGAAAAACAAACAGATGTGCCCACAACAGTTGAGGATGATGTGCCCTCTTCAAACACAAGCAAATCTGAGATGCAACCACCCCAAGTTCCACCTCATATCCCTCTTCCTTTCCCACCAAAAGCAATTCCAAGCAAGAAGATGGAAGAAGTGGACAAAGAAATTTTGGATACTTTCAGGAAAGTAGAAATAAATATACCTCTTCTTGATGCAATCAAACAAGTCCCCAAGTATGCCAAATTTCTGAAGGAGTTGTGTACTCACAAGAGGAGACTCAAAGGTAATGAAAGGATAAGCATGGGAAGAAATGTATCTGCACTGCTCAGTAAAGAAGTTTCAAATATCCCTGAGAAATGCAAGGATCCAGGTACATTTTCTATACCCTGTATCATAGGCAATAATAAATTTGAAAATTGCATGTTAGATTTAGGAGCTTCAATAAATGTTATGCCTATGTCTGTTTTTAAATCATTGTCTCTTGGAAATTTACAACCTACTGGTGTAGTAATTCAGCTAGCCAATAGGAGCACTGCTTACCCTGCTGGAGTTATAGAGGATGTTTTGGTTCAGGTAGAACAACTTGTTTTCCCTGCTGACTTTTTCGTACTTGATATGGAAGAAGGTATGCCTCAAATTCCTGTTCCTATCATTTTGGGAAGACCATTTTTGAAAACAGCTTGAACCAAAATAGATGTCCATGCTGGAACCCTTTCCATGGAATTTGGTGACACTAAGGTAAGATTTAAAATTCTAGATGCCATGAAACACCCTTCTGAAAATCATTCTGTTTTCCAAATTGACATTATTGATGAGTTAGTTTTTGAACATTTTTCTGATGTTGATTTGGAATGCATAGATGATTCATACAGTTGTTTTGCATGCAATAATTCTGAGAATTGTCATATTTGTGCTGAAATTGACAAATACATAACTACTGATTTAAAGTCTATAGAAATACCTGTTCTAAATACAAATTTTCAAGAAGACTCTAACAAAAATTTTGAGGTGCAAGAATCCAAATCTCTTTTGTTAGTTCCATCTACTTTGCAGGCACCTAATCTGGAGCTAAATTTCTTACTTGAAAATATCAAGTATTCATACTTGGGAAATGATGAGGAGTTTCCGATAATAATCTTTACTTCTCTTGATGAAAATCAAGAAGAAAAATTGCTGCAAAATTTGGAAAGGCACAAGAAGGCTAGACCACTATCCAATCTGCTTCAAAAGGATGTGGTATTTGAGTTTAATCCACCTTGAGGGAGTTTTTCTTACCCATCTCTTTACTTTTTCATTATATTGTCTATTTTGTATGCTCTGTCTTACATTGAGGACAATGTATGATTTAAGTGTGGGGGTGGGATTCGTGTGTTATTGTGTGTTGTGTTATTAAATTTTGTGTGTTGTGTGAATAAATTTTGTGTGATAAAAAAAAATAAAAAAAATAAAAAAAAGATTTTGTGTGTGTTTTTGTTTTAAAAAGGCATGTTTTATTAGAATTTTAAGATATGCATGAGTAACAAGTAAATTCTTTCATGTCTGATATGAGCTTAATGATATGTTATAATTTGAACTTAAACATTTTTGGTATGTTGAGAATGACATGATAATTGATAGATGATCATATATGATAGAATTATACCTTGTGAGATTTTTGAGCCTTTAAAATTGATGGATCACTTTAAACCATCTTAATCCTTTCATGTGTGATTAATTCCTGAAAGCTTACATCTTAATTTTTGTCTTGTTTCTTGATGATACTTGAAACTCATATGAATGTATTTGAAATGATACAGGCATTTTGTTCAATTGAGCCACTAAGCCAGATAAGCCTACCATGAATAAATTATCTCTTGCTAGCCATTTTGAGCCTATTTAACTATTTCCTTGTTGTAGCTCAAATAAGCCATGGATGAAAAACCAAAAATATACCTACCTTAAGAAGTATATTGAAGCTTTGGAATCAAGTCAAAACAGGCATTCAAATAAGTGTGGGGGTGTGCAAAAAGGAATTGCAACTCTTGTTCCAAGTGTTATGCAATTTCAGTGTTAATAAAAAAAAATTGCCAAATACCATACAATAAATGTTTTACCCTCACTGTTTGCCAGTAAAATTAATTGCTTCATTATTCTTTTTGGTATATATATATAAATATATATATTTCATCCATTTTAACCTTGGCCACATTGCAACCCTGTGAAAGCCCTGTTGATCTATACATTCATTTGTGTTGATTGTAGAATTGAGAAACTTGCCAAATTTTTAGACTGTTTGTTTTTCAGGAATTGTTTTGAGTGTATACACAAACTTTAAACACTTGAGAGTTGAGAGTATGTCTTGTGAGGTTCTATCACTTATGATCTTCTTTTCAGTTTAATTTAATTTTCACATGCCTAAGTGTTTGAATGATTTTTATATATATCTTGATGCTCTGTATCTTTCATGTTGAAAACTCTTGTTTCTTTGTATATTTCTAAGATTTCATGATAAGCATGCCAGATCTGTGTGTTGTTGTTTTCAACTTAATGTTTTCAATAAATTGTGATACTTGTTTTTATTTTGATTTTGCCCGGGAGTGCAAAAGAATAAGTGTGGGAGTATTTGATGATGCATGATTTATCTCTAATTCTCCATTTTAAATATGTATAATTTGCCATCACTTAGTGTGTAACATATTGCATTTTAACACATTTTTATCATTTGATCTTTATGTAATATTTGATTGTTAATTTGTACCAAAGGAAAATAGATCAAAGAACTCAAGAATTCTAATCCAAAATGATGATCAAAGTGCCTAAGGATCAAAGGAATCAAGGTATATGCAAAAAGATATCAAAAAGGGTGAAAAAGTATGCAAAATATGGAGAATCAGGGGGATGAATCGATTCATCCCCCTCATGAATCGATTCATACGAATTAAAGCACCCAGGAAGTGAAATTTTGCAAATTGAATCGATTCACAAGCCTCCTGAATCGATTCATACGGGTTTCACAGGCAATGAATCGATTCTTCCATCAAATGAATCGATTCATACGTGTAAAATTAGCCCAGAAATGCATTTTGGAAGCATGAATCGATTCCTCCCATCAATGAATCGATTCATGAGTGTATTATTGGCCCAGAAACACGTTTTCAAGCTTCTGGAAAGTGGGCAATGCACTGAAGATGTTGGGCAAGGCACTAAGCTGATCATGGAGCATTAAAGCATGATAATGGAGCACCATTGAATTGAAAATTAAGAGTGCTCCTTCCATTGAAATTTAATTATGGCATATGCTTGCTTTTTGATTCCTATAAATAGGCACAAGAGGAAGGCTTGTAACACACCATTCTTCACACAATTCTTTCTCCCTCATACGTTCTTCCTCTGCTTCTCTTCTCTGTTGGAGTTTCTCCAACAAGTTCTTCATTTCCGGGTTAGTTTTATTGTTGTAGTTGTAATTATGGAGGGCTAAAACCCTTAGATTGATTTTCTTGGAGAATGTTGTAATGTAATTTTGAGGTCATTAATTTTAATATAGTATGCTTTTATTAATGTTATTTCTTTATAATCATTCTCTACTTATTTAATTCCATTTTGTTTAATTGAATTTGTATGCTTAATCGGTTTAGTTATTCAAATGGAGTTAAATAAGATTTCAAATTAGAATGGATTAAGGAAATATGCATGCTTAATGAATATTTTCATAATCACTTTTAATAATTATGGTTTGCTTAATTCCATAATTTGAGAATAGATTATGTATATAGGCGATGTTCTTATGTATGCTCAATAATTCCTAGATTTTACGATCTTGACTCCTTTTGCTTAATTAGGATGCTTGATTAAAATATTCATTTTTAAATGAAAGTAAAGGAATTGTGAATTGAAAAAGACGCTTAGTTGATCAATTCAAATTGAGCTAAGAAATTAACATTAATAAGTATACGAATTATCTTTAGTGAACCAAGGATAAATTGATTTACAATACTCCAAGAAAATCAATCGCTTGTTATTTATTGTTTTAAATCCTTTATTTACCTTGTTTTAATTTTATTTGTGACAACAAAAAGCAATCAAAACCCCCCCCAATTGTATGTTTGTTGAACTTATGTTTGTAAAAATTTTAGTTGTTAAGTTTTTATTTTTAATTGTTAAAAATTAGTTTAAGACTTGATGATTTTTCCTAAATTTTTGTGTTGATCCTTGAGAGAACGACCTAGGTTGACACCCTAGTACTACGTTAATTAATTTTAATGTACTAATTTGACGGAATAACGACTGCAAAAATATTCACGTCAGTAAGCTTGTGGTCTATTGGATGTGCTGGCCTTTTGCTTCCAACCTTGGCCTTGATTTGGATTGTTCCTCCATCCCTGAAATGGTTGATTAGAGAAATTGGAATTGAAATTATTTGGTCTACCTGGATTATTCATGTAGTGAACTATCTCCTCTTGTACTCCACAATAACCATTTGGATGTTCACCTCCACAGAAATCACATCTTGCACTTTGCTGTTGCATTGGTTGTGAAGATTGCACTGAATGTAATTGCTGTGGGAGTTTGGCCATTTGTTGAGTCAAGGCTTCAATCTGTTGAGTTAAGATCTTATTTTAGGCCAAAATAGCATCTGATCTATTCAGATCTAAAATTCCTTTCCTCTGAATTTGTTGACAATCGTGCTGAGCTTGATAATCCGTTGAGGATAAAGCTTCTATAATTGTTGTAGCTTGATCAGCGTCAACTGTCATCATTGTGCCACCAGCTGCAGCATCCAAAATCATCTTTGTATCTGGTCGAAGTCCATTGTAAAAGATGTTCAATTGAGCTATATCTTCAAAGCCATGATTAGGACATTTTCTAAGTAATGATTTGAAATGGTCCCATGCTTCACAAAATGGTTCTTCAACCCCTTGACGGAATGTTGAAATATCAGATTTAGCTTTTATGAATCTTGATAGAGGAAAGAAACGGTGCAGAAATTTTTCTTCTACATCAGACCAACTAGTTAAGCTTTGATTAGGATGTGATTATAACCACTCCTTAGCTCTTCCAGCCAATGAAAATGGGAATAAACGAAGGTATGCGGTTTCCATATCTTCTTGACCAAAACCCATTGTATACCAACCAATTCATAGAAAGTTACCAAATGAGTATAAGGATCCTCATTGGACATTCCAATAAATTGATAAGCACTAATCAAACTGAGAAAGGCTGGTTTCATCTCCAAGGCTCTTGTTTGTGGCATTACAATACTCGAAAAGTATTGTGGTCCTTGTTGATTTGCATAATCTCCCAAAGTACGTCTTGGTTGTTGGTGTTGTCTTTCCATGTTTTCAGGTTTTGGAGTTGATAATGGTGGTGAAGTTATAGAAGAAGATTGTCCCTCCTCTTGTTGTGCTTTAGCTTTGGCTTTGATTTTCTTCAAAGTCTTCTCAATTTCAGGATCTATTTCAGCCTGCTCTTTGAATCCCTGACTTCTTAGTATCATAAGCAGAGCTGGAAATAGAGAGGTTAACAAAGAAAAAGATACAAAACCAAAATAGAATGCAAAAATTTCAATATTCACACACCATAATAAATTAATTCAATATACTTCGATCCCCGGCGGACAGCGCCAAAAACTTGTTTGTTGTTTGGGTATGATATATTCCCAAAACACTCAGATGGTTAGTTTTAAATTGACTCGTGGCAAGTGCACCACTTTGTCGGTTGTAGTATATGTTCCGAAGAACAAATGTCGTTCACACAAGAGATCGTTAGTAATTTAAAATCAAAATATTATGGAAGATTTGTTTGAATATTTTCATGATTTGTGGTTCCATAGATGAAAATAAAATATGTGAATAGTTACTCAAATGAACAAATAGGAAATATCAAGTGATAAAACTGGGATTTGGATTCACCAATCTTACCTTTCGATGCACGATGTATATTCATGAAAGTAGGTTTTGAGCTATGATTCTTTACATCACAATCTAGATCATTCATATCAATTCCTTGACTATGAAATTCATAAGAATAGATTTAATAACATCAATCCCTTGATCGTTTTAAATCTATTCCAGCATTAAGAACGATTATTTGGACGTCCATTGCGTTAGATACCATCCCTGGTTATCTACTCACAACAGGTGTTCCATTTAGATCCATTTTCAAAAGTTATTTTCCAACAAAAAACGTAAACTTGAATCAAGAAACTAGTGATCAAATAGATTCAGGCAATGAACATAAAATGGAATACAAAGATTCGTAGAACAAAGTTACCCGATCCATGAATATATCATACGTGATCTTCAAGCATGAATGGTTACATCCAATCCCAATGAGAAGTTTAGCTACTTATTGTAGCCATTACAAACTTAGAAAGATAAAGAAAAGATAGTACAAAGTGTTTCCTAGAACTACCCATCCGTCCCATGAAGTGACCCTCTTGTATGCTTATATAAAGAAATACTCGCTCAAGCGAGTTTAAGTTTCGCTCAAGCGAATAGACTACTTCAATGTGAAGAAAGCTTTGAGTCCTGCTTCATCTGTATGCTTATTCGCTCAAGCGGTATCAGTTCGCTTGAGCGACGCTTCATATACTGATCCCTTATTCCTTTTCGCTTAAGCCATTCCTTCTTCCACTTCAGCGAATCCTTTGAATTTAGGCTCTGGACAAATTTTGCTTGAGCGACAAGTGCTTCGCTCAAGCGATTGCTTGTTCTTTGCTCTCTGGAACATTTTAGTTTAAGCGAATAAGGTTCGCTTAAGCTTAGTGCTTTAGTTTCCTTTCTGGCTCTATTCCGCTTAAGCGAATTAATGGTTCGCTCAAGCGAGTCTTCAACCTGATGCTTTAATTCTTCTTTCTTCATCTCGCTCAGGCAAATCTCTTCTATGGCTTCAGTGAACTTATTCGCTCAAGCGAATTGTCATTCCGCTTGAGTGAGATTCTCAAAAATTGCTGGAAATCAGACTTCTCTTAATGAAGCTTCTTTATTTTTGACTTCTTTTCTTTTCCTTCTTCATTTGTGCCTAAAATCATACCAAAATCTGGGCTTAGGTAGTTCTTGTTAACCATTTGATAATGTACAATGCTTAATTCTAAATTTGTTCATTTTAGCTTACAAAAATAACAAACATGGTACTCTTATGTCTATTATATGCACAAAGTACATTACAAAATCTATATATTTTGGATACTTATCAATATGACACTATATTTGGGTCTATTTTCTTCTTCAGGTGTATATATATATAAACTTAAATGCTCTTTGAATGGTTTACAACAAGCACTCCATGAATGGTTTGAGAAATTAAAATCTACTTTTTTTGGATTCTCTTTTACTTAAAGTCACTAAGATTCCTCTATATTCATTCATCACACAAAAATTGGCATTCTTCTCCTTTATTTATGTTGATGTCATGATTATAAGCAAGTCTTATCAAGCATCCATACAACAACTTAAATATCATCATTCTTCGTTTCATATAAATGATCTCAGTAACCTTTATTACTTTTAAAGCCTTGAGGTTTAATGGTTCAGAGAACAGACTTAGAAGATGTGGTTGAATAAGTCTGTTCACTTTTTCAAACTAAAAAGTGATATTCAAATGTAACAGCGTTTTGCACAGCGGACTAGACTTTTGCTTATATGGTGTGAACACCTCTTTCAGTCCGGCTAAGTCTATTTTGAAAAATAAGATGCCAATAGGAACAAATAAGTAAAAAGGAAGCTAACACCGGCCAAAACAATGAGCCGATGTAGGCCATACGCAAGGGAGCTAACATCGGCCAAGCAATGAGCACATACCGGAAGTATTGGGATATCGGCCAAGTAAAATGGGACATCGGCTAAATTCATTTGCACCGGAACGAATCAGAGCCCATGCCGGTGTAGGTAAATGTGATACACTGTCCTTGTCATTACCTCGTAAGTGGCTGCTTTAACTGATGTCATTTAGTATTACTCGATGTGGAGGACTCAGGCACTACCACATCGTCCACTACCCCGGACCAGAGCCCATGCTGTGACGTGGAAAATACTA
The DNA here is from genome assembly GCA_037962975.1 of Clitoria ternatea. Classification (NCBI taxonomy): domain Eukaryota; kingdom Viridiplantae; phylum Streptophyta; class Magnoliopsida; order Fabales; family Fabaceae; genus Clitoria; species Clitoria ternatea. The sequence goes on along the minus strand of CM075671.1, from coordinate 27,487,364 downwards.
CCAAATGGCAGACAAAGTGAAAAATGAAAAATAATAATAAAATCTCACTTCCCTCTGTTCCCCATTATTGACTAGTGGCTAGGCTGTCAAGGCACTCAACAGCATGGGAAAAGGTTGAGAGGACTTCTATAAATGCCTCATTTAAAGAGTTTCGAGAGTCCAAATTTTTGAACCCTTAATTCCCTGAAGAAAGAACGACCTCTAAATTCTTCACTTTTCTTCGAATTGGCACTAGAGAATTTTGCTTCTTTGTCCCTGTGTCCAAACCTCACCTTACTCATTTTTAAAGAGAACACCGGTCCAACCTTTAACTGGAATTCCCTAAATCATCCAACTCTGAGCCTTTTTGCTTTTCTTTGTGAGCGAACATCGTCCCAGGCCCTTTTCCAGAGTAACTAAAGTCCCCTTGTCTCGATTCAGCCTACAACGGATTAACTTCGGTTACCAAGCTCCAATACCACATTTGATCTTTACATCGGATACACACCAGCCAGGAATCTTAAAGACCATTCCAAGCTCTGCTCGCCACTTCACACCGGTTGTCGTATTTCTCATCAACACCGGCCCAGAACCTTGAGTACGACACTCTCTAGGTCACACTCTCCACCTCGGTTTTTAATCCTTTCTTCTCTTTTTCATGACTTGCTAATTCTGCCTTTTCTTTTTGTATGTATGGTTAAAAAAATATATATACAAAAAGTAGAAATAAAAAAGATGAAAATGGGCATTTTTTATATTCCTTTCAAATAGTACAGCAATGACTCCATAAGTTAATGTCGTGCAAAATTAATTTTGCCTACACTATTTCCTGGGTTTATACATGTGCGGAGCACTTTGCCTTTTATTTCCCTTTCCTTTTTACAGCAGTGACCTCATAAGTTAGTGTCGTGCAAAGTTACTTTTGCCTATACTGTTTCCTAGGTTTATAGACGTGCGAAGCACTTCGCCTTGTATTTCCCTTTTACAGCAATGACCTCATAAGTTAATGTCATGCAAAATTACTTTTGCCTACACTATTTCCTGGGTTTATACACATGTGGAGCACTTCGCCTTGTATTTCCCTTTCCTTTTTACAGCAGTGACCTCATAAGTTAGTGTCATGCAAAATTACTTTTGCCTACTTTGTTTCCTAGGTTTATACACGTGCAAAGCACTTCGCCTTGTATTTCCCTTTCCTTTTCACAGCAGTGACCTCATAAGTTGGTGAAGTGTAAAATTACTTTTGCCTACACTGTTCCCTAGGTTTATACACGTGCGAAGAACTTTGCCTTGTATTTCCCTTTCCCTTTTACAGCAATGACCTTATAAGTTAGTGTCGTGCAAAATTACTTTTGCCTACACTGTTTCTTGGGTTTATACACGTGCGAAGCACTTCACCTTGTATTACTTTTTTCCTTTTCAAACCCTACTTATTGTCGAACTTCTGCCTTAACATCATTTAAGAACGCTTCCTCAAAGAACTACGTTACCCGGATTTCTTGAAAGTACGAGAATACATAAGAACGGGAATCAATTCCTGTCGGACCCATCTTTATTCCCTTTTCATTTTTGTTCAAATTAATTTCATTCAGTTCTTACGAAAAAGAGGGCCAATTTAGACGTGATTTCTAGTTGATTTTCTCAGTCTTTACATTGGTCGTTATCCATTTTCCTTAAAAGGGGTTAATTTAGACGAGATGTCTTGTTAATCCTTCCTAACTTTCGAACCTTTATTTTTTATGAAAAAGTAATTAATTTAGATGAGACGTCTTGTTAGTTCTCTCTCCTATTTCGTATATTTTCTTACTAGAAACCAAGGTTAATTCAGACGAGACGTCCTGTTAATCTCTTCCATCTGATTCATTTGTTTCCCTCATTTTAAAAATAAAAAGGAGAAGAAATAAAAATAATTTTAGGGCTGTTATAATGCGCATTTTCAATTTTGATACTATTTTTAACAGGCGTTGTGGAGTCTTGAAATCCCATTTTTATTAACCAGTGCTTTAATAAAGGTTTTTTTAATGTTTTTCCTAAAAGATAAAATGTTGGTGGTGACTCCCTATTTGTTTTTCGAAAGGATTTTGAAACACGCTTTATTTTTCGAGGGTCAGCCGCGGCACTGCGATCCCGGTCGCAACATGTAGAGAGCGTGATTCTTTGATTGAGCGAGCATTATTTACCAGACTTTTACTATCAAAGATATTAATGATAATGTACCAGACTTTTGATTGTTAAAGAGTCAGAGAGAAAGAAACAATACACAAGTAATTTATACTAGTTCACCTCCAACTCAGAGACTACATCCAGTACCTTCAAATATGAAGGATTTCCACTATGTAAAATCATTTAGATCAACAACCCAAACCCAGCTTAAGAGTATTATTGATTCCAGCCACTCCTGGCTTAAGCACAACTCGTGCTTCTAAGTATTCTTTTACAAACACCCACTCCTGGGGCAAACCCAAGTATTCTTTCATGAGTCACTCCTGACTCAAACTCAAGTATTCTTTTCAAAGCCTCTTCAGGCCAAAGTGTTTCCCAACAAATCACCAGATCTATGTTTATAAGAAATTGAAAATATTAGAACAGATAAAACTTTTGTATACAAAATATCTGGGGCTTATGTGTGTTTTCCTTTTTTTTGTCACACTAGTTTTTTATGTGACATGCCCATTCTTGTGTTTCGTATTTATTCTCCCAAGCTCTCTCTCTTTTTCTTTTCTTCTTCCATCTTCATATAATTCTTTCTATTCTTCTTTTATAATCTTTTTTCTTTTCTGTTGACAAATCTATATCTATTACTCTCTGGTTCACACACACATATATGTCTCTCTCTTGTAGATTTTTCTTTACATTTTTGCTTTCTCATATTTTTCTTTGCATCCTGAATAAGCCTCTCATGCACACACACTTGTGCATGTTTTCTATTTAGAAGAGAAATGCAATATATAGAATTTTCCTGATGAGAGAGAGATAGATTCGTTGGATGATTATTGGAGGATGCAACGTTCAAAATGCTTGAGAGAAGTCTTCCTAATGGATATGATCCTTGGAGATAGTTGTTCTTTATGATAAGCTTTGATCAGAGAGCTTTCATAGAGTAAGTTTCACTAAGATGGAAATTTCTTCATCGAGAGGTGGAAATTGATCTACTTTACTTTACAATTTCCTTTCTAGTGATAGAATTTTGTGTAGAGAGAGAAAGATGTATTATTGAGTCATCATATATAAATTCAGACTTGATGCATTTAGAGTAAACATCTAAGATTAGATTAAGGTCTGGTGAAACGTAAAGCATTGATGATGAGACTCAAAACTTCAAGAATATTCCAATCATTTCTTGTGAGTTTCAAGAAGGTCTGAAGCATCTTGTATGTGAAGACAAAATCTGATTCAAGAGGGTTGCCTTAAACAGTGAGTTCTTTCATTTTTTTTTAAGACTCGCTATATGACATGAAGAGTTTGGGTCTGTTATACGTTCAGAAAAATGATTTTGTGTGTTTCTTTGATGCATGGCACTCTTAGTTTTGTTTTACCAGACTCATTGGATGTGAGCTCCCCCTTTGATTTATAACATGTGCTTTATATTATAAAACACTCTAATGATCTTATTAAATATTTTAACAACTCATAACTTAACTAACTAAGATGCTTGATGTTGGTTATCAATAAATCTAAGGGTACTTCAAAAAGTCTTCTTGGTTCCAACTAGGTTCATTCAAACTCTAAAGGCATTTTCCTCAATCAACACAAATATACTACCAACTTGATTTATATGACTACCTTATAGTCTAACGCCTGTAATGATACTCCTCTTGAATTTAATGTTAAGTATTATCACAATGAAGGTGATATGTTGGATGATCCTTGTTGTACCACCAATTGTTAGGTAGTCTTAACTATTTGAATATTACATGTTCTGATATTTCATTTATGGTGCAACAAGTTATAGTCAATTCATGCATTCTCCTTGTCATCACCATATGGCTATGGTCCATCATCATTCGTTATTGCGAGATACGCCTTATTGAGGATTTTTTCCTGCCAATATATCTTTGCTTACCTATAGTGATACAGATTGGGTGACTTATCCATATACTTAGAGATTTGACTTTGGTTGGTGCATGTTCTTTGGTTCTGCCTTGATTTCTTGAAAGAGTAAAAAGCAAGCACAAGTTTCAAAGTCATCAATTGAGTTTAAATATCAAGCTAATGTCTATGGCATGTTCGGAAATTATTATATGGCTTCGTGGTTTGTTTATTGAACTTGGACTTCCTTAACGTGATGCTACACCTCTCTGCTAACAATACTAATGTCATATCTAAATTGATATCAATCTAGTTTTCTATGAGCACACGAAGCTTATCGAGGTGGATTGTTACTCCATTCATGAGGCACTCCATGGTCATGTTGTATCTTTACCTTATGTCACCTTACAACTTCAGCTTGCCTAAATTTTTACCAAATTTGTTCCTCATCCCCCTCACTAGTTTCCCCTAAGCAAATTGATGCTATTTGACCAGTCACATCAATTTGAGAGATGATATTAACAAGAGAATCATTTATTTCTTATTATATGTTATAAAAGTTAGGGAAAAAATTGACCTTTATTTAATTGTATATATTTAGAATTCATAGAATGTTTTTTGTATAATTAATATATTTAAATGAAAACTAATCATAATTATTCTTGCAAATCGGCTTTGTATTATCCAGAGGAATAAAATAAAAAATGGGTCAAGCCAAAGTTTCTTGACATGAATGTTGTTCCTTGATCGTTTGGAAAGAAAAGTAATTTCAAGGTTACTTTGGGTCAAAGATCAAATAAAAAGAACATAGGGGTTGATTTTTTTTCATTAGATGGTGAAACAAATGATGATGATAAACCATTTTTTAGTATTTTTAGTAATTAGAAATAATTAAATTAAACATCTAAATTTATGTTAAGAATGATCAAACTAAATATATTTTTACTATTTTCATTGTTTGAAAATAGAAAACAAGAAGTGAAAACAAATATGTTTTTGAAATTCTAGGAATTTAAAAATGTAAATAGTTTTCAAAAATGAAAAGTGAAAATAAAGATATAAAATGGAAAGTGAAACCAAATGTACCTTAAAAATTTGAAGATAAATTGGAACTCCTTTATAAGTTGTGTCACCACCACAACACGTATTTAAGTTTTCTTTTATTTCCTTAAAGGTCTATTTGAAGTGTGGAAAGTCATTTCAAATAGAACTTGAATGGGATTATATGTTGTGACTTTATGTATGTTTGGTAACCAATTGAGTAAATGAATTGTAAATAATAATAAAAATCTAATAATTAATATTGATCATTCATATTGTTTGAATAATAAAAAAGAAGGTAGGTCAAATAATGATAAATCATTCTTCAACCAACCCTCGTTCTATTCCCACAACGTGGAAGCAAATTAGTTGTTCAACCTATTGTTGAACATATGTAATTTTGTGTGTATTTATTAATGGTCTTATGTCTAAGAGATAATTATCAACTTTTCATGAAAATCATAAGGTTATAATCAATATTATATATGTTACTACTTGAAACATAACCTACTATTACAAGTGTAATTTTTTAAAAAAATAAATATCAATTATACTCTTAGAAGTTAACTCAAACTTTGGTTAGTTTTCTCTTTTCATGCGTACCTCTAGGCGTTATCTGACTTTCCCAAAATAAAATTTCAACTTCTGGCTCAGCTCCGAATGTCAATATCGTATATTTAAACTATTTTGAAAAATTAATAAAAATATCATCGCCACCCATAAATTGTTGAAATACTAAAATCAAGATTCTAACACAAAATCGATGAAGTTTTAATAGGAATTGAACTTATCGAGGGTTACAAAACTAGTCAACAGAGTGTTGAAATTACCCCGAAGCTTCGAAATCCTACCAATGTCTTTCTGATCGTATGAGGCTAAGCTAGAGAAAAGATAGGGAAACATTAAAAATTTTGCATGCAATGTAAAAGAAAAACATGCATTCGATCGAAGAGGGTAACATGTGCATGCTTTCGTATTTTAACCATAACTTAGGCTACAAGTGGTCGATTTCAACAATCTTGGTCTTAAAATTTTTGTAGCAAAATTTACTACAACTTTTAAAGAGACACTAAAATCCAATTCTAAGCCAAATAACCCCAAATTTCAAAATAAGGTCGTTACCCGTGATAAAAATTCAACTACAATAACGTTTAATGTTTGAGGCATAACTTTTGCTTTAGACATCAGATTTTAGTGTTATTTGGCTCATTGGAAAGAGGAAAGGAAAAGAAAAAACTTTTGTATTATTAATTTTCCTAAAATCCAAGTAGATCCCCTGATGCAAGCCGATCAAAATTCTAGTGAGCCATAAAAATTTTCGGCACGCTAAAAATGGAAGAGAAAGGTCATGCATGTGAAGTGATCATGCAAGGGGAAAAAGAGAGAGTTTAACTTACCGATGCTAATTCTGAATTGATCAATGACCGAGAACCCTCGTTACAACTTTTGATTGAAAGTTCAGTTAACCCTCAATGAACTTTCGAGCTTCACAACTACAGCGGCCACACACATGAGGGGATCCGATGGAGGAAATGAGGAAGAGGGAAAACGGTGACGCGAGAATGATGGTGAAGCTATGAATGAGTAGGGTGGCTATGGTGGCTCGATGATGATGAGAAGAAGACCACATAAGGGAGAGGGAAAGACACGGTGATGGTGATGGTGATGGCATTATGATGAAGAGGTAGAGAATGGGATAGTGGTGGCTTAGAGGTGGTGATGGAGAGAAAGAAAGGAATTGCATGAATGGGAAATAGAGGCATGACAAATAAGGGAGAGGTACACTATATGGAGGTGGTGGTTATGGAGGAAGAAATAGAGATGGCTTTAGTGGTTTATAGTATGGGTGAGTGGGGGAAGATGGAGCTATGAGGTAGGATAAAGAAAAGAGAAAATATGGAAGAAAAAGAAAGGAGTTACATGGAAAAATATGGTGGTGGTCTTTTTCATATATATAGGTAAGTGGACATAAGAAAAAGGTAGGGTTGCCGCGGATGGAGAGAAAGAGACATGCCTTGGGTGGTGGTGGAAAAATAAGAATATATAGGGAGAGAAGGTAGTAACCGTGAGAGAGTGTGTGTTTAACCTAGTAGGTCATGCCCTAAAACCTAATTTAGTGACTCAAATAAGTAATTCAATTAAGTACAAACTGACAAAATTAAATTATAGGTTGCACTTAATTCCCTAAAATATCCTAATATGCACTAACTAACAGAAATGAGGATGTTATACACGATCCCTTCCATTACGACCACCACGGTTTTCACCACCACCGTGGCCAACAACATTACCGCGAACACTAGAAGCATTAGCTCTATCCATTTAAGGGCATCCAGGATGGATATGGCCTTTCTGACCACAGTGATGAGAAATAACTTCTAGACTTTGGTTATAATTTCTAGCTAAATGGTTATCATTACAATGAAAACACTATCTGATATTGGCCACCACCACAACCACTAGATTAAAAAGATCCTCCCCGATATCCGTTTGGACCTATCTGAGCCTGCTTCTTAAACTTCCCAGATTAGATTTTTAGATTCTTATCAGCTTTTCTTTCAGCCACTCAGGCCAATTGGTTTTCTTCTAGAATTCTACACTTGTTCACCAAGGCAAGAAATTTACAAATTTCCTTATATCTAATTGTTTCCTTCAGTTCAGACCGAAGTCCACTTTCATATTCAACACCCCTAGAGGATTCAATCCCTTCATTCTTGAACATAGGATATAATAAGCTCAGTTCATTAAATTTTATGGTGTACTCACCAACAGACATCGTACCCTACTTAAGTTCCATAAACTTTAACTCCTTCTGGCTTCTAACATTTGCTAGAAAGAACTCCTCTAGAAAATACTCCCTAAAGTTCACCCAGATTAATTGCGTTCCAGTGCCTATCATGTGTTGTTTGGCTTGTAACCAACAAGTTTCAACTTTCTTAATAAGTTGGTAGATGGCTTATTCCACCTTTTATGCCTTAGTGCACTCTAAATATTGGAAGATAAGTTTAATTTCTTTTATCCACAAATAGGCACCCTTGGGGTTATATCCTCCTTTGAAAGTGAAGGGCTTCCTCTTAAGAAATCAATCAAGACTGCTAGTACCACGACCTTATCTATCAAGCACATTAACCATAGAATCGCCACTTGGCCCACAACCCGCCATAATTCAACCTAGATAAAAGAATAAGGATACAAGGCATAATATACCATTGGTATTTGTTGGTCCTCAAATTTATTGTTATTTTTATAATTAAAAATGTGCTAAAAATAATAAAAATTAGTTTAAATCTTAATGAATTTAGGTTTTATTTGAAATAAATGGAAATTATTAAAACTTAACTGCTATGACCCATTTTCTGTATCAATTGAAGTAAAAATTTATACAAGTTGAAGGGCTGACGCGTAGCATCAACCCCACGCGTAGCGTCAAGGTTTTGGTGCTGACGCTATGCGTCAGACCCACGCGTAGCGTCAGAAGCTACGTGGACTCCACTTCCAAATGGCCTTGCACTTAGCCAAGTGGCCAAATAATGGCCAATCCACTTCCAGTAACTACCAAAATGCAATGGAGGATAAATAATGGCCAATCCACTCTAAAAATTGCTAATCATGGCCTGAATTATGCAATTTAATGGAGGCTGAGTCAGAGGCCTGACGCGTAGCGCCAGCCTCACGCGTAGCACCAGGACCTCTGCTCAGCCCTATAAATAGGGCCATTCTCCACCCATTTTCATCATCCCCTTCTTCATTCTTCTCTTCATTCACTCGAATTCAGAGTGTCTTTTCTGAGTTAGTATTCTAGAATAGTTTCCAAGAGTGTTGTGTTGTATTGTGCTCTTTCGGTATTATGAAGTGTGATCAAGTGCTTATGATATCATCAATTGTAAGTTGTGTTTCTACTTTTACCATGTGTAACTAATTTGTTTATGTTGGAATTGGTGAACCTATCTATGAATATGAAGTTGTAATTAAGACCTCTATATGTTTATGATTCAAGTACCATGTTAGTATTTCAATGTTTTATTAGTATGAACTCCAAACGGGAGAATGATTTTCATACGTGTTAAACCACTTTAACGAAAGTAAAAGTTGAAGTACCCTTAATATACCAATTACTAGAAATAGAGTTGGTAATTATTGTTGTGTTAAGGCCGAGACTTAAATCAAGTTTTTACTGAGAAAGCATCTGAGGGATCGGACTTTACAGTAACTATTTAGAATTTATATCATGAGGGATAGGGTATAATGATTTTAAGCTGCAATAGCATGAACTTGATGATTAAATATGTATGTCTATGATTATTTCATTATGTTTTAGTGTGGGGATACTAATTCCAACATAGTTTGTTAATCTGTGTTTTTCTCAAGTATTGAATCTATTCTGAACTACTACTCAAAGTCATTTTCTAGATAATTGTATAATCTTTTATTCAATGAACAAATCAATCTCTAAATCTGTGAATATTGTACAAATTATGAATAAATTATTCTTTTGTTAATACGTTTTGATATATTTACCATAGTAAATAAGAATTATTGTTTCACACTGAAAATATTCAATCCTTGTGGGAACGATATCTATTTCGAAAACTGCAATAATAAATTGGTGTGCTTGCAAATAAAAAAAAACCCAACACATTTTCCGGGTTTAAGAGCATTAAGAAAATAATATACCATTAACCTTAAAATAAGGTAACTGCATTTGGTGAAGCTCGCAGAGTGGAATGCAATGCCATAACTTCCTAAAAATACCATTGATACACTTTATAAATTAAACACACAATTTTACATAACATTGTACTTTCATAATTAATTTAGGTCTACTTAAATCAAACTAACTATTACTTCAATAAATATAGCTTTTGCTCTTACACCACCTGTGACGTCCCTCCTAGGCTCTTAAAATTAATTCCTAAGGATTACTAAAATAAGAGAAAATTTTTCGTGATTAAGCTACCCTGGTGAATTAACTCTAACAGCCTAGATGACACACGACTTTAAACCAAATAACCATATACCTAGTCAGGCTTAGAATAAGTCCTACCCAATACTATAGGTCCCTAATAGGGTTACCCTAGGTTTAGAGACAACTAAACTTAAAATTACACACTTTAAATTAGGCTATTCTAAGTGACTGAAAGATGTATAATCGATTACTAGACAAACAGAATGTAAAATCATGTAGAATTTTGGCCACCGACCAACTTTTGCACCCCTTAACTTACCTATTTGACCTCTGAATGACACCAAATTTTGACACAAGCCTATTCAGACTATTTGTGATCTACTTAACTCAGCCGCAACCAAAAATTCCCAAAACATGGGAGATATGCGGTAAAATGTAATTTGATCATTTCTATGTTAGTTGGCTATTCAAAACCATTCTAATCTCATTCAATTGGTTCCAATTCACTACAACCACATTCCAAATATGGTACATGAACTATACAACCTATCCAAAGGTTTTAAAACCTCACAGATAAAAATATCATCTCTTAAGTTCCTTAATTCTAACCTAATGCTCACAAAGTCATATATCTTTATCAAATCCAATGCAATTCTAACTTACAATGCCTTGACAAGAACCATCCTACTCAATTAACATTCATCATAACCTACCTATCATCACAATACATGATTTGAAAATCACATCTGGGGATTACAACATGGTTTCACATCATCACATTACACCATTTATAACTAAACCTCCATGGGGTTACAAATACCTATCCACTAACAGATATAAACATATATACATGTCTAATACTTCAATTGCATATCACATAAATGTTTTAAAGTGTTCAAAATAACCAACAGTCTATTTAAATATTTACAACATCAAGCCATAATAAGGCTAATCAAAATATTATCATCGTCAAAATAATCAAACACACATTCTTTTCCATGGCATCACATTACTTCCATCTTTCGGGCTCACCAAGTGGCATCTTCATCACCCTCAAAACTCACTGAAATAATAGATTGAAGGGTGAGTTTCATTCCAAGTAGTAAATAGAAACATAAAATGTGATTTCAACCAAAGCAATCATTCATAATAAATCAATCAAGCATAAGGCTTTTTAGTAATCAATCACTTATTTAAATTCATACGTAATACATACACCAATTAAGTAGGAAAGTTTATCAATCATCAATTCATATACTCATTTCATTTCAATTTCAAAATCACCCCAACACCTTTAATCTTTCATAATCTAAACATACACTAATACTTAAATACTCTCAAATGCAATGGCTAAATGCCATGGACTTTGAAATTTTCATTCTTTTCATATGCATAAAAGCATGTAATGTAGATTCAACTTTATAAATGGTGAATCATAGAGCCAAAGGATAATCCACATAGTGAATCTTAGCGCTATAAAGTGATGGATATCCAAGTAACCACGTAGCAAATCGTAGTGCTATAAAATAGTGGTACCTCGAGAATTGCACAAAAAATCATAGTGCTATAATTGACAGTCTCAAATAACAAACATAATGCTATAGTGAATTGTAGCGCTTATTTTAATGCATATGATGTCATGGTAATGCAATGTGCAAGGATTGAAATCATGGCGCATTTAAATCAATTGACATCATATACTAGCTCCTCTAACTTCTATATATATCAAATCACTAATCATCCACCTGTAGGTATCAATTTAGCTAATTGGATCAATCAACCATAATCCAATTATTACTTACTATAATTATCATTAGGGTCATCCAAAGGATACCAATGCCAACACATACCAATTATTACTAACAATGGCTTATACCACACATCAAAATTCAAAATATACTTTCATGAATATTATCAATATCATTACAGTTCATTACCAAAGGCACACATCAATCAACATTAACAATGGTAATTCACTACATAAGTCATAAAACATCATCAACATCATTTATTCAGCACCAAACTTTAACTTACAAACGTTGACCCATAACTCAATTGGTAATCATAACCATACTCATATTTTACTAAATATATAATTTCGGGTAATTATTTATTAAATCAAACAACTTAATTCGTAAAACCCGACCCTGGAAATAAAATTCTTATTCGCTACTCAAATGGTAAACCCCCTTTGTACGTAAATACGTACCTTTCGACGATTTGACTTTCCAAAGTTGCTTTCTAATTCACCGAATCTACTTTCGAATATTAATTCTTTATTCTGATAATTCCTAAAAATTAATAGCAATTATTTTAACAACACCCAAGCTATTAAGTATACATTTTGAAGCTAAACTCACTAATTCAGTATAGTTTCAGTAATTTTTGACTTACCAGAATACAACCCACTTGATTCCTTCAAAACTCACTTTCTAGCTGTTGCCTAACACAACCCAAAACATGATTCATCGATTAAAGTTTATAAGTCTTTGTTTCCTACATGGCTGAATGACAAGAAAGTAGGAATGACTTTGGATTTTACCTTTCAAGCTTCAAAACGTGGATTTATGATGGTTTAAGTTTCACCTTTCCTCACCCATGGTAGCTTACGACCTAACTTGATAGAGAAAAAGGAAAGTTTCCATTAATGCATGCTAAGAGAAATTAAAAAGTGGTGAAGGGAGAATAAGCACCTGGAATCTGTGTATTGCCTTACTTTAGAGGAGTTGGGATGAGATTGAAAGGATAGAGGAAGTGGCTCGGCCAGGTGGGAAGAAATGGCAAATATGATGGCTACGGGGAGAAGCACACGCGGTGAAAGAGAGGAAGTGCATAGTGGAAGAAAAATGAAAGAAAGGAAAAGCAAAGAATTAGAAAGAAAGAAAATAAATAAATAAATAAATAAATGAAAATAAGAAAAAATATTTAAAGAAAATTTAATTTAATAAATTTAGTTTATTTAAGTTAGTAGATTTAATCCTAGAAACTTTAATCTATCTTGGTATTTTTAAATTAGGGTGTTACATGACAGATCTTCATAATGCTCCACCAGGAATTCTTTGTGTCAAATTAGCCCTTCTTTCATGAAAGTTGTAGGCATTTGAACTACAGATGTGTACCCACTAGATTCACCTCGTTCAAAGTTTTGCAGCTCAAGTTATACATGAAATATTCTAGCTCGTCTCTGCTAAAAATTTCCTAAATGGTAGATTTGTATAATGTTGTATCCGGAATTGTGTCAAATTAGCCCTCCCCCTTCACAAAAGTTATAGGTATCTGAGTTACGAAAGTGTATCCACTATATTCACCTCTATCAGAGTTTTATAGCTTAAGTTATGTTTAAAATGCTAAACCTTATACATCAAGACAGAAATAATAAACTCAAATTTAAAGACTTCTTTTTGGGTTTATTATTTGAATTTAGGTATCGCATTCCTAAAACGTGACTCATCTAAACTCAAAAAATAATAAAATTATGTTAATTAAGGAATCTATTTTTTTAAAATTTAAAAATCGTAATTTATATTTTTTACTATTAATATGACCCTTTTTAAATATTTTTAAAATACATCTAATATATTTTGCCTATATATTTTCACGCAATGAATGAGATATTTGTTGGGTGTTGATTAATTTATCTATATATACAATAATAAAGCTATAATATAGGATGATAATCTTGCTCAAAATCATCATGTTTATTTAATTATTATTATGTTAAAAATATTAAATAAAAAATTTGAACCTATAACTCTCTTCTCTCGTTCCCTTTTTAACTTATTTTTCAATCATTAGGTCAACCTTACAACTCTTTAATTATAGTTTTTATATATACAATATCATGATAAAAAATTGTTTGATTAGTTTTTTACAATGTATATATTTTAAAAATATTTATTTATAAATTTATTTATTAAACTTAACATTGATTAATAATTTTGTTTTTTAATTTTATTGAGTATTGTAACATCTTGTATTTCCTAACATTGGTTTTATGTAATTAATTAATTAATTAATAAAGTATGAATGTGAAATTACTTAAGTACCCTTAGCTTTAACAATTGTAAATTTCCTTACCCTTTCTTTTCACTCAGCGGGATTGAAGACAAGAAACAGAGGCAAGAAAATTTACTTTACTCTTCCTTCTCTTCTTCGTAACATATATGCAGAGAGGGAATTGCAAAATTCCTCATCTCCATTTCACGGGCATCACTCTAAATCATCATCCTCTTTGTTTAATTCATCAAATTGGAAGCAGCCATGGATGCTTATTTAGAAGCTCCAATTTTCTGATTTCAAGGTAACAATTGAAGACCCACTTTCGGTTTTGGGTTGTTCTTGTTTCCATCTTTTAACTTCTTCAATTTTATAAAGTTTGAAGCTTTCAGAGGTCAATTATATGCGTGGGCAGCCTTGGGTATTGTTGGATTTTGACATTTTTCAATTTCAAGTAAGTATTTCGGATACCCATAGCTTCTCAAATATTGTTTCGCTAGTTTTGGAGCTTGATAATGAGAAATTTCATGAAATTAAGTGGTTTTAGAGGGTGTTCAGAACCAGGGCAGCCATGGATATCTTTTGGATTATCATTTTTGTGACCGTCAGAGTAATTTGGGACCATTTCGGAGTAGTTTGAGTGAGCAGACAGCTTTAGGATCCTTCAAAATTGAGCTTGAAAGGACGACGACTTGATTTGGTAAGTCATTGGTTATTTAAATAATTATTGGAAGGTTGTTTAAGCTCTGTTTAACTAATTTAGGTATTAATCAGTTTAATCGTAATTTAGAAAATTATTCAGAGGCATTTCAGAGCTTGGGTGATTGATTGGAAGCAAGCAATGGAAGTGGATAACGCTTATCGATAAGTTATAATTACCGAATACTAAATATAATGTTAGTTAGAAGCTTTGAAGCATGAATTTAATAGCGTACCTGTTATTAAAAATTAATTATCCATTTTTTAGGATTTTTAGAGGCTTCAGATTAATAATCATATAGCTTTGGATAGCGTTTGGATCGCTCGAGGAGCTTCTAGAATCGTTTATTCCAGGTATGGGGAGCTTTACATTTTAAATGTATGGTTTATGGATGGGTTTGGGGTATATCTATGTATATTAACTTGTGAATAATGTGTATGAATTGTAATGATTGATTGTACATTGTGAAATGTTCGAGAATATACCCCGCTTATGTGATAATTGAGAGTTATTATGTTTATGCGTTGTCATCCATATTGTGTTGTGAATTGTATGAGATGAAAATGTTAAATGTGATTAATGTGGGATATTACAAGTGATGTAATAAGTGATGAAATTGAGGTAGTATATGAAATTAATGAATTATTGAGATATGATATGCAATGTAGTTGAAAGAATGGTTTGGTATCATTCTATGGTATGTGATACTTATTGTGTAATGTATAAGGTTGCATATCTAGGAAAAGGGTGACTCGTGGAAGGTCAGGAACCCTGTAGGATGATTTCAAGTTACAGATTCTTGGGCTAGGTCCTACGAGAGCTCGTGATAGCCGACAGAGCTAGAGTTAAGTCTCGAGACATCATGAGGTGACCAGTATGACACATGAAGGGCTAATAGAGTGAGGTCGGGATGGAATCTATGATTGAAATCGTTGACTAAGTCAGATCCGCATGCATATGCATTAGTGCATTGTTATGGAGACTAACATGAGTGATATAGCCTACGTATATGATATTGAGGATATTTGTTGTGGTGAACTATGTTAAATGACAGTGTATGATATAAATGTGATATTGTATTATATAACTAAGAAGTGGAATTGGATAGGTTGATCTAGTTCAATAACTGTCATTTAATATGTATTGTGCTCACCCTTATTTATGTGGCTATATTTCAGTGGACTTGGGCCGTGACGGCGACTGATAAGAGGTCACCATGTATATGCCAGGAGTATTTATAGTACTTTGTGATATAGCCTTAGCCGGCTCCTGCGGATACCCATTTTGTGTGTACATAACTTGTTTAGTGGATTTAGGTATCTAGTGGCTTCAACTGGAAGCCTAGGTTTATTTTAGATGTATATATGTGATGCGATTATGTTTATATGTTGATACAGGTTTTGATAATGACAAATAACTCAAGACTCAAAGATCAAACATATACAATTAATTAAGATTTAATTATGTTTGATGATATGGAATTTGATGAACAAAGTTTGAGTTAAAGCATCAACAAGAGATTAAAACTAGTGGAAAATGTTCATCCAAGTGCCAAACAATCAAAGGAACCAAGCCGTATCCAATTACATCTCAAAAAGGGTTTAATAAAGCATGGAAAAGCATCCAACAGCATGATGAATCGATTCATGATGGGGTTAAATCGATTCATGCAAAAATAATGCACCAGGAAATGCTTTTTTTAAAGCTTGAATCGATTCATGGAGAGGCTGAGCCAATTCAAACAGTTTTCTTTGCCCAGGAAACTCAATTCTAAATGCTTGAATCGATTCATATTCCTGTTACTCATAAAATCAAGTCCTGAATCTATTCATACGTTTCTTGAATCCATTCATATGCTATTAAATGTCAAATTACACTAAATGAATCCATTCATAATAAAGATGAATCCATTCATCTAGTTAAAACTGTTACCCAAAGTTGAAAGTTGAAATCAGAGAAACACCACTACGCAAATCATGGAACCACTATAGAAAGCAAGCCTGGAATCATGGGAGATAAAGTTTAAATTCCATTACACAAAACAAGGAATCATTGGGAGACAAAGTAGAGAATCCATTTCATGAAACAAGGAACCATGACTTCCATTACTTAAATCATGGATTAGTGGAGCAATAAATCAAATGAAAAGCATTTGAGAACTTGCTACAAATTGGCTATAAATAGAAGCAGATAAGTGAACGTTCAAAAAAATTCAAGTGAGCAAGCAAGTGTCACATTTTCTTTTCTTTCTCATAAGCTCTTTATTCCTATATTTGCTAAGTTTCTCTTGAGAGATTACATTGTGAGCAAAATATTTTTTGAGCATTGAATCTGTATATTAACTCTTTTGGGAGTTAACCTTGTAATCATAAACACCAAAACCATAGAAGCTTGGGTTGGGTTTCAACCTTGTAAAATGTGAGATTGAGGGATTGGGTGGGTTACCCTTGTACTTGTGAGAATTGGGTTCTTGAGTATGGGACAATAGGAAGCTTTAATTGCTCAAAGTTATAATCTCTAATCTCATAGTGAAATCCTTCAAGTGGGTTGCTTGAAGGCAAGACATACACCAGAGTAGTGGAACTTGATGTGATAAACCCCGAGTCATTAACTTGGTGTGTAATTCTCAGAGGATTTACTCTTTGGCAAGCGCACCAGTCGTTAAAATTGTATTATATTTGATCGTCCCACAGGGATTGTGGTAAGTACCTCAATCTTGGACAGATACAAGCTGAACCAACGTAAAACACATAAGATTTATTCTGTTTTTGTTGATTTTATGCTTTCTATGTTTTTATATTTTCCAGAGACAGTGTAAAGGATGAAATGCGATTAGTAGAAGGTAGGTTAGGATTGCTTCAGTTTACAACTTCATCAAGAAATATGCAATTGAGGTTTAATCAAACTTCAGACATCAAGAGGACAATCCGCGAGTGGTTATTCCTTAATTCCTTAGGTGAAAAACACTAATTCCTATGCATCAAACCTTAATCCCTTAAGTGCTCGAGTAACATACGAATCTAATGCAAAATTGGAGGTTGAATTCTAACTATTCACCTAATTGCTAGGCCTGAATTAGTTAGAAAGCTGGAAGTTACCTAAGCTTCAACCATGATTCCTCACTGGTGAAGTTCTTCATCAGATCTGGATTTGTCAATCCAGCAAAGAAGATCCACTCCTCAACTCATTCTCCTCAAGATCTAGAAGTCAATTTCCTCAATACACCTTCAAGATTCCATCGCAAACCTTCGCAATCCCCACCTTAGGGATTTAGAAATCCATCGACATAGGTTCTATCGAAGGAAGTTGGAAAGACATGGATAAGAGAGTTTAGAGAAAGAAAGGAATTAGAGAGAGGTTGGAAATGGAAAATGAATCGTGTTCTGTATTATGCTCTGTTCTCTGTCTGTCTCTTACAGAGTATGTACAAGTATATATAGACATCTAACTGACTAACTAACTTAACTAATCACTAAGAAAGCTTAATTAATAATTAAACTAACTCAACTAATTACATAATTACACAATAGATAACTAATTACATCTCTGAACTTAAATTACTAAGGTACAAAAGCAGAAGAGAAAGCAGCAGGAACAAAGATGGTGCCGAGTGTCTTTTGGAGGGAACAATCAGTGTTTAAATAACTACCTTCACGCTTGAGCGTGAAGGGCTCTCGCTTGAGCGAGCTCGAAATATGCACTGCAGTATTGCTTTCTCGCTTAAGCGTTATGGAGAAGCTTGGGCGGGCGTGATGTTTTGGAGTCACGCTTGAGCGTGAGCTTTCTCGCTTGAGCGTTATGGATTATTCAATCAGCATTCTGAAGTTGATGTATTTTTCAATCGGTGCTTTTAAAGTCTCGCTCGGGTTCTTCATACGGTATTCTATTCCCTTTTTCAGTCGGTGTCTTGAAGCATTCCCCAGTCGGACTTTTGGAGTTTCACTCGGATTTGTGGAATCTCACTCGGATTTTCCTTCCTTTTCTTTTTTGCTTGAGCGCAACCTGTTCCTGCACCAATAAACACATAATTGCCTAGCATTTGTACGCTGGCTGTTCAGTGAAATTATAAATAATCATAATTCCTTAACTAATTAATGTTTTTTAATCATTTTCTTACATAAATTAAACTCTTTTAAAATAAATAAATAAAATACAAATTGTTAAAAAGGGTGAAGGGAATGAGAGACTGAGTGAGGAGTGAGGGAACCGAGAGAAAGAGACACACATAAAAGAGAGACCGAGAGGGAGAGACGAGTGAAAGAGATACCGAGTGGATGAAAGATCGAGTGACACAAGTCACCCTTCATCATCTGACCCCCTTAATCAATGACCTGAAACCATTTCTTGAAGTCCCCCCTTCGGTCCAACATCAAAGTTTGGGGGGATGTTAAAATTTTGGGGATGTTAGAATTTTTCAGTCAGAAAGGGTCAAGCGTGAGTAACAGTACATCCTCAGCCCCGATCGCGCTCAAGCGAGAGCTTGAGACGCCTAAGCGAGAGGCACTTATGTATACATCACGCTCAAAGCGTAGGTGACAAAGCTCAAGCGTGGATTTTTAATCAAGGACCAGTAACTATCACGCTTAAGTGTGGAGGATGTACGCTTAAGCGATAACCCATTTTAATGATCACGCTTAAGCCTGATTGGTACGGTTCACGCTCACGCTCAAGCGTGATTCTTGGCGCTTAAGCGTGCTTGGTTTTATTTAGCACAGATGGTCGCATTCAGAGCGTGTTGAATTACGCTCAGGCGCGTGTTGCAAACAGGGGTACAAAGTTATGATTCGCTCAAGGGACGTAAGACACGCTCAAGCGCAAGGAGGAATTCATCACTCACGCTCAAGCTCAATAAGCGTTTGCTTAAGCGTGGAGGAACAACAGGAGCTTCTCGCTTAAGCTCACAGTGTATTCGCTTGAGCGAATGAAAGAAATCTAGACCAGGAACAATTCACGCTTAAGCGTGAGAGAATCACGCTCGAGCGCCAGGGGGTTTGATGCTTTTTTTTTTGGATGTGGTGACCATGGATGGTCCCATGATATGGTTAAATGCATGATTTCTAGGAAATATAGACATCCACTTGGTGCATTACATGTGTATGAAATATCCAGGAACTGTCAATATGTGGTTATTGGATGAAGTTATGCATTAGAACCTTGAATGAATAATGTTGTATGAAGGAAATGATAGTTTACATGATTTTTTATGCATAATTGAGTAACTGAGTGGGTCAAATAGAGATTTATAAGGTTTGAATGGTATAGGACAGTTCTAATAGCACCTATATGTGATTTGTGACTTGTAGAAATTGGAACGAGACAAATCCGTTGAGAATTGACCCTTGAGTTGCACAAAAATGTTTTAAAACGGGCTAAACACGTTTCTATGCATAAATCTCTCATTTTTTGATATTTTTGAGTGCAGCCAGTGGCTACACGTCATAAATGGTATATATTAGGTGGTGTCAAAATTTGGTGACATTTCGAGGTCATTTGCATGGTTTTAGGTGGGTGAGAAGTTTACTTTTTCATAAAATTCTGCATAATTAAAAAGCTGTCAGCAGACCTTTTAACACTGGTCGTTTTCCCCTTTTACACCTGTTATGCGCTAGTGTTAAAAGTCCTTCCTGATTCCTCTGTTTTCTTTTTACACCTGCTGTTCTCCACCCTTTTACCTGTTCATGTCCGCTGTTAAAAGTCCATCAGCATTTTTTATTATTTATCTATATGTATATGCTTAGTTTATTTTATCACACACACATACACACACACATATATATATATATATATATTAATACTTTATTTATGTGACCTTTATTACATATATACATATATATATAGGTATTTATTGTTTATTTATATTTATGTGTGTGTATATATATATTAAACGCTTATTTGTGGGTACCTTGCTTTTAAATATATTAATTGGTTTATTTATTGATATATATTATTCATTTATTGATTATCACTTGTTTATTCTTTATTTATTTAACTATTCCCTTTTAATGGGATGGTGTAATTGTTGTCTTTAATTCTCAGCCTTGTTTAATATGAAATATTTAACCAATGATTTTTTTTGTATTTTATTTAATGTGAAATAGTCTATTATTTATTTTAATTACTTCAATTATATTTATGGTTATATTATTTTATTGCCTTATCATTTATGGTTTATTGGATTTTTTATGGTAAACTTAGTTTCCCCAAAATCGTGAAAAATTTATTTGGGGTTTGGACACTTTGTTTTAATGTTAGGATGTTTTATTTTGGTATCAGAGCAGACTTAAAAAGTCCAAGGCCAAGGAATACTCACTGTATGTTATAATTGAAGGAAATTACGTTATAAATTGCTAAGTGTTGGATTGATCAATGAGATTAAATGTGAATATTATGCATTCTTTGTTAGTCAAGTGGCCTCTAACAAGTCAAGAGGGGGGTGAATTGACTTTTTGTTTATTTATTTTTTCTAGATGCAATCTCTTAGAATTTAGAATTAGCCCTATTTAATGTTGAATAATTAAATAAATATAAAGATAAAGTTAGGGTAAGAAATTGCAAATAGAGTTTTATACTGGTTCGGCCACACCACTGCCTGTGTCCAGTCTTCTTAAGACACCTTTGAGGAATCCACTATTACCAAAAATAGTACACAGAACCTTCCACACCTTGGTACAACACTACCCTTGTGTGAAGTTTCCTTTACAACCCAAGAGTCTCACAACTCTTGTCTAAACATTGGGAGATAATTCCCAACAATCATTTTTCTCACAACTTTAACAGAAATACAAAAGAGGAATGCTCTCTTTCTAGAGCAAAAGAACAAATTGAAGCACAAAGTAGACTAATAAGATTATATGGCCACTTATGGTTCTTAAGAAAGAATTGGAAGAATTAGTGTGTCTTGCACAATGAGAGGCATCCCTATTTATAGGTAGAGAAATGCCTTGAAGAGTCATAATGATTCATGAAAAGGTGCTCTTTCATTTCCAGGTGATGATCTATGGAAGAGTCATGATTTTTCAAGAGGGTTTCATGAAGCAATATGTTCATTCATGCCTTCTGACCAGTTGGTAATCGATTACTTGTTTATGGTAATCGATTACACCCTTTTTAAAAATCTGAACGTTGAGTTCAGTAATCGATTACTAATATCATGTAATCGATTACGTTAGTTAAAAACTTCAGATTTTAGGATGCAGGTCATATGTGCATGCGCACTTGAGCTAAGGTAATAGATTACTCTTTTCATGTAATCGATTACGAAGTTTCAGATTTTACAATTTAAAATAAAACTTCGTATTCCTTGACTTATTGAATCCTGGTAATCGATTACTCTAGTTATGTAATCGATTACTGTGACTCTGAATGCATGATTTTTATTTTAAAAACTTTATAATTTAATAGCAATATTTTCTTATAAGGTCTCACTTTATTTTTGCCATATGATCTTGAATCTTCATTTTCTTGGCCTGGTTTTTGTCTTGTCATTATCAAAACATCTCTTGATCTTCATTCTCCCCTTTTTTGATGATGACAATTTTGTGTCCTGTAAAATAACTCTGATGCATTTTTCATAATTTAATTATAGTATATAATGATTAATGCTCCCCCTAAATTTACCAATTGCTACAGTTTTTATTTTTATTTACTTCAATTCTCCCCCTTTGTCATTATCAAAAAAAATAAGAAAGATAAGTCTAAAAAAGAAGAGGACAGAGTTGGAAAAAAAAGAAACAAGTATTATTGTAGGAGGAAACAGAATAGAAGGACTTGATTTTTACAATGAAACACGGAGAAATTATAAAACTTGACGAAAAATAACAAAATGACAAAAGACAAACAACAGCTTTTTAATCAGAACTTGGTGGTGGTAGGCGTGATAGTATGCTCTGCAAAGAGCTGTCCACATGGTCAAAGCGATCTCAGACATAAGAGCGGAGAGATTGGAGTTCAGTAGCCAAATTAGTCATGGATAAAGAGCCAGGGACAGGATCAGGGTCTTGGGGAGGAACACAATGTTTGGGAATCCATTCTCCATCAGCGTTTTGTTTGTAACCAAAAGAAGACAGAGCAGTTTTTCCAATAACAAAAGATCTCTGAGGCTTGATACATAACTCGTCACCAAAAGGAACTTTGAGGTGACGGAGGATGCGAGTGATAAAACTGGCATAAGGAAGCGGAGCATTATCCTTGAGGGCTTTTTGCATACAATAACGGATGAGAGTTGTCCAACTAAGTGGTCTAACAGACAGCAGAGACCACATCAAAATGAGATCTTCCTCAGTGACTTGTGTGAGATTGGTGGTGCGGGGAACCAGAATACACACTATGATATAGTGCATGACGCAGCAGCTGAAAGAAAGTGAACCAGCAAGGAGACGACCGGAAAGGCCAGCTTGCTAGGAACAAACAAGGCGGCGAGCGTCCAGCAGATTGAATTCTTGTTCCCAAGTTTCAGAGAGATTCCCATCATAAATTTCTCCAACTGAGGGCAGGTCAGTGAGATCAAAAAAGAGTCCAGAATCAACAATTATTGGAATTTTCTTCACTTCAGAAATGATGCACCCATCAAAAATTTGAATGTTTGAATAGAACAAATGAACTAAGTCCGGATAATGATCCTCTTGCATGGTAAGAAAAGAAACAAGATTCTGGATGTCAAAAAACTGGTAGCAATCCATGTTTTGAAGCACAAACACATCAACATATTTGGGGTCAATGACATCTCTATTGTGGAAACGAGAGTAAAAACGCTCTTGTTGGACAAGAAAGAAAAAGAAATCCACAAAGGGATGAACAGAGGGGTGGTGGACAGGTTGTTGTTCGAAGGAGGAAGAGGAGCCAAGAGTCCTCTTTTACTTTGGAGGAGAGGGTGGAGTAGGAGTATAAGTAGGAGAAAATTCATCCATGACAGAAACGAAGAAGAAGAGTTCGTAATGCAGAGAGGGACGTTCGAAAAGTAGAGGATAAATAGTAGAGTGGATTCTGAAAAAATGGTGTTTTAAAGAGGATTAACCATGTGTAACCGATTACAAGAAGAGGAACCGTCAAATGACCATGTGTAATCGATTACAAGGGAAAGACTAGTGGCTGGTAATCGATTATGCGAAGATGAAGAGTGATAAGTCTTGAAAAGACTTAATAATTTTACCCTTTATTTAACTTAATCCATTAAATATTATTTAGTTTGGCACTATTATTTAATAAATTGTCATTAATTCTGGTTTTATTTATTCATTACAAAAGTGTTTAAATTATGCAAGAAAATGATTCAAAAGAGAAAGTAGTTAAGGAAATTTGTTTATTTGTAAATTCACTAACCCAGCGTACATACGCTGGACAACCAGCGTACATACGCTAGGCATTTATTTGTTTGCATGTGCAGGTGCAGTAAAATATTCTTCACGCTTAAGCTTGAAAACTTCACGCTCAAGCGTGAGATCCACGCAATTCATGTAAAAGAAAAGAAAGAAAAACACGACCACGTTCAAGCGAATTTCTTTCACGCTCAAGCGTGGAACCAAAGTGCCATCACACTCAAGCGTGAATTCCCAGCGTGCATGAAATAATATGATCGCGCTCAAGCGCGAGTCCTTCATGCTCAAGCATGAAGGTGGTTATTCAGTTTGATTTTTTTCCTCCAAGCTGCATTGTTGTTGTTTTCTGTTTTCTGGTGTACTGTAGTAATTTAAGTATTGTATGTAATTAATTATTTCCCTGTAATTATTTATTTAGTTTAGTAAGTTAATTATTAATTAAGTATCCCTTTTGTAATTAATTAAGTTAGTTAGTTAGTTAGATGTCTATATATACTTGTACATACTCTGGCAAAAAGGGGGGAAGAGAACACACAGAAGCAATAACACGATTCATTTTCTCATTTCCAATCTCTCTCTAATTCTTTTCTCTCTCTAAATTCTCTTGTCCATGTCTCTACATATTCCTTCGTCTGAATCCATTTCCATGGGTTTCTAAACCCCTAGGGTTAGGATTGCTGAAGCTTCTAATGGAATCTTGAAGCTGTATTGAGGAAATTATCTTCTGAAACAAGAGGAGAACAAGCTGAGAAGTGGATCTAGTCTACTGAATTGACAAATTCAGATCCAAATGAAGAATCTCACCAGTGAGGAATCATGGTTGAGGCTTAGGTAACTTCTGGCTTCCTAACTAATTCAGGCCTAGTAATTAGGTGAATAGTTAGGGTTCAACCCCCAATTTTGCGTTAGATTTCTCTGTCACTGAACACCTAAGGGATTAGGGTTAAATGCTTAGGAATTAGTGTTAGTCACCTAAGGGATTAGGGATTAACCAACTGTGAATTATCCTCTTGCATCTGGAGTTTAATTGAACCTCAATTGCATGTTTCTTGATGAAGTTGTAAGCTGAAGTAATCCTAACTTATCTTCCATTAATCACATTTCATCTTTTCTATTGTTTCTGAAAATACAAAAACATAAAAAGTATAAAACAACAAAAACATAATGAATTCTTCACTGCATTGTTATGGTCCATCTTGTGCTAGTCCAAGATTGAGGTAATTACCATAATCCCTGTGGGAACGATCAAATATATTACAAATTTAATGATTGGTGCACTTGCCAAAAGATAAATCCTCCGAGAAATATGCATCAAGCTAATGGCTAAGGATTTTCACACTAAGTTAATGGCGCCGTTGCCGGGGATTGTTGAGTAATATCAACAATCCTTGGACCGGTACTAGACTAAACCATTTTAATTTTGTTTTTGCATTCAGTAGCAATTTAATCTTCATTTTTAGTATAGCAGTAGTTGAATTTCATTTTGTATAACTGTAGTGTTTGATTAGCAGTAGCTTTAATTCTATTTTATGAAACATTCAGTGTATGCAGCTAAGGAACAGGGGAGAATCTTTCTTCTTTGATCCTGATATTGATTTGTTAGAGCGTAAACTTAGAAAGGAGAAAAAGCAAAAAGAGTAGCCAGAAATGGAACAGAGGAGAGTTACATTAGGTGACTACTCTAGGCCTACTGAAGAAGGATCACAATCTAGCATCCTTAGGCCTCCAATTGCAGCTAACAACTTTGAACTTAAACCAGCTTTGCTACAATTGGTTAGAAATGATCAATTTAGAGGAAGTGAGGTTGAGGATCCAAATTTGCATCTAGCAACCTTCCTCCAACTCTGTGATACTGTGAAAATGAATGGAGTCCCTGAAGAGGCAATAAGACTGAGATTATTTCCTTTTTCTCTAAGGGACAAGGC
Organism: Clitoria ternatea; assembly: GCA_037962975.1. Classification (NCBI taxonomy): domain Eukaryota; kingdom Viridiplantae; phylum Streptophyta; class Magnoliopsida; order Fabales; family Fabaceae; genus Clitoria; species Clitoria ternatea. The sequence goes on along the minus strand of CM075671.1, from coordinate 27,461,474 downwards.
TAGGCTTGGTTACAAAGCCAACCAAGAGGTAGTATCTCTACTTGGGAGGATTTACAAAGAAATTTCTGATTAAATATTTCCCTCCTTCCAAATATGCCAAGTTGCACACTAAAATCACTTGTTTCCAGCAGAGAGAAGGTGAATCTCTAATGGAAGCATGGGATAGGTATAAAGAGAGTTTGAGGAAATGTCCTTATCATCAAATCACTGATGTGCAGCAAGTTACCATCTTTTATAATGGAGTAAGACCAGCCACTAGGGTCTTGATTGATGCCTCAGCTGAAGGTTCATTGACCACTAAAACGGTTGAAGAGGCTATAGAGCTTATAGATGTCATGGCTTCTAATGAATGTCTAGTTAGTGAGAGAAGCTAAATCCCTAAGAGAGGGATATTGGAATTAGAAGCACAAGATGCTTATTTGGCCCAAAGCAAGTCGATGACTCGGGCTTTGGAGAAATTAAGTATACAAATTTCAAAACTCCAAAAGCCTCGTCAAGTTTGTATGATAAGTTGTGATTTTTATGGTGGCATGTGTGATCCAAATGTGCCTATTGACAAGTTAATCACATGGGGCAGCAGTTCCAAAGGAATTATCCCTCTAATTCCTTCAATCCGAACTATAGGAACCACCCCAATTTTTCATGGCAGAAAGGTCCACATTTGAATCAAAACATGCCATAAAATCAAACCACAACTAGATCACAACAACCTTCTCCCCCTCCCTCTAAAGAAAAGTCTGAACTTGAGAATGTGCTATCTCATTTCATTCAGGCCACTCAGGACAGCTTTAAAAATCAAGAAGCATCTATTCGAAATTTAGAAAATCCGGTTGGGCAGCTGTCAAAACAATTAGCTGAGAGACAATCAGGCAATTTTCCTAAAGATACTAAGGTAAATCCTAAGGAACATTACAAGGCAATAACTACTAGGAGTGGGAAAACTATTCTCCCACCTCCAAGTCATGAAGTAATTTTAGAAAAAGAAACAACTAAAGAAATAGAGCAGGAAAGTGAACAAGCCGTTGATAAAACTGAAAACAAAAATGAATTAGAAATAGAAAAAGAAAATCAAGTCCATCAAAAGAAAAAGAAAAAGAATGATTTGATTTTAGAAGAAGCTGTCAACCTAACTCCTGAAAAACTAAGGAATGCTCCATTTCCACATAGATTTAAGAAACAAATAGAGGAGTAGAAATTTGCTTCTTGGATGTGTTTAAAAAGCTTCATATAATATTCCCTTTGCTGAGGCATTGCAAGAGATGCCATCATATGATAAATTCTTGAAAGAGCTTTTGTCTAAGAAGAGGAAGCTTAAGGGAGATGAGATGGTTGCTCTCACTCAAGAGTGCAGTGCAATTTTTCAAAAGAAACTCCCCCAAAAGCTGGAAGATCTAGGCTCTTTTACAATACCTTGTGCAATAGGGGATCTTCATGTAGGAAGTGCCTTATGTGATCTAGGAGCTAGCATAAACTTGATGCCTCTGTCCTTGATGAGGAAATTAGGAATTAACGACTTACAACCAACTCGCATGTCTTTGCAGTTGGCTGATAGGTCTATCAAATATCCTCATGGGATGCTGGAAGACTTGTTAGTAAAGGTAGATAAATTTATCTTTCCAGCAGATTTTGTAGTGTTGGATATGTGATGAGTGCCTATTTTATGATTAAATTCATGGCTCAATTAGAACCATTTTTTGAATAACTTAACAAAATTGATAAATAATTGAGCATGATTTTGATCATAAAGGGAGTATTAAGAAAAGAAGCTTGAAATTTGAAAATCAGTGAACAAAGTGACAAAAGCCTTGAAGAAACAAAGAGCATCAAGCAAAGGACACCCGAGCGTGGTACACTACACGCCTGAGCGTGAAGGAAACAAAAGCCTACGTTGCCCATGCACCCAAGTGAAACAATGAGGAACACACCAACAGCCCCTCACGCTTGAGCGTGAGCCCAAGCTCGCTCAAGCGTGACTTCATGCATGACAGGCACTCAAGCGTGGAACCATGGAGCTCAAAGCGTGACTGAATTGAATTAAGGAACAACATCAGGGGCATCTCACGCTCAAGCGTGATAAGGAGCCGCTTGGGCGTGACCTCGATCCCGCTTGAGCGTGGCTTGAGCGTGGAACACATCTGTGGGGATAGAGGAGCTCGCTTAAAGCGTAACATGCCCAGCTTGAAACGAAGGATCAAGCATATGCTGAACAAAGGAACCACGCTTAAGCGTGGACAAGGAAGCTCAAGCGCAAGACTATTAAAAAGCTTCAGAGCCCTTCACGCTTGAGCGTGACCATCAAGCTCAAGCGTGACTCACACAGCGTGGGCTTCTTAATTCTTTATTCACCCGTAATGCGATGCAAACTCATCCACTTTCTGCTGTTTCCACCAGTCTCTGAAAGATGCCGCATGGGTTCTACGCAAGTGGGTAAGAGAAGCTGAGCCAAAAACTCCTATAAAGCAAGCTGCAAACAGGGCATCATCATCATCAATCTCCTAACATCATCTGATACATCATTTCATCCTCTGTATTTTTCATTTCACACTTTCCATTTTCTGTATTCATTTCTTTGATGGTGAAAATGCAAGGCATGAGTAACTAATCTCCCTTATGGGATTGGCTGTAATCCATTCAACACTGAAGTAATGCTGTCGTAAGTTTTCATTGAGTAATGAGATTTGATAAAGTTTCTTTATTTCCTTCTGCGTTTAATGCCTGAAAGTACTTGATCACTATTTTCTTGTTCTAAGTTTTCTTGAGTATGCTGGGAAGTGACTTTTGAAAGCAGACCCTGAAAGAAATGCTTGTTGTGAGTAGGTAGCCAGAGATGGCGTCTAACGCAACAAACGTCAAAACAATCGATTGATAATGCTGGAATGGTTTCCAAAGTGACTGAGGGATCAGCGGTTTGGAAATCATTCTTATGAATTTTGTAGTCGAGGGATCGATGCAAATGACTTTGATTGTGACGTAGAACTTATCTTTTCGATTTACTTATATGGAAACTTATGCAGCTTACAGAGGTGAAGATGTGATGAAGCCAATCCCTGTTTTACAAAACTGATTTTTCCAACATCATTTACTGTTATATTTTGCAAAGTGCTATCCTCTGTTATTTTGTTACTTACTGTTTTTCATTCAGCAACATTCACAACAAATCAAAACTGAAACTTTCTGCCTAATCAATTCAAACTAAGATCTTCATTCTAGCACCTCCTCAGTGGAACGACAACTATACTATATTACAACTTCTGTGTTTAAACTTGGCACATCCATTTCATTGAGTTCATATTATACAAACTTGATTCTCTTTCAGCAAACTCAATATAAGCAAAACACTTAACAAGTTTTGGCGCCGTTGCCGGGGAGGTGATTTAAGTTTAAATATTTTAGCATTGAATTGACAAGACAGTGTAAATAAATTTGTTTTCAATTTGTTTTTATTTAGTAATCTTGCTATTTTGAGTACTTTGATTTATGATCTTGAGAGGACAGGGTACAAAAGAACAACTTGCATTTGATCCTGAGATAGACAGGTTCCTCAAGAAAATCAAGAAAGCCAAGCAGAACTTCCACGTAGGACAAACTTCCTCTGTTACAATGGAGGACAACAGCAATAATCAAAATGCACCAAGGAGAACACTTGGAGATTACACATTGCAACAAGGACCTAGACACTACTCAAGCATTGCTATACCAAATACAATCAGGGCTATAGAAATGAAACCTGCTTTCCTTAGTTTAATTAGTTCCCATCAATTTCATGGAATGTCCAGTGAAGATCCTTACACTCACTTGGCCACATTCTATGAATTGGTAGGAACAATGGGATTTGAACAGGAAGTAATTGAGGCAGCATACCTAAGATTGTTTCCTTTTTCTCTTGCAGGAAAAGCCAAAGAATGGCTCCAGTCACACCCAAATCAAAGCTTGAACAGCTGGGAGACAGTGGAGGAAAAATTCCTACACAGATTCTTCCCACCATCCAGATTCATCAAGGCTAAATCAGATATCACAACATTTAAACAAAGCCATGATGAACCCTTTTGTAAAGCATGGGAACGCTTCAAATCTCTCCTCAGAAGATGCCCAAACCATGGACTGGAAGATATTGCCCAATTGAATATCTTTTACAGTGGTTTAAAGGGTGATACTAAAATGATTTTGGATGCAGCAGCTGGAGGAACCATGATGACAGTGGATGCAGAGCAAGCTACAAGGATCATTGAAGCATTATCATCCACAGATTACCAGGCTCAGCATGACAGAACACAAATCCAAAAGAAGGGAGTGTTGGAACTTAATACAACAGATGCCATTTTGGCTCAAAATAAGATTTTGACACAACAAATTGAAGTTCTGACACAGCAAATGGCAAAACTCCCACAACAACTGCATGCTGTACAGTCCTCTACAGGAAACCAACAAGCACAAATAAGATGTGACTTTTGTGGAGGAGAACATCAGAATGGACACTGCCAAGGAGAACAAGGAGACCAATCTATCCTCTATATGAATAACCAAGGTAAGCAAAGTAACTTCAATAACAATATTTACCCCAATAATTTTTCACAGGGATGGAGGAATAGTCAAAATGGTGGATGGAAGCAAGAAGCAAGCACATCCAACAGACAGCAACCTTATCAACAAGGTCCTTCATTGACAGAAAGGACATCAAAACTAGAGGACACTCTAGAAAAATTCATGCAGGTCTCAATCACCAACCAAAAGAACACTGATGCTTCGATAAGAAACCTGGAGACACAAGTGGGGCAATTGGCTCGCCAAATTGCAGAGCATCACAACTCCCAATTTGGAGCCAATACACACCCAAATCCAAAGGAGCAATGCAAAGCAATCACAACAAGAAGTGGAAAGGTCATTGGACAAAAAGAGAATGATAAGGTGGAAGAAAAAGTAGAAAAAGAAAAAGAAACAAAAGAGGAAGTTAGTGAAAAGAAGAATAATGATGTAAATATGAAGGAGGAGGTTGAAAAAGAAAAAAAGAAAGAAATAAAAGAAGGGAAGAAGAAGGTGGACGACCCAACACCACAACTGAAGAGCTTGCCGTATCCAAAGAACCCTTCAAAAATGGACAAGGAAAGGCAATTTGCAAGATTTATGGATATCTTCAAAAGGTTACAAATAAACATACCTTTTGTGGAAGCCATGGAGCAAATGCCAACTTACGCTAAATTTATGAAGGAGCTGTTAACAAAGAAGAAGAGATTTTCTGAAGAAACAGTGGAGCTTGCAGCAGGCTGCAGTGCCATCATTCAAAAGGCACTGCCACAAAAAACAAAAGACCCCGAAAGTTTCATAATCCCAGTAACTATTGGTACTCTACCAGTAGGAAAAGCACTCTTGGATTTGGGAGCAAGCATTAATCTAATGCCTCTCTCAATGGTGAAAAAAATTGGAGATCTTGAGGTGAAGCCAACCCGGATGACCCTCCAGCTGGCGGATAGGTCTATGAAATTTCCATATGGCATAGCTGAAGATGTACTGGTAAGAGTTGACAAGTTTGTGTTTCCTGTAGATTTTGTCATAATGGATATAGAAGAAGATGCAGAAGTACCTCTCATTTTGGGGAGACCCTTCATGAAGACTGCAAAAGTAATCATTGATGTGGATGACGGGAAGTTAAAAGTGAGAGTGCAAGATGAAGAAGTAAATTTCAACATGTTTGATGCAATGAAATACCCAAAAGACAAACAACAGTGCTTCAAAATTGACATTGAAGAAGAAGCCATCAGAGAACAAACCAACGAATGGTTCAACAGAGATCCACTGGAGAAGCTGAACATTGGAGCAATGGAGGAAGACAAGAAGGACAAGCAAGATGCTCAAAAAGAAAGTCACTTTAAAAGGCTGTCTGAGGAAACAAAAGAAGTTGTTCCACCAAAAGTGGAGTTAAAAGCTTTACCTCCACACTTGAAATATGTCTTTCTTGATAATGATAACCAAAAACCTGTTATTATTAACAGGGAATTGACAGGCACCGAAGAGAAGCAGTTGATTCAAGTATTGAAAGAGCATTCAACAGCGATTGGATGGAGGCTGGAAGATTTGAAGGGAATAAGCCCAGCTTACTGCACTCATCACATTTACATGGAACAAGAATTCAAACCAATTGCTCAGCCACAGAGACGCTTGAACCCAACTATGAAGGAAGTAGTAAAAGGGGAGGTAACCAAGTTACTAGAAGCTGGTATAATTTATCCTATTTCTGATAGCTCTTGGGTGAGCCCTGTGCAGGTTGTTCCAAAGAAAGGAGGAATCACTGTCATACAGAATGAGAAACATGAATTGATCCCTACAAGAACTGTCACAGGATGGAGGATGTGTATCGATTACAGGAAACTAAACACTGCTACCCGGAAAGATCATTTTCCTCTGCCCTTCATGGATCAAATGCTAGAAAGACTTGCAGGTCAAGCATACTACTGCTTTCTAGATGGATACTCAGGGTATAACCAGATAGCAGTTGCACCTGAGGATCAAGAAAAAACAGCATTCACATGTCCCTTTGGGGTATTTGCATACAGAAAAATGCCCTTCGGATTGTGCAATGCCCCTGCAACATTTCAAAGATGTATGCTTGCTATCTTCTCTGATTTGGTAGAAAAATACATAGAGGTTTTCATGGATGATTTCTCTGTTTTTGGTTCATCATTTGATCAATGTTTGAAAAATTTGACCATTGTGTTGAAAAGATGTGTAGACACCAATTTGGTTTTGAATTGGGAAAAATGTCACTTCATGGTGACTGAAGGCATTGTGTTAGGACATCAAATCTCCAAAAGAGGCATTGAAGTGGACAAAGCAAAGGTGGAAGTAATCGAGAAATTGCCACCACCAGGAAATATAAAAGGAGTCAGAAGCTTCTTGGGCCATGCAGGATTTTATAGAAGGTTCATCAAGGACTTCTCAAAAATTGCAAAGCCTTTGAGTAATCTCTTAAACAAAGACACTCCTTTTATTTTTGATGATTCTTGTTTACATGCCTTTGAAACTCTAAAGCATAAACTAACATGTGCACCTGTAATAGTTGCCCCTGATTGGGGACTAGATTTTGAAATGATGTGTGATGCCAGTGATTATGCTGTTGGGGCCGTATTAGGACAAAGAAAGGCTAAAATTTTTCATGTTATACACTATGCTAGTAAAGTTTTAAACCCTGCACAAACAAATTATGCAACAACAGAGAAAGAACTCTTAGCAATAGTGTATGGCCTGGAGAAATTTAGACCTTATCTGATTGGTTCCAAAATCACTATTTTTACTGACCATGCTGCCATTAAATATTTGTTGAATAAACCTGATTCTAAGCCCAGACTAATTAGATGGATCTTGCTAATGCAAGAATTCAACCTAGTAGTCAAAGACAAAAAGGGCAGCGAAAATTTTATTGCAGATCATTTGTCCCGACTTGTCAATCAGGAAGTCACACGGCTCCAACCTGAAGTGAAGGAAGAATTTCCTGATGAAAAGCTACTGATGATGAAAGAACGGCCATGGTTTGCAGACATGGCCAACTTTAAATCTGCTGGAGTACTGCCTGATGACCTTTCATGGCAGCAGAAGAAGAAGTTTCTAAGGGATGCGAAGCAATTCATATGGGATGACCCCTACCTATTCAAACTTGGATCAGATCACATCTTGAGGAGATGTGTGTCCCAAGAGGAGGCTGAGAGCATCCTATGGCACTGTCACAGCTCACCCTATAGAGGACATTTCAATGGGGAAAGGAGAGCAGCAAAGATCCTCCAATCAGGTTTTTATTGGCCCTCTTTGTTTAAAGATGCTAATGTTTTTGTGCAGCATTGTGGAGCATGTCAGAAGACAGGAAACATATCAAAAAGACATGAGATGCCCTTGACTGCCATCCTTGAAATAGAAGTCTTTGATTGCTGGGGCATAGATTTTACTGGGCCATTACCAATGTCATTCTCAAATGAGTACATAATTGTGGCAGTAGACTATGTCTCTAAGTGGGTGGAAGCCATGGCATGTACTAAAGCTGATGCCAAGACTGTCATCAAATTTCTTAAGAAACACATTTTCAGCAGGTTTGGCACCCCAAGAGTCTTAATAAGTGATGGAGGCTCTCATTTCTACAACAGTCAACTCCAAAGATGCCTTGAACATTATGGAGTCAAGCACAAAGTAACTTCCCCTTACCATCCTCAGGCTAATGGCCAAGTGGAAGTATCCAACAGAGAAATTAAGAGGATACTGGAGAAGACAATCAGCCAAAGCAGAAAAGACTGGTCATTGAAGCTAGATGACGCTTTATGGGCCTATAGAACAGCATACAAGGCACCAACTGGATTTTCACCTTATCAGTTGGTATATGGTAAAAATTGCCATCTTCCAGTGGAACTTGAACATAAAGCATTTTAGGCACTGAAAACCCTCAACTATGACCCAAAGGCATCAGCTGAAGAAAGGAAGATTCAGATGCACAAGTTGGAAGAATGGAGGAATCATGCCTATGACTCATCCAGGATCTATAAAGAGAAAATGAAGGTTTACCATGATAGACACATCATGAAGAAAAGTTTTCACCAGGGACAATCTGTTCTTCTTTTCAACTCAAGGATGAAACTATTCCCAGGAAAACTCAAGTCTAAATGGTCAGGACCCTTTATTGTCAGGAAGGTGAAACCTTATGGAGCTATTGAGTTGCAAGATCCAAAATCTGAAAGAACTTGGGTCGTGAATGGACAGAGAGTAAAGCCCTATTTAGGAGGAGAAGTGGAGAAGGTTGCCACTGACATCCTGCTAAAAGACCCATGACCAAACTCAGGCGTCAAGCTAATGACGTTAAACAAGCGCTCATTGGGAGGCAACCCAATCTTTTGTGCTTTCTTTCCTTGAAAATTTTATTTCATTTTAAAGTTTCTGTTTACAAAGGCAAACAAAACTGGAGCTGGAAGTTGAATTCAGAGAGACATGAGGACATCACCACGCTCAAGCATGGATAATCCAGCTTAAGCGAGCCAAGGTAAGTCCTAAACCATCCTCATCAAGCTTAAGCGTGATAGTCAAGCTTAAGCGTGGCACCTCTGCTAAAGAAATTTTCAACAAAATAAACCCGATCTCGCTTAAGCGTGACCTTTTATGCTTAAACGAAAGGACCTGGACAGCAATCAGAGGCTACCACGCTCAAAGCAAGACCCCTGCGCCCAAGCGAGAAATTAAACTAAGCATCAGGTGGTTGAGCACGCTCAAGCGTGATACTTTGGCGCTCAAGCGCAACATCCCTACGCTCAAGCGTGCCAAACATACGCCCAAGCGAGACATTGAATAGAGCATCAGGTATTAAAATTTTGTTACACGCTCAAGCGAGATAAACACCAGCCTGAGCGAGGAAAGTATACCTTGGAACAATGCCCACACGCTCAAGCGTGATAACCCTACGCTCAAGCGCGCAACTCTTACGCCCAAGCGTGACAAAAACACGCTCAAGTGTGAAGTCTTCATTCTCAGACTCTGGATCCAGGCCGATCACGCTCAAGCATGGATATATGGCGCTCAAGCGTGGAACTCTCGCGCTCAAGCGTGACATCATGGCGCTTAAGCGTGAGAATGCAAAACAGCCCCCTGATGCTAATTCTGAAACTGCCCACTCTCTCACTCACATAACCGTTCATCAACCTTCTGACTCTCTAAGTTTTGTAACTGACCTCTCTTCTCCAATAATTGTCTTTTCACTCTCATATCATAAGTCACACTTTTATTTTGCAAACCATTCTCTCTTGCACTTTCGGATCCTTCCAGATGACCAGAACCAAGCAAACTGCACCAACTCCCCCTGCCACCACTTCCCCAAAAAGGAGTTCCCGAAAGAACAAGGGCAAAAGACCACGAACAAATGAACAAGATGATGCTCCAAGATTCAGGAAGAAAGGCAACAGCAAGCGGTATGAAGACATCTCAAATTGGACATTCATACCAGAAAGGAAAGTAGACTTGGCCTTGGGAGAATGCGATGCCTTCCTGCAGATCATAAGAAGGAGAAATTGGTTAAAAGTATGTTACCCAAGGGAGAAATTTGACCCTGAAGTGGTAAGAGAATTCTATGCAAACGCCTGGACAAGAGATGGAGGGGGGGGACGAAAAACCTATGTGCGGGGTACCTGGCTCTCATATGACAGAGACACAATCAATTTCTACTTGGGGAACATCATGACCTTAGGAGAAGGGGAAATCTACGAATATGCTGCCATGGTTGCAAGGAACCAGTTCATTGCCACACATGACCTTGAAGCCGCTATCTGTGTTCCAGGACACCACTTTCAAATGGGGCAAGGAGAGACACCAATGAGAGTTTTAAGAAAGGACATGACTACTATTGCTCAAGTTTGGACTTCCTTCTTATTAGCTAACATAGCACCTAACGCTCATGTCTCTGATTTGATTTTTAGTAGGTGTTATCTCCTATACTGCATTCTGAGAGAGGACATCTCTATTGATCTAGCCCAAGTACTATCGGATGAAATCCACAAGTTTGTGATTTCTGACCAGAAGTATTCCCAGGCAGGTCAAAAGGTAAAAGGGAGTCTTGGTTTTCCTGCCTTTATCACTGATTTTTATGCAGCTCATGGTGTTGAGGTACAAGACCTCAAACCAATCAGGCCTTCCATAGACAAACGCTTCATTGAGCGTTACTACAGTAATCCAGCACTCCCTGCAACTGATGCACCTCCTCCACATGCCTCACAAGCAGCACAGCAAGCATTCAGCACTGCACCTGCCCACCCCCCCTCAGCAGTGAAGCCAACCTGATTTTACAAGGCATTCACATCCTGAAAGTTCAAAACAACCATCTCCTAGCCCAGCAGAACGCTCAGCATAGAGGTTTGTTACATGTTCACAATGGCCTTTATCATAGCATTCCTGCAGGTCAACACAATCCATGGATGCCACCTGCCCAGTTTGAGGCCCTGCTTGCTTGGCCTGGGGACAGGCCTCCTTTTGTGGGGGGAGGTGAAGCTACACAGGAGGATAGGCCAGGAACTTCAACTCAGGGACCTCCAGAAAGAGACTTGGGAATAGAGGAGGACTCATCTGAGGAAGAGTGAAACTTTTTAATGCTTTCAGTTCTTGACAATTAAAATTGCTACTTAGTTTGACAATTTATAGCTTACTTTATCTTTAGTACAGCACACTTTAGAATTGCTTGAGATTATCTGCTTGTGATTATTCTTATCTGCTTGTGATTATTCTTGTTTGCTTATGATTATTTCTGTTTTGGTGATTAAGACTTTGAATATTTTTGAAAACCCCAACCAAAGATTTCACTTTTTGAACAAAGAAAAGTTTCTAAGCAGCAGAATGTTTTTAGACAACAACACTGATTCTTTTTTTAGGCAAAATGACTTAATTAAGAACCAAGGAACTGGAATGCATGTACTTTTGCTTGTTTACATGACTTGAACCCTTTTCTGTTAGAATAAGGAAGTAATCAGTGAGAAATCTAAACACTTGAGAGCCTCATTTGAATTTGTTAAATTAGCATTGACTGATTTTCTAATTAACCTTTTTTCTTAAGAAACAAGCAAGGAAATGATAAGGCAATTTTTGAAAACATAGTTAGCCAAGAGCCAAAAAGCTACCCTGATAAAAATATCCGATTTTTGGTAGCCCATCTTTGAGCCATAAAAGCATAATTTTTTTTTTCTCTTCCCTGAGCTAAACATAAAAGCAAAAATCCTATCTTACCTGCATGTTCATCTTAAAAAAAGAGCATAAAATATTTTTCTCAAAAGAAGATGAATCAAATGGAGGCAGTAGAAGAAAATGCAGAAAGAATAAGTAAGCTCTCCAAAGATTGTATAAAAGAGCTGGAGTAAAACAAAAGAAAAAATCTGAAGTTTCAATGCAGAGAAGGAGCCTTCTAAATTAACCAAAAACACTTATGCTCTTCTTTAAAACATGCGTTTTGAAACCTAGAAAAACCAAAAGTTTCTTGTTAACCCAGCCTCATTACACCCTTAAAAGACCTTTTGATCCTTGTTATTCATTTGAATTTTGGTTTTACTAGAAATGACGGCCAATGTTAACGGAGCAGTTCTAATGATGGATGAGCGAAACAGACACATGGTAAGAAATAATGAGAAATTCTATATTCTTACAGCAATGGGTTACATGCTTTATGAATAAGGTAATGGTGCATTACATTTTAAGGAATTGGTATTAAGAAAATCATTTGCCGAGACATTAGCTCAGATTATTGCCTTTTAAACTTTTGTCTGCAACAGAAACTCAGATTTTTGAAATGCTTGGTTCCCTTTCCAAATCTTCTTTTTACTTGAGGACAAGCAAAAAAATCTAGGTTGGGGAGAGTTTGATGAGTGCCTATTTTATGATTAAATTCATGGCTAAATTAGAACCATTTTTTGAATAACTTAACAAAATTGATAAATAATTGAGCATGATTTTGATCATAAAGGGAGTATTAAGAAAAGAAGCTTGAAATTTGAAAATCAGTGAACAAAGTGACAAAAGCCTTGAAGAAACAAAGAGCATCAAGCAAAGGACACTCGAGCGTGGTACACTACACGCCTGAGCGTGAAGGAAACAAAAGCCTACGTTGCCCATGCACCCAAGTGAAACAATGAGGAACACACCAACAGCCCCTCACGCTTAAGCGTGAGCCCGAGCTCGCTCAAGCGTGACTTCATGCATGACAGGCGCTCAAGCGTGGAACCATGGAGCTCAAAGCGTGACTGAATTGAATTAAGGAACAGCATCAGGGGCATCTCACGCTCAAGCGTGATAAGGAGCCGCTTGGGCGTGACCTCGATCCCGCTTGAGCGTGGCTTGAGCGTGGAACACATCTGTGGGGATAGAGGAGCTCGCTTAAAGTGTAACATGCCCCGCTTGAAGCGAAGGATCAAGCATATGCTGAACAAAGGAACCACGCTTAAGCGTGGACAAGGAAGCTCAAGCGCAAGACTATTAAAAAGCTTCAGAGCCCTTCACGCTTGAGCGTGACCATCAAGCTCAAGCGTGACTCACACAGCGTGGGCTTCTTAATTCTTTATTCACCCGTAATGCGATGCAAACTCATCCACTTTCTGCTGTTTCCACCAGTCTCTGAAAGATGCCGCATGGGTTCTACGCAAGTGGGTAAGAGAAGCTGAGCCAAAAACTCCTATAAAGCAAGCTGCAAACAGGGCATCATCATCATCAATCTCCTAACATCATCTGATACATCATTTCATCCTCTGTATTTTTCATTTCACACTTTCCATTTTCTGTATTCATTTCTTTGATGGTGAAAATGCAAGGCATGAGTAACTAATCTCCCTTATGGGATTGGCTGTAATCCATTCAACACTGAAGTAATGCTGTCGTAAGTTTTCATTGAGTAATGAGATTTGATAAAGTTTCTTTATTTCCTTCTGCGTTTAATGCCTGAAAGTACTTGATCACTATTTTCTTGTTCTAAGTTTTCTTGAGTATGCTGGGAAGTGACTTTTGAAAGCAGACCCTGAAAGAAATGCTTGTTGTGAGTAGGTAGCCAGGGATGGCGTCTAACGCAACAAACGTCAAAACAATCGATCGATAATGCTGGAATGGTTTCCAAAGTGACTGAGGGATCAGCGGTTTGGAAATCATTCTTATGAATTTTGTAGTCGAGGGATCGATGCAAATGACTTTGATTGTGACGTAGAACTTATCTTTTCGATTTACTTATATGGAAACTTATGCAGCTTACAGAGGTGAAGATGTGATGAAGCCAATCCCTGTTTTACAAAACTGATTTTTCCAACATCATTTACTGTTATATTTTGCAAAGTGCTATCCTCTGTTATTTTGTTACTTACTGTTTTTCATTCAGCAACATTCACAACAAATCAAAACTGAAACTTTCTGCCTAATCAATTCAAACTAAGATCTTCATTCTAGCACCTCCTCAGTGGAACGACAACTATACTATATTACAACTTCTGTGTTTAAACTTGGCACATCCATTTCATTGAGTTCATATTATACAAACTTGATTCTCTTTCAGCAAACTCAATATAAGCAAAACACTTACCAATATAGAGGCTGATAGAGAAATTCCTTTAATTCTAGGGAGACCCTTTTTAGCTATAGGTAAAGCTTTAATTGATGTAGAGAAGGGTGAACTCATGCTGAGAGTTCAAGAGGAGCAAGTAACTTTCAATGTCTTCAATGCTATAAAACATCCAGCTGATAAAATGGATTATTTTATGCTTGAAGAGGTTAAAAGCTATAAGACTCCTATGCTGTTAAGAGATAAAGAAGAGACTTTACAAGCCCTTCTAGAGGATGATTTTGACTCTAAAGTTGAGGAGTTGAATGACTCACATACTGAGTTCCTGAACCTACTTGAAACATGTGAAGTAGGGGAAGTAGAAGCTGAATTAAAAGAAAAACTAAAGAATACTGCAATTGAGAAAGGTAATGAGGTGTTTGATAAGAAACTTGAGTTAAAACCCTTGCCTTCTCATCTGAGATATGCTTTTCTAGGTAATAATGAGTCACATCCAGTAATCATTAATGCTGAATTAAATGATGAGGATGTAGAAAAACTAATAGGGGTGTTAAGGAAACATGAATCTGCTATTGGTTGGAACATCTCAGATTTAATGGGAATTAGTCCATCATTTTGTATGCATAAAATTTTGATGGAGGATAATTATTCCCCTGTTGTTCAACCACAAAGAAGATTAAACCCCATGATGAAAGAGGTTGTATGGAAAGAGGTGGTTAAACTTCTTGATGTTGGGATTATCTATCCTATCTCGGACAGCGCTTGAATTAGCCCAGTCCAAGTGGTGCCTAAAAAAGGAAGGATGATAACTGTTAAGAATGAGGAAGGTGAAGTCATTGCCACTAGGCCAACTACAGGTTGGAGAATGTGTATAGATTATAGAAGGCTCAATGACTCCACTAGAAAAGACCACTTTCCTTTGCCATTTGTAGACCAAATGCTTGAGAGGCTGTCAGGTCATGAGTTTTATTGCTTCCTTGATGGATATTCAGGGCACAACCAAATTATGGTTGATCCAAAAGATTAAGAGAAGATAGCCTTTACCTGTCCTTATGGAATCTTTGCATATAGGCGTAGGCCATTTGGTTTCTGCAATGCACCAGCAACCTTCCAAAGGTGTATGCTGGCAATTTTTAGGGACATGGTAAAGAAGTTCATTAAGGTGTTTATGGATGACTTCTCTATGTTTGGAAGCAGTTTTGATGTATGCACTAGTGCAAAAAGGGGATTTAATCACGGTTAAAATTGGCCTTTAATCACGGTTCATGAACCGTGGTTGTTCCAGCCGTGGTAATAGATCAGGGCTTTTAATCACGGTTCACAACCGTGGTTATAGATCACATTTAATCACGGTTTCCAACCGCAACCGTGATTAAAAGTCAACCTTCTATAATCTTCCACACCATAATCCATACCCAACTCATCATCACCACCACCGTTCCTTTCGATCAGAGAACATGATTAAAAGTTCTATGCACATCTCCATAGTTGCCACTAACATCCTCCTCAAAATAACCCCACCGTTAACCTTCAAAACAGAAAACCTCCATTATAGGAACAAACAGAAGCAAAACGTAGAGAACAAAAACAAACAGAATAACTAAGAAACATGTAAAGCCTTCATTATAATCGAAAGAAATAGAAAAGAAGAGATGTATAAAAGAGAATCCTTACATGGTTGAACGAGAAAATAAGAGAAGGGTCGTGTGGTGGTCATCAATGGCGCACAACGAGAATAGCAAAAGAAAACCTGCAAAATATATACGTAGAACCACGTTAGATCTAGAACATAAAAAAATGCAAACGTCAATGGTAATGAGAAAACAAAAAGGAGAAATCTTTAGAGAGAAAGATGAGAGAAAGCTAACAGAGAAAAATGGGAGAAAGCTAACAGAGAAAGAGAAGGAGCGCACGACGTTCAAAATTTATATTTTGAAAACACCTATGACCACGGTTCCCAAACACCCGTGATTGTAGGGTAATCTATAATCACGGTTTTCCTCTCAACTGTGAATGTAGGTACATTTTTTTAAAATAAAAAAATCTAGTTGTAGATATAATCACGGTTTCCCATAAAGCCGTGATTATAGATGCCCTATAATCACGATTTCCTCTCAACCGTGATTGTAGGTGCATTTTTTAAAAATATAAAAATTAAAATAAAAAACCTGGTTGTAGATATAATCACGGTTTCCCATAAAGTCGTGATTATATATACCCTACAATCACGGTTTCCTTTCAACCGTGATTATAGGTACATTTTTTAAAAATATAAAGATTAAAATAAAAAAAACCTTGTTCCTATGACCACGGTTACTTCATAACCGTGATAAAAAAACTTCCTTATATTTACAAAAATGTCACCGCGTATTTTTCAAACACGGTTTTCCCCTGGACCGTGATCATATCCCGTTGTTGTAGCCATTTTTTGCACTAGTGATGCCTCATCAACCTATCTAAGGTGTTAGTGAGATGTCAAGACACTAACCTTATTCTCAACTAGGAAAAGTGTCATTTTATGGCTAAAGGAGGGATAGTCCTTGGCCATAAAATCTCTACTGAGGGCATTCATGTAGATAGAGCCAAAATTGATATCATTGAAAAACTACCTCCTCCAATCAATGTGAAAGGAGTGAAGAGTTTTTTAGGATTTGCTGGCTTCTATAAGAGATTTATAAAATATTTTCCGAAAATAGCTAAGCCTTTGACTGATTTACTTGTGAAAGATCATGCTTTTATTTTTGATAAAAATATGTCAAGGCTTTTGAAAATCTAAAACAAAGATTAGTAACAGCTCCAATCCTTACAACACGTGATTGGTCTTTACCATTTGAACTAATGTGTGATGCAAGTGACTTTGCTATAGGAGCTGTGCTAGGACAAAAGAAAGAAAAATTAACACATGTGATCTATTACACTAGTAAAGTGCTGAATGAGAATCAAATAAATTACACCATCACTGAAAAAGAAATGTTTACTGTGGTGTATGCATTTGATACATTTAGAGCTTACTTGATTGGTGTTAAGGTCATTGTGTATACAGATCATTTAGCAATCAAGTATTTGCTAGCTAAAAAAGAATCAAAGCCAAGGTTGAGGTGGGTTCTTTTACTCTAAGAGTTTGATTTAGAAATAAGAGATAAAAAGGGAGTAGAGAATTCAGTTGCTGATCAACTCTCCCGTCTGGAGGGTGAATCAGATTCTATCTTGATTAAAGAGGAATTCCCGATGAGAGGCTGATGGCAATTACCACAGGGCCATGGTATGCTGATATGGCTAACTTTAAAAGTGCCTCTGTGGTACCAGAAGGTTGGACAGCCCAAATGAAGAAGAAATTCTTCCATGATAGTAAAACTTTTCTTTGGGATGATCTATTTCTGTATAAGATAGGAGTAGATGGAATTATTAGAAGATGTGTGCCTGAGTCGGAGCAAGAAAGACTCTTGTGGCACTGTCATGACTCTTATTATGGAGGACACCATGGTGCCTCCAGAACAGCAGCAAAAGTTTTGCAATGTGGCTTTTATTGGCTAACCATTTTTCAGGATGCTAGAGTATATGTGCAAAGATGTGATAAGTGTCAAAGAAGTAGAAATCTTTCTGCTAAAGCTGGTATGCCTTTGACAAATATTCTAGTTGTGGAGTTATTTGATGTTTGGGGCATTGACTTCATGGGACCATTCCCAAAGTCATTCTCCAATGAATATATCCTTGTTGCTGTGGATTATGTCTCCAAATAGGTGAAGGCAATCCCTACCAAAACCAATGATGCACATGTGGTGCTGAGGTTTATAAAAAAAATATTTTCTCTAGATTTGGAGTCCCTAGAGTCCTCATTAGTGATGGAGGGTCATATTTCTGTAATAAAATCATGGAAAAAGCCCTAAGAAACTATGAGGTACTGCATAAGGTATCTACTCCATATTATCCATAAACTTGTGGACAATTTCTAATAGAGAAATTAAAAGAATATTAGAGAAAGTGGTAGCGAAATCTAGGAAAGATTGGTCTATGCGATTAGATGACGCATTGTAGGCCTATAGGACAACATTTAAAACTCCCATTGGCGTGTCTCCTTATCAGTTGGTATATGGTAAGGCTTGTCATCTCCCTGTGGAGTTAGAACATAAGGCATGATGGGCCACAAAACTGTTAAACATGGATTTTGACCAATCTTAAGAGGAAAGAGTCCTAAAACTCCATGAACTTGAGGAGTTCAGACTTAATGCTTATCAAAGTGCCTCGATTTATAAAGAGAAAACTAACAGGTAGCATGATAAGTGGATAAATAGAAAAGAGTTTCAAAAGGATGATAAGGTCCTGTTATTCAATTCTAAGTTGAGACTCTTTCCAAGAAAATTAAGATCAAAGTGGTCTGACCTTTTATTGTGAAAGAGGTCTTCCCTCATGGTGCAATTGAGTTAAAAGAACCAGCCACTGATAGAACTTTTAAAGTGAATGGCCACAGACTCAAACTCTACTTTGGAAGAGCATTTGATAGGCAGAGAACCTCCATGCTGTTACAAGCATCTTCTTAGATGTCAGAAGGTCAAGCTAGTGACCTTAAAGAAGCGCTTTAGGGAGGTAACCCTACATTTTGATTGTTGTATTTTGTGTTTTGTGTTGGAAACAATAAAAGAAAACTAAAAATTTTGATAAAGGTGTGAATAATCTTGTAAAATTTTTGAATAAAGTTTGAGCGTTCATACGCTCAATTCCCAGTGTACCTACATATAAGTCCATTAGCTAGAATTAGAATCAGGTACCCCTCACGCTTGAGAAGGCTTTGATGCATCCAAGCGTGATCGTAAGCTAAGTGCATATTCGCTTAAGCGTGTTATTTCGCGTCTGAGCATGACCTTGTATGAGCCTCGTGCTTGAGCGAGCTCGGGTCCATGCTTGAGCGTGACCCTTCATACTGATCCTGACGCTTAAGCGTCATATGGCAAGCTTGAGCGTGTTACCTTAAGAAAGTTGTTTACGCTTAAGCTAGAAAATGTATGCTTACAGTGTGAAGTGTGTTTCTGTAGGAATGCTTAGAGCTCTAGAGCGAGACCTCTGCTGCTTGAACGAGTTTCCTTATAGCTTGTTCATGACTTTCATTAAATACTTGGCGCTTAAGCGAATTAGTCACGCCTAAGCGTGATCGTGGTAGGATCTTTACTGTGTGTTCATGCCTTTGAGCGAGGAACTCCACGTTTTAAGCGTGATCGTGCCTGCATCAAAATGTGCCTCGTGCTTAAGCATAGTGTGTGCGCGCCTGAGCGCGGCTTTGAAAGCATTGCCCCTGTATGTTAGCGCTTGAGCGAGCTCGGGTTCACGCTTAAGCGTGACCCTTCTCGCTGGAACTAGCGCTTGAGCGAGTTCCTTGACGCTTTAAACGTAACGATCCTAAGCTGTTCACGCTTGAGCTTGACTCCTGTACTTGGCCCTGCCCTTGAGCGAAACAATATTAAGCTTAAGCGAGAATGAGCCTGCACCAAACTGTTACATGTTATGCATTACGCGCTTAAGCGTACATTACTCACGCCTGAGCGTGAGCTCTCTTGTGAGTCACTGATTCTCACGCCTGAGCATGCAATTGCCTCGCCTGAGCGTGCTCGGGGTTGAGAAAGTTGACAGTTAGCCATTCCAAGCTTGTCGCATGAGCGTGGTCTCTTAGTGCTTGAGCGCACCATATGGTATTTCCTCTTCTCTTAAGTGAAGAATAGTACGCTTGAGCGTAATTCATACCTGATGCTACCTGTGTGTTTTAATTTAGGCGTTTATACGCCAACATTTCAGTGTAACTACGCGTACCTCATGTAAAGGGTTCAGCAGTATAAAACCCTTTCAGCGTAGAAACCCTAACTCTGTACGTTGAAAACTTGGGTTTTGAAGAGGAAAAGGCACAATCTCTGGATTCCTTTGAAAGGTAACTTCTTTTCATTTCTTGATTTTAGTTTATAGTTATACTTCTTATATTTCACTGATTCAATTTCAAATTTCTTACATCCATCATATCTTTTTATCTCACATTTTCATTTTGCTGTGATTGTGTTGTTGGTGCATTTATACCCATTTAGGCTTTATAAATACCATCGTTAACAGTCACAATGGTCAGAAGATCACAAAGACTTTTTAGAAAACCTGAAAAAATTGTTGAAAAGGAAAGTATGAAGAAAACCCCAAAAGAGAAAGGAAAGGGGGTGGTTACTATCAGTATCCCTGATTCTCCATCAACTGAAAGGAGTAAAAGCCTTGAGGGAGAAAAGAAGTCTCAGACAGTTGAGGGTTTTGATGGGTATAGGTTTGAGATTCCAAGGCTGCCCAAGCTTATGAGAATAAGTTCAAACATAGGGGAGTAATAAGGGATAGAGCTTTAGTCCTGGAGGAAGAAAATTGTTCTGATTACACTGTAAAAGCTGCCATGCTTGAAAGGGGGTGGCAATTTTTTAATGAGAATTTAGGGAATGGTTACCAGGAACTTACTAGGGAATTTTATGCCAACCTAAGGGCCAATTCTATTGAAGATGAGTTTCCTTTTTCTTCCTTCTTGAGAGGAATCACCATTCCTCTATCTGGTCATATATTGAATAAGCTGTTGAAAGTACCTATTTTGGATGAGGAAGGATGTCACTACACTTGGAAAGTAGATATCTTTAATAGGGCTGAAAATGAAAATCTTAGGAAAGAAATTTTAGAAGAATGTTGTGAACAAGGAGCTACATTTATAACAAAAGTGAATGGTGCACCAAAAAGTGTCAGGAAGAGTTGTTTGAACCATCTCCCCTTCTTATGGTGTCACTATGTCCTTTCATCCCTGCAACCTGTGGCTCATGCTACTGAGATTTCCGTTAAGAGGTTGGTGTTGATTTACTGTTTAATGAAAGGCCTGTATGTTAACCTGGGTGAGTTAATACTGCAGGAGATGATGAAAGCCATTGAAAAGAATCTCCAACTGCCATATTACTCTGTTATCACTTTGTTGGCCCAAAAGAATCAGGCTAAGATGAACTATGAAGAATTAATAAAGGTGAAGCCTAAAAGGATTATGGATAAGTACTGGGTGATAGACCACATTGACCATTTTATGCCTCAAGAGTCAAAGCGTCCCAGACAACCCAAACCAACATCTTTTCCACCACCACCCCCAACAGGAGCAGGTACTTCTTTTGGCCCCTCCATGGTGATGCAGGAACTTCAGGTTATGAAGAAGATACAGCTAGGAACCTATGATCTGGTCACAAACCATGATCTGATGCTGAGGAAGATTGCCACTACACTGAATGTAGACCACACTAAAGAAATGGGAGTTCTACCTGATAGAGATTTATGGTTGGCTTCCATTGGGTTCACTATTCCCCCTGATGACACACCTTTAGCAACTAAATTCCCACCCCATCCTGAGCAAGACAATGATGAGCCGATGGAGGAAGAAAATGAAGAAGAAGAGGACTGATATTTTACTTTGCTTATATTTCTGTTAAGTTAATTCTAGGTTGTAATAACTTTTTTTTAATGTTTTTTTCCTAAATAATGTATTTCCTTTCTGTTGTAAAGAAATTATATTTCCTAGTTAATTGTTCAATGTTATTGCTTTTCTACTTTGTATTGATCAATTCATGCACACGTCAGTCACCAATCACTACCATATAGGTAAAAAAGAGAAGTAATTTATCCTTTTATCTCATTACTTTTAGGAAATGTGTTAACTATGTTTAATTTAGAATCCATCTTAATAATTAAATCTTGCTGATTCTCAGGCATCAATTAGATAAATTAATTGATTCACATTGCTTGATTCATGATCCCTGTCCATAATTATTTTCATCCTTAATTATTTATATCGTCACCATGCTAGTTAGCAATCTGAATTTATGATCTTGTATTAAGTTTAGGGACATGATTGGCTAATTACCTATAATTTATTAGCTTTTGAGCCTTTATTAATTATTTTCTGAGTGAGCCTGCATTCTTAGTTAGTGAGACAGAATTTGCTTCAGTGCTTGCTAAATGATTATATGTTGGCCAATTAGAAATGATGAAGGTCTTCTTTGTTAATTTAGCCAGGGCCAAATTTGACCATCCTAATTATTATTAATTATCCTTTGACCCAATAATTATGTTTGAGCCTGAGACCCTTTCATTCTACTTATGTACTTAACTTTACAAGCCTATTTATCTGATAAAAACTAAGTGAATTATCCCTGGATGTACCACTGATGAACTGTTGAGTCTTATCTTATTGCTAGGGACTAGCAAGTTCTAAGTTTGGGGATGAAGAGTGTGCCTAACAGCAAAGCAAAGGACACACTCTGACCTTAATTATAGATGAGGATTTTGAGAAATGAAAGGAAAAAGGGCAAAAGTAAAAGAAAAGTGAAAAATCAGCTAAGAAGAAGGTGCAAAGCACCACAAGAAAAAAAATGGTATTGAAAAAAAATTTGAAAAAAAGGAAAGAGAAAAAAAGAAAGAAAGAAAGAGTCCAAAGGATTGAAAGAAAAGAAAGTGCAAAGCACCACAAGTAGTTGAGTATCTTTCATCTGAAAATAATATGTGATGGAAGCAAGAGAGCTAGTTAGTAGAGGCATTTAAGTTAAGATTGAGGCAAGGCATCAGTGGGCACATCTTTTAACCCAACATTGACTAGAAAAACCAAAATAGAGCCTGTAGCCTAACCCCATTTCAAGCTTAAAAAGCCCTTACTGATCCAATTGTGTTAGCATATTTCATGATGTTTAGAATTGTTGCAAGCCTATGTTGATCTAACAATTATGCAGGTGATGAGTGCATGTATTGACCCTATACACTGAGAGAA
Organism: Clitoria ternatea; assembly: GCA_037962975.1. Taxonomy (NCBI): domain Eukaryota; kingdom Viridiplantae; phylum Streptophyta; class Magnoliopsida; order Fabales; family Fabaceae; genus Clitoria; species Clitoria ternatea. Next base: position 27,438,639 of record CM075671.1, on the reverse strand, counting down.
AAGTGAAACACCAATCCAGTGAGGAAAGAATCACCAGCTTGTTTCCCAAAGGAGGTGTGAGTAATTATATTTTAAGAATTTGTGAAAAGAAAGCATGAATGATATTCAATAATTATGGTATGAATTAAGTTAAGGAAAGGCTGATTGTCTTGAGTAAATATAATTGATTTAATTAATCTGAGTCTTTGCTTGAAGATAAGCAAGTTTTAAGTTTAGGGATGTGATAAGTCTTGAAAAGACATAATAATTTCACCCTTTATTTAACTTAATCCATTAAATATTCCAAGCTTGAAAACTTCACGCTCAAGTGTGAGATCCATGCAATTCACGTAAAAGAAAAGAAAGAAAAACACGACCACGTTCAAGCGAATTTCTTTCACGCTCAAGCGTGGAACCAAAGTGCCATCACACTCAAGCGTGAATTCCCAGCGTGCATGAAATAATACGATCGCGCTCAAGTGCGAGTCCTTCACGCTCAAGCGTGAAAGTGGTTATTCAGTTTGATTTTTTTTCCCTCCAAGCTGCACTATTGTTGTTTTTTGTTTTCTGTTGTACTGTAGTAATTTAAGTAATGTATGTAATTAATTATTTCCCTGTAATTATGTATTTAGTTTAGTAAGTTAATTATTAATTAAGTATCCCTTTTGTAATTAATTAAGTTAGTTAGTTAGTTAGTTAGATGTCTATATATACTTGTACATACTCTGGCAAAAAGGGGGGAAGAGAACACGCAGAAGCAATAACTATAACATCCCAAATTTTTTAATAATGTACCGGGTGAATAAAACCATTAAAATAATAATTTCAGAAGGGGGAATTTGCTTATTAATTGCCATTAACTTAATTAATCAAGGGTGTGCTGATCAAAAAGGGTGATTGGCTTTAGTGGGTGCTGATGGGACTGGGTGACGTGAGCAGACTGCCCCTCACGTTTTCCCACCCCACCATTTCTTCCTCGTGCATGTGTTTATATTTGGAAGAAGGTTCCTTGCCTTGCATTCTTCGAAACTCCCTCTGCGACTCCTTTCTTCTTCCTTCTTCTCTTTCTCTCTTGTTCTCCTTCTTCTTCCTTCTTCTTCTCTTCTCCTTCTCTGCTTTCTGTTCCATTCCCTGTTTCGGAAGCCAAGTGACGGTGCTGCAGAGGAGTTAGAGCTCCCTCATACGAGTAGAGGACGAGCGTCGAAGCAGAAGCACAAACAGCTCTGCACCACTCATGGAGGGCAACAGCGTTCAAGTAAAGGCTAAGCGAGTGGAAAGGTTGAGTGAAGCAGCAAGGAAGAGAACCAACACCCAAGCAGAAAAGCCTCTCGGAATCTCGTAGTTGGTAGGGGGAGTACCTTACATGTTAAATGCATGGGTTATGAACGGGTTTTGAGTATTGATAATGGTGATTCTGTATTCTGTTGTATGATGTGCTTGCATGTGGAATGCTTTGTTGAATCCGTTCATATTCATATGGATGCATGCGTTGATTAAAGTCATGACACTGTTGTATACCGATTGCATGTTATATTGTGTTGATTGGAATGCTTTGTTGAATCCGTTCATATTCATATGGATGCATTGATAAAACAATTTTAATACACTTATTATAGTTTTACACTTGGGGTTTATTATATAATTACTATGTTTAATAATAGTATTTTAATTAAGTTTTATGTTGTTTAGTTAAATTGAAGTATTATGTATATATGTTTCAATTTTCGTTTTTTGTATGTATCTTGAGTATCTTGCCTTATTTTGGCCATAACTTGGGCTTTTGTGATCCAAATGGGCTAATCTTGGAGCCCATGGAAAGATAAGACAGAGGGATACATCATGATGATCAAATTTGGTTATTTTGCATCTAAAAAAAATAAAGAAATGGAGCTTGAATCAATCAGCCCTCATGTGTCCCACTAGCATTGACATAGTTCACCTAAATACATATATCTGGAGTTCTAGATGTCCAAATGACCTGATTCTTACGCCAAATTCTCAATAAGACAGAGATCTACAACTTTCATGTTGAAGGTTTTTCAAAATTCGGCCATCTAGAAGGTCATATTGGACTCGCAAGGTGGATAAGATAAAGAGGAGAATGAATTTCAACACCTACCATTATCTTCTTTTGAATTATTGTAATTTCAAGCCCACCAATGTTGAAAAAATGCATTAATAATCAGAAAATGAATGTATAGTATCATCATATCTTGCCTATAAATAGATGCTTGAAGTTGTAAGGGAGATACACAAGAAATACATGCTTTAGTTTCCATTATAATTCTATATCTTTGTTTTAGCTTCTTAAGTTTTAGTTCTTTCTTTTGCTTTATCTCCTTGTTCTATATTCCATCCTTCAAGTTATGGTTTTCATTTCCCTTCCTCAATATCAAGTAAGTTAATTTTATTATTTGTTATTTACTTTTATAATCAAAGTTTTAGTAAATTTAATATTAGCTTTCATTGTTAAAAATTATCATGGAAGCTTAATCTTTTAAAATCAACTCAAGGAATTTAATTTTTCTTTATGTTAACTTTGAGTTCTTGCTCTTAATATTTTGATTAAAGATAATTACTTTTCTTTGTTTCTCAAGCACTTATAATGGTAGATTATTTAAGTGTATAACCGATTGGTATATAATTAAACAATCTATAATCTAAACTGATGTTGGTTGGTTAATCAATAATCAATTTGAGAACAAAGATTAAGTTACTAAATAAGAGATTTCTATTTAGTTTCTTAACTCAATCAAATTATGGTCTTAAAGTTATTTTAGTAATTAATAAGAATATATCGATTGATTATTCTTATTAGTTCATTAATTCAATTCTAGAAGATTTTCTAGAATATAATCATTTAGGGATTCCAAATGATTCAAGATTGAGAAATTAATTATATTTAATCATATTTGTGAACAATGATTAGTTAACTAAAGATTTATTAATTCCTTGGTTGGTTGTTTCTAAATTTGATTATTCCTACTCATAAATTTACTTTTTGCACTATCATATAATCACTTAATTTTCCTTTCAAGCTTAACACAAACCCCCCTTTATTATAACTAAATTGAGTGTAACTAATTGAACTAAGGTCCTCGAGAGACGACTAAGGTTGTTCACCTTATACTATATTAATTTAACTTTTTATTTGACCCGACAACGACAGCGTGTCAAATTTGGCGCCGTTGCCGGGGACCTTTGGTCCTAATTATTTACATTCAATTATCTAATATATTTTACATTTTTTTGTAGGTATATTGAAGATATTAAGGTTTGGTTGAATGTGAGCATATAAAAAATAAAAAAAATCCATTTTATTATATTCGTATTCATTTTCTAGTAATCTCATTTTCAACCATTGAAAAAAAAATATAAATATAAAAAAAAATCTTTAAATTTTTAAATATATGTTCTAAGCATTTCATAATTAAAATGATAACTTTTTCCTTTTATTACATAGTTACAGTATTTTGTTACAATATATGTAGATGTATTGTGCATGACTAGATCTAATCCCGAGACACTATATTCTTTTGATCCTGAAATAGATAAAACATTACATCAATTAGTTAGATCATCTAAAAAACTATTAGACAATAATAATAATAATAATAATAATAATAATAATAATAATAATATTCTAGCTAATAGCATAAATAGTGAAACTAAACCTTCAACTTCTGAATATTTGCATAACATGGCTGAAAAGACATTAAAAGAACTAGCTACACCAGATGTCACTAATCAAACATCATGCATCTTATATCCTGAGGAAGATGTTCCTTTTGTGCTTAAAACTGGTTTAGTTCATTTGTTACCAAAGTTTCATGGTCGTGCAGGTGAAGATCCTCATAAACACTTAAAAGCATTTCATATCCTTTGCTCTACCATGAAACCTGAAGGGGTTTCAGAAGAACATGTAAAACTTAAAGCTTTTCCTTTCTCCCTAGCAGATATCGCTGAGGATTGGTTATTTTACCTTCCTCCTGGCTCTATTACAAGTTGGGATGACTTAAAGAAAATGTTTCTTGAAAAATTTTTCCCCGCTTCAAGAACTTCCTCAATTAGAAAATAAATATGTGGCATCCGGCAACATGACCGGGAAAATCTTTATGAATACTGGGAAAGATTTAAAAGATTGTGTGCTAGTTGTCCCCATCACCAAATTACGGATCAACTTCTCATACAATATTTCTATGAAGGTCTTAATCCAATGGATAGAACTTTGGTTGATGCAGCTAGTGGTGGTGCTTTGCAAAATAAAACTACAAATGCAGCAAAAACTTTAATTGAGAACATGGCTGCTAATGCTCAACAACATGCCACTAGAAATAATTCTGTAGTAATTAGAGGAGTCCATGAAATTGAAACTATTAATGATGGAGATAAAAAATGGGAAAGTAAATTTGCTGAACGAGCAACACTTATGAAAAATATTATTGTGTCTCAAAAACAACAATCTATAACCCCTGCTAAGGTATGTTCTATCTGTACTTCATCAGATCATTATACCGATTGTTGTCCTTCACTGCAGGAAGCTAAAATTCCAGATGAAAATCCTCAAGTATGTGCTGCCAACTTATACAATAACAGACCGCCACAACAACAAAATAATTATGATCTTTCTTCTAACATATATAATCCTGGTTGGAGGAATCACCCTAATTTAAGATGGGGTAATTCCTCACAACAACCTCATGCACCTTTTTAGGTAAATACTGGACCAAGCAGACCATATCAACCTCCTTATGTACAACAACAAGCTGCACAAATAGCTGCACCTTCTCTGAGAAATCAAATTTGGAGGAATTGATAAAGCAAATGTCAGTAGATAATCTGAACTTCCAAAAAAGAACTGAGGCTACAATTCAGACTCTTGAAAATCAGATTGGTCAATTGGCTACATCTTTAAACCATTTGCAGTCTCAAGGTTCAGATAAGTTGCCCGCTCAGACAATTGTCAATCCTAAAAATGTAAGTGCAAATACTTTAAGATCTGGTAAAGCTATCCATGGACCAGAAAAACAACAACAAACTGAAAATACTATTGTCACAGAAAAACATGCAGAAGAAGTTTTAGATAGTTCAAGTAATAATAGTAATGATATATCTCTTACAAATCCTCCTTCTGCAGCTGGTTCTGATAAGCAACATATCCCTCTTCCATTTCCACAAAGACAAAAATCTATACAAAATAAGAAAATGGATGAGGAGATCTTGGAAACATTTAGAAAAGTAGAGGAAAATATACCTTTATTAGAAGCCATCAAGCAAATCCCAAGATATGCCAAATTCCTTAAAGAACTATGCACTAATAAAAGAAGACTAAAAGGCAATAAAAGGATTAATATAAGTAGAAATGTGTCTGCATTAATTGAAAAACCTTTGTCACATATACCAGAAAAATGTAAAGACCCTGGGACGTTTACCATTCCATGCATAATAGGCAATAACAAATTTGAAAATGCCATGCTAGACTTAGGTGCATCTATTAATGTTATGCCTATGACTGTATTTACTTCACTTTCCCTTGGACCTTTGCAAACTACAGGTGTGGTTATACAATTAGCAAATCGAAGCTCTGCACATCCTGCAGGAATTATTGAAGATGTCCTTGTTAAAGTTAATGATTTAATTTTTCCTGCAGATTTTTATGTTCTAGATATGGAAAGTGAGAATTCCACCAATAAAGCTCCAATAATTTTAGGTAGACCATTCTTAAAAACAGCTAGAACAAAGATAGATGTGCATGCAGGAACACTTTCTATGGAATTTGGAGATAGTGTGGTTAGATTCAACATTTTAGATGCTATGAAGCATCCTACTGAGGATCATTCTGTTTTTCAAATTGACTTAATAACTGATTTAGTTGAGGATAATATTATTAAGTTGTCTGATGATGTTAATTTTTCTGTATTGTCTGATTTTTATGATTCATTTGTTTGTGATTCATGCATGGATTCTCATCAATGCAATGTGTGTACTGAAATTGAGAAATATTTACTTAATGATAATAATGATCCAAACTTCCTTAAAACAGAAAATATAGTTCTAGATGTTGTTTCAAAAGAATCAGAGTGTGATAATTTGATTAAAGTAGTTACAAATACATCTGATTATGTTGAAGTACAAGTTGCTGAGACAAATTCAACCAAGTTGATTCCTTCAATAATGTAGCCTCCTATGTTAGAGTTAAAACCTCTTCCTGAACATTTAAAGTATGCATATTTAGAGGAAGATAAGAATCTTCAAGTGATTATTTCTAACAAATTAAATGTTGATCAAGAAACAAGGTTGTTGCAGATTATTAAGAAGCATAAGAAAGCAATTGGTTGGACTTTGGCAGATATCCCAGGTATTAGCCCTTCCATGTGTATGCATAGAATTCTATTAGAGGAAGAAGTTAAATCAGTAAGGCAACCACAAAGAAGACTTAATCCTCAGATCCTTGATGTAGTTAAAAAAGAGGTAACCAAATTATTACAAGCTAGTATTATTTACCCTATATCAGATAGCACTTGGGTCAGCCCTGTACAAGTGGTTCCCAAGAAGTCTGGAATCACAGTGGTTAAAAATGAAAATGATGAACTAATTCCTACCAGAATCCAAAATAGTTGGCGAGTATGCATTGATTACAGGAAACTTAACAAAGCAACTCGAAAGGATCACTTTCCTTTACCTTTCATTGATCAAATTTGGAACGACTGACAGGTAAGTCACATTACTGCTTTCTAGATGGATTTTCAGGTTACTTCCAAATTTATATTGCACCAGAAGATCAAGAAAAAACAACATTTACATGTCCTTTTGGCACTTTTGCTTATAGGAGGATGCCTTTTGGCTTATGCAACGCCCCTGGTACCTTTCAACGATGCATGATTAGTATCTTTGCTGATTTTCTTGAAAATTGCATGGAAGTATTTATGGATGATTTCACAGTATATGGTTCATCATTTGATGCTTGCTTAAATAGTCTAGATAAAGTATTACATAGATGCATTGAAACTAACCTTGTTCTTAATTATGAGAAATGTCACTTCATGGTAGAAGAAGGAATAGTTTTAGGCCATGTGATATCTAAAAAAGGCATAGAAGTAGATCCTGCAAAAATTACTGTAATTTCTCAATTACCTTATCCCTCTTGTGTGCGAGATATTCGTTCTTTTCTTGGTCATGCAGGTTTTTATAGAAGGTTTATAAAAAACTTCAGTAAGATAGCCCTTCCGTTGTCTAACTTACTACAAAAAAATATAACATTTGACTTTAATGACAAATGTAAAGAGGCTTTTGATTGCTTAAAGAAAGCTTTAACTACCACTCCTATCATTCAGGCACCAGATTGGTCACTTCTATTTGAACTTATGTGCGATGCATCAAATTATGCATTAGGAGCTGTTCTTGCTCAAAGAGTAGGTAAAGTACAACATGTTATTTACTATGCCTCACAAACTTTAGATACTGCACAAATAAACTATACTACCACAGAAAAAGAACTACTTGCTATTGTGTTTGCACTTGATAAATTTAGATCTTATTTGCTCGGTTCAAAAGTAGTTGTGTTTTCAGATCATGCAGCATTAAAGTTCCTTTTAAAGAAACCAGATGCAAAACCAAGATTGATCAGGTAGATGTTGCTGCTCCAAGAATTTGACATTGAAATTAGGGATAAAATTGGAGCAGAAAATTTGGTGGCTGATCACTTAAGCAGAATTGAAAAAGAACTTGACCCAATTTCCATTAGAGATGATTTCCCTGATGAACAACTTATGGGAATACATGATTCTACTCCATGGTTTGCTGATTTGGTAAACTACTTAGTTGCTTCTGTTACTCCCATACATGCATCTAAACAACAAATAATAAAACTAAAAAGTGATTCTAAATACTATGTTTGGGATGATCCTTACTTATGGAAACTTTGTAGTGATCAAGTCATTAGAAGGTGTGTACCTGAAAATGAATTTCATTCCATTCTTACATTTTGTCATACATATGCATGTGGTGGACATTTTGGACCTCAACATACAGCAAGGAAAGTATTAGAATCTGGTTTATATTGGCCAACAATTTTTCGTGACGCATATACGTTTTGTAAATCTTGCGAACGATGTCAAAGAATGGGAAACATATCTCGTAGAAATGAGATGCCTCAACAACCCATGTTATTTTGTGAAATTTTTGATGTTTGGGGCATAGATTTCATGGGACCTTTTCCTGTATCTTTTGGTTTTGTTTATATACTACTTGCGGTCGATTATGTGTCTAAATGGGTTGAAGCTAAAGCTACTCGAACTGATGATTCTAAAGTTGTTGCAGATTTTGTTAAATCACACATATTTTGCAGGTTTGGTGTTCCTAAAGCCATCATTAGTGATCAAGGATCACATTTTTGCAACCGTAAAATAGAGTCCCTTCTTAAAAAATATGGAGTTATGCATAAGGTTTCAACACCTTATCACCCCCAAACAAATGGGCAGGCTGAAGTGTCTAATCGAGAATTAAAAATGATCCTTCAAAAAACAGTACAACCAAATAGGAAAGATTGGAGCAAAAGGTTAGAAGATGCTCTTTGGGCTTATAGAACAGCTTATAAAACACCTATTGGAATGTCCCCCTATAGGATTGTTTTTGGAAAATCATGTCACTTACCTGTAGAAATTGAGCACAAAGCTTATTGGGCAGTAAAACAATGTAACCTGGACTTAAATGACGCCGGTAAAGAAAGGAAACTCCAACTACAGGAACTGGAAGAAATTCGTTTGGAAGCTTATGAAAGTTCTAAAACCTATAAAGAAAAAGCCAAATCCTTTCATGACAAACAGATCTTGAGAAAAAACTTTTTCATTGGACAAAAGTTTTGTTGTACAATTCATGTCTAAAGCTCATATCTGGTAAGCTTCGCTCTAAATGGGCTGGCCCATTTGAAATAACTAATATCTTTCCTTATGGTGTGATTGAAATTTCAGATAAAGCGACAAATAAGGTTTTCAAGGTAAATGGGCACCGACTTAAACCTTTCTTTCAAGGGTTCCAAGAGCACATAGATACGGAGGTGTATTTGTGTGATGCCAAATATTTTGACTAATTTTTCCTAATAATAATATTTATAAAAAAATAAAAAATAATAAATAAATAAATAAAATAAAAAAATAAAAAATAGATATCAATTAATTACATCATCATTCTTTTCGGTGGTAACACTTGTCTTAATCATTATTACTATTATTGTTTTGGCATTATTAACATTTTCTTGCAGTAGTTAAAAGGTCATCGTCAGGCTCGTGACGTTAAACAAGCGCTTGATAGAAGGCAACCTATCACCTTTTCACCTTCTTCATCTCTACTATTCTCTATAACCTCGTTTTCTATTCTCTCTTTTCTAAACAGCCACAACTTCAAAGTAATCTGACAATGGAACAAACCCTTGCAAAACTTAAGCAAAGATTCCCTACACTTCCACGCGATGTGATTGTAAAAATTTACAAAGCTCGAGTTCAAATGTTAAAACTACTCACATATTTTGGCATTCCAGAGGATGTTCGTTGGCTTATTGAAGCAAAGGCACGTCTCTCTGGTGAATTACATAAGTCCTATATAAAATATTTTCCAGGTATGGGACGTAGTTCTTATTCTAAAAAACGAAGAGCTAAAAGGATGGGAGTTTGCCATAAGTGTGCAAGATGGAATTGTGATACACGTTGTAGGAACCCTGGAATGGTATCTATAAATCGGGAGGACAAAATTATATTTATAAAGGATGGACTGAGTAAAGAGAACTTGGATAACTTAATCCAAACTCTTGAGACGCATCCATGTGGAACGGTTCAAGAAGTCCTTCTGAAATTATATGATCTATTCATTCAACAAAAAGAAAACTATAGCCTTGGGAATCTGGCGTTAAACGACCCTGTTTGCCAGTTTATAAGAAAACTGGATGGGTAGCAAAAACCTCGACTCATAGAAGGCGTTTAAGCCGTTACTGGACGTAAAACCAGAGTAAGATGTGAGCCATAATCACAACTACTGTACATATTTACTGTTGTTTTCAATGTTTTACTTTTCTGAATTCACTTTGACTTTTAAAATTACCTATTTTTATTTTCTTCAATCATGTCTTTTCAAATTTCTTCATTACCGTCATTTATTTTTATATAATAATAATTATGTAAACTTTTTATCTTTCATCAATTATTTCATCTCAGTTTTTATCTATATAAGGGCGCATAACTCTATATGGAAAACACAAAAAAAGAGATGAAAAAAATCAAATCCATTTGTGTGCTTGGTGGATCCAACAATGGTAATTGTAAGGAGTACCTAATAGCAGCTACTAAGTTGGGAAAACTATTGGCTGTGAAAGAAATAAAGGTCTTGTATAGAGGAGGAGTACAGGGTTTGAGAGGCTCCATGGCACTATCTGCACTAGTTGAAGGAAGCAACGTTTCTAGTATCATCCTACATCATGTTGGTATTACACCAGATATTGTTGTAGGAACTGAGGTAAAAGTTACAAGCCTCTATCAACGAATGGCTCGTATGGTTATAGGTGCTGAAGCCTTTATCGCACTTCCTGGAGGTTTTGGTACTTTTGAGGAAATATTTTGCATTTTATCATGGTGTAGCATGAACTTTCATAAAAAGCCATTAGGATTATTAAATATTAATGGTTTTTATGACAGTTTGTTAATGTTTTTAGATAAAGCTGTGTAACAGGGCCTTATAACTCAAGATGATCGATCATTCATTCATGCTTCATCAGATGCAGATGAATTGATTGATATTTTGCAGAGCTTTTTACCCCAACCTCAACCCCTCTTAAAGCAAGATAAGGATCACACACACAAGCGAAAGAATCCAGAACCAGACACCACCCTTCAGTTATAACTTCTTTCTCACCTTTATCTATATTTTAAAAAAAAATCATAAAAAAAAAGAAGAAAAAAAAATAGACTGTGGAAATCATATAAGACACTAAGGACAATGTCTTGAATAAGTGTGGGGGGGTCTGAGTTATATATATATATTTTATTTTATTTTTTTGAGAGGGATAGACAGAGTAAAGATTAATTTGGGAAAGTTGTATCTAAAGTCATAAAGATGCATCTTTGAGAACCAAAGTCTTGAGACGTATCCTTCACTATATAGTGTCAGTATCACTTTTGTTTAATTTTTTTTTAAATAAAAAAAATAAATAATTTTTTTTTCTTTTCTTTCATGAGTACTTTTGTTGGGATGGGCTGAGTAAAGAGTCCAAACTCTTGAGACGCATCCTCATAACAAATCTCACTCGGATTACCACAATCGTTTCACCTTCCTTATCAAAACCATTTTTCATAAAAAAAATAAAAAAAAATAAAAACACACACACACATAGCCACTATATTTACGTTAGTGTCGCGCCTTTGCCTTTACCTTCACCCGAATCATTTCTATTCGACATCAACCATTCTGCAACCATAAACATCATCTTCATCATTCTTCAGCCGCCACACTTTGCCTTCATCCTTTTCTTTCAGATCGGAGCCATACCTCACCACTAGTCAATCATCAGGTTCTTTATTTTCTCTTAATGGATGATATAGCAGAGTCTTTCTATAGGCATACAAATGAATTAAGATGTATGTTATTGCTCTTGATGCTACTCATGGTTGTGTTGATGATATTTCTCTTATGGGTTCTAACACAAGGCCTATGAAACTGGGTTGTATGACACAATCAAATTGTTCAGTTATACTAATCATTTCACATGTAATTGAACTGACCAATTTGTTGTAGGTATCTTTGTTACTAAGCGCCCTTAAAAAAAAGTACAGAGCAAGAAGCATAAGGAACCGGATCTTGACACCAATATTTGGTTATGATTTATTTTTCCTTTTTTGTTTCTTGTTCACAAAAAAAAATCATCATTTCCAGTTTTTTATTTTAAATTCTACATGCTTTTCACTAAATTTGTTTTTTAAATTTGTCTAAGTAATGAGTAATTGCATCACCCTTGTCCAATATTTTATGACATGTTATGAATAATTTCCTTGTATATTAATTTAATAAGTTGTTTGTGAAGATCAAATTGTATATGAATTGTGATAGATTGACCACCCTCGGTGAGATTTTGAGCTTAATTGGATGGATCATATTATGCCATCTTTCCTTTTTCTTGATTAACCCTTATTTATTAGTACTCTAGAACTTGACTTGTTTCTTTTTGATGTATTATGTTCCATGTGCATGCTTTGATGTGATTAAGGCCATTTTTTTAACTAGCCACTAGCCATATGCCTTACCTTACATACTTTCCATTGTTACCCACGTTGAGCCTATATCCATTTCTTGATTTAGCCACATAATTTGCCAATAGCCCAAAAAAAAAAACATGATCACCTTTGCTTAGGAATTGATTAGGAGTTTTGGAATTACTATGAATAAAGATTCTTGATGATTATGGAAATGTACCCAAGATATATATGTTGTTGTTTCATTGTTCAAAAAGAAAGTAAAAAAAAATAAATAATAAAGAAAAAGAGAAAAAGAAGAAAAAGAAGAAGTGGTGAATATATGTATGAAAATAATCAGGAGGATTTATTCTCATGTTTTATCCTCCATCATGTTTCATTTTGCTAAGTATTGAGTTTCAAAATGTACTTCCACAATCACTAAATCACTTACTCCATTGCTCTTTTTCAACCCTAAGTTTAGCCATACTATTTCATTTTATCCACCCTATGTCACCTTGGCCCCATTACAACCTTAATAAAGTCCTTTTGATCTCTGCATGCATATGTGTTCAAATATGGAAACTAGAAATTTGTCAAGCCTATGGTAGTGCTAATTTATTTGGGTGATTTCTGAGAGTATACACAAACCCAAGCAATTGAGATATAGAGAGCATAAAGAGAACATCTATCACATTTTCATCCACTCTTTGATTTGATCACTCAATTTGTGAAACTAGTATGTAATGCTTCTTATTCACACTTATCATGACCTCTTGATATAAGGGATGATGTGTATTACTTATTATTTTAGACTTCAAAAAAAAAATCAATTTGAAAAAAAAAACTTTTTTTCTGTTGTTTCTCATTTTAGTTTTTGGTTTGGTTTTGCCCTGGAGTGCAAAAGCTTAAGTGTGGGGGAATTTGATAAATCAATTTTAATACACTTATTATAGTTTTACACTTGGGGTTTATTATATAATTACTATGTTTAATAATAGTATTTTAATTAAGTTTTATGTTGTTTAGTTAAATTGAAGTATTATGTATATATGTTTCAATTTTCATTTTTTGTATGTATCTTGAGTATCTTGGCTTATTTTGGCCATAACTTGGGCTTTTGTGATCCAAATGGGCTAATCTTGGAGCCCATGGAAAGCTAAGACAGAGGGCTACATCATGATGATCAAATTTGGTTATTTTGCATCTGAAAAAAATAAAGAAATGGAGCTTGAATCAATCAGCCCTCATGTGTCCCACCAGCATTGACATAGTTCACCAAAATACACATATCTGGAGCTCTAGATGTAAACATGACCTGATTCTTGCGCCAAATTCTCAATAAGACAGATATCTACAACTTTCATGTTGAAGGTTTTTCAAAATTCGGCCATCTAGAAGGTCATATTGGACTCAAAAGGTGGAGAGGATAAAGAGGAGAATGAATTTCAACACCTACCATTATCTTCTTTTGAATTATTATAATTTCAAGCCCACCAATGTTGAAAAAATGCATTAATAATCAGAAAATGAATGTATAGTATCATCATATCTTGCCTATAAATAGATGCTTGAAGTTGTAAGGGAGATACACAAGAAATACATGCTTTAGTTTCCATTATAATTCTATATCTTTGTTTTAGCTTCTTAAGTTTTAGTTCTTTCTTTTGCTTTATCTCCTTGTTCTATATTCCATCCTTCAAGTTATGATTTTCATTTCCCTTCCTCAATATCAAGTAAGTTAATTTTATTATTTGTTATTTACTTTTATAATCAAAGTTTTAGTAAATTTAATATTAGCTTTCATTGTTAAAAATTATCATGGAAGCTTAATCTTTTAAAATCAACTCAAGGAATTTAATTTTTCTTTATGTTAACTTTGAGTTCTTGCTCTTAATATTTTGATTAAAGATAATTACTTTTCTTTGTTTCTCAAGCACTTATAATGGTAGATTATTTAAGTGTATAACCGATTGGTATATAATTAAACAATCTATAATCTAAACTGATGTTGGTTGGTTAATCAATAATCAATTTGAGAACAAAGATTAAGTTACTAAATAAGAGATTTCTATTTAGTTTCTTAACTCAATCAAATTATGGTCTTAAAGTTATTTTAGTAATTAATAAGAATATATCGATTGATTATTCTTATTAGTTCATTAATTCAATTCTAGAAGATTTTCTAGAATATAATCATTTAGGGATTCCAAATGATTCAAGATTGAGAAATTAATTATATTTAATCATATTTGTGAACAATGATTAGTTAACTAAAGATTTATTAATTCCTTGGGTTGGTTGTTTCTAAATTTGATTATTCCTACTCATAAATTTACTTTTTGCACAATCATATAATCACTTAATTTTCCTTTCAAGCTCAACACAAACCCCCCTTTATTATAACTAAATTGAGTGTAACTAATTGAACTAAGGTCCTCGAGAGACGACTAAGGTTGTTCACCTTATACTATATTAATTTAACTTTTTATTTGACCCGACAACGACAGCGTGTCATGCATGCGTTGATTAAGTCCTGACGCTATTGTATACCGAATACATATTATGTTGTACTGATTGGAATGCTTGTTTGAACATGTTGATCTTCATATGGATGCATGAGTTGAGTAAGTTCTGACACTGCTGTATACCGAGTGCATGTTATGCATGAGTTGATGAGAATGCTGTTAGAAGTTTGATATTGACTGACACCGATTGCATTGGGCTCATATGTTGTTAATGAAGCTATGATGATGACTGTATGGAAGTATGTGTATGTTAAATTAATATGTGGAATCCTGGAAATGCGTATTACCGACTACATGTGAAATATGTATAACTGAGTGAAGGTTGTGTGCATGAATTCTATGTTACATGATGAATCCGTGTATGGCGCATGGGATGCATTGTGCTGGGAGCACGTAGTGTGGGACACTACCATCGGTTATTAAGCGTGGGACGTTGTAAAATCCTTGAGTGTGACTCAAGGTAGCCCTTGAGTGGGACTCGGGGTGCCTGTGAACACCTCCGTTGGCGCTGAGAGCGTTGGTGTCACCTGTGGGCAAATGGTTGGGTACCTGTAAAACGGCCAAGCAGCTGGGAGCTGATCTGATAGCCGAGAGCTATGTATAAAAAGGCTGAGAGCCTACGTTGCAATGTCTATACCGATACACACAAATACGGAACCGAGTGAAATACTATGTGCCTATTTACTGTTGATATTGTTTGGAATTGGTTATGCATGCGAAGGTGTTAATGAGATGATGAATGTTTGCAACCGAGTGAATTACCCTGTGTGTATTAACTGTTGACATTGTTTGGGATTGATCATGTAGGTGGCCACGTTATTGAAAGGATGAATGCATATAACCGAGTGAATAATCTGTGTTTATATTGCTACTGATGTTGTGTAGAGTTAAGTATGCATGTGATGGTGTTAATGAGATGATATATATATATATATATACCCTCAGGACCGAGTGCACTATTCCATGTGCATATGCTGTTGATGCTGATTGAATTCTGTTCTATGAATGTATGTCATGTATCGGAGAGTTGTGTATATGTAGCCGAGTGAGAATTGTGGAATCTGACTGATAAATGTTCAAAAAAAGCATTCTAATACACAGATCTTAATATCACGATACCGATTGTTGTATGTTAATATTATTGAGTTGATGTGTGTAAAAGGCCGAGTGACAACTGATGGATTCTGATCGGTAAGGACCTTGTGTGTGTTCTGGCTGATTGGCATTGCCCTGACTATAATTGTTGCCATGTAATATTATGCGTATATATATATATTGTTGTATAAAGGTGAGGCAACCTGAGTCAACATCTATCATTTAAAATTTAAGATACTCACCCCTGTTGTGGCAATTTTCCAGTGAATATCTCTCGTAATGAGGATGGGAGGAGGAGCTGAAATGCCGGGTGAAGTGCTGATGCACTATGGAATTTTACAACTGTGCATGTGCTGTATAAAGTGTTTTCAGTTAAGCCTTGGCCGGCTCGTGTTTTTCTGTTAGTCTTTTGACGGAGTTGAATCTCTTGGATTGGGAGCATGATATTGTGGTTGTAAAATTGTGATATACACTTCTATATATATATATGCCTACGTTTATGCCATGTTGCATGTCTACCTTATGCTGTGAAATGCCTGGGTAATCCTTATATATATGCGCGTTCATATCCCCGAGTATGTAGGAAATGACATAACTTATCATGAAGGAAGCCAACCTATGGTTTAGAGGGAGAGTTTGTGACCCTGTCACCGAGTGGGAAGGTTCAGACGTTCTGAGTGAGTGAAATCAGATATCTCCGAGTAGGGATTGGCATAGAAGACTGCCCCCAGCGGCGAGCTGTTAGGATCTGGAGTTGAGAGTCTAGAGATGCTTTCCGAGTGACAACTACTAGGATTTCTCCCGAGCGTAGGATAATCAATGAACCCCGAGTGAGAATCCGCCGAGTGAAGGTTTTCCGACTGGAGAGTGACACCTTAGACTCTAAGGGACCCCACTGTAGTAAATGGTTGGTAATAAAAGAATCTGAGTGAGTCTCAGCTTAGTAGAATGTTTAGAGTAGGCGGATTATGGCTACCGAGTGTAAACCAAGTGAAATACCCCTAGTGACAAAAAGGGTACTAAGGTCGTCCCGAGTGAGGAGCATTCATAGATTCCGAGTGGGTAATAGTGGGGACCATCCCCGAGTGGGACTAGCAAGTCTAAGAGCCCAATCCGAGTGAACTGAGATCGGATCCTTCCGAGTGAATTAGGCTCTGGACTCCGAGTGTAGAAATACCGAGTGTAGTGAGCGAATACCGAGAGAAGTTTTCGCTTGAGTGAGTACGCGTTGCTGCGTGGCTCACCTAAGCGATTTCCCCTCCTTCCGCTGTTAGCTCCCTGGATCGGTTTTATCTCTCTTGCTCTTCTTCTCCTCTCGTTTCTTTGTACCAAGGCATTCTGATCTTCTTTCCTTGCGGACAAAAAAAAAATTTCCTCTTTTTACCGTCTATGATTCATTAAATTAGGGTGTTACATTTTGGTATCAGAGCAGACCGAAAGGTCCAAGGCCAAGGTATGCTTACCGAGTGTAAGCGGTTGTGTGCTTTCTGACCGAGTGGTTATCCTGATTGTGATACTAGTTGAAACTGGTTGATATTGACTTGTGGATAGGAGGTTGTTTCCCTCCTGGTTCGATTGATTGTGTAGCATATAGAAATAGTATGATGTGCTAAGTTACTGAACATTAGGCTGAAATTCGATCGGTGGTAAGTGGCTTGGTATACTTATCCTTGAAGGGGTGTTAATTTCAGGATAAGGAATAACGCATCGCCAAAGCATGGAGGCTATAGCCACAGCATTCCAACGCTTTGCAGACGTGTTTGAGAGGCAGGGACAGCCTCGAGCTGAGGAGGGCCAAGTGCTGGACCGCTTCCTGAAGAGGAAGCCGAGTGAATTTCTAGGTGGACGGAACCCTGGGGCAGCGTTTAAGTGGACTCAGGAGCTGGAAAGAATTTTTGGGGGTCTTCGCTGTACCGAGGCCCAGAAGGTTGAGTGTGCAGTGTACATGCTGCGTGACAGGGTAGAAAACTGGTGGAAGATAGCCAGAAACCGATTCCCTGATGATGATGTTCAGCTGACATGGAACGATTTCAAGACATGCTTCTTGGAGAAGTACTTCCCCGACACAGTAAGGAGTCGGAAGGAGTTGGAGTTTATGGAGTTGAAACAAGGCTCCTTGACTGTAGAGGAGTATGCGACCAGATTCGAAGAGTTGTGTCTATTCTACCCACCTTTCCAACAACCAGGGACGGAGAGTTCCAAGTGCCTTAAATTTGAGAATGGATTAAGATCTGATATTAAGAGAGCTTGTAGATACCAAGAGATACGAAGTTTTCCTGCATTGGTAAATAAGTATAGGATATTTGAGGAGGATGACAAGGCCCATTCGGGCCAGAGCAGCAGAGCTAACCATTCTTTAAGGCCCCAGCAATCCCGCTTCAAGGGGCCAAGCAACGTTGGTAGGAACAAATCTTTTTCCAGATTTGGGGGACGGAATCAGACTGAAAGACGACCAGTGGTAGGAGACAGGAAATGTTTCAAGTGTGGAGGAAATCATTATGCCCGAGACTGCAACAACAATGGTGAAATGGTATGCTTTCATTGTAATAAAAGGGGACACATCCGCCCTGATTGTCCCCAACTCCGTCAAGCAAACACCAGCGTACGCCAAGGAGGTTTCCAAGGGAGAAACCGAGTGAATGATAACCAACGACCGAGTGGCAGAGGCAACAGAGCTAGAGGAAACATAATGCTTGCTTCAAATAACCAAGAGAGGAATACCGACTAACCAGCGGTGGGAAGAGTCTACGCCATCAACGCAGAGGATGCTGCACAAGCAAATGACCTGGTGCAATGTAAGTGCTCACTCAGTAGACATACACTTAATGTTGTTTTCGATTCGGGAGCCACCCATTCTTTTATAGCTGATGAGTGTGTAAAGCGTTTAAAGTTACCAACTGTGTTTATGGATCGGACTTTGGAAGTGGCCAACCCGACTGGCCCTAAAGTGTTGACATCGTCAATATGTAAGGATGTGACATTTGTGTTGTGTGATCGGAGTTTCACTTTCGATTTGGTGTGCATACCTTTAAAGGGTCTTGATATTGTGCTCAGAATAGATTGGCTTTCAGCCAACAGGGTGTTAGTGGATTGCAGAAACTGAAGGATAATCTTCCCGAGGCAGCACAATGAGGACGACACAGCACAAGGTATAACCCAACTATTTATGATGCTTTGTCTCACCGAGGGAGAGAGTAAAACCCGAGTGAACGAAATTCCAACTGTCTGTGAATTCCCAGAAGTGTTTCCTGAAGACGTACCGAGTGTCCCTCCCAATAGAGAAGTCGAATTCTCTATAGACCTGATCCCTGGAGCCGAGCCAGTCTCCAGTGCACCTTACAGAATGTCCCCAACTGAATTGGCCGAGCTGAAGAAGCAAGTAGATGAGTTGCTCAGAAAACAATTCATTAGGCCGAGTGTATCGCCTTGGGGTGCACATGTGCTGCTTGTTAAGAAGAAGGATGGCAGCATAAGGCTTTGTATAGACTACCGACAGCTAAACAAACTCACGATTAAGAATCGGTACCCGTTGCCCAGAATTGATAACCTCATTGACCAACTGCGTGGAGCCTCAATTTTCTCAAAAATCGACCTGCGATCGGGATACCACCAAATTCGAGTGAAGGAATCGGATATTCCAAAGACTGCCTTTAGGACTCGGTATGGTCACTACAAGTATATAGTGATGCCGTTTGGTGTAACAAACGCTCCTGCTGTCTTCATGAATTACATGAACAGCATATTCCACCCGTATTTAGACCAATTCGTAGTTGTTTTCATTGATGACATCCTAGTCTATTCTAAGACTTCTGAGGAGCATGAAGAGCATCTCTGGGCGGTACTCCAAGTGTTGATGAAGAAGCAGCTGTTTGCAAAGCTTTCAAAGTGTGATTTCTGGATGAATAAAATCCATTTCCTCGGACATGTGATTTCCGAGGAAGGTGTCTCGGTGGACCCTTCAAAGGTGGCAGCTATAATGGCATGGGAGAGACCCAAGTCGGTCTCGGAGATAAGGAGCTTTATGGGCCTGGCAGGTTATTATAGAAGATTCATTGAAGGTTTTTCTAAGTTGGCCTCGCCACTGACCAAATTGACTCGGAAAAACATTCCCTTCGTATGGAGTCCCGAGTGCGAGAACAGCTTCTGAGAGCTGAAGGACAAGTTGACGACTGCTCCAGTACTGGCATTACCTGACTTGCAAGAGAACTTCGTGGTTTATTGTGATGCATCAGGACTCGGATTGGATGCATGTTGATGCAGAAAGACTGAGTGATAGCGTATGCCTCTCGGCAATTGAGACCTCAAGAGCAGCATTATCCGACCCACGACCATGAATTGGCAGCTGTGGTGTTCGCATTAAAAATCTGGAGGCATTACTTGTACGGGTCTAGATTTGAAGTATACAGTGATCACAAGAGCCTCAAATACTTATTCGACCAAAAGGAACTGAACATGAGACAGAGGAGATGGATGGAATTTTTAAAAGATTATGATTTCGAGCTAAAGTACCATCCGGGTAAAGCGAACGTTGTTGCCGACGCGTTGAGTCGGAAATCCCTTCATGTAGCAGTGATGATGGTGAAGGAGGTAGAGCTGTTGGAACAGTTCCGAGACATGAACTTACATGTTGACATCCCCTCCTCTCGAAAAATGACGATCGGCACGCTAAGGATTGCCAATGAATTCTTGAAATCCGTGTACGAGCAATAGCAGTCAGATTCCTACTTGGCTGAGATGAAAGAGACTCAGGCCAAAGGTAAGGATTTGTCCTTGACCGAGGGATCAGATGGAATCTTTCAAGTAAGAAACAGAATATACGTACCGGGTGGAGGAGAATTGAGAAGAATGGTGCTTGATGAAGCCCACAAGAGCTTGCTAAGTATCCACCCGGGTACCACGAAGATGTACCATGACCTGAGAAACCAGTTTTGGTGGCCCTGATTAAAAAGGAATGTGGCAGAATACGTGGCTCGATGCATCACCTGTCAGAAGTCAAAAGTGGAGCACCAGAAGTCGTATGGTGCATTGCAACCCCTGGAGATTCCCGTGTGGAAATGGGATGCAATTGCCATGGACTTTGTCATGGGATTGCCTAAAAACCGAGCGGGCCATGATGTGATATGGGTCATTGTTGACCGACTAACGAAGAGTGCATATTTCCTGCCTGTGAATATGAAGAACCCGATGCATAAGTTAGCTCAGATTTATATTCGTGAAATTGTCCGACTGCATGGTATACCGACTTCCATCGTATCAGATAGGGATCCTAGGTTCACGTCCCGGTTTTGGACCAGTCTGCACCAGGAAATAGGTACAAAACTTTGGCTTAGTTCTGCTTACCACCCCCAATCTGATGGGCAATCCGAGCGAACAATCCAGAGCTTAGAGGACTTACTAAGGGCGTGTGTGTTAGAGCATGGTGGGGATTGGGAGCAATACCTTCCCCTGATCGAGTTTACGTACAACAATAGCCATCACAATAGTATTGGTATGGCACCCTACGAAGCACTGTATGGTCGAAGATGCCGAACCCCGCTCTGCTGGTCGAAATCGGGTGAAAGTCTGCTATTGGGCCAGAGGTTGTGAAGCAAACTTTAGAGCAGATCCGGGTGATAAGAGAAAAGATGAAGGCGTCTCAAGATAGGAAGAAGAGCTACCATGACAAACGCACCAGACCTTTGGAATTTTTAGTCGGAGACAAGGTATTTTTAAGGACTTCACCGAGTAAAGGAGTCGGGCGAGCCCTGAAAAGCAAAAAGTTGAGCCCTCGATACATTGGGCCTTATGAGGTGTTGAAACGAGTCGGCTCCATGGCATACCAAATAGCATTACCGACTCATTTATCTCGATTACATGACGTGTTTCATGTGTCTCAACTAAGGAAGTACCTGCCAGATTCTACTCACACAATACCTGATGATGAGGTGGAAATCAAGGAAGATCTAACCACTGCAACTATACCGACAAGGATCGTGGACCGATCGGTAAAGCGATTAAGGAGTAAGAAATTATAACTGGTTGAAGTGGAATGGCAGCAGGACGGGTATACCTCTTATACCTGGGAGCGCGAGGATGCCATGAGGCAGCAGTACCCCGAGTTATTTGACCAAGGTGAGTTACCGACTGAATTTCGAGGACGAAATTCTTTTGAAGTGGGGGAGAACTGTAACATCCCAAATTTTTTAATAATGTACCGGGTGAATAAAACCATTAAAATAATAATTTCAAAAGGGGGAATTTGTTTATTAATTGCCATTAACTTAATTAATCAAGGGTGTGCTGATCAAAAAGGGTGATTGGCTTTAGTGGGTGCTGATGGGACTGGGTGACGTGAGCAGACTGCCCCTCACGTTTTCCCACCCCGCCATTTCTTCCTCGTGCATGTGTTTATATTTGGACGAAGGTTCCTTGCCTTGCATTCTTCGAAACTCCCTCTGCGATTCCTTTCTTCTTCCTTCTTCTCTTTCTCTCTTGTTCTCCTTCTTCTTCCTTCTTCTTCTCTTCTCCTTCTCTGCTCTCTGTTCCGTTCCCTGTTTCGAAAGCTAAGTGACGGTGCTGCAGAGGAGTTAGAGCTCCCTCATACGAGTAGAGGACGAGCGTCGAAGCAGAAGCACAAACAGCTCTGCACCACTCGTGGAGGGCAACAGCGTTCAAGTAAAGGCTAAGCGAGTGCAAACGTTGAGTGAAGCAGTAAGGAAGAGAACCAACACCCAAGCAGAAAAGCCTCTCAGAATCTCGTAGTTGGTAGGGGGAGTACCTTACATGTTAAATGCATGGGTTATGAACGGGTTTTGAGTATTGATAATGGTGATTCTGTATTCTGTTGTATGATGTGCTTGCATGTGGAATGCTTTGTTGAATCTGTTCATATTCATATGGATGCATGCGTTGATTAAAGTCATGACACTGTTGTATACCGATTGCATGTTATATTGTGTTGATTGGAATGCTTTGTTGAATCCGTTCATACTCATATGGATGCATGCGTTGATTAAGTCCTGACACTGTTGTATACCGAATGCATATTATGTTGTACTGATTGGAATGCTTGTTTGAACCTGTTGATCTTCATATGGATGCATGAGTTGAGTAAGTTCTGACACTACTGTATACCGAGTGCATGTTATGCATGAGTTGATGAGAATGCTGTTAGAAGTTTGATATTGACTGACACCGATTGCATTGGGCTCATATGTTGTTAATGAAGCTATGATGATGACTGTATGGAAGTATCTGCGTGTTAAATTAATATGTGGAATCCTGGAAATGCGTATTACCGACTGCATGTGAAATATGTATAACTGAGTAAAGGTTGTGTGCATGAATTCTATGTTATATGATGAATCCGCGTGTGGCGCATGGGATGCGTTATGCTGGGAGCACGTAGTGTGGGACACTACCATCGGTTATTAAGTGTGGGACGCTGTAAAATCCTTGAGTGGGACTCAAGGTAGCCCTTGAGTGGGACTCGGGCTGCCTGTGAACACCTCCATTGGCGCTGAGAGCGTTGGTGTCACCTGTGGGCAAACGGTTGGGTACCTGTAAAACGGCCAAGCAGCTGGGAGCTGATCTGATAGCTGAGAGCTATGTATAAAAAGGCTGATAGCCTACGTTGCAACGTCTATACCGATACACACGAATGCGGAACCGAGTGAAATACTATGTGCCTATTTACTGTTGATATTATTTGGAATTGGTTATGCATGCGAAGGTGTTAATGAGATGATGAATGTTTGCAACCGAGTGAATTACCCTGTGTGTATTAACTATTGACATTATTTGGGATTGATCATGCAGGTGGCAACGTTATTGAAAGGATGAATGCATATAACCGAGTGAATAATCTGTGTTTATATTGCTACTGATGTTGTGTAGAGTTAAGTATGCATGTGATGGTGTTAATGAGATGATATATATATATATATACCCTCAGAACCGAGTGCACTATTCCATATGCATATGCTGTTGATGCTGATTGAATTTTGTTCTATGAATGTATGTCATGTATCGGAGAGTTGTGTATATGTAGCCGAGTGAGAATTGTGGAATCTGACTGATAAATGTTCAAAAAAAGCATTCTAATACACGGATCTTAATATCACGATACCGATTGTTGTATGTTAATATTATTGAGTTGATGTGTGTAAAAGGCCGAGTGACAACTGATGGATTCTGATCGGTAAGGACCTTGTGTGTGTTCTGGCTGATTGGCATTGCCCTGACTATAATTGTTGCCATGTAAAATTGTGCGTATATATATATATTGTTGTATAAAGGTGAGGCAACCTGAGTCAATATCTATCATTTAAAATTTAAGATACTCACCCCTGTTGTGGCAATTTTCCAGTGAATATCTCTCGTAATGAGGATGGGAGGATGAGCTGAAATGCCGGGTGAAGTGCTGATGCACTATAGAATTTTACAACTGTGCATGTGCTGTATAAAGTGTTTTGAGTTAAGCCTTGGTCGGCTCGTGTTTTTCTGTTAGTCTTTTGACGGAGTTGAATCTCTTGGATTGGGAGCATGATATTGTGGTTGTAAAATTGTGATATACACTTCTATTTATATATGTCTACGATTATGCCATGTTGCATGTCTACCTTATGCTGTGAAATGCCTGGGTAATCCTTATATATATGCGCGTTCATATCCCCGAGTATGTAGGAAATGACATAACTTATCATGAAGGAAGCCAACCTATGGTTTAGAGGGAGAGTTTGTGACCCTGTCACCGAGTGGGAAGGTTCAGACGTTCTGAGTGAGTGAAATCAGATAGCTTCGAGTAGGGATTGGCGTAGAAGACTGCCCCCAGCGGCGAGCTGTTAGGATCCGGAGTTGAGAGTCTAGAGATGCTTTCCGAGTGACAACTACTAGGATTTCTCCCGAGCGTAGGATAATCAATGAACCCCGAGTGAGAATCCGCCGAGTGAAGGTTTTCCGACTGGAGAGTGACACCTTAGACTCTAAGGGACCCCACTGTAGTAAATGGTTGGTAGTAAAAGAATCTGAGTGAGTCTCAGCTTAGTAGAATGTTTAGAGTAGGCGGATTATGGCTACCGAGTGTAAACCAAGTGAAATACCCCGAGTTACAAAAAGGGTACTAAGGTCGTCCCGAGTGAAGAGCATTCATAAATTCCGAGTAGGTAATAGTGGGGACCATCCCCGAGTGGGACTAGCAAGTGTAAGAGCCCAATCCGAGTGAACTGAGATCGGATCCTTCCGAGTGAATTAGGCTCTGGACTCCGAGTGCGGAAATACCGAGTGTAGTGAGCGAATACCGAGAGAAGTTTTTGCTTGAGCGAGTACGCGTTGCTGCGTGGCTCACCTAAGCGATTTCCCCTCCTTCCGCTATCAGCTCCCTGGATCGGTTTTATCTCTCTTGCTCTTCTTCTCCTCTCGTTTCTTTGTACCAAGGCATTCTCATCTTCTTTCCTTGTGGACAAAAAAAATTTCCTTTTTTTACCGTCTATGATTCATTAAATTAGGGTGTTACAATAAAACGATTCATTTTCTCATTTTAAATCTCTCTCTAATTCTTTTCTCTCTCTAAATTCTCTCGTCCATGTCTCTCTACATTCCTTCGTCTGAATCCATTTCCATGGGTTTCTAAACCCCTAGGGTAGGGATTGCTAAAGCTTCCGATGGAATCTTGAAGCTGCATTGAGGAAATTATCTTCTGAAACAAGAGGAGAACAAGCTGAGAAGTGGATCTACTCTGCTGAATTGACAAATTCATATCCAAATGAAGAATCTCACCAGTGAGGAATCATGGTTGAGGCTTAGGTAACTTCTGGCTTCCTAACTAATTCAGGCCTAGTGATTAAGTGAATAGTTAGGGTTCAACCCCAAATTTCACATTAGATTTCTCTGTCACTGAACACCTAAGGGATTAGGGATTAATGCTTAGGAATTAGTGTTAGTCACCTAAGGGATTAGGGGTTAACCAACTATGAATTGTCCTCTTGCATCTGGAGTTTAATTGAACCTCAATTGCATGTTTCTTGATGAAGTTGTAATCTGAAGTAATTCTAACCTATCTTTCATTAATCACATTTCATCTTTTCTATTGTTTCTGAAAATACAAAAACATAGAAAGTATAAAACAACAAAAACATAATGAATTCTTCACTGGATTGTTATGGTTCAGCTTGTGCTAGTCCAAGATTGAGGTAATTACCACAATCCCTGTGGGAACGATCAAATATATTACAAATTTAACGATTGGTGTGCTTGCCAAAAGATAAATCCTCCGAGAAATATGCATCAAGCTAATGGCTCAGGATTTTCACACCAAAGAGTCAGGCAGAAGTGTGGGTAATCGATTACATCAAAAGTGTAATCGATTACATACTAGGGTCTGCGTGTAGAGGGACACGATTAGACGTGCCTTTTTGGAACTGGGAAAACGTGTGTGCAGGGCATGGGAAAGTGGAGAGCAGATATTGAACTGCGTGTGTAACAGTGCCTAGGAGACCGAACCGTCAGAAATAAAATTCAAATGAATTAAAGTGTTAAAATATTTTTAAATATAAGATACTTGAAAGAATTTCAAAAAAAATAAGTTTTTAAAAAGAATATTCAAAAAAATAAGGTAATTGAAAAAAATTTAAAATATTCAAGGAATTCCATAGAATTGGATTTAGAGAATTTAAAAGTTTTATTAGCTATGATATTTCAAATGTTGAAAATTGTTATTTCTGAAATTGAAAATTATGTAAGACATAAATGAGATATTTCTGTTACATTAATCAGAAGGGGGGACTAACCTTATTTGTGATGCTGTAATCGATTACATCTATTTGGTAATCGATTACTCGAAGTTCCATGAGCGTCTCACGTGGTTGTCCAAGCTGTTTATTGACTTTTATGAGTGGTAATCGATTAATTATTTCTTGTAATTGATTACTTTCGACCAAAATTATTTTTGTTGCCAAAATTGAGAATTTAATATGCCTAATTCATTTCTGATATAGAAAAATTGTTCTTTAGGCAAAGGTTTGGTGAAAATGTCTGCTAGTTGTTTATGGGTCTCAACAAATTCTAGTATGCGGTCACCTTTTTGTACATGATCTCTGAGAAAATGATGTCTGATTTCAATATGCTTAGTTCTAGAATGTTGTACTAGATTTTTTGAGAGATTTATTGCACTAGTATTGTCGCACTTTATAGGAATATTATTTAGTGAAATTCCATAGTCTTGTAGTTGTTGCTTCATCCATAGGATTTAAGCACAACAACTACCAGTGGCGATATATTCTACTTCTGCTGTAGATAAGGCGACACTATTTTGTTTTTTACTGTACCAGGATACCAAGGCTGATCCTATTATATGGCAAGTGCCACTGGTACTTTTTCTATCTGTTCTACATCCTACAAAATCAAAATCTGAGTATCCTACTAAATTACAAGATAATCCTTTAGGGTACCATAGGCCTAGGTTTACTGTTCCTTTCAGATATCTTATGATTCTCTTTACTACTTTTAGATGAGATTCTTTTGGATTAACTTGAAATTTAGCACAAAGACAGACACTGAACATAATGTCAGGTCGACTTGCAGATAGATATAGTAGGGATCCGATCATACCTCGATATGTTTTAGTGTCCACAGATTTTCCAATTTCATCCTTATCAAGGTAGCAAGCCGTACTCATAGGTGTTGAAATGTCTTTGGCATTAGTCATTCCAAATCTTGTCAATAATTCTTTGCAATACTTTGATTGATTGATGAAGATGCCTTCTTTTGATTGTTTGATTTGTAGCCCAAGGAAGAAGTTAAGTTCTCCCATCATTGACATTTTAAATTCATTCTGCATTGCCTGGGAAAATTTTTTGCACATGTCTTCATTAGTTGATCCAAAAATTATATCATCAACATATATTTGGACTAAGAGAATATCATTACTTTGTTTCTTAATAAATAAGGTCGTGTCTACCTTTCCTCTATTGAACTTATTTTCTAACAAGAATTGACTAAGATGATCATACCATGCTCGGGGTGCTTGTTTAAGGCCATATAATGCTTTCTTTAACTTATAAACGTGGTCAGGGAATTTATCATTTTCAAATCCTGGCGGTTGACATACATATAATTCTTCATTAATGTACCCTTTTAAGAATGCACTCTTAACATCCATTTGGTATAACTTAAAGTCCATATAGGCAGCAAAGGCTAAGAGCATTCTAATGGCTTCTAATCTTGCCACTAAGGCATAGGTTTCTTCATAATCTATGCCTTCTTCCTGATTGTATCCTTTGGCTACTAACCTTGCTTTATTTCTTATAATTATACCATGTTCATCTAGCTTATTTTTAAATACCCATTTAGTCCCTATAGCTTGATGATCATTAGGCTTTGGGACTAGTTCCCATACTTGATTTCGTTTAAATTGATTTAATTCATCTTGCATGGCAATTATCCAATCTTTATCTTTTGTTGCTTTATTAATATTTTTAGGTTCTATTTATAAAACAAATGCCATAGTATTGCATGCATTTCTCAATGATTTTCTAGTAGTTACACCTTTTGATATGTCACTGATGATATTGTCGATTGGATGATTTTTGTTGATTCTCCATGTTTTCGGTATATCATCACATGGTGTTGAATTCTTTTCTTGGTCATCTTGATGATCTTCTTCTTTTTCATCTAACTGAATTTTCTTAAGAGAATCTGCAATATCATCTATGAAACTTTCTAATCTTATGGGGTTAGTTTCATCAAAAGAAACATGCACTGATTCTTCAATGGTCAAAGTCCTTTTGTTATATATTCTAAATGCTTTACTTGATAGGGAATAACCAAGAAAAATTCCTTCATCAGCTTTAGCATCAAATTTTCCTAGGTTATCTTTTCCATTATTTAGGACAAAGCATTTACAACCAAATACATGTAGATGAGATATATTAGGTCTTCTTCCATTTTATAGTTCATATGTTGTTTTCTTAAGAATAGGTCTAATGAGGACTCTGTTCATTACATAGCAGGCTGTACTAACAGCATCCGCCCAAAAGTATTTAGGGAGATTGGTTTCATTTAGCATTGTTCATGCTAATTCTTCTAGTGATATATTCTTTCTTTCAACAATACCATTTTGTTGAGGGGTTCTAGGGGCAGAAAAGTTATGTTTGATACCAAATTTCTCACAGAACTTTTCAAATGATCGATTTTCAAATTCCCCTCCATGATCACTTCTAATGCTTATGATTTTTAGATCCTTTTCATTCTGGACTATTTTAGCTAATATTTTAAAAGATGAATAGGCTTCATTTTTTATTTTTCAGAAAAATAGTCCAGGTGTATCTAGAGTAGTCATCAACTATAACTAAGGCATAGTAATTTCCTCCAAAGCTTCTATTTCTCGACGGCCCGAATAAGTCCATATGCAATAATTGCAAGGGATTACTTGTCGAGACAATATCTTTTGACTTAAAGGATATTTTTATCTGTATACCTTTTTGGCAGGCATCACACATTTTGTCTTTTTCAAATTTAAGCTTTGGAATTCCTATCACTAGTTCTTTTTTAATTATCTTATTCAAATGATCCATGTGAATGTGGGCTATCAATTTATGCCATAGCCATGGATCTTCCTTATGACTTATTAGGCATTAAGCTTGACTGGTTGACAAATTATCTAAGTTTATCATGTAAATATTAATAATTTTGTTTCCAATAAACTTTATGGAATTATTTTCTTTACTTTGAATTAAGCAAGTGTCAGAGTTAAAGATTACATTGTTACCTTTGTCACATAGCTAGCTTATGCTTAAAATATTATGTTTTAATCCTTCAACGTATAGCACGTTGTCAATTGAGGTAGATGAATTCTTCCCAACTTTTCCAACTCTTAGGATTTTGCCTTTATTGTTATCACCATAGGTTACATATCCTTCTTCTTTCATGACTAGGGAGGATAATTTTGATATATCTCCTGTCATATGCCTGGAACATCCACTGTTAAAATACCAACTTGACTATTTTCCGACCAAGCATACCTGTAAAATAAATTAGATTTTTGTCTTAGGTACCCATACCTTCTTGGGTCCTTGCAGGTTAGAATTTGATAAAGTTTGCTTTCTAATCCATATTTTGTTTGAATTTTGAACTCCATTTCTTATATTACAGGTTGATGCTGTATGGCCCTTTCTTCCATAATGATAACATTTCATAAATGGACTTGTAGAGGTCTTTTGTGAAATAAAGAAATTTTTATATAGTTTTTGTTGTTTAGAAGGGTCAAATACTAAACCTGCTTTATTAAAGTGACAGCCTTATTTTCCTAAAAGAATTTCTAGGTTGTCTCTTCCCATAGTGAATTTTATTTTTTAAGTCATCAATTTCTTGAATCAACTTTTGGCATGATATGCATATTTGACTAATGGTAGTTTTTTGTTTCAACTTAGTTTCTAGATTTTCTTTTTCAATTTTATTTTTTCCTAATTCTTGATTAAGTTTTGACATGTTTTCCTCTAGGATTAGGTTTGAGCTTTTGAGAGTTAAAAATCTCTTAGCTAGTCTTTGATATTCGTTATGAAGATCCTCAAAAGAATCTTGCAGTTCATCACAAGTAGGTTGAGTTATTTACCTCATCAGTGTTTGCCATTAGGCAGAGATTTGCTTCTTCCTGATCTGATTCTTCTGAAGAGCTTAAATCATTATCATCCCAAGCAATGTACACTCTTCTTTTGTTTTTGAGATACCTTTTCTCTTACTTGTCTATCTTTTTATTTAGGGCTGGACATTCCATCTTCATATGTCCAAGTTTTCCGCATTCAAAGCATTTTGGACCTTGATTGGGCTCATCAATTTTCTTGAAAGTTTTTCTAAGGTTTGGCTTCCTTTGTCCTTCTTTTCTTCTTAGGAACTTATTAAATCTTCATACGAGCATTCCAAATTCCTCGGTATCATCTATGCTCTTGGTTTCTTCTAGATTTTCTTCATCACTTTCAGTTAAGGTTTGTATGGAGGTTTTAAGAGCAATACTTCTCTTTTTCTTATCTCCTTCTTCGTGTTAGTTCAACCTTGTAAGTTCTAGTTCATGTTCTTGCAGTTTTCTAAACAAGGTAGCCAGTGACATTGTAGCCAGGTCTCTAGACTCAGATATAGCCGTAACCTTTATTTGTTATTCCCTGTTTAGACATCTTAAGACTTTGTCAATTAAATCTTTATTGGAAAAGTTTTTTCCTAGACATGCAAGATGATTAATTATATGAGTGAATCTCTTTTTCATATCTTGTATGTTTTCATTTTGATTCATTCTAAACAGCTCATATTCCCTCATTAGGGTATTTATTCTAGATCTTTTTACTTCACTTGTTCCTTCATGAGTAACTTCAAAAGTATCCCACATTTCCTTTGTTGTTTTACATATGGATATTCTAAAGTATTCGTCCATGCTTAAGGCTGAAGTTATTATGTTTTTAGCTTTAAGGTTGTATTGGACTTTCCTTTTATCCTCCTCATTCCATTCATTTCTGGGTTTAGCTACGGTTATTCCTTCAACAGTTTTAGTTGGTATGAAGGGACCATTTTCAATGGAATCCCATATATCTAGGTCTATAGCTTCAATAAATATTTGCATACGGGTTTTCCAATATTGGTATCCTACTCCATTGAATACTGGAAGACTATGGATGGAGTTTCCCTCAGGGAAGATAGGGTTAGGAGAGGCCATTTTAACTTCTTGAAGTGTTTAAACTTTATACAAGAAGTCTGCTTTGATACCACTTGTTAGTCAAGTGGCCTCTAACAAGTCAAGAGGGGGGTGAATTAACTTTTTGTTTATTTATTTTTTCTAGATGCAATCTCTTAGAATTTAGAATTAGCCCTATTTAATGTTGAATAATTAAATAAATATAAAGATAAAGTTAAGGTTAAGAAATTACAAACAGAGTTTTATACTGGTTCGGCCACACCACTGCCTATGTCCAGTCTTCTCAAGACACCCTTGAGGCATCCACTATTACCAAAAATAGTACACAGAACCTTCCACACCTTGGTACAACACTACCCTTGTGTAAAGTTTCCTTTACAACCCAAGAGTCTCATAACTCTTGTCTAAACTTTGGGAGATAATTCCCAACAATCACTTTTTCTCACAACTTTAACAGAAATATAAAAGAGGAATGCTCTCTTTCTAGAGCAAAAGAACAAATTAAAGCATAAAGTAGACTAATAAGATTATATGGCCACTTGTGGTTCTTAAGAAAGAATTGGAAGAATTTATGTATCTTGCACAATAAGAGGCATCCCTATTTATAGGTAGAGAAATGCCTTGAAGAATCATAATGATTCATGAAAAGGCGCCCTTTCATTTCTAGGTGATGATCCTGTTGGCCCGGTAATAATGGTTGTTTATGTTTAACTGTTTGTTTTTACTACCGGGTCATTAATTGGCAAGCACACCAATCGTTTGTAGTTTTCAAAATTTAGATATCGTTCCACTGGGATTGAAAGTCAAATAACAACAGTAATTTCCTATTTACTATGGTAAATGTAAAGAAAATTATAGACAAAAGAATGATTTATATACAATTTATGCAGTATTCACAGGATAGCATGGTTGAATTGTTCATGAGATAAAAAAGAAAATAAAAATCTATCTAAAAAGTTGAGTTGCAAACTAGAATAGGTAAGATACGTGAGAATATATGACAGATAGACAAATTATGTTGGAAATTGGATCCCTAATGTAGAATAACAATGAGGAACTCAAGACATGCATATTTAATCATCAAGTTTCATGTTATTGCAGCTTAAATTCATTATAACCGATCCCTCGTGATATAAATTCTAAGAATTCACCGTAAATTCTGATCCCTCATAAGCTTTCTCAGTAAAAACTTGCATTAAGTCTGGGCCTTATGGCAACAATGGTTAACAACCCCTATAGAATTGAGATACCAAGGGTATTCTAACTTTTACTTTCGTCAAAATAAGTTTCAATATGGCATGAATAATCATTCTCCCGTTTGACAATCACACTAATAAAACAAGTTTCAATACACATGAAAATCATTCTCCTGTTTGACGTTCATATTAATAAAAGATTGAAATACTAACATGGACTTGAATCATAAACATGCAGAGGTCGAATTCACAATATTATACTTAATAGATTAGTTCACCAATTCCAACATAAACAGATTAGTTACACATGGTAAAAGTAAAAACAACACTTACAGAGGTTGACATTACGAAGACGATGGAAACTTCACGATAGAATGATCACAATACACCAAAACACTCTCAAGTATCTAGAAAACTATTCTAGAACTACAAACTCTAAAAGAAATACTCAAAACTCGAGTATAGAAGAGAGAAAAGAACTCTGAATGTAGAGAATGGGATGCTTAGAATGGTGTTGGATGGCCCTATTTATAGGGCTGAGGAACGGAGCTGATGCTACGCATCAGTGTGACGCTACGCGTCAGTCTTCTGACTCAGCCTCCATTAACGCAGCTGATAATGGCCACTTTGGATTATTAAATCCAATCATGCTTGGCCATGTGTCCCTGTCTCCACTACGTTTTGGCCATTTGTGCTAAGTGGAGTGGCTAATAATGGGTCACTAGATGAGTGCTTGGCTAGCTTGGCTGTGGAGTCCACGCAACTCTGACGCTACGCGTGACTGTGACGCATAGCGTCAGCATCAGAAGTACCCACGCTACGCGTGGTGTTGATGCTACGCGTAAACTTCTTCATTTCTTCAATTTTCTCTTAAATGCTTTACTTTTTCACTACAAAACTAGAGAAAATTGATCAAGGGCAGATTATTTCCAACAACATCTATTTATTGAATTTAAAACCTAATTTTCTAACAATTTACACAAATTTTTATTATTTTTATGAAATTTTTATTAAAAGATTTATTATAAATTTGAGGACTAACAAATACCCCCAACTTAAGACATTGCTTGTCCTCGAGCAAGAGAGAAAAACAAAAAATAAAAATTTGAAATCAAACTTTTGAGTTAGTCTGAGAATTTACCACAAAAAGTAATTACACAATTTACCATTTTGAAATAATCAATTATAGAAATCTAATGTAACAAAGGTTTAATGATAAAATTCTGTACAATATTTTATTAACATATCAAGCATAATTTCAGGCTTACCTCTGCAAGTGTTTATCTAAATGCAATCGGTAACCTGTTTCACTCAATCGATCATAAAATCAAATAAATTTAATTTTGATTTTCATCTAATCAATGGTTGATTATACAAAGATATTCAGAAATCTCAAGGTCTTTTCAAGGGTTGTAATGAGGCTTGGCTACAAGAATTTATGGTTTTTCTTAGAATTCAAAAACCTGAAATCATAAAAGAACATTTTATAATTTTTAGGCTTTCTCTTGGCCCAAGTCTCAATTCCTTTATTGATGAAAAATAAATACCCCCAACTTGATTCTTTTCACTATTTTTGACTTTTCTTTTTCATATTTTATTTTCTTTTTCTTTGAAAAGAATCAAGTTACTTATTTCCACTCCCCATTTTTGTAAGAACACTCAAAATATTTTTATTTTGCTCAATTGCTCTTTTAATCGATCAAGTATAGGGAATGGTTAAAACTGTTTTAGGTTTAAGGGTTCCAAAGAATTTATTCTCAGGCTCAACATTGGCTTGCAAAAGATAATTTTTACCAAGGTAAGCTGTTTGGCCCAAGGTTTCTTTTT
Source organism: Clitoria ternatea (assembly GCA_037962975.1). Lineage (NCBI taxonomy): Eukaryota > Viridiplantae > Streptophyta > Magnoliopsida > Fabales > Fabaceae > Clitoria > Clitoria ternatea. The sequence goes on along the minus strand of CM075671.1, from coordinate 27,404,147 downwards.
ACCAATAAATGTGCCTTGATCATTTTCCTGAATTCTCTGTACAACAACACAAATCAAAGATTAAAGCAAAATCAATTCGAATGAAGTTATGTTGATTAAACCCTCAAGTGTTTAAAAAGATCTCTTAACTCACCGGGGTATTGAAATTTGCTTGATAGTTAATAAACTTATTGTAATTAAATTCATCAAAATTCCTAAGTTATAAAAGAATCAATAATTGATTTTACAATATTGGTTTTATTGTGTAAAAATTTTAAGTGAATAAATTAACTTACTAACAAAAATTTGATTGATTTATTTAAAAGATAAAATTTATTTTTGAATTTTTCGAATAGAACACGCAAAAACATATCACGATAAAATTGCGCAAATGAAACACACCACACATAATAAAAGAAACATCATAATATAATCCAAAATATAAATATCAATGTAAATATAAAACTAAAAGTGTATGTAAAAGGTGTAAAAAATAAAGAAGATAGCACCATCAGTCCTCCATCTGGTCATCATCATCCTCCTCATCGTCATCACCCTCAGAATCAACCTGTGCTCTAGACGGTCCACCAGTCTCAGGGTAGGTAGGTAAATTACCAGGCCAAGCTATATGGGCTGCAAACTCAGCCGGTGTAACATATGGTGCTCCCTCACCCTGTAATCTGTACTGATAAAATTCATCATGAAGATGAATATAAGCTTTGTGTGTGGCAGCCATCTGTATCATATGTTGATGCTCAAGTGTCATCCTGGCAAATCCCTTTATGACAACATCAGCAGGTGGTGGCTGAACTGGTGGTCTCCTCCTCCTCGGTCTAGGCTGAGCCTCCTGCTCCAATGGTTGAAGCTCGCACTGCTGAACAAAGTAGTCCCTGTTCACCGAGACCTTAGGGACTCTCCCTGAAGAACTCGTGAACTCTGGTGATGGCACAGCAACTCCCTGCCTCCTCAGTAAGGAAGATATGATGAGGGGGAATGGAATAGGGCGGTTCACTTTATACCCAAGGGCATAAAAGTGAATCTGCTCAGAAATCAGCTCAGCTATATCGATGGTATGGCCCTGGAGGATAGAAAAGAGAAGGCAACAACGGTCAACTGGGATAGATGAGAGGTGGGTGATGGGGGTGATATTATGAAGCATGAGGTAAGACCACGCCTGGGCTAAAGGGGTCAGCTGGGTCTTCAGAAGGTTAGATGGACTCCGTCCAACCTTACTTAGGTTGAAAAAGATTCCATCTTTGCTCAAGAAATGAGCAACCTGTTCGAGGGAGTATCCTAGATCACCCTCAGCAACGATCTTATTTCTGTTTTCCTTCCAGAAACAAGTATCATCCTCGGGAGTAGGCTCCCAAGGATTACCCAATAGGGTACTAATGGTATCCCGGTCATAAGTGATATGTCGGCCCCTAACCTAACTCGTCCTCTGATGTCCAATATCTGGTGCGTCCTGGGGAGTCCTATAGGCGTTTGCATAAAACTCCATCACTAAGATGGGATCCCCCTCAGTAGGCAAGGAAAATAAGGGTCCCCATCTCCTCCTTTGGACCTTATCCTGCAGCTCAGGATAATCTCCAATACTCAAATCAAGCACTCTCTCCCACATCAGCTTTTGGCCCTTAATCTGATGAAAGCGGGCCCATTTCACGTCAGTGTGAAATCTCGTGGGATCCCTTGGTCCCAGAACCTCCTCTCCCTTAAGATCAGGATCTTCAGAGGTAGTGTCTGTATCAGTGGCCTTTCTCTGTCTTTTAGAAGGACCAGTAGTAGGGATAGATTTCCTCAGTGCCATCTGCAAAAAGAAAAATTTAAAAATCAAACACACATTATACTATTTGAAAAACATATCAAACATTAAAAAGTTAACAAACATACACAATCAACTATTTATTTACAAAAAGTGTAAACATAAATATTTTTGGATTTTCTAAAATTTAAAAGAAAATCACACAACATTCTACAACAACATATTTTTTTTTATTTTTGGATTTTTTAAATATTTATTCAAAAATCAAGCACTTATAAATTTTTACAAAACATGAAAAATTAAACATACATATTATTCAAATTTATGCAAATTTATTTTTATTTTTATGCAAGAAAGTATAACAAATACAAATTAAGAAAATTTATTAAAGAAAAACAAACAACAAACAATAACAAAGGCATACTGCATAGAATTAAACCAGAAAATTATATACAAATAACAGAAGAAAACACACAAAATTTAACATAATTCAAAAACAGAGGCTGACGCTACGCGTTAGTGGGACGCTACACGTCAGCTCTATTCTTCCTGAGCTACGTGTCAGTGGAACGCTACGCGCGGGCTTGCAGAATAGAAACTGCAAAGCAGGGGTTGTGCAGCAGCAACCCCTTTCAAAACCACATTCAATCAATTTATTTCCTTACTCTAACAGCATTCAATTCCAATGGTCATCTAATCCTAACCCTAACCACATGTAATTCTAGGAATCAAAATTGAATTTAAAAAGGGAAAGGATTTAGAAAACTTACTTGGAATTCTTGTGCAGTTGGAATGAAGAGGATTGAAGGTTTTTGAGAGAAAAAGGGGTTTAGAAAATTAGATTTTTGAAAACTAAAGTGAGGCAGAGAGGGAATTTTAGGTTTTAAAACCTAAGATTGGGCCTCTCTAGTTCAGTTTTAAAAATTGAACGTGGGCCCTGACACTACGCGTGGGTGGGACGCTACGCGTCAGGTTGAAAATTCCGAGTCCACGCTATGCGTCACTGTGACGCTATGCGTGGGCTTCTGTTTTTGATTTTTCAAAATTTTGATTTTCAAAAACATTTTATTTTATGTTTAAAACCCCTTTTCTTTTCAAAATTAAATTTCTATCTAAAAATTTGAAAACCCCCTTTTTTTATGTTCAATAAATTAAACATAACAAAGAAAAGAATGGGTTGCCTCCCATTGAGCGCTAGGTTTAATGTCTCCAGCCAGACATTACCTCTGATTAATCAGGTGGTTTCTCAATTTTGGTTGAGGACTCACCTGTATGTTTCTTCCTCTTTCTTCTTCTCCGATGCTTGATTACCTGTCTTTCATCATTCAAGTCATCGCTTAATTTAAAACAATTTAATTAATTGGGAAGAGATATACCTGGTTCAGTTGAAGGGTAAACTTTTTCCTCATCATTTGTCCTAAGGTGTTCATGAGCACTAAAGCTTACCTCTTCTTCATAGACTTTGACTGCAACCATACTTTCATCGATATCTACCTTTATCTTTGCAGTCTTCATGAAAGGTCTTCCTAGGATTAGGGGGATCTCAGTATCCTCCTTCATATCCAGTACCATAAAGTCAACCCTGAAGTGGTACTCGTCAACCTTAACCAATACATCTTCCACAATACTGACAGGTTTCTTGACAGAGTGATCCTATTGTGTTTAACTATTTGTTTTTACTGTCGGGTCATTAATTGGCAAGCGCACCAATCGTTTGTAGTTTTCAAAATTTAGATATCGTTCCACTGGGATTGAAAGTCCAATAACAACAGTAATTTCCTATTTACTATGGTAAATGTAAAGAAAATTATAGACAAAAGAATGATTTATATACAATTTATACAGTATTCACAGGATAGCATGGTTGAATTGTTCATGAGATAAAAAAGAAAATAAAAATCTACCTAAAAAGTTGAGTTGCAAACTAGAATAAGTAAGATACGTGAGGATAAAACACAGATAGACAAATTATGTTGGAAATTGGATCCCTAATCTAGAATAACAATGAGGAACTCAAGACATGCATATTTAATCATCAAGTTTCATGTTATTGCAGCTTAAATTCATTATAACCAATCCCTCGTGATATAAATTCTAAGAATTCACCGTAAAGTCCGATCCCTCGTGAGCTTTCTCAGTAAAAACTTGCATTAAGTCCGGGCCTTATGGCAACAATGGTTAACAACCCCTATAGAATTGAGATACCAAGGGTATTCCAACTTTTACTTTTGTCAAAACAAGTTTCAATACGGCATGAATAATCATTCTCCCGTTTGACAATCACACTAATAAAACAAGTTTCAATACACATGAAAATCATTCTCCCGTTTGACGTTCATATTAATAAAAGATTGAAATACTAACATGGACTTGAATCATAAACATGCAGAGGTCGAATTCACAATATTATACTTAATAGATTAGTTCACCAATTCCAACATAAACAGATTAGTTACACATGGTAAAAGTAAAAACAACACTTACAGAGGTTGACATTACGAAGACGATGGAAACTTCATGATAGAATGATCACAATACACCAAAACACTCTCAAGTATCTAGAAAACTATTCTAGAACTACAAACTCTAAAAGAAATACTCAAAACTCGAGTATAGAAGAGAGAAAAGAACTCTGAATGTAGAGAATGGGATGCTTAGAATGGTGTTGGATGGCACTATTTATAGGGCTGAGGAAGGGTGCTGACGCTACGCATCAGTGTGACGCTACGCGTCAGTCCCCTGACTCAGCCTCCATTAACGCAGCTGATAATGGCCACTTTGGATTATTAAATCCAATCATGCTTGGCCATGTGTCCCTGTCTCCACTACGTTTTAGCCATTTGTTCTGAGTGGAGTGGCCAATAATGGGTCACTAGGTGAGTGCTTGGCCAGCTTGGCTGTGGAGTCCACGCAGCTCTGACGCTACGCGTGGCTGTGACGCATAGCGTCAGCATCAGAAGTACCCACGCTACGCGTGGTGTTGATGCTACGCGTAAACTTCTTCATTTCTTCAATTTTCTCTTAAATGCTTTACTTTTTCACTACAAAACTAGAGAAAATTGATCAAGGGCAGATTATTTCCAACAACATCTATTTATTGAATTTAAAACCTAATTTTCTAACAATTTACACAAATTTTTATTATTTTTATGAAATTTTTATTAAAAGATTTATTGTAAATTTGAGGACTAACAGATCCATGGAAGAGTCATGATTTTTCAAGAGCGTTTCATGAAACAATATGTTCATTCATGCCTTCTGACCAGTTGGTAATCGATTACTTATTTATGGTAATCGATTACACCCTTTTTAAAAATCTGGACGATGAGTTCAGTAATCGATTACTAATATCATGTAATCGATTACGTTAGTTAAAAACTTCAAATTTTAGGATGCAGGTCATATGCGCATGCACACTTAAGCTAAGGTAATCGATTACTCTTCTCATGTAATCGATTACAAAGTTTCAGATTTTGCAATTTAAAATACAACTTCGTATTCCTTGACTTATTGAATCCTGGTAATCGATTACTCTAGTTATGTAATGGATTACTGTGACTCTGAATGCATGTTTTTTATTTTAAAAACTTTATAATTTAATGGCCATATTTTCTTATAAGGTCTCACTTTATTTTTGCCATATGATCTTGAATCTTCATTTTCTTGCCCTGGTTTTTGTCTTGTCATTATCAAAACATCTCTTGATCTTCATTCTTATCCTTCAAAAGTGTTAAAGTTTGGTAATGATTTGAGGATAAGACATGGCTAACCGTCCCGGCATGGATGCTATGATGGTGGCGTTCCAACGCTTTGCTGACATACTCAAGAGGCAGAATCAGCCTCAAGCTAATGATAATCATGGTCTGGATCACTTTCTTAAGTAGAAACCGAATGAATTCCAAGGTGGATTCAATCCTGAACCAGCCTACACTTGGATTCAGGCTCTGGAGCGGATCTTTTGCAGCCTTCATTGTAATGAGGCACAGAAAGTAGAATATGTTGTGTATATGCTTCGTGGGGAAGCTAAAAACTGGTAGAGACTCACTAAGGTCAGAATGATTGCAGCTAACACTCAGTTGATTTGGGAAAACTTCAAAGCTTGCTGCCTGGAGAAATATTTTCCTGATATTGTGAAAAGTAAGAATGAGCTAGAGTTCATGGAACTCAAGCAAGGCAACTTGACCGTGGAGGAATATGCGGCTAACATATTCAATTACAATTAAAATTCATTTTTGTGTTTTGTCTATTAATACAATGGAATATATATACATATATTGTATTTTACATAGGATTGATTTTTATTTTATATATATATTTTTTTACGAAAATTATCTATAAAAAATTAGCTAAAATAGCTTCAACCTTGTTAGCTGAGAATGATAAAATAAAATTTGAATAAATACCAATACCTATTACGAGTATAAGGATAGAAATAGAAATACATAATTCCCGCGGATCAGAATCAAAAAAAATAAAAGTTTGGTGTATTAACAAGCTTGTATCCATAGAACATCTGTCATAAGATAGATGATCAATAAATAGGCATTAATATCATTCCAATTGCTGTAATAAAAGTGATTAGTATTTGAGGAGTTATGCTTATTCTATCCTCCATTTCAGTAGCCTGGGACCGAAGGTTCCAAATGCATCAAGTTTGAAAGTGGATTAAGGCCTGAGATTAAAAAAGTGTTCAGGCATCAGGAGATCAGAAGCTTTCCTATTCTTGTGAACAAATGTAGGATCTATGAAGAGGATGATAAGGCCTCTGTTGGCTAAAGCAGCAAAACAGACACTTCTTTGAAGCCTCAGTAGCCTAGCTTCAAAAAGTAAGGCAAGCCTAGTAGAGGTGGATTATCCTCTAGATTCAGAGGTCGTGGTGGACATTCTTATGGTCGTCCTAGGTATGAAAAGTGTTTTAAATGTGACGGTGAACATTATGCTAAAGATTATGACAAAGAAGAAAGAAAGGAGATGGTATGCTATCATTGTAATGAAAAAGGGCATATCTGCCCTAACTGTCCTCAAATTCAGCAAGCTAATGCTAATGTTAACCCTGAAGGCTTCAGGGGATGAGGCCGTGAAAACGGTAACCATGCTGGCCGAGGTAATGGCGATCGTGGTAATATGATGGTCGACAAAAATAAACGTGGTGGAAATGCTAACCCACCAGCTACAGGCAGAGTCTATGCTATCAATGTTGAGGATGCTGCTCAAGTAAATGATTTGGTGCAAAGTAAGTGTTTACTTGGTGATTTTACATTCACTATTGTGTTTAATTCTGGAGCTACACACTCCTTTATTGCTGATGATTATGTGAGGCGACTGAGACTACCTGTTGTTGATATGGATCGTACTTTGGACGTATCCAACCCAACTGGTATTAGATTACAGACATCCATGACGTGTAAGGATATGGCATTTACTTTGGGTGATCAAAGTTTTACTGCCAATTTGGTTTGCCTACCCTTAAAGGGTCTTCATATTGTACTGGGTTTAGATTGGCTATCAGCCAATAAAGTAATGGTTGATTGTCAGAATCGGCGAGTGATCTTTCCAAAGCAGAGTGTCAAAGACTACAAAGTCCAAGGTATATCTCAGTTACTTGTAATGTTGTGTTTGACTAATGGAAAAAGTGGATCCGGAGTGCATGATATTCCTATTATTTGTGATTTTTCTGAGGTATTTCCGGAGAAAGTGTCAAGTGTTCCTCCTGAAAGGGAGATTGAATTCTCCATTGATCTGATTCCTGGAGCTGAACCAGTTTCTAATGCTTCTTGTAGAATGTCTCATACGGAGCTAGCATAGTTAAAGAAGCAAGTTGATGAGTTGCTTGAGAAGCAGTTTGTCCAACCTAGTATATCACCGTGGGGTGCTCCGGTGTTACTAGTTATAAAGAAAGATGGCAGTATGCGGTTATGTGTTGATTACCGCCAGTTGAACAAGCTTACAATAAAGAATAAGTACCTGTTGCCAAGAATCAATGATTTGATTGATCAATTACGGGGTGCTTCAGTCTTTTCAAAGATTGATTTCCAATCAGGATACCATCAGATCCAAGTTAAGGCTTTACATATTCCTAAAACAGCATTTAGAACTCGATATCGTCACTATGAATATGTGGTGATGTCATTTGGTGTAACCAACGCCCCTGTTATGTTCATGAACTATATAAACAGTATCTTCCATCCATATTTGGATAGGTTTGTGGTTGTCTTCATTGATGACATCTAGATTTATTCTAAGACTCATGAGGAGCATGAAGAGCATCTTTGTTTGGTACTCCAAGTGCTAAAGAAGAAACAGTTATCTGTTAAATTGTCCAAGTGTAACTTCTGGACGGATAAGATCTAATTTTTTAGGCATGTTATCTCCAGTTATGAACACCTATTTCAATCCGGTCAATTTTCACCAAAATGAGAAGTTCTGTCGCTTGGAACCCCTTCGTTCTATTCGTACTCGGGTGTGTCTTAAGAATTACCGAGAGCTTGTTCTCGGGTGTGTCCTACAGATTGCCTAGAGCCTGTGCTCGGTCCCATATTCAAAGTTGCCAGGAGCTTGTGCTCAGGTTCGTCTTCGAGATTATCTTTGACTCCGACTGATATTCCCAAGTGGAAAGATTTCTGAGAGGACTGAACTTCGACTCCGAATGATCCTTTTGGTTGCAAGATTTCCGAGTGAGGCATTTCCGAGTGGGTCACTTCCGAGAGTAGCACTTCCGAGCGAAAAGAGGCTCTGATAAATACTTCTCGGGTAGAGATATTTCTGAGAGAATAACTCCCGAGTGAATCAATTCTGAACGAAAAGGAGCTCTGGCCTCGAATGAGCACTTTTCGGGTGGGACACTTCCAAATTCCATATTTCTGAGTAAGGTGTCTCCGAGTGAGACATTTTCGAGTGGGTCACTTTCGAGGGAAGAAAGGCTATGACTTTAAATGTGTTTCAAGCAGAGATATTTTCGAGTGAATAACTCCCGAGTGAATCAATTCTGAACGAAAAGGAACTCTGACCTCGAATGAGCACTTTTTAGGCGAGACACTTCCAAATTCCATATTTCTGACTAAGATGTCTCCGAGTGAGACATTTCTGAGTAGGTCACTTTCGAGGGAAGAAAGGCTATGACTTTCAAGCAGAGATATTTCCGAGTGAATAACTCCCGAGTAAATTAATTCTGAACGAAAAGGAGCTCTGACCTCGACTGAGCACTTTTCGGGCGAGACACTTCCAAATTCCATATTTCTGAGTAAGGTGTCTCCGAGTGAGACATTTCTGAGTGGGTCACTTTCGAGGGAAGAAAGACTATAACTTTGAATGTGTTTCAAGCAGAGACATTTCTGAGCGAATCACTTCTGAGTGAATCAATTCTGAACGAAAAGAGGCTCTGACTTCGAATGAGTACCTCTCGGAAAGAGATATATCCGAGTGAATAATTACCGAGTGAATCAATTCTGAACGAAAAGTGGCTGACTTCAAAGGAGCACTTTTCGGGCAGATATATCCAAGAGAGATATTTATGAGTAAGGTGTCTCTGAGTGAGACATTTCCGAGTGGGTCACTCGAGGGAAGAAAGGCTATGACTTTGAATATGTTTCAAGGAAAGACATTTCCGAGTGAATCACCTCCGAGTGAAGCAATTCTGAATGAAAAGAGGCTCTGATTAATACTTCTTGGAAAGAGATATTCCCGAGTGAATCTGAATTCGAATGAGTACTTTTCAGGTAAAGATATTTTTGAGTGAATAATTTCTGAGCGAATTAACTCTGACCGTAAAAAGGATCTGGTGTTACTTGAATGAATTCAAGCTTTTACGGCTTTTCATATATGTGAACACCTGTTTCGGTCCGACCAATTTCCACCAAGAATGGACACTGACAGAGACAGCGGTTTAGGCCATAAGAAGAACATCGGTCCAGGTTTGAGGGATACCGATCTGAGCCAATGAAAGAGGAATCGTTCCCCTGAGACCGTCCAAGTGAGACCGGTGTCCTCTCTTATCCGACGTGGGAAGGCACTTTCATGAACTTGAAAATGGCCCCATGTGACACCTTTCGAGGAGTCCGATTGCCCATGCTGTGACTTGGAATCGCACCACCCAAGTCGATCCACGAATTCTGGAAGTGGCAGACAGGGGACGAAAGTGGAAATAATTAAAAATTCCCCACCAGCCGCTGCTTCCCACAACCTGTTAGTGGCCAGGCTGGCTCTACTGTGCACATGGATGAGTGGAGGTTTGAGTTGTCCAAGCACTCAGCCAGCACCCTGAGTTTCTATAAATGCCCCAATCGAAGTGGCACAAGGGGTTGGCAGAAAGAATCCTGGAATCCCTAAGAAATTGGTCGGAATCTTGAATCCCTGAACCCCTGGAAAAATTTACTCCGGTGTCCTGAATCCGAAGTCAAGAGACCTGTCCCCAATCCATATTCTCTTGTTTTCTTCAAAGTAGAAGCACTAGTCCCATTCCTGTTTGTTGGACCTCAGAACCTCCTTGCCACTCTAAACTCCGTCAAAACCTGATACTGCTCAGCACCATTGAATCCTACACCGTTTCTTCATCAAAATACATTTTCACCAGTCCTACTCCGGCTCCTCACTGTGCTTCGGTTATAGCCACACCCGTTCAGTTTTCTGCCAGTCACGCTGCTGTTTCAGCCCACACCAGCTCTAACTAGCAGATCCTCTATCAAAGCTTATTCCATACCGGCTCCAACCTGCAGTCCGGTTCCTCCCAGGTCCACTCCATACCAGTTACAATCTTTCTTCACTTCTATCATTTTAGCTTATTTCATACTGTTTGGTCTATTTCTTTTATCAAATCTATAGCTTCTGCTGAATCTACTTTCCCAGTTAATTTAGCTTCTATTGTTGAATTTTCCCTCACCTAGATTCGTAATAATAACAAAAAAAAACAACAAGTGTTTCTCACGTTTTATTTTGATCACTGTAAATTTTGTCTTAGCCGGTGTCGTGCAGATGTACTTCTGCCTACACTATTTCTGAAGCCCATACACATGCGGAGAACTTCGCCTTATGTGCCCCTTTTTTTCGTAAAGTCTACTCACTACTAAATATCTAGCTTTACTTACATACCCTTTCTCAAGAACTACGTAACCCTGATTTCTCGATCATTCGAGAATACGTAGGAGCAGGATTCAACTCCTGTCGGGCTCATCTTTTTTTTGACCTTTTTTTGTATTGTTTCCATTTCTATCATTCCCACAAAAATCAATCTAGACGTGACGTCTTGTTGATCTTTCCCCATTTCGGGTTGGCCATCACCATGATTCATAAGGAATGGGATACTTATAAAAAGTTGAGGTTAATTTGGACAAGACGTCCTTTTAACTTTGCTTCGACACTCGTTTGCTCAGCTCGATCCCCTCGTTTTTTTTGTTAAATAAATAAAAAATGCAATAATAAAAAGGAAGGAATAATACATCTCTTGTAAGGCTATTCATGTTGTGCATTTTCAATCTCGATACTATTTTTAACAGGCGATGTAGGGTTCTAACACCTTCCCTACTCATAACCGACTCCTGAACTTGAATCTCGCCTTTTTAACCAGTGCTTTGTTAAAGTTTTTTCCCCAATGTTTTTCCTATGGATAAAAACGTTGGTGAGACTCCCTGTTTTGCTTTCGAAAGGATTTTGAAATGACTTATTTTTCATGGGTCAGCCGCGCCGCCGTGACTCCGGTCGTGACAGATGGCGACTCCGCTGGGGACACTTAAGAGAGTCAGGCCAGTTTGATTAGAAGCGCATGTTTTTTTTATATATAGCCTTTGTTTACTTTGATTTCTTCCTTCATTTTGTTTCCTGTTAATTATTGTAAATGTTCATTTTTATTTCAATCGTGTCTTGTTATTTGTTTCATTTTCAATATTTGCATGATTGTTGAACCTTAGGGTAAAGGACTATGCTACTTTTCTGCAATTATTGAACCCTAGGGTAGACGACCTTGTATATTTGCTCTGTATTTGTTCTTTGTGCAGAATGGGGTAATGTAAAAGGTATTGAATTCCCTTTCACACACTACACTCACATTTTTACACACACTGATAAATGGCGCCCTATACCCGGGCCCCAAATGAAGCTTAAGTTAGGAGGGGTTGGTAACAGAATCGTATGGGATGTACTTCCCATCCGGTGTTCGTAAGAACCTCAATTGGAGTTCGACCTTTCATGATATGCGCACCTAGTAGACTTCCTACTGTTGCGTCCCTGTCATGAGTAGGATCTTGGCTCCAGTGACCTTTTAGAAGTCTAGAATAAGCCACCCAATGTAAGGAGTCACTTTTAGATGAGTTATAAGGCCTAGAAAAGACTTTCAGAAAATCCTGACCTAGGCCACGAAAGGGCAGACTTTACATTACCTTACGTCATTTTCAATTCCCTGTTAATCCAAATGGATGAACCATTTACTTGTCAAAGATTTACCTTACTTCAAAAATAATAGCTCTCTTTTCTTGAAAAAAAAACTGGTAATCTTTTGACAAGTAGATAGTTCCCTCTTCATCATGCACTTCTAAGTCTTGAATCATAAGTTCCCTTAATCGTCAAAAAAAAGGAAAGAAAAGAAAAGATATTTTTTACTTCTCTCCGACTGGGGCATCAATGACGATTAAGAACTTGTGGTCCTCTAGACTTGAACCCGCACGAGTTCTGGTAATCGCTGCTTCCCCCAAGTAAAGTTGCTTTGTGTTAAATTAATAGGGGGAGCGCCGGTTTCTGAACATGACTGATTCCTTTTCCTTTTCTTGATATTCGTAGGAAGCTATTCAGTGTTTAACACGCACCTCTGAGCAAGTAAAGAAATTAACATGGGACATGACAATCACGATACAGAAGTGACAGAGTTGAGGAAGCTACTGCATGTTAAGGCAAAGAACGTCGATACAACTAGTTTACAGACACTGGGTAAGAAGTTGAATCTGACTCGAAGGATGGCTTTCGCTAGAAAATATGGAATGATTTTGAAGTTGTTGGAAGTTGAGGTACAAGTTGAGGCGATCACCACATTGGCTCAGTTCTACGACCCACCCTCAGATGTTTTACATTCAGGGACTTTCCGTTAGCCCCATCCATAGAAGAATTTGAGCAAATACTGGGGATGCCTTTGGATGGGCAAATTCCATACCGTCATCTTGATCATCATGCCACCATCGCTGCAGTCACCCATGTTTTGAGAATTTATCCTGAGGCCTTGAGGAAAGCGCAGATGAATAGAAATCAAATTCCTGGGTTCACACAGGGGTTCCTCGAGAAACATATCCAGACTCTGGCAGATAAAGAGGATTGGGAGACCTTCATTGACACCTTGGCCCTTACTATCTATGGGGTTATCTTGTTCCCCAATCTAGACAATTACGTGGATTATAATGCCATCGTTGTCTTCCTGGATCGCAAACACAGGCTTGAGAACCCTATCACGGCTGTGTTGGCCAATGTGTACTGCACCATGGATTTTCGCCATACGCAAGGTGGAAAAAGAATCGTCTGTTGTTTACCTGTCCTGTATGTATGGCTGGTGTCTCATGTCTTCCATCAGGTTTGCAAGGTCAAATATCATGTTTCTGATTTAAAACTGTGCCAGTTGGCTTTAAAAAATGGGTACGAGTGGGCCAATCACCTTATAGGGCTCACGGCTGAGAAAGTCAGATGGTATCCTCAATGGCTGGGGGTCGAGTTGATCATATACAGCTATGAAGGATATCCAAATGTTCCTCTCATTGGCACACATGGATGCATCAACTACAATCCTGTTATAGCAAAGCGTCAGTTGGCTTATCCTTTGCTCGGGCCACCAGATGAAGGATTGCTCGCTCCTCTCGTTTTATACTATGCAAAAGGGAACTATGTGGCTACTGTCCGGGACATAGCCAATACATGGAAGAAAATCCATAAGATGGGAAAAGAATTAGGGGCTCGAAGCCACACCGTGGGAGTGGAATACCATGAATGGGTCCTGAACAGAGTTTTAATTATAAAATTGCCCATCAGAGGTCCCTCATACCAGTCTGTAAGCATTCCTGCTCCTTTGTTTATCATGGAGGACAAGGCCACACAGATTTTGAAGGCTCAAATAGAGGAATTAACGGCCAAGAATCAAAGGCTGGAAGAAGACTTGCTAAAATATCAGCAAGAATGCACCCTCCTAAGGAAGGAGAATCTAGAAAATAAGCAGACCATGGAAGAAGTACGGAAAAAGAGGAAGATTGAGGAAGATTATTGGGTAAAGCAAGATCAATGTCTCCAGGCAGCCAATTCTCAACTAAAAACAAAAAGCAAGCAAAGTGACATCATCCTGGCTGAAAAATAGTTTCTCAAAGATATCCTGACACAGTCCAAGGAAAATGAAAAAAAAGCTTTAAGGGAGAAGGAGTTGTTACAATCCCAGGTACATAACTTGGAGCAACAACTGGACGGGATAATGAGGGCATACGAACAAGAGATAAATGATGAGCGATGGAGTACCATGGACACAGAGCGACATTGTCAAGAGGCCACACAAGTCTTAGAAACTGAATTGGCTCGGCAGGACAAAGTTGTTCATTCATGGATGCAACGCTTCGCTAATCTGGCTTACCTGGCTAATGGAGTTCTAGAGGATCTTCCGCTATTGTTGAAACAAGTTGAAGGGATGGTCAATCCCCTCTCTACTCCAAGAGAAATTTCATCATTTTTGAATTATTGCCATGAAAGGATTTGTAAAATGAAGGCTATGATTGCCCAAGCCAGGAACGACTAAAATGTTGTAATCGAATTCTTATAGTGTATTCCATGGAAGTATGAAATAATGAAGCACTCTTTTGTCTCCATGATTGTCTCATGTCTCATGTTAATTCTCGTCTTACTGCTTTACCTAGTACCTTTGAATGTGACGTTCTGAGGAACGGTCAGAGGTTACGCGTCGAATTACGAATCGTGCCCCGCGTGACTTTTTTCTACTTTTTCTTATTTATTTTCTTTTTACTAACGCTTCCCTATGATTTCCTTTAGACAGCACGGGGGCACACCCTTACAGAACCCGACTACAGAAAAAGCTCATGGCTGAGAAAGAACAAATGAATGAGAACCTCAAGAATGAGAATAATCAGTTAAGGGAACAAGTAGCGGAATTAACGAAGCTTCTTGAAAAAAGGGTCATTGAAGGGGACTCTTCTGCAGGGAACGAGGAGCAAACACCTACCCCACCTCCCCCAGGTTTCGGTCCAGCACCAGGCTCAACTGTAAACCCCACAGCGGTTCCCCTCACCATTAATATTGGGAACCCAAATCAAGCTGCTGACCCTCACCCCAAACCTCGCGACCTGTCATATGGTTATGCGTCACCACACACTTTTATTGGCCCAGACGGTAACCCTGTAACTTTTCCACAATATGGTTTACCTCCAGGATACTTCCCCCCTCTATTGACCAACCCCCAAGACAGCAATACCCTACAATTGACAAATCCCTAAGTTGCAAACTCTACCCAAACAACCATTCTGCCGGTTAACCAAGCCCTAGGGCCTCAAACCACCCAGACTCAGGCCACCCAAATAGCTCAACCGATCCATGTCACCCAAGCGACGGCTCAACCACAGGGTCATGCACTAAACACTAGCCTAATGAACCAAGCTCATTCGACAATGCCTTTTTACCCATATTATGGTTACCCGTATGGATACATGAACTCTTACACTGCCAACCCATAGAGGGTGACTCAAATGGTAAACCCAGTTACTAGTCTTGGCACGGCCATAGCTCCCCAGCAAAAGGGGAAGATAGAGATCCTGGAAGAGCGATTGCGGATCTTGGAAGGTGTGGAGGGGCTTGGCTTTACAAATGCTTCTGAACTTTGTTTAGTTCCAGATGTTATCATCCCACCGAATTTTAAAGTACCTGACTTCGACAAGTACCGAGGGATGACTTGCCCTCGAAACCATTTTACGATGTACTGTCAAAAGATGGCGTCCCATGCATCTAATGACAAGCTGCTGATACATTGTTTTCAGGACAGCCTAGCTGGGGCTGCACTCACTTGGTACACTTATTTGGAGCGGACTTGTATTCACTGTTGGAAGGACCTGGTGGATGCCTTTCTGAAGTAGTACAAGTATAACCTAAATATGGCCCCTGATAGAATTCAGCTCCAAAACATGATAAAGAAAGATAATGAGACATTCAAGGAGTACGTGCAATGCTGGTATGAGATGGCCGCATAAGTAAACCCCCCTCGGAAAAAGAGGTAGTGGCCATATTTATCGACACACTCCAATCACCTTTCTATGATAGGATGATTGGCAGTGTTTCGTCCAATTTCTCTGATATTGTTATTATTGGAGAGAGAATAAAGAGCGGTCTGAGGATGGGGAAGATTTCTCAAAGCCCGTCTGGGTCACTCCTTGCAAAAAGGTCAGCACCAGGTGAAGGGAGAAAGAGAGATGGGGAAACCAACTCCGTCTCTTATGACCAAAAGAAAGCACAGTCCAGACCATTCGGCCCTGCCACTTTTCAACACGCCAATCACTTTCCTCACGCACCGTACCCACATATCGCAGCCGCAGTACATAACCAGATCCCTTATCCCACTACACTACAATCCCACTACCGTCCACCCATCATTAGGACACCAAATCCACAGCCAACATCGTATAATCCTCTACAACATTGGTCTCAACCCCCTAATCCCAACCAAAACCAGAGAAGACCAAACAATGAAAGAACACAGGTCTAATTTAAACCAATCCCCATGACATACACTGAACTTCTACCTCACCTTATTCGATACTCCCTTGCAGTCCCTTGTCCTGCTAAGCCATTGGAACCTCCCTACCCTAGGGGGTATGATCCAAATGCCCGATGTGATTATCAAGCTGGGGCACCCGAGCACTCTACAGAGAATTGCATGGCCTTAAAGTATAGAGTGCGAGATTTGATCAAAGCCAATTGGTTAGATTTTAAGGAAGGTATGCCAAATGTGACCACAAATCCGTTACCCAATCATCAAGGTTCTGAGATTAATGCTGTGGAAAGAGATGAAGTGCGCGTGACCAATGTCTCTGACGTTAAGATGCCATTGAATGAAATTCATGCTTGGTTATTCGGGGAAGGTTTATTAAAAGAATCATGGAACTGTGAAAATAATGATGAGCAAACTGCTAGCCGCAAAAGTTTTTGTGAGGTGCTCCAGAAACTCATGGATAGTAATGTCTTCCAAGTCTACAGGCGCTATGATAGTGGTGTAAACATGGTTCATGGGCAATCAGAGATGTCAGTTCCTAAGCCACTGGTGATTTACTACACCAAGAACCTCCCGACAACTACAGCTCCCATACGGCGGCCTGTCACAATCCAGACACCCGCTCCCTTAGCATTTGAAGATTCTCGAGCTGTTCCTTGGAAATATAACGTGGAAGTAATAGCTGAAAGCTCAAAAATAGATGACTCACCTTTGGCGAACATATTAAGGATAGGAGGATTGACCCGGAGTGGTCGGGTTTACTCCGTACCAGAATTAAGGAAGGAACCAAGCCCAGTGAGTGGAGCTGGTAGTAGTGGGAAGGCCAAGTTAGTCAAAGGGGACGCTGATAGAGAAACCAAAAGAGCAGTGACTGATGAGGAAGCTCAGGAATTTTTAAGTTTTGTTCGCCAGAGTGAATACCAAGTGATAGACCAGCTGAACAATACCCCCGTAAAGATTTCCCTTTTATCACTTTTGTTGAATTCTGAGCCTCACCAAAGAATTTTGATGAAGATACTTAATGAGGCTCGTGTAAATCACGATATTTCCATTGAGAAGTTTCAAGGGATAGTCGGACACATTGCCGCCGATAATTACTTAACATTTACTGATGACGAGATACCTGCGGAAGGAATGGGACACAATAAAGCCCTTCACATCTCAGTTAAGTGTCAAGATCATATACTGGCGAAAGTACTGGTCGACAACGGGTCATCTTTAAATGTCATGCCAAAATCTACATTGTCCAAGCTCCCTTTTGATGGAACCTATATGAAACCAAGTTCTATGGTAGTAAGAGCATTCGACGGCACTAAAAGAGAGGTGATAGGTGAAATTGAACTTCCAATTCAAGTAGGGCCATACGCTTTCCAGGTTCTCTTCCAAGTGATGGATATTATGCCTGCCTATAGCTGCTTATTGGGTCGGCCCTGGATCCACTCAGCTGGAGTGGTTCCCTCTACTTTGCGCCAAAAATTAAAGTTTATTATCGATAATAGGCTTATTATCGTTTCTGGTGAAGAAGATTTTCTGGTCAGCAAACCCCTGTCTACCCCCTACATCGAAGCTGCGGAGGAGGCACTTGAGACCTCTTTTCAAGCTTTAGAGATTGTGAATGCCATGTATGTCGGGGAAGGAAATATAGAAGGGAAGGCCCATATGCCAAATGCATCTATAATGATGGCCAAAATGATGTTACAAGGAGGGTATCAACTTGGGAAAGGCTTGGGGTGTGGTTTGAAAAGAAGACTGGAACTACTGCATCTTCCAGAAAATAAAGACAGGTATGGTTTGGGATACCAACCTTTAGCAGCCGATAAAAGAAGGGTAGCGGAGGAAAAGAAAGAGAGAAGGATTGCTCCCTTAGAGAATCGCGAACCCTGCAGTGCTAGAGTCCCCTTATGCGACCTCTACCAGAGCTTCCGAAGCACGGGTCTGACATCCCCCGATCAAGTAGCTATTATTGAAGATTGTCCCTGTGAAGATGGAAGCTTCGTGATCCCTTGCTCACCAGGCAAAGATCTTTGTAATTGGGAAGCCATCGAGCTACCCACGACTTTAAATTTTCTATTAAAGTAATTGGCAAAACTTTAATGACTTGTTGACCTCATTGCTATGCCTAAGGCTTTGGGGTATTTTTTCTATAATAAGGGCAAACACATGTTTTATCATTTTCAGTTTTTCAATAAATACATATTGAATTCCAATCCTTCTTGTTTTCCCTATCTTTGCATTGATTCCCTTATCCTTTACTTATCTATTTTTTATTATTCACCATAATAACCTGAATAAACGCAGATCCAAAGATGATCCTCTTGAGAATAATGAGCTTGCAATCCCATTTCATGACTTTGACCACCCGGTTGACTATGCTGACATGGAATATGAGGAAGTTTGTGATCCATCGCCTGAGTTAACAAGGTTATTGGGACAAGAGGAGAGAGAAATTTAACCTCATTTAGAGATAGTTGAGATTGTTAATTTGGGGAACGAGGAGGATAAGAAGGAAGTCAAGATTGGTACCTCCTTGAGTAAGGAACAGAGGCAAGAATTGATTAAGCTGTTAATGGAGTTCCGTGACATCTTCGCTTGGTCTTACCAAGACATGCTCGGCCTTGATACTAGCATTGTTGAGCATAAATTACCATTGAAGCCAGATTGTCCCCCGATAAAGCAAAAATTGGGCCGAATGAAGCCTGAAATTCTCTTGAAAATCAAAGAAGAAGTTAAGAAGCAGTTTGAAGCCGGATTTTTAGCAGTGGCAAAATACCCTCAATGGGTAGCCAATATCGTCCCTGTCCCAAAGAAAGATGGAAAGGTACGAATGTGTGTAGACTATCGGGACTTGAATAGGGCTAGTCCTAAAGATGATTTTCCTCTGCCACAGATTGATGTTCTGGTTGATAACACAGCCCAACATACCATCTTCTCATTTATGGATGGTTTCTCTAGGTATAACCAGATTAAGATGGCACCTGAAGACATAGAGAAGACCACATTTATCACCTTGTGGGGCACCTTCTGTTACAAAGTGATGTCCTTCGATTTGAAAAATGCTGGGGCAACTTACTAAAGGGCAATGGTGACCCTCTTTCATGACATGAAGCACAAGGAAATAGAGGTTTATGTGGATGATATCATCACTGAATCTAGAACTGATGAAGAGCATATTATTGATTTGAGAAAGCTCTTTGAAAGATTAAGGAAGTTTAAGCTCAGGTTAAACCCTGCCAAGTGAACCTTTGGCGCAAGATCGGGAAAGCTGTTAGGTTTCATTGTAAGCAAGAGAGGGATAGAAGTTGATCCTGACAAGGTCAAGGCGATTCTCGAAATGCCACCTCCTTGTACAGAAAAAGAAGTCAGGGGTTTCTTGGGAAGGTTGAACTACATTGCTCGATTTATCTCACAACTGACGGTAACTTGCGAACCGATCTTTAAGTTACTCTGCAAAAACCAACCGACACAATGGAATAAAGATTTCCAAATTGCTTTCGAGAAGATAAAATAGTACTTGCGAAAGCCACCGATCTTGGTACCGCCGACTCCTGGAAGGCCACTTATCTTGTATCTAACAGTGTTCGATGAATCTATAGGTTATGTATTGGGGCAGCATGATGAGACTGGAAAGAGAGAATATGCCATTTACTACCTGAGCAAAAAGTTCACAGATTGCGAGATGAGGTATTCGGCTCTGGAAAGAACTTGTTGCACATTAGCGTGGGCAGCCCGACGTCTAAGGCAATATATGCTAGGTCATACTACTTGGCTGATTTCCAAGATGGACCCTGTCAAGTATATCTTTGAAAAACCCGCCTTAACCGGAAGAATCGCTCGATGACAGGTCCTATTAACTGAGTACGACATAATCTATGTCACTCAAAAGGCCATAAAAGGAAGCACTTTGGCGGACTACTTAGCCCGTCAACCCATAAATGACTACCAACTCATGCACCTTGACTTCCCGGATGAGGATATCTTGACACTGTCTAATGAAGAAGACACCCAGAAAGACAAATGGATGCTGAGATTTAATGGAGCTTCTAATGCACTAGGGCATGGGATTGGGGCCATCCTAATTTTGCCAGACAAAGAATTCATCCCTGTATGTGCCAGACTTTGTTTTGACTGCACTAATAACATCACCGAATATGAGGCATGCTCTCTAGGGATCCGAGCAGCGTTAAATACAGAAGTGGAGAAGTTAGAAGTCTACAGGGATTCTGCCTTGGTTATTCACCAACTAAAAGGAGAATGGGAAACTAGGGACAGTAAGTTGATTCCTTATCAAGCTCATATTAAGGAGCTGATCAAGGAATTTAATGACATCTCTTTTCACCACATCTCCCGGGATGACAACCAAATGGCTGACGCTTTGCCTACCCTTGCATCGATGTTTGAATTAAGCAATGACCATGATATGCCTCTGATTGAGGTAGAAAGACACAATCAGCCCGCTTACTGCTTAGTGATAGAAGGAGAGTCGGATGGAAAACCATGGTATTACGATATCAAAAGATATATCCAGAGTCAAGAATACCCTGAGGGCACCACAGAAAATGACAAAAGAACCCTAAGAAGGCTAGCAATGGGTTTCTTTATGAATGGTGATGTTCTTTACAAGAGAAATCAGGACTTTGTCCTCCTTCGTTGTGTCGATATTGTTGAAGCATACAAGATCATGACAGATATTCATGAAGGATCTTTTGGAACTCATACCAATGGGAATGTCATGGCAAGAAAGATCTTGAGGGCCGGATACTATTGGATAACCATGGAAGCCGATTGTTTCACTTATGTTTGAAAGTGTCATAAATGTCAGATATACGTTGACCATCTTCATACACCTCCATCATCCCTGAATGTCTTATCAGCACCATGGCCTTTCTCAATGTAGGGCATGGATGTTATTGGGCCCATTGAACCAAAAGCTTTAAACGGATATCGTTTCATCTTAGTTGCCATTGATTATTTCACCAAATAGGTGGAAGCAGCTTCATACGCCAATGTAACGAAGAATGTTGTGGTCAAATTTGTCAAGCATGAATTGATATGTTGGTATGGCTTGCCAAATCAGATTATCACTAACAATGGCACGAATTTGAACAATAAGATGATGAAAGAGTTGTGTGAAAGCTTTAAGATTTATCATCACAATTCTTCTCCTTATCGACTGAAGATGAACGGGGCGGTTGAGGCGGCCAACAAGAACATTAAGAAAATCATACAGAAGATGGTTATGACATACAGAGACTGGAGTGAGATGCTCCCTTTTGCTTTACACAGGTATCATACCTCAGTCAGGACTTCGACAGGGGCAACTCCGTTTTCTCTAGTATACGGTATAGAAGCGGTTGTACCTTTTGAGGTAGAGATTCCATCCCTTAGGGTAATAATGGAGGCGAAACTAGAAGAAGCTGAATGGGTCCAAGCTTGATATGACTAACTAAACCTAATAGATGGGAAGAGACTGAATGCCCTCTGCCACGGTCAGTTGTACCCAAGACGTATGAAACGAGCATTTGAAAAGAGAGTATGACCTCAATAATTCTAAGAAGAAGACCTGGTCCTCAAGAAAAGTTTGCCAATCCAAAAGGACAATCGAGGCAAATGGACACCTAACTATGAAGGACCATATGTCGTGAAGAGAGCCTTTTCTGGGGGGGCCTTGATACTCACGACCATGGATGCTAAGGACTTACCAATGCCCATAAATACGGATGCGGTCAAGAAATACTTCTCCTAGAAAAAGAATATCAGAATAAAAAGAAAATAAGAAAAGAAGAATAAGAATAAAAGATGCTCGCTAGGCTGAAAACCTGAAAAGGTGGCCTAGGCAAAGTTAGAGCGACCCGGTGAGTTGAAAACCTGAAAAGGCGGCTCAGGCAAAATTAGGGTCGAAACCTTGACCGTGTGATTAAGACTTCCCATGCAAAAGGTGTGAGTCCAAACCGGGGCACATAGGTCATGACTAAATCGCTTTCTCAGAAGCGGAGTCAAGGGGTGGGCTTGGAGCCATGATATAGGGTTTAAGATACGCGTTATCCTCAAAGGTTCACCGAAAGATCAGCAAGCTTTCCCTTTTCCATCTATTATCAACCTGTGTATTGGACTTCTTTTGTTTTCCATACTTCCCCTTCCCTGTACCTACTCAACTCATGAATAAATTTTACCCTTTTTTTCGATACGTGTTTATACTGTGAATTCATGAATACGATAAGACATGTGTTTTCCTTTATCTAATAAAATGAAATTAATTATTTAAAGTTGTGGGGTACAAGATGCTCCTATTGCTCGATCTTACCTTGGGCAATCGTTATAAAGAATGAGCCCAGACACGCTCTTTGAAGTTAGAATTTCCTCATTTGTTCTGTTCAGTCGTGAGTCGCCTCATTTTTGTAGAGATCATGGTTCTGTGGGAAGTCTCCTTAGATTCTTATTTGTTTTGCTCTGTACTACTAACTTTCCTCTACAGGTTATTACAACAAACAGTCATGTCGGGTCTCAACAACTCAATCAAGTTCTTTTCCCCAGTAGGATCACGATCGCCAAAGTTGGCACTCCACAAGACTCCTCCTTATTCACCAAAGCTTACACCTCTTAAGGACTCTTCCTCAAGTGCCAAATTGGCACTTTCAATTCATCGCCTAGGATGGGCACCTTCAACTTTCTTTCATCGCCTAGGATGGGCACTTTTATGTTTCTTTCGTCGCCTAGGATGGCCACCTTCAATTTCCTTCCGTCGCCTAGGATAGGCACTTTCAATTTTCAATTCATCGCCTAGGATGGGCACTTTCAATTTCCTTTCATCGTCTAGGATGGGCACCTTCAATTTTCTTCCATCGCCCAGGATGGGCACTTTCAATTTCCCTTCATCGCCTAGGATGGGTACCTTCAACTTTCTTTCATCGCCTAGGATTGGCACTTTTATGTTTCTTTCGTCGCCTAGGATGGGCACCTGCAATTTTCTTCCGTCGCCTAGGATAGGCACCTTCAATTTCCTTTCATCGCCTAGGATGGGCACTTTTAATTTTCTTTCATCGCCTAGGATGGGCACTTTCAATTTCCTTTCATCGCCTAGGATGGGCACCTTCAATTTTCTTCCATCGCCCAGGATGGGAACTTTCAATTTCCCTTCATCGCCTAGGATGGGCACCTTCAACTTTCTTTCATCGCCTAGGATGGGCACTTTTATGTTTCTTTCATCGCCTAGGATGGGCACCTATAATTTTCATCCGTCGCCTAGGATAGGCACCTTCAATTTCCTTTCATCACCTAGGATGGGCACTTTCAATTTTCTTTCATCGCCTGGGATGGGCACTTTCAATTTCCTTCCATCGCCTAGGATGGGCACCTTTAGTTTTCTTCTGTCGCCTAGGATAGCCACTTTCAATTTCCCTTCATCGCCTAGGATGGGCACCTTCAACTTTCTTTCATCGCCTAGGATGGGCACTTTTATGTTTTTTTGTGGCCTAGGATGAGCACCTGCAATTTTCTTCCGTCGCCTAGGATAGGCACCTTCAATTTTCTTTCATCGCCTAGCATGGGCACTTTCAATTTTCTTTCATCACCTGGGATGGGCACTTTCAATTTCCTTTCATCGCCTAGGATGGGCACCTTCAGTTTTCTTCTGTCGCCTAGGATAGGCACTTTCAATTTCCTTTCATCGCCTAGGAGGGGCACCTTTAACTTTCTGTCATCGCCTAGGATGGGCACTTTTATGTTTCTTTCGTCGCCTAGGATGGGCACCTTCAACTTTCTTTCATCGCCTAGGATTGCCCCTTTTATGTTTTCTTACTGCCGAAGTTGGTACCTCTCTCAAACTTTCTTTCATCTCCTTTCAAACTGGGACATCACCCCAGGTTTCATTTCTCTCCATCAAGGGACGACACCCCCGAGTCCTTTGTCACTATTAGAACCTGGGGCATCACCCCCAAGCCTCCCATCTCCTTTCGAACTGGGACATCACCCCAGGTTTCATTTCTCTCCGTTAAGGGATGACACCCCGAATCACCCAAAATAGCTCAAACTGGGGCATCCCCCAGAATTCTCTCCTCTAGCATGCCTGCCGTACATTCCCAGTGGACCCCAGATTTTTCCTTCCAGTCAAGGGGCAGTTCCCCGAAATCCCTTCGATCTTCCTAACTGGGGCATCACCCCAGATCTACTCTCTCAATCAAGAGGCATTACCCCAAGGTTCTTTCAATCATGTTCTAATTGGGATATCTCCCCAGATTCCTCTTTCAGTCAAGGGGCAGTTCCCCATGATTCTTTCAAATCATGTCGAACTGGGGCATCACCCCAGGTTTATTCTCCCTCAGCCAAGGGGAGGGGGTAGTCCACCAATCTTCAATCATCTCAAACTAGGGCATTACCCCAAGTGTCTCCTCTTTCGATCAAGGGGAAGTTCCCCAAAATCCTTTCGATCTTCGTCACTAGGGCATCACCCCAGATTTTTCTCCCAGCCAAAGGGTAGTACCCCTAAAACCTTTTGATCTTTTTCAAACTGGGGCATCACCCCAGACCCTTTACCTTCCAGTCGCCTAAGAAGGCACCCTTTATTTTCCAGTCGCCTAACAAGGCACCCTTTACTTTCCAGTCGCCTAACAAGGCGCCCTCTACTTTCCAGCCGCCTAATAAGGCACCCTTTACTTTCCAGTCGCCTAACTAGGCACCCTTTACTTTCCGGTCGCCTAACAAGGCATCCTTTACTTTCCAGTTGCCTAATAAGGCGCCCTTTACTTTCCAGTCGCCTAACAAGGCACCCTTTACTTTCTAGCCGCCTAGTAAGGCACCCTTTACTTTCTAGCCCGAACGAGGCACCCTTTCCTTTCCAGCCGCCAAACAAGGCACCCTTAATTTCCAGTCTATCGAGGGTCGACCCCAATCTTTTCATCTCCGGTCAATTGAGAATCGACCCCCAATCCTCTCACCTCCTGTTAACTGAAAGACAATCCTTTCGCTTCATGTTATCCAAAAAGATAATTCCCAGTTAACCACTTCCTGCTGAAACTGGTGCACTGCCCCAATTCTTTTTACCAAAAAAACAAAAAAAAACAAAAACAAAACAAAAACAAAAAAAACAACAAAAAAATAAAAAAACAAAAACAAAAAAAAATAAGAAAAAAACAATAAAGCAAAAAGAAAGTAAAAGCTTCAAGTGTCAATTCCTAGGTTTCCCCCTCATCTGGCTCTCCTGGTTATTGAAGTCGGCATAACTTTGACAATGGTGTTCACGTCTTTACTCCCTTTCCATTTCAAAAGCAAGAAGAGACTTCATGTTTTTCTCATGGAAAAGAAGTAAAGAGGGGCATCTGTGAACACCTATTTCAGTCCGGTCAATTTTCACCAAAATAGGAAGTTCGGTCGCTTGGAACCCCTTCGTTCTATTCGTACTCGGGTGTGTCTTAAGAATTGCCGAGAGCTTGTTCTCGGGTGTGTCCTACAGATTGCCTAGAGCCTGTGCTCAGGCCCATATTCAAAGTTGCCGGGAGCTTGTGCTCAGGTTCGTCTTCGAGATTGTCTTCCGAGTGATATTCCCAAGTGGAAAGATTTCCGAGAGGACTGAACTTTGACTCTGAATGATCCTTTCAGTTGTAAGATTTCTGAGTGAGGCATTTTCGAGTGGGTCACTTCCGAGAGTAGCACTTCTGAGCGAAAAGAGGCTCTGATAAATACTTCTCAGGCAGAGATATTTTTGAGTGAAAAACTCCCGAGTGAATCAATTCTGAACGAAAAAGAGCTCTAGCCTCGAATGAGCACTTTTTGGGCGGGACACTTCCAAATTCCATATTTCTGAGTAAGGTGTCTCTGAGTGAGACATTTCTGAGTGGGTCACTTTCGAGGGAAGAAAGGCTATGACTTTGAATGTGTTTCAAGCAGAGATATTTCCGAGTGAAAAACTCCCGAGTGAATCAATTCTGAACGAAAAGGAACTCTGACCTCGAATGAGCACTTTTCGGGCGGGACACTTCCAAATTCCATATTTCTGAGTAAGGTGTCTCCGAGTGAGACATTTCTGAGTAGGTCACTTTCGAGGGAAGAAAGGCTATGACTTTCAAGCAGAGATATTTTCGAGTGAATAACTCCCGAGTGAATCAATTCTGAACGAAAAGGAGCTCTGACCTCGACTGAGCACTTTTCGGGTGGGACACTTCCAAATTCCATATTTCTGAGTAAGGTGTCTCCGAGTGAGACATTTCCGAGTGGGTCATTTTCCAGGGAAAAAAGACTATGACTTTGAATGTGTTTCAAGCAGAGACATTTTCGAGCGAATCACTTCCGAGTGAATCAATTCTAAACGAAAAGAGGCTCTGACTTCGAATGAGTACCTCTCGGACAGAGATATATCCGAGTGAATAATTACCGAGTGAATCAATTCTAAACGAAAAATGGCTGACTTCGAAGGAGCACTTTTCGGGCAGATATATCTGAGAGAGATATTTCTGAGTAAGGTGTCTCCGAGTGAGACATTTTTGAGTGGGTCACTCGAGGGAAGAAAGGCTATGACTTTGAATGTGTTTCAAGCAGAGACATTTCTGAACAAATCACCTCCGAGTGAAGCAATTCTGAACAAAAAGAGGCTCTGATAAATACTTCTTGGAAAGAGATATTCCCGAGTGAATCTGACTTCGAATGAGTACTTTTCGGGCAAGGATATTTCCGAGTCAATAATTTCTGAGCGAATTAACTCTGACCGTACAAAGGATCCGGTGTTACTTGAATGAATTCAAGCCTTTACGCTTTTCATATATGTGAACACCAGTTTCGGTCGGACCAATTTCCACCAAGAATGGACACTGATAGAGACAGCGGTCTGGGCCATAAAGAACACCGGTCCAGGTTTGAGGGATACCGATCTGAGCCAACGAAAGAGGCATCATTCCCCTGAGACCGTCCAAGTGAGACTGGTGTCCTCTCTTATTCGACATGGGAAGGCACTTTCATGAACTTGAAAATGGACCCATGTGACACCGTTTGAGGAGTCCGATTGCCCATGCTGTGACTTGGAATCGCACCACCCAAGTTGATCCATGAATTCTGGAAGTGGCAGACAGGGGATGGAAGCGGAAATAATTAAAAATTCCCCACCAGCCGCTGCTTCCCACAACCTGTTAGTGGCCAGGCTGGCTCCAATGTGTGCATGGATGAGTGGAGGTTTGAGTTGTCTAAGCACTCAGCTAGCACCCTCAGTTTCTACAAATGCCCCAATCGAAGTGGCACAAGGGGTTGGCGGAAAGAATCCTGGAATCCCTAAGAAATTGGTCGGAATCTTGAATCCCTGAACCCCTGGAAAAATTTACTCCGGTGTCCTAAATCCGAAGTCAAGAGACCTGTCCCCAATCCACATTCTCTTGTTTTCTTCGAAGTAGAAGCACCAGTCCCGTTCCTGTTTGTTGGACCTCAGAACCTCCTTGCCACTCCAAACTCCGTCCAAACCTAATACTGCTCAGCACCATTGAATCCTACACCGTTTCTTCATCAAAATACATTTTCACCAGTCCTACTCTAGCTCGTCACTGTGCTTTAGTTATAGCCACACCCGTTCAGTTTTCTGCCAGTCACGCTGCTGTTTCAGCCCACACCAGCTCTAACTAGCAGATCATCTATCAAAGCTTATTCCATACTGGCTCCAACCTGCAATCCGGTTCCTTCCAGGTCCACTCCACACCGGTTACAATCTTTCTTCACTTCTATCATTTTAGCTTATTTCATACTGTTTGGTCTATTTCTTTATCAAATTTATAGCTTCTGCTGAATCTGCTTTCCCAGTTAATTTAGCTTCTGTTGTTGAATTTTCCCTCACCTAGATTTATAATAATAACAAAAAAAACAAGTGTTTCTCACGTTTTATTTTGATCACTGTAAATTTTGTCTTAGCCGGTGTCGTGCAGATGTACTTCTGCCTACACTATTTCTGAAGCCCATACACATGCGGAGAACTTCGCCTTATGTGCCCCTTTTTTTCGTAAAGTCTACTCACTACTAAATATCTAGCTTTACTTACATACCCTTTCTCAAGAACTACGTAACCCTGATTTCTTGATCATTCGAGAATACGTAGGAGCAGGATTCAACTCCTGTCGGGCTCATCTTTTTTTTTTACCTTTTTTTTGTATTGTTTCCATTTCTATCATTCCCACGAAAATCAATCTAGACGTGACGTCTTGTTGATCTTTCCCCATTTCGGGTTGGCCATCACCATGATTCATAAGGAATGGGATACTTAGGACGAGACGTCCCGTTTATCTCCTTGACATTCTTAACCCTGTACTTTTGATTACAGGATGACTAATTTAGACGTGATGTCTTGTTAGCATCCTTTCCTTTCCCTGTTTATAAAAAGTTGAGGTTAATTTGGACAAGACGTCCTTTTGACTTTGCTTCGACACTCGTTTGCTCAGCTCGATCCCCTCATTTTTTTTGTTAAATAAATAAAAAATGCAATAATAAAAAGGAAGGAATAATACATCTCTTGTAAGGCTATTCATGTTGTGCATTTTCAATCTCAGTACTATTTTTAACAGGCGATGTAGGGTGCTAACACCTTCCCTACTCATAACCGACTCCCGAACTTGAATCTCGCCTTTTTAACCAGTGCTTTGTTAAAGTTTTTTCCCAATGTTTTTCCTATGGATAAAAACGTTGGTGGCGACTCCCTGTTTTTCTTTCGAAAGGATTTTAAAATGACTTATTTTTCATGGGTCAGCCGCGTCGCCGCGACTCCGGTCTTGACACCAGTGAAGGTGTTTCTATTGACCCTTCCAAGGTGGAAACTGTTATGGCTTGGGAGAGACCAAAATTTGTCACTGAAGTTAGGAGTTTTATGGGTTTAGCTGGATATTATCGGAGATTCATTGAGGGATTCTCTAAAATTGCATTGCCTATGACTAAGCTAACCTGGAAAAATATTCCTTTTGTATGGTCTCTTGAATGTGAGAAAAGTTTCCAAGAGCTAAAGGCTAGATTGACTTTTACTTCTGTGTTAGCATTGCCTAACTTGCAAGAAAGCTTTGTTGTATATTATGATGCATCTAAGCTGGGCCTTGGGTGTGTGTTGATGCAAAGTGGTAAGGTGATAGCTTATGCTTAATGGTAGTTGTGACCGCATGAACAGAACTATCCTACGTATGATCTGGAACTTGTAGCTGTGGTCTTTGCATTGAAAATTTGGAGACATTACCTTTATGGTTCCAAATTTGAGGTGTATAGTGATCATAAAAACCCAAAGTACTTATTTGATCAGAAGGATCTAAACATGAGACAGGGAATGTGGATTGAGTTTCTGAAGGATTATGACTTCTATTTGAGATACCATCCGGGTAAGGCAAATGTTGTAGCTGATGCCTTAAGCCGGAAATCTATTCATGTTGCAGTTATGGTGGTTAAGGAGATAGAGTTACTTGAGCAGTTCAGAGATCTAAGTCTGACTGTGGATATTTCTTCACCTAAAAAAGTGGTTCTTGGCACTTTGAAGATAACCAATGAGTTCTTGAAGCTTGTATATATGCAACAGTTAAGTGATGCTTACCTAGATGAGTTGAGAAAGACTCAGGCTAGTGGTAAGGACTTGTCTTTGTCTGAAGGTCCTGATGGTATTTGGAGGGTAAAAGGTCAAATTTATGTGCCTGATTTTAGTGATTTAAGAAAAATGGTACTTGATGAAGCTCATAGAAGCATGTTGAGTATCTACCCAAGTAATACAAAAATGTATCATGATTTGAAATTGCACTTTTGGTGGCCTGGATTAAAGAGAGATGTGGTTGATTATGTGGCTCGATGTATTATTTGCCCGAAGGTAAAGATTGAACATCAGAAACCATCTGGTGGTTTGCAGCCTCTTGAGATACATGTATGGAAATGGGATGTTATTGCCATAGATTTAGTGATGGGATTACCCAGAACCCGCAGTGGTCATGATGCTATCTGGGTCATTGTGGATCGATTAACGAAGTCTGCATATTTCTTGCCTATCAGTATGAGGTATTCTTTGCAGAGACTAGCACAACTGTATATTGGTGAGATCGTTTGAATATATGGTGTTCCATCTTCGATTGTGTCAGATAGAGATCCAAGGTTTACTTCCTGGTTTTGGGAAAGTTTACATATGGAACTAGGCTCGAAGCTCCAGTTGAGTTCAGTCTATCATCCCCAGACAAATGGGCAGTCTAAGCGTACCATTCAGAGTTTGGAGGACTTGTTAAGGTCCTGTGTGCTAGAGCATGGTGGTGGCTGGGAGCAATACCTCCATTTAATTGAGTTTACATATAATAACAGCTATCACAACAGCATCGGTATGGCTCCATATAAGGCTTTGTATGGCAGGAAGTGTCGAACACCTCTTTGTTAGTTGGAGACCGGTGAGAGTTTGATGATGGGGCCTGAGATTGTGCAGCAAACTTCAAAGCAGATTCAAATGATCGGAGAGAAAATAAAGGCATCCCAGGACCATCAAAAGAGTTATCATGATAAGTGGACAAAACCACTTGTGTTTCAGGTTGGTGATAGGGTATTCTTGAAAGTTTATTCAAATAAGGGTGTTGGGTGAGCCTTGAAGAGTGGAAAATTGAACCCAAGATACATTGGACCCTATGAAGTTCTTGAAAGGGTTGGTTCTATAGCATATCGGATTGCATTGCCTCCTCACTTGTCAAATCTACACAGTGTGTTTCATGTTTCTCAGTTGAGAAAGTATCTGCCCAACTCTACTCATGAGATGGCTGATGATGAGGTTGAGATTCAAGAGAATCTGGCCACTGTAGCTGTGCCTACTCGTATTGTTGATCGATTTGTGAAACGCTTAAGAAGCAAAGATGTATAGTTGGTGAAGGTAGAATGGCAACAGAATCGATGTACCACCTATACTTGGGAGCGTAAGGATGCTATGAGGCAGTAATATCCTAAATTATTTCATTGAGGTATGAATATATTTGAATTTTAGGGACGAAATTCTTTGATGGTGGGGAGAATTGTAACATCCTACATTTCCTAACATTGGTTTTATGTAATTAATTAATTAATTAATAAAGTATGAATGTGAAATTACTTAAGTACCCTTAGCTTTAACAATTGCAAATTTCCTTACCCTTTCTTTTCACTCACGTGGGATTGAAGAAAAGAAACAGAGGCAAGAAAATTTACTTCACTTTTCCTTCTCTTCTTCGTAACATACATGCAGAGAATGAATTTGCCAAATTCCTCTTCTCCATTTCATGGGCATCAATCCAAATCACCATCCTCTTTGTTTAATTCATCAAATTAGAAGCAAGATTTCACCTCTCCCTCCTTCTCATCTCACGTGGCAGCCATGGATGCTTGTTTGGAAGCTCCAGTTTTCTAATTTCAAGGTAAAAATTGAAGACCTACTTTCGGTTTTAGGTTGTTCTTGTTTCCATCTCTTAACTTCTTCAATTTTATGAAGTTTGAAGCTTTCGGAGGTCAATTACATGAGTGGGCAGCCTTGGGTGTTGTTGGATTTTGACGTTTTTCAATTTCAAGTAAGTATTTCGGATACCCATAGCTTCTAAAATATTGTTCCACTAGTTTCGAAGCTTGATAAAGAGTAATTTCATGAAATTAGGTGGTTTCGGAGGGTGTTCAGAACCCGGGCAGCCTTGGATATCTTTCGGATTATCGTTTCCGTGACCGTCGGAGTAATTCGGGACCATTTCGGAGTAGTTTGAGTGAGCGGACAGCTTTGGGATCCTTTAGAATTGAGCTTTGAAGGTCGACGACTTGATTTGGTAAGTTATTGGTTATTTAAATAATTATTGGAAGGTTGTTTAAGCTCCGTTTAATTAATTTGGGTATTAATCGGCTTAATCGTAATTTAGAAAATTATTCAGAGGCATTTCGGAGCTTGGGTGATTGATTGGAAGCAAGCAACGGAAGTGGATAACGGTTATCAGTAAGTTATAATTACCGAATACTAAATATATTTATTAAAAATTAATTATCCATGTTTTAGGATTTTTAGAGGCTTCAGATTAATAATCATATAGCTTTGGATAACATTTGGATCGCTCGAGGAGCTTCTAGAATCGTTTATTTCAGGTATGGGGAGCTTTACATTTTAAATATATGGTTTATGGACGGGTTCGGGGTATATCTATGTATATTAACTTGTGAATAATGTGTATGAATTATAATGATTGATTGTACATTGTGAAATGTTTGAGAATATACCCCGCTTGTGTGATAATTGAGAGTTATTATGTTTATGAGTTACCCTCCATATTGTGTTATGAATTGCATGAGATGTAAATGTTAAATATGATTGATATGGGATATTACATGTGATGTAATAAGTGATGAAATTAAGGTAGAATATGAAATTAATGAATTGTTGAGATATGATATGCAATGTAGTTGAAAGAATGGTTTGGTATCATTCTATGGCATGTGATGCTTGTTGTGTAATGCATAAAGTTGCATATATAGAAAAAGGGTGACCCGTGGAAGGTCAGGAACTCTGTGGGATGATTTCAAGTTACAGATTCTTGGGCTAGGTCCTGTGAGAGCCTGTGATAGCTGACGGAGCTAGAGTTTCAAGACGTCATAAGGTGACTGGTATCACGCAGGAAAGGCTAATGGAGTGAGGCCGGGAAGGAATATGTGATTGAAATTATTGACTAAGTTGGATCTGCATGCATATGCATTAGTGCATTGTTATGGAGACTAATATGAGTGATATAGCCTGTGTATATGATATTGAGGATATCTGTTATGGTGAATTATGTTAAATGATAGGGTATGATGTAAATGTGATATTGTATTATGTGACTAAGAAGTGGAATCAGATAGGTTGATCCAGTTCAATAACTGTCATTTAATATGTATTATGCTCACCCCTATTTATATGGCTATATTTCAGTGGACTTAGGCCATGACGGCGACTGATGAGAGGTCACCGTGTATGTGCGAGGAGTATTTGTATATACTTGTATATAGTAATTCGTGATATAGCCTTGGCTGGCTCCTGTGGATACCCATTTTGTGTGTATATAACTCGTTTAGTGGATTTAGGTATTTGGTGGCTTCAACTGGAAGCCTAGGTTTATTTTGGATGTATATATATGATGTGATGAGAATATGATGATGATGATGATATATATATATATATATATTGATATTTTGGATTTGGTGACCATGGATGGTCCCACTATATAGTTAAATGCATGATTTTCAGGAAATATGGATATGCACTTAGTGCATTGCATGTGTATGAAATATTTAGGAACTGTCAATGTGTGGTTATTGGATGAAGTTATGCATTAGAACCTTGAATGAATAATGTCGTATGAAGGAAATGATAGTTTACATGATTTTTTATGTATAATTGAGTAATTGAGTGGGTCAAATAGAGATTTATGAGGTTTGAATGGTATAGGACAATTCTAATAGCACCTATATGTGATTTGTGACTTGTAGAAACTGGAACGGGTCAAATCCGTTGAGAATTGACCCTTGAATTGCACAAAAATGTTCTAAAACTGGCTAAACGTGTTTCTACGCATAAATCTCTCGTTTTTTGATAGTTTTAAGTGCAGCGAGTGGCTAACGTCATAAATGGTGTATATTAGGTGGTGTCAAAATTTGGTGGCATTCCGAGGTCATTTGCATGGTTTTAGGTGGGTGAGAAGTTCACTTTTTAATAAAATTCTGCATGATTAAAAAGTTGTCGTTTTCCCCTTTTACACCTGTTATGCGCCGGTGTTAAAAGTCCTTCCTATTCCCTTATTTTCTTTTTACACCTGTTGTTCTCCACTCTTTTACATAGGGGTGTTCGCGGTCCGGATCGGTTCGATTTTATGATAAAAAATCATCCGATCCAATCACTTTATTAAATTACGGTTCGGTTCGGTTGAAATGAATGATGCCATCCGATCCGATCCGATCAAATGCGGTTCGGATTGGATCGGTTTATGCGGTTTTTTCTTACTTTATATTTTTTATAAAATCAAATGAACATTTTACTTATAGCAAATTCAATAAAATATTTTAAGGTCTAAACGATGGGAGAATCATTAATAAGTAAAACACAATAAGTTTTTAACAATTAAAATCCAAACATGAAATAAAAAAAGTACTATTTAAATAAAACTTAAATAACTTTCAATGTAAAACAATAGAAATATTAAAAGTCTTGCTGTCGAGATTTAAGTCTTCTTGTTTTTCCTCTAACCTGGACAAATTTTAAAAAAATTAGTGTTATCATACAGTTTAAACAAAATTACAAAATAAAATATAGAAACCAAATTAAAAAACTAATAAAGCAATAAAGATATATACCAAACAGATTCTAGCTCATTGAACATGCAAAGTGAACTCAATTAGAATCAACATCAGATTCCTCACTTGGATGTGGGGCTGGTAAAAGTTCTGTGAAAATTAAATTGAAAAAAATAGTTAGTCACTAGGTAGGAATTTGAATTTATAATATAGAAATTTAATTATAGCAACAAATGTAATAATATATATTTACCTTGCTCTAACTTTTCAAGATCTGCTAAGAGATCTTCAATATCAGTTGCAATTGGAGTAGAACAAAACCAATTTTGTGCACAAACAAGAGCTTCTACTGTTTTTGGACTTAGAGAACTCCTATACTGGTTAAGAACTCTACCCCCGGTGCTGAATGAAGATTCTGAGGCAACTATAGACACTGGCATAGCCAAAACATCTTTAGCCATTTGACCAAGAATAGGAAACTTAGTAGAATTGACCTTCCATCAATTCAATATATCAAAATTTGATGTTCTCTTCTCCAATGTTTCCATGAGATAAAGGTCAACCTCATTTTTGTTCAAACTCTCACTCAAGATGACATCTTTCTCAAACTCTGAAGCAAATGTGTCATTTTCAACAACAATATCAGTATTTTCCACCCCATTAGCATTGTCTGTTGATTGATTCAATTGCTCATTCCCTATAAACAACCTATAACTGTTGAACATCTTGTTAAAGGTTTTCTTTACTCCTTGGCTCAAAAAACCAGCATCTTTCTTTTCATAAAGTTTTTCAAAGCTCCATTCCACAAATCTAAGCTTGTATCAGGGATCAAGTACAACAGCCACAAATATTATCATGTTAATATTTTTCATGTTTGCCCAATACTTGTCATGCTTTGATTTCATGTTTTCAGCCATGCTCCCAAGTAGCGGATCTAAACTTCCAGCCCATGACTTCAAAGTACTTACTATCAAACAATACTCATGAAAATATTAAGACGATGTCACATATGAAGAACCTGATACTTTAAGAGTGACATCATAAAATATTTTCAAAAACTTAATAAACACACGTGCATTATCCCAATCATTATTCTTTGGAATACCACCTTGCATCATGGCATATTCTGAATCTCTATCCCCTAACCTTTTAAATGCTTTTTGAAATTTCAAAGCACTTTCAAGCATAAGATAGGTCGAGTTCCACCTAGTAGGAACATCTACTTGTACTATACAACTTTCTTGTATCCTACAATCCTTGATAAAGTTTCTAAATCTATCCAAACAACCCGGAGAAGCATGCACAAATCTAACAGAGTTCCTAATCTTACTAATTGAATCATGCATGTCTTTCAACCCATCATTAACAACAAGATTTAATATATGAGCGCAACACCTAACATGCAAATGTTCACCTTTCAATGGATGAGAATTCCAATCCCCCATTCTATTTCTCAAGTAAGATATAGCAACATCATTTAAACTAGCATTGTCAACAGTTATGCTAAAAACTCTTGAAATACCCCAACCCAAAAGACATTTCTCTATTGTCCTACCAATAGTTTCACCTTTGTGATTTTTTATCAAACAAAAATTTAGAATCCTTTTTTGTAATTTCCAATCCTTGTCAATGAAATGGACAGTAAAACACAAATAATTCATGTTCTGAATGGAACTCCAGCAATCATTTGTCAGGCAAACACTTTGATTTAAACCCTTAAACACATTTTTCAACTTGTTTTTCTCATTGATATACAAATCCCAATAGTCTCTAGCAACAGTTATTCTCCCAGGTAGATTTAATTTAGGTTGCACAATACTCATAAAAAATTTGAACCTCTCCCCCTCAACAAATTTAAAGGGCAGCTCATCCACAATAATCATTCTAGCAAGTGCCTGTCTACATGCATCAACATCAAATGAAACAGCAGCCAAGGTATTACCAACTCCTTTCCCATCTTCATTTTTAATTGTTGGACACTTAAAACTATTTGAGAAGGATCACTCAACTCTTTGGGGAACTTTTTACATTGATTTAACAAGTGATTCTTTAAATTAGTTGTCCCATTCCTATGTGAATCAGCAGCATAAGAAGCATCACACCAATTGCATTTAGCTCTAAGTTTATCTGAGTTAGCAACCTTTACCTTAGTGAAATGATCCCATGTCCATGATCTAGGTTTGTTAGGTCTTTAACCTGATTCCCCTTGTTGAGATGAAGAATCTTTGTTGTCTTGGGTTTTTCTCTTCTTATCAGCAATTGGAGCTTTTTGTGGCTTGTTGCGTTGACTTAAGGTCTGACCAGTTTCAGTTTCAGCAGGTGTAGAATTTTCAGGTGCAGAATTTTCAGGTGCAGAATTTCCAGGTGTAGAATTTTCAGGTGCAGAATTTCTAGACTACATCCAATTTTAAAAAATGATTCAGCAAATTACAAGAAATGAGTTAAAAAAAATTCCTAACTTATTAAGTATATAATATTAATGAAATATGTTTAATATTACCTCCAACATTGTATTAAACTGTTTCCAGCAGCTATAGCAGTTAGTACTCAGTAGATACAAATGCTACATAATAAAATAAAAAATCAATTAATACTAGCAATTAATTAAAATTAACACCAACAATTAATTAAAATTAACAATGTGAAGGACAACAAGACATACAAGTCATTCATTTTAGTGTTAATTAAAATTAGAACATTTTCTTCTCTAATATTTTAAGAATAATGTGAATATTTTATGCAGGGTTATTGAATAATTTATTAAGAAAGAATATATAGTGCAGGTTAACAGTGCAATGGTTAGTAAAATTGAAATTGAAGACAATGATTATTTATACTTGTTAGTAATCATTAAACGTGGGGTTAGTATCTGCTCCAGCAATCAGTTATCACATTTAGTTAATAATTGATTCAGAAAGTATGAAACTTGATAAATAAACCCTGTACAAAAATGAATTAATCTATTTTTCTTTCTTCTACTTATCATGATCACATGTTGATGTGCATGTATGATATGCATATAAATTGGATTATAAAACATTATTGACTCTGATTATAAATTTCATTATGTTTGGTTATGAGCTTCTTTCTAAGAACAGATTTATTATGTTTAACATTATAGAATTATTGCCATATGAACTTTGGAAAGTTGTCAATTCTTTCAAAACTTCGAGTTGTATTAAGAAGGAATATTATTATTAATGTTCAAATAGCTCAGTTTATTAAGCAATTGTATTATCAAAAATGAAAATAGTTCACCCAACCCAAGTGTTCTGAGTTCTAATTAATCAGTAACCCAACTCTCAAAATCAATAGCTCAGATTGTTAAGTAAATTTATTTTAATTTCTAACCCTTTGTGGTGGAAACAATTCCATTCAATTAGTCATCATCAGTATCACAACTTCACAAAGCTAATTATGCATATCCATCATCACAGTGATTATAACATTCACAAATTCACACTTAAACAGACACACACATACCTGAAGCCCTCTTAAGCAGAAGCTGTGACTGACTGGCAAAGGGTAAGATCTGCAGCCTTGCCTAGCAATTGAATATTTGGAGAAGTCGAAGAACCCAATGGTAGTGCCACCGTGATGCTTGCTGGTGAGCTTGACCGGGTGGTGGCGGTGTCAAGGTGTGATCCTTATGGTTGCCAAAGACTTCCGTTGTGCAGTGGTGTGCAATGGTGGTTGCGCAGTCGAAGAAACAGAGGGGCGCGAGGAAGGTAGATTACACAGTGGTCGAAGAAATAGAGGGAGAGAGCGTCGCTGTTATGATGTTTGTAACCTTTGTTGTCGCGCCATTGTAAGAACGAGAGGAGAGAAGGGCTCCTTCCTAGGTTTGGTTTCACGGGTTTCTTTCCATTAGGCGTTTAGGTTTGGTTTCACAAAGGGGCAAGATTTTGAATGGGTTGGGCCTTAATTTCCATGGACAATGAAATGAGAACCCTGAACACAGAACCTGCGGATCGGTTCGGTTCGGTTCGGTTCTCATAGGTAGAATCGAAAACCGAACCGAACCGCTTGTAAAATGCGGTTTTTTTGCGGTTTCGGTTTTTTCGGTTCTCGGTTTATCGGTTTCAGTTTTTTTTGGATCGGTTGAGCGGTTTGTCGCGGTCCGGATCGGTTTATGAACACCCCTACTTTTACACTTGTTTATGTCCGCTATTAAAAGTCCATCAGCATTTTTTTATTATTTATCTATATGTATATGCTTAGTTTATTTTATCACATATATATATATACTTTATTTATGTGATCTTTATTATATATATATATATATATACATACATATATATATATATATATATGTGTAGGTATTTATTGTTTGTTTATATTTATGTGTGTGTGTATATACATATATACTAAATGCTTATTTGCGGGTACCTTGCTTTTAAATATATTAATTGGTTTATTTATTCATATATATATTATTCATTTATTGATTATCACTTGTTTATTCTTTATTTATTTAACTATTCTCTTTTAATGGGATGGTGTAATTGTTGTCTTTAATTCTCAGTCTTGTTTAATATGAAATATTTAACCAATGATTTTTTTTGTATTTTATTTAATGTGAAATAGTGTATTATTTATTTTAATTACTTCAATTATATTTATGGTTATATTATTTTATTGTCTTATCATTTATGGTTTATTGGATTTTTTTATGGTAAACTTAGTTTCCCCAAAACCGTGAAAAATTTATTTGGGTTTTGGACACTTTGTTTTAATGTTAGGATGTTTTAAGTATTTTCTTTGATTTGTTGTTTACTTGAAAATATATAAAATAAAAAATTGAAAATTGAAATGAGAATAAAATGAAAAGAATATTTTATATTTGTAAATTTTTCTCTTTTCATATTCTATTTAACTAAATAAAAATATTTATTACAACATTAATCTTATAAAAATATTATTGATATTTTTTTATGATACATAATATATTACATAATACTTTTATTTGTAATAATATCCTACAAAATACGTGTATATTAACTAATTATTAATATAACTATATCCACGGAATAATGCAGGCCAGGTAAACCCATGGTGCAGTTTAAAATTTGTACTACAAAAGAATAACCTTTCTTTTTTAGAATCCATTTTTTCCTATTAATGTGACATAGAAGCTTTTTTAGACAGTGAAAGTGCACTAACGTCCATTAAACATGACGACTAATATACAACACGATAAAAGAAGCTGGTTATTAATATGCTGTTTTGGATTTTAAATATAACATAAATAAAATTATATATTTTCAACATTATTAAATATTATTAAATATGTCATTGTTATATATATTTCTAATATTACTAATTTTTTATAATAAATGATATTAGAAATACATTAGGAAATACATTAAATATTTAATAATATTAATGTAAAAAAATTACTTCTAGTAACAATTCTCAATATGCATAAAATTAATTATTTTTATTTATATTTAAAATGAAGGTAGCACTAGTTGGTAATTTAAGGATTAAAATGCAACATCTTTACAATTTAGGACCTCTTTGCAGGTTTATTCTAAAATATTCTTTATGATTGTGGGAGAAAAATCTCAGTCATTATAAATTATTTTATTATAAAATACAGCAAAAGTATGGGTTTCAATGTTTGGAAATGAACAAATAAACAAATAGAGAAAAGGTTGCTGGCCCCTTTGGCTTTTCAAAAGACAATGATGTTGGAAGAAGAATATCTGTCTATCATGGCAGAAACTTATCTACTAGATTTGGTCATATATATATATATATATATATATATATATATATATATATTCTCCCAATGACAAAGCAACTGCCTCCATAATAACAGTATTTAACGTTTGGTCATCATGTAGAAATTAAAGGAATTATGTGTATATATATCTGGCAAAATGGACTAGCCCGTATGGGCGACTCGAACCCATCCGAAAAATATAGTACGAGGGCTTCAAAATAAAATTTAAAATTAATAAATAAGAAAAAAGGTTCAACCCTAAAAAGCCCAAAAAATGGGCCGAGTGTGGGCCGGCCCGTGAGGGTCATGGGCGGCCTGGGTATTTTAAAAAAATAAAAATTATAGGGAGTTTCTCTTTTAGTTACGATTTCTCTTTCTTTCTTTCTACTTCTCATCTCACCGTATGTGTGGAATATGGAATTTTGTAGACTTTTGTTATTAACTTTAATGATAAATATTTATAAACGTTTAAAAAAAATATTACAAATGTTCGTAGTCCGTAAAAAAATATTACATAGTTTTAATTTTTTATAAATTTATTTTTTAACTTTCTTTTAAAGTGGGCCGCCCGAAGTGCTCCGCGGCCCATTGAGGGTCGGGTTAGAGCCTTTAATTTAAAGGCCCAAATTTTTACGGACCTTTTTTGACCCGGCCCTAAGTAACCCACAGTCCGATAAAACCCTACCCGTTTAGGACCGCCCGCCCGAATTGTCAGCTATATATATATCATATCCTCACTTATTAATTTGTAGCACTATATGGTTTGAAGTGATTGCAAGAAGAATCTTGTAAATCCAACATATCCCATAATGGTGCCATTTCAATCCCTTATATATATGCAAGTTATGATTGCAGAACAGTACTGCAAGATGAAAAATGGAAAATGATGTTGCTAACTGTTAATGGAGATTATTAACTTATGATGATTACTTTTGAACCCTTGCAGGTCCCAAAAGTAAAGCCACAGGAAATGTTGGGGTAGTGAGGGTATTCACTTGACCATTGATGTAACCACAACCGGCCCACCTCTCTGTTTATTATTAATATCACTGGTTTTTCAATTTTAGTTTTTCTTTTATGATTCCTTTACATATTATATAAATAAATATAATGGTCGCATTATCATGAGAAAGATTGGTTTTCTCTCACGTAAGAGTCAAAGGGTCATTACATCTTTTAACATAAATGAATATAAGATTAAAATAAATATAGGCTAAAAACTTCAAATATATATTTGATGTTAGATTTCTTACAATTTTATTATGTTTCAATTTCCTTCTATATGATTTTTTTTGTCTTCATGTTCTGAAACATTTTTAATGTAATCTTTTCTATTAATTTGCTTTAAAATATGCATTTTATATAAGTTTTTATCGAACAATGTAAAATATGTATTTTATACAAGAATTTTTACATCTATTTATAACAAAATTGATGTAAAATAACAGTTTTTTTCAATATCTGATTTGAAAGGTAGGCTTCCGTTAATTAAAGTTAACTAAAAAATAGTAGGAGTAAATGGAAATATAAAAAAAAAATAAGGACGAACCATGTATTGTACCTTCAAACAAATTATAGTCATGTGGCAATTATACAACTCTAAAATGTTGAATTATAAGAACTAAAATGTATATGATTAATTATATTAGTTTAAGTATTTGTTTAGTTAGCCTTTATATTAATTAAATTAGGATTTGGGTGGAAAAAATTATTGACTTAACAAAAAAAATTAATTTTATCAAAAAACGTATATAATTAATTAACTATTATATATATATATATATATATATATATATTTATTGTTATAACTGATCGGATACTAACTTCAAATTTCCCATTTTTAATTTTTTCATATTATGCTTTATGTTTGTAGTTTTTTTTATCAGATCAGAAGAAAGGTACAGTGGTTGCATATGACCTATTATTCTGTACATGTGATAAGTCTTTTATACCTTCACATTCATTGTAGCAACCTAAACTTAGACCGTAGTGCTGATGTATATAACTCATGCTATATATGTACACTAATTAAAGGACTCTTTGGTTTTTAGTTATGTTTGTCAAAACTTTGGTTTAATCAATTTAAAAAAAATTACGGTCAAACAGAATTTTGATTGTTTAAAATGATGTGAAGAATTAATATTAATTTTTAAATCTTTCTATTTTTATAACTTTTTTTCTCTAACTGTAAACTAAACGGACATTAAATTTTTTCAAATCGATATAGCTTAGGCATCTCATTTATGAATTAACTAGCTACCACAAATGGTTTAATTATTATTGTTGTTTAGAAATAAAATATAATGAAAAACGAAAGAGATTATTCACATTTAAATTTCATTCAGTGTAATGTGCTTTTCTTAAAAAAAACAAAAAAATATAATAGAAAGGAAAATGAAACATAATTATTGCATGTTCCCCAGCTACATAAACCTTTTCCTAAGTAGATTCAACTAGAATCCAAATTGCTATATATATAGATGGATTGTTCAATTAAAATATTTTCTTATGGAAAAGGAAAACCATTATTGACTTTCTTTTCTTTGTTTGATATTACCGATTGCAATTTTAGGGTTGTGAAAACTTATGACTCTAACTTTAAATTTCTATATAGGGTTCGTTTGTTTAAATTTATTTTAAGATATAAATATTTTTTTAATAAATATTTATTTTAAATTTTAATGTATTTGTTTAAAGTTTTTAAAATAAATAGACTATAAAAATAAACTTAAACAAACAGATTAATAATTTTTTTTCTGATGTTAATCATAATTATGCCCTTAAGGCCATTCCCCTAAAGCCTAAAGTAGAGAAACAAAATCCACAAAAAAAAACAAAAAATACAAACCATCTATAAAAAATAAAAGAACACGCATGATCAAATTAATTAAAAA
Source organism: Clitoria ternatea (assembly GCA_037962975.1). Lineage (NCBI taxonomy): Eukaryota > Viridiplantae > Streptophyta > Magnoliopsida > Fabales > Fabaceae > Clitoria > Clitoria ternatea. Next base: position 27,360,837 of record CM075671.1, on the reverse strand, counting down.
TTCATAAAATAGATACAAATGAGATTAAATTAAACACAAATATAAATGTCATTCCCTTTCAGACTTTTTTAAAAAAAATTTCTTCCTCCCTTTCATCATTATATGTTTGAAGTCTATCATTATTTTTAAATTTCAATTAAGTCTCATATATTTTCTTATTATTAATTAAATTTTACACGTTTCTAAACATTTGTAAAGATTTTCTTCCATAATCTATTAAAAATTAACCATTAGTAACCATGTCATCACCATTTTCCCAACTTACCACCCTCAACCTTCCCCTCCCCAAAATACCCCATGAACCACCCATTTTCACAACAATCCACGTCACCACCCTAAATATCTATTATCACCCATGTAATTGATAAATTTTGGTTTAATATAAAGTCGGAACAAAATTTTTAATTGTTGATATAGGTTACATTACATTAATAGAGTCAACGCCAAAGCTTCTACCAAATTCTTAAATATATTTTATGTTTTGTGCGTATTCTTTAATAATTTAATAATATAATATTATAAAACAATTCAATATATAATTTTAAGAGGAAATTATACCTTTAGTCATATAGCTTTATTTTTATTTTAATAAGTATGAAATTCATATATTTTTCTCATAACCAGGACCATATAAATATAGGCTAAAACGTAAATTTTGTTGTTTAAGTGGCCTCAATACTCAAGAGAGAGGTGAATTAAGTGTTAAAAACTTTTCTTTAGGATGCTTTTGAAATTGATTCTTTTTTCACAATATATGCTTATATGCAATAGATAACAAGAATAGTGCAAGAATCAATGCAAAACAATGTGCAAATGTCACTTAGGTAATATGTCAAACACTTGGTGTGCAACACTTTAATACAAGTTGTTCAAGCAAATAAAAGAGGGGCTTTCACAATCAATAATAATAATCCAGCCAGATGCAATATGTAAATGCAAGAGAGATAGGGAAGAGAAGCTTGCAAACCAATTTAACGAGTTCCACCAACCCGGTGTACGTCTCGCCTTCAAGCAACCCACTTGAAGGATTTCTACTATTGAAGTTTAGAGATACAAGCTATGAGCAATTGCAGCTTCCTAGTGTCCCACACTCAAGAACTCAATCCTCACTAGCACAAGGGCAACCCACCCAATCTCTCAAACTCTCAATACCCAAAGGTTGAACCCCAACCTTTGTGACCACTCAACCTAGAGTGAATAAACTTGGTGTTTTGATGTTTGGTTTTACAATCAATAAACTCTCTCAATAGAGTAGATGAACAAATGAAAGCTCTCACAATTTCTAACTCTCATAAGAGAGGATTTACAAATATAAGCTCTAAGTTTAAGAACTTGAAACTAAACAAAGAAATAGAACTCACAAGACTCAAGATTTGATTTCCCTTTGATGGATTTTGATGCTCTTAGTAGCTTGAAGGAGTCTTGCATTTATAGGCCTTGGAGAGGTGCCCTAAAGTCTTCAAAGCCGTTGCACAGCATGGGCATTAGAGTAACAATGGAGAAGTGAGCTGGTTTCCCACTTAAAAACGCTTTTCCCCAATTTCTGGCACGATAGTAATCGATTAGGCCTCGAGCTATAATCGATTACACTTTAAATTTTACAGTGTAATTCACTTTCTAATCGATTAGATTGTCCCATGTAGTTGATTAGATGAGAAACAGAACATTGATAATCGATTATGCAGTGCCTTGTAATCGATTGTGAGTAGTACCTGATGCATTTAATTGTGTTACGCAGCATGGTAATCGATTATGCCTTTCATGCAATCGATTAGAATACAAACAGAACTTTCATAATCGATTGGACCTGGTTTGGTAATCGATTAGTGACCTTACAGAACCTTGGTAATCGATTGTTGCAACCTTGTAATCGATTAGGAGATGTACCTGATGCTTTTAATTCAAATTCTCAACTTGGTAATCGATTATTTCCATTGATGCAATCAATTTGGTGACAAACAGAACTTAGGTAATCGATTAGATATGAATATCTAATCAATTATGTTATGGTCAGAACTCCTGTAATCGATTATGTTGGATGCTGTAATCGATTAGCATACGTGTTTTTGCAGGTCTGATGCTGTTTTCTCTATTTTCATGGTAACTTGAGCCTTTTGCTTTGAGTCTTCAATTGCTTTTGTCATTATCAAAATTATTCAACCTAAAATACATATTCTTACACATTCTCCCCCTTTTTGATGATGACAAACAATGTTCATCTTATGAGGGTGTTAGTTTAAATAAAATTATCTCCAATGATTATCTCTCAAATTATCTCTAAGGTTATCTCTTAATCATTGTCTTTAGAGTTATCTCCAAAAACTTATCTCTAGCGTTATCTCTTAAAATAATCTCTAAAATTATCTCCCCCTATCTTAAGGAGTTTATGCCATCTTTAAAAAACATGAAGATAATCAATTAATTTTAACCATTTATTGTTTTAACAAATTTTCAGCTACCAATTACCAATTCTTTTATCACTTCAATTATTCTAGATGAACTTCAATTATTTCTCCCCTTTTGTAATCATCAAAAAGTAAATAAGACAACATAGGATAGAGATATAATTGAAAGGGAAATTGCATTCATTCATTGATAGAAAAGGAAAGTACATAAGGGAAAATGCAGAAAATTAAAATTCCTAACAGAATAGTGAAAAATTAAGGGTATCCTAACAGAACATGATAAAAGAGGATCTAATTATCTGGATTAAAAAAGTATAAATCAGAAATTTTGTGAGAAAGCTCTTCATAACATTGTTCTATGAGTTCAAAATGCTATTGCTCGGTCATTTGGAACTGTTGAAGAGTGTTGTCAATTCTTTCAAAGCGTTGGTCAAGGTAAGCATAAAGAGAGGTAAAGGGGCCAGCCGGAGCGGATGATTCGCCTTGAGTTGCAGGAGTAGGATCAGCAACAGGTGAGGGAGGGTTGACAGGATGATCTTCTTCAAATGGACTGCTTCCATGAATCCTATCGCTCTTGAAGATCCATCTACCTCTAACAAATACCATGCCCATCTTGTTGAGATGGTGAGTGCCAATGCAAGCTTGGGAGGGTACCTTCTCAGGGAGTTCACCGGCCATGTCCACACCATATGCTTTGAAAATTTTTGTGAGGAGAATGGCATAAGGCAGCTTGTGTTGCTCCTTGGATTTGAGCATGTGGAGCTTGAGAAGTTGAATCCAATTGATCTCCTTTTGATTGATGATGGCCCATATTAAAAGAATATCATCTTCTTCAACTAGTGCATAATTACCACCACGGGGAACAAGAAGCTTAACCATGAAAAAGTGAAGGAGACGATTATTGAGAGTTAAATGGCCTACCAGTTTGTGATTGCTGAGTGGATGGTTGGCTTTCCAAAGAGATTGACGTGCAAAAATTGTATTGAAATCCCACTCATCTTCCGGATTTCCACCGAAAAATTCAGCATTAGAGAGGGGAATTTAGGTGATTTCAGCAAGTTGCTCATTTGTGATCTTTAGAGTCACATTCTTGACTCTAGCCTCTAGTACTCCATTAACAATCTTGAGGTTGTAGAAGAAGACCCTCATTAATTCAGGGTAGTAGTATTCTTCCTTGAGAGTGAGGAAGGGAAGAAGGTTGTAGTGGTGAAGAAGTTGGGTGAAGGTGAAACAAGGGTTCTCAAAAACTTGGGCATCAATGTAGTGGGGAGTTATAATATCTTTCTCCGAAAATTTCTTGATGAAGTTTTGGAGGTCTCTTGGAGTGGAGAAGAATCTTGAGAAATCAAGGGGGTTGTTGGCTTGGGCCATGGAGAATCTAGCTCTCTTCACATTTCTAGAGGAAGACATGATGAGAGATTGAGAAGAAGAAGAAAGAGTAGAAGAATGTGAGATTTTTGAGAGATGGAAGTGGTGTGAGATGGAAGTGGTGAGGGAGGGGGTATTTATAGGATTTAGGAATGAAAATTAGGGTTAGAGGATAGATTAGGATTGGGTGAAAGAGCTATCACTCGGATTAAGCATTTAATATTTTAATCCTGGTGTGTTGCTAATCGATTAGGCTTAGAGGCTAATCGATTAGTGTGTATTTCCTGGGGAATCTGAAATGATTTTGTACATGGGTAATCGATTGTGCAATCAATTACACTAAAAATAGAAACTTGGCAATCGATTAAGAGGTGATTGTAATCGATTATCAGGAAGATAGAACATCAGTAATCGATTGGACTGAGGTTCTAATCGATTTGGCATGAAACAGGGAGCTAATGATCGATTAGCTATCAGAGTGTAATCGATTAATTACAAAATAGAAAGTTACTAATCGATTAGGTGAGGATTCGTAATCAATTAGGACAGGCCAGAAATACTTAAAACTTACAGATTTCAAACAAAGGCACCAGAGGTTCAATACATCATACATCAATCAATCACTTACTCATTAAACATACTGTAAATTAAAGAATCATCAAAATTATTCAATATTCAAACACAATTAGAAATATCTAGGATTCCTAACTCTCTTCTAATATATATGAATTGCTCTTTTGCAAGTGCTTTTGTGAAGATATCCGCTAATTGCTTAGAGGTTTCAACATGTTCAAGCACACAATCACCCTTTAACACATGGTCTCTAATGAAATGGTATCTAATCTCAATATGTTTGGTTCTAGAATACATTACAGGATTCTTTAAAATATTAATGGTACTTGTATTATCATATTTGAGAGGCACATGGTCTAACATAACACCAAAATCTAGAAGTTGTTGTCTCATCTAAAGGATTTGAGCACAACAACTACCAGCTGCAACATATTCTGCCTCAACTGTGGATAATGCAACACTTACTTGTTTCTTGCTATGCCAAGATACAAGAGAACTACCAAGCAAGTGACAAGTACCACTAGTACTTTTTCTATCAAGTTTACATCCTGTAAAATCAGAATCAGAATATCCAACAAGAGTGCATTCAACCCCTTTGGGGTACCATAAACCAACATCTTGAGTTCCAACCAAATATTTCATTATTCTTTTTACAGCAGTAAGGTGTGATTCTTTTGGGCATATTTGGTATCTTTCACACATACAAACAGCAAACATAATATCCGGTCTACTAGCGGTTAAGTAAAGTAAGGATCCAATCATACCTCTATACTTTGTGAGTTCTACATCCTTACCTTTCTCATCCTTATCCAGATAGCATGAAGTGCCCATAGGTGTGGCAATTTCATTTGCCTTGTCCATGTTGAATTTCTTAAGCAACTCCTTGCAATATTTGGATTGACTAATGAATGTACTTTCTTTGGTTTGCTTAATTTGCAGCCCAAGGAAGAATATAAGTTCTCCCATCATGGATATTTCAAATTCATCCTATATTAACTTAGCAAACTCCTTGCAAAGTGATTCATTAGTAGCACCAAAAATGATATCATCCACATATACTTGAACCAAGAGTATGTCATTCTTTTTGTGCTTGATGAATAATGTTGTATCAACCTTTCCTCTTTCAAAATTATTTTCCAAAAGGAATTTGCTCAATCTTTCATACCAAGCTCTTGGAGCTTGTTTTAAACCATATAAAGTTTTTCTTAGTTTGAAAACATGATTTAGAAGTTGATAGTTTTCAAAACCAGAAGGTTGATCAACATATACCTCTTCTTGAATGTATCCATTTAAGAAAGCACTCTTGACATCCATTTGGTACAATTTAAAGTCTTTACAGCATGCAAAGGCTAATAATAATCTAATAGCTTCTAGCCTAGCTACGGGTGCATACGTTTCTTCATAGTATATGCCTTCTTCTTGATTGTATCCCTTAGCTACTAGCCTAGCCTTGTTTCTAGTGATTATACCATTTTCATCAAGTTTATTCCTAAAAACCCATTTAGCACCTATTATTTAGTGATCATTGGGTCTTGACACTAATTCCCAAACTTCATTTCTTTCAAATTAATTTAGTTCCTCTTGCATGGCCAACATCTAATGTTCATCAATAATAGTATTTGTTTGCTTGTTAAATACCCGATAAGATTTACTTGATGATGAGTATCCAAGAAAGATTGCTTCATCAGATTTAGCATCAAACTTTCCTAGATTATCCTTTCCATTGTTAAGTACAAAGCATTTGCATCCAAATATATGAAAGTAGGAAATATTTGGTTTTCTACCTTTGTAAAGTTCATAGGGGTTTTCTTTAGAATAGACCTTATCAAACATCTATTCATCATGTGACAAGCGATATTTACCACATCAGCCTAAAAATGTTTCGTAATGTTATTTTCATTTAACATGGTCAAGCTCCGCCAAAGATCTATTTTTCCTTTCAACCACTCCATTTTGTTGTGGAGTTCTAGGAGCTAAAAAATTATGTTCAATACCATGTTTTCACAAAACTTTTCAAAAGATTAGTTTTCAAATTCTCCCCCATGATCGGTTCTTATGGATGCAATCTTTGAATTTTGTTCATTTTGGATAACATTGGCTAGTTTCTTAAATGCATGGTCTACTTCATTTTTGTGAACAAGAAACAAGGTCTATGTATATCTTGAATAGTCATCTACAATTACTAGACTATAGTAATTACCACCAAAGCTTTTGATTTTAGATGGTCCAAATAGATCCATGTGTAAAAGTTGTAAAGGTCTTTGAGTAGAAACAATATTTTTAGCTTGAAAAGATGTCTTTACTTGTTTTCCCTTTTGACATGCATCACAAAATTTATTATCAAATTTGAGCTTTGGCAAACCAATTACTAATTCTTTAGAAACAAGTTTGTTTAGATGGTCTATATGTATATGTGCTATTCTTCTATGCCATAACCATGATTAATCCTCTCTATCATGAAGCATTGCACATCATTTGAAGACAAACTATCAACATCAATCATGTAAATATTATCAATTCTTTTACCAACAAACTTAACTTCCTTGTTTAGTTTATTTTCAATTATACAACAATTAGATTCAAATAATACTCTATATCCTTTGTCACATAATTGACTTATGCTAAGCAAGTTATGTTTGAGTCCTTCAACATATAATACATCACTAATTAAGGTAGAGGAATTTTTACCAATGTCTCCAATGCCAAGTATTCTTCCTTTGGTATTATCCCCATAAGTGACGCTTCCTTTTCTTTTAGGAGTGAATGTTATGAATTTGCTCATATCTCCCGTCATGTGCTTTGAACACCCACTATCCAAGTACCAATGGGTGTTGCTTGCCTTGAAGCATACCTCATCATCCTCATTTTTGGATTCGTCCGAGCTACTTATCTCGTTTTCATCCCAAGCAATGTAAGCTTTTCTTCTTCCTCTTTTCTCTTTGTTCTTCTTCTTGAGATTTGGACAATCCACCTTGAAGTGCCCTTCCTTACCACACTCAAAACAATTTGGTGAGGAAGAATTTTCATTTGAGATTGGTTTCTTACCTTGAGGTTTGAAGCTCTTTTGGAAGCGTTTGTTTCTCATAAACTTTCTGAAACGCTTCACAAACAGTCCAAACTCTTCTTCTTCATCAAGCTCACTACCGGATTCTTCTTCATTGATAGAAGTGGCCTTGAGAGCTAGACCTTTCTTCTTGGAAGATTTTTCTTCCTCTTCCGCCATCCTTAATTCTTTCAATTCTTGTTCCTGTTCTTGTAACTTACCGAATAGTGTAGCAAGAGACATTTCATTGATGCTAGGAGATTGTTTGATGGCGGTGACAAGAGGTTGCCATTCCCTGGTGAGACTTTTTAACACTTTATGAATAAGTTCTTTGTTAGTGTAAGTCTTGCCAAGAGTAATGAGATGATTTATAATAAGGGTGAACTTGTTTTGCATATCAACAATTGTTTCTCCAGAATTTAATCTAAAGCTTTTATACTGACTAGTTAAGGTACTAATCTTAGAGTCTTTAACATCACTTGTACCTTCATGGGTTATTTGTAAGGTATCCCACATATCCTTGACGGATTTACATGTAACTACTCTAAAGAATTCATCAGGGCCTAAAACTAAAGTGATTAGATTTTTGGCTTTATAGTTATATTAGACTTTCTTTCTTCTTCGCTAGTCGAATCATCCATCAATTTTTCTACTTGTTTACCATCTACAATATGCATGGGGTATAAAAGGACCATTTTCAATTGCATTCCAAACTTTAAGGTCAATAGATTGTACAAAAATTTTCATCCTTTTTTTCCAAAAAGCATAGCCTTCCCTATTGAAAGCAGGAGGTCTATTTGTGGCACCACCCTCAGGAAAAAGATTTAGAGAATTAGAGGCCATTGTTCTCTTAAAGCTGTTAAGCTTGATCTACCAAGAGTCAAGTTCTGATATCACTTGTTGTTCAAGTGGCCTCAATACTCAAGAGGGGGGGGGTGAATTGAGTGTTAAAAACTTTTCTTTAGAATACCTTTGAAATTGATTCCTTTTTCACAAGATATGCTTATATACAATAGATAACAAGAATAGTGCAAGAATCAATGCAAAACATTGTGCAAATGTCACTTAGGTAATATGTCAAACACTTGGTGTGCAACACTTTAATACAAGTTGTTCAAGCAAATAAAAGAGGGGCTTTCACAATCAATAATAATAATCCATCCAGATGCAATATGTAAATGCAAGAGAGTAGGGAAGAGAAGCTTGCAAACCAATTTAACGAGTTCCACCAACCCGGTGTACGTCTTGCCTTCAAGCAACCCATTTGAAGGATTTCCACTATTGAAGTTTAGAGATACAAGCTATGAGCAATTGTAGCTTCCTAGTGTCCCACACTCAAGAACTCAATCCTCACTAGCACAAGGGCAACCCACCTAATCTCTCAAACTCTCAATACCCAAAGGTTGAACCCCAACCTTTGTGACCACTCAACCTAGAGTGAATAAACTTGGTGTTTTGATGTTTGGTTTTACAATTAATAAACTCTCTCAATAGAGTAGATGAACAAATGAAAGCTCTCACAATTTCTAACTCTCACAAGAGAGGATTTACAAATATAAGCTCTAAGTTTCAGAACGTGAAACTAAACAAAGAAATAGAACTCACAAGACTCAAGATTTGATTTCCCTTTGATGGATTTTGATGCTCTTAGTAGCTTGAAGGAGTATTGTATTTATAGGCTTTGGAGAGGTGCCCTAAAGTCTTCAAAGCCGTTGCACAGCATGGGCATTAGAGTAACAATGGAGAAGTGAGTTGGTTTCCCACTTAAAAACGCTTTACCCCAATTTCTGGCACGATAGTAATCGATTGGGCCTCGAGCTATAATCGATTACACTTTAAATTTTACAGTGTAATTCACTTTCTAATCGATTAGATTGTCCCATGTAGTTGATTAGATGAGAAATAGAACATTGATAATCGATTATGCAATGCCTTGTAATCGATTGTGAGTAGTACCTGATGCATTTAATTGTGTTACGCAGCATGGTAATCGATTATGCCTTTCATGCAATCGATTAGAATACAAACATAACTTTCATAATCAATTGGACCTGGTTTGGTAATCGATTAGTGACCTTACAGATCCTTGGTAATCGATTGTTGCAACCTTGTAATCGATTAGGAGATGTACCTGATGCTTTTAATTCAAATTCTCAACTTGGTAATCGATTATTTCCATTGATGCAATCGATTAGGTGACAAATAGAACTTAGGTAATCAATTAGATATGTTATGGTCAAAACTCCTGTAATCGATTATGTTGGATGCTGTAATCGATTAGCATACGTGTTTTTGCAGGTCTGATGCTGTTTTCTCTGTTTTCATGGTAACTTGAGCCTTTTGCTTTGAGTCTTCAATTGCTTTTGTCATTATCAAAATTATTCAACCTGAAATACATATTCAAACACAAATTTAACCCCTAGAAAATTTGTGATTTTCGTTTTAACCCTGAAATAATTTTTCTTAGTATTGTGTCCATGGAAAATTTTTAAGTGTAGTATATGACCCCTTCCGTTGACTATCTCTGCCAAGTGATGAGGTGGAGCCAAGTCACATGTCAATGATTGCATATGTGGCATGTGACTCATCATTTTAAATGCCTTGTAGGATTGAGTTTTTGACTAAGGGGCCTAATGCTATTTTAAAGAACCTAATGCTATAAAACAACTTTTTAAAGGGCCTATTGTTATATTCGCTGTGACTGAACCATAACCCTAAATATAACAACACCATCTCTTTAACCTCTTAAATCCTTCACTGAAACAACCATGGGAGATATGAACACAGCACCATGATATATTGCACACAACACTACGAATATCACTCTTATTCCTATCATTCTTCTTCTTGTGCCCTCTCTTTTCTCTTGCTCACGACATCCATGGAAGCTTGAAGGGAGCTTCAATTTCTTGAAATTCTTAAAGGTAAGGTTGAACCTAAATTTAGCTTTGTGTAGATTATGAACCCCTACACTCAATTCTTGCAATTTTTGAGCTTTGAAGCAATTTCAGAGCTTAAGATTGTTTGTAGTGAAGGATTTAAGGGGTTGAAGAGATGGTGTTGTTATGTTTAGGTTATGGTTCAGTCATAGTGAATATAGCAATATGCCCTTTAGAAAATTATTTCATAGCATTAGGCCCCTTAATCAGAAACTCAATCCTGCAAGACATTTAAAATGATGAGTCACATGCCACATATGTAATCACTTACATGTGACTAGACTCCACTTCATCACTTGGTAGAGGCAGTCAACGGAAGGGGTCATATACTACACTTAAAATTTTCCAGGGACACAATACTAAGAAAAATTATTTCAGGGGATAAAACTAAAATCACAGATTTTCTAGGGGCTAAATTTACCCTTTAGCCTAAAATATATATAGTTATATTTTTTATAAAGTATTTATTGAATTTTTATTATTTATATTTATCAAATAGTTTAAATATTTAACAATTATTAAAGACGTTTAATTACATTTGTAAAGATAAAAATTGTAATAGAACATTATTTTTTAAATTTCAATATACTTAACTACCTTTACATATATTAAATTATTTAAGAGTACAAGACACACAAAAATATAAAATATAGGGTAACATTATCACTTTGATTTTATTTATTTGAATGTAACGAATGCACATTGAAATCTTTTTCGCTTTATTGTATTAAACCAAGATCATGTATATCTAATTGTGGGAATTCTGCTAGAGGATCCATATCTTTTTATATTCTGATTGGTCATTACATATTATTGATACAAATTCTGTTTTTTTTTCTTGTACAGATTATTTATACGAATTCTGAATTGGCCTTAATATAAAAATACAGTGAGAATTAAAAATAATCGGTGCTGATCTTTTTATATATAAAAAGGGGCATTTGTTTTAGGGAGGGTTCAAAAGTAACTTTCGGTATAGGGAATCCTAAGTTACCATTAGAGTGTAGAACAGTATTTTGGGGACAATTATGTTGAAACTGAAGGCATATTTTGAGGATAGCAACATTGGTAACTTGCCGGCAAAGTTAGCAGTGCGGAGAAATTTAAGGTTTTGTGGCTGTTGGGGATTCAACTTTTAAGTTCCAAGTCCACTATCCCTACGTCACCGTATTCCAAGTTTCGAGAACAAATATCGTAGTCGGCAGCGTACAAGGTAAGAAAACCTACCACGCATTATTATAATATGTTCCTTTTAACAAGGGAACAATTCTTTCATGGTCCCTACACCATACTTACATACACCCATAGTTTATTTTTTTCCAAATTGGGTTACCGTCCATCCTCCTGAGTTAACTTTCTTTTGGAAAAAATTGTACCTTAAGTCAAAAAACTTACCAATATTCTCTTATTACTCACTTGTTGATACAATTTTCAATTATTAGTAAGGTTTCATATTTTAGTTGGTTGGTTTAATCTATCGAAAAAAAGTTGGATACTCCGCCTTATTATATTTTAACTCGATTGTTTCAACTGGTTTATTTATATAATAGGTTAATAACTAACGTAAGATATATCAACTAATAAATTTTTCTATCATATTTTGTTAGATTGATTAGAGATGTTGGATCGAAAATGAATGGATCTAATTTAATAAAGAAAAATTTTATGTTCGGTTTATTTTTAAAAAATATTTTATATTTTTAGTTTTACTTTTTAATTAAAATTAGATTGTAGTTTTATTATTAAAAATGAAAATAATAAATGATTTATAAAAGTAAATAGATCATTTCCACAGTTATTTTTAATTTAAAGTACTTATCCTAATTTTAATTACAAAATTTGTTTATGTCTATTTTTAAATATATTTATATATATATAAAACGATAAAAACAATTAAATATTATTTTCATGAATGTTTTTTATTCAGAGTTTTGGAAACAGAAAATAATGTAAAAATTTTATTAGTAAAAGTAAGATGATAATTTTATAATTAAAAATAAAAATTCTATAGGCTTAATTTTCCGTACCTAGTTTTTATCCTATAAATAGGCTTATAACCCCTTCCACTTCCTTCCCCACCCCCGAGTGACCTAACTTGTTTCTCTGTAACCTCTTTCTTCTGCATGTAAAAATGTTGTTCTTTTCTGCAGTGGCTTTGCTGAAGGAATATGTGAGTATTGGAGAATCTGTAAAGCTCAGGAGGGATAGCGCCATGATACCAAAGATGTTCACAGCAGCATATTTTATTATACTTTGGCGCTATCTATCCTGAGTTTCATGGCTTCTTCTTACTGTTTACTTATAACAACACATCCCCAAACTCCCCTTCCTTTTCTTTCATTTTTTTTTAATTATTCTATCAAACAGCAATCTAGAATTCAGTTATGGTCTAGAGTTTTATTCAACTAAACTTTGTCATCTGCCTAAACATGTTTGGAGTTATATCATGTTTTCTTTTTTATACATGTATATACTCCAAAGTGATGCGTCATATCAGATCACTGTGTATGACAAAACTTCTTAAATTCTAATACAAATGCATTAATTTCAGACTTGAAATCCTGATTAAGTCAGAATAACCCCGCAAATTGATCCACACGTTTTGTGGTTAAGTTACTAATACTATATATGTTTTGGTTATAACTTTTCTTGGCGCTGTATATCACAGGCTATGTACGCATGTATCTTGGTGATTGGTTTTGGTAAGATTTTGGTCTTATTAAGCAAAGTACGGGGAGAAATTAACGGTTTTCATTTTCCATCTATTTCCAAGTTAAGCATGTATGGAAAGGTTATACGATGAAATATCACTCAACTCTCTAGTGAAAATTGAACTCACACGTATATGATATGATTAAGGGATGAAATAAGCTACGAATACACCACACATTACTTATTATCACTTACGAGGAAGAATGGTTTGTATATGTTTTAATTTGTTGTTTTGTTTCTTCATTTGATTTCTTATCCATTTAGGCTCCAACTTATTCCTATTTGGTTTTCTGCTAGTTCTCATTCTTCCTGGTTTGATCTCTATAAGGTGGCTATTGCTTTTCCGTTCATCATATCAGGCACACGGTCACGGATCGAAAAGAATATGCATAATGATTCTCTATCAGAGAGATTCCAGTTCGTTGTGCGGTAAGCATTATGAGGTTATAGCGTTTTGGATTGGTATGTATTACTATGTTCACTGGTTTTCATCCAACAATTTATTCTGTACCTTTTTCACTGGAACGTAAATCAAAGTCAATTTGCAGCTTATAACGCTGTTTATGTTTGCACGTGTGCTTCTCACAGTGTTTTTTCTCTTGTTTTGTTAACCAATGTGGCAAGAACATTGTTTAAAGGAATAGGTGAATTCTAATAATGTTTTTAAATAAAATCTTTTTGAAACTTCCTTTAACTAATGTTTTTTCTTTTTTACAACGGAATAGAAGAGTAAGTTTGCTGCTGTTGGTGAATGGAAGTTTTCTTCATTGAGTTGTATTAGTTTTTTATTATATGGGTCAACGGGTCAATGTAGTTTTGATTGTCTTAAATGGTGTGAAAAATTAATATCAACTTTTAAATTTTTCACTTTAACTTTGTTTTCCCAACTGCAAACCAACCACCCCTAAACTCTCATGTCTTAACATTTGTTCTACAGAAGAAAAAGGTTTCAAGGACTAGTTCAGTTGCTCCTTGAGTGTGTTAAATTTCTTAGGCATGTTCATAAAAAAAAATTGACAGTAAAATAAAGTATCCTGACAATAATTAATTTTAAATTTGGTATAATAGGATATAAGTTATAGTAATGTTATATATTTCTTCATCAACGAAATAGATTAATTCAAGTAATAAACGATTTAGTGTTATTTAAGTAAAGTTTTGAGTTTAAAAATTTGTATATATAAAAAATTTTCATGAGAGCTTTAACTTTTATACATACCATACAAGCCAGACATGATTATTTTTGATAAATACAAGAAAATAAAATGAGTATATATCCTTTTCAATATTTATATTTAATTAATTAATGAGATCTATTGCCAACTATCACAGTAAATTAATGAATTTTGTATTTATGATTAAAACTACTTAAAAGTTACATGCATATGCATTATTTTATTATCATTTAAACAAAGTTTTAAGCTAAAGAATCATTTGTTAATCCTCAATGTATTTCTTATTATATATATGCTATTATAAAATTGATTTTATTAATTAATCTTATATTATTGACTGATCTCGTACTTTCACCTATTGTTGGATGCACAGAAAAAGCTGAAGAACAAAAGGAGAAAATAGACATAATAATGTAGTTTTTTCTTGATTAAAAAGAAAATATAGGAAAAAATTCCCCCTTATAAAAAATATTTTTCTCATTTTTTAAAATTTAAATTTCTAAAATAGTTTTCTCAATTGTAATTTTTTTCTTCATATTTTGTATGTGCATCCAAACATAGGAAAGTACTTCTCTGGATACACACTGGCATCCATTTAAGTTGTATAATTTCTTGTTGGACTTTAGCTACTTTTGAAAGAAAGTACATGCTCATAATGATTTAAAATAAAATACTTCTTTTTATTAATTCCTGAATCATTAATGTTGGTGAAGCGTGTGTGGATATAATGTATTTTATGGGGATTTTTTTTATACCAGTGAAAGAAATAAATCTGAATCGTATAACTATATATACATAGATGATGATGGACAAAATTTCAAAAGTATATAATTGATTTTGTGAACAATAGTTCTTCTGAGTATAGTTGATAATGGATGATGACATAGGAGAGTCCTAAACTATGTGTATTGTTATTAATGAGTAATAATTTAATAAATATAGAAATTGATAAAAATTTATGTTATTTTAGATTAATTGAGGCGTGTTAATAAAGAAAACTTGTGAAAATATTTGCGAGTTAAATTTTAATTAGAGGCAAAAATAAAAAGACAAAAGATTTATTTAAAACTCTTTTTCTTTTCTATTTGTATGCATTGTTTTTTCATTATAACAAAAAGTAAGCATTGTTTATTTTTTCTGTAATACATTATACTGACAATTAATAGTCTAGTTACTGTAAAGTTGATACACTAATTAACATATTTTTACTAATACTTTATTTTTTAGTAAAAAACTATATCAACAAAAACATTCCCTAACAACCATATATATTTTGTGTGTTACGAAATGAAATTCTTTTAGATCCATCATTAAATTCCAATTTAAAGCAAAGTTAATGTATTAGATATTACCCTTTCACTCCAAATTAACTCTTCCTCGTGCTTAATTTAAACATGTCGTGGTTACCTTAAAAAATAACATGTGGGTTAATCATCATCAATTCCTGATTATGGATGTAGAATAAAGTTTTAGTATAAGACAGACAAGTTATTATCTGTTATGATCGATTTTTAACAAAAATTTGTGATCAACATCCGCATGCTGATTAAATAATTTGAATTATTATATTGTGTTTGGCCCCCTAATTAACCAATATATGTTGCAATCATCATCCCCTATTGCTCCCTTCCTTTTGCTAAACAATTGTTATCTATTTTCTGCTAGACATTCAATGATATATACAATTTGGTTGGGCAATGTGTGCGGTTGGGATGCAATATAGAGAGCTTGTTTTAAATATTTGCAACTTTGAATCAACTTTAGGGTACAAGAGGTGTCTTATTGTACGGGAACAAAGCAACACACTTTCTAGCAATAGATATCCAACCTTATATAGTTATTATAGCATATCTATATATGTATATCTAATATCTTCAGTGGACTATTGCCAGTGCTAATGTGATTAAACAGATATTATGGATTAAGGTTCTGTTTAGTTTTTAGTTAAGATTTTTATTTAAGGTGATTAAAGATTATTTTATAATATCTATTGATTAAATAGAGTTTGATTAACCTCAAATGATATATAAGATTATTAGTAATCTTAAAATAGTTGTATTTTTACAACTGAATTGAAGATCTTTGAGAATTTAAAAAAATTAAATTTCGTTGAATTTTCTTCTTCAACTTTCATGACAATGGATTTCGAAAATTTACGCCATTAATTCAAATATGCTAATTTACCTTAATTAGCTTAAGCTTCAATGTTAGTGATGAAATATTGAAGTATATAAAATGAAGGGACATGCTTGTATAGTATAATTATCACATGCTGTATGTGATGAATATATTCGTATCTTATAAGAACATCTAAAATGAATTAATTTGGTAAATGAGGTGTCAGTGGAAGTGGTGGTGGGGAGTGGCAGACCAAAATGATTATGATGGTGAGAATGATAATGA
Organism: Clitoria ternatea; assembly: GCA_037962975.1. Taxonomy (NCBI): domain Eukaryota; kingdom Viridiplantae; phylum Streptophyta; class Magnoliopsida; order Fabales; family Fabaceae; genus Clitoria; species Clitoria ternatea. The sequence goes on along the minus strand of CM075671.1, from coordinate 27,344,219 downwards.
TTTTCAAATATATTATTCTCACATTCACTTTTAGTCTCCACTCTTTACTCCTTGTAAAATGTTAAATCACCCTCATAAAGATAAAAAGAGTGAGTGTAAAAGAGATTTTCTAAAACAATTTACTTCTTTTTCTATTAAGTAGGATTTTTTTAAAATTAATGGTTCACTTTCTTTTTCTTTTGTTTTTTTTTTACTTTCTAAGTAATTCAGTTTTTTTTTTAAAATCTTGATAAAGCATAAAACAATCATTATTTATTTAGAATAAGCTTTTCCAGATATGTGCATCGTCTGTAGCCCAAAAACAAGAATGTGCATAGTGTCATTTCGGATTACTTAAAATTGATAAAATTAAAATAAAATAGTTAATGTAAAAAAGTAAAAGTGGGTGGTGTCAAAAGTTATCTCCCACACATTGAGTTATTGAAATACATGGGCCTCACTGCTGGAGGATATTTGTTTATGGGCTCTCTTGGGCCCTACTCGTTTTCACCATTTACTTCCTCCAAAATGGCAAAATATGTAACGTTTGGCGTAGTGTACAACTACAAATGTGCATACTAAAATTAAGCTTATCTGATGGTAATACTGCTTCAAGTCCTTTTTTATAAAACGGCTCAGGAAAAAGACATATATTAAAAATATGTTAAAAGTAGTTAATGAATTGATTTTAAATAATATTTTATAACTTTCAAAAATTATTTTTTAAGAATTCAAATTTTAATTGTGACATTTTATAATATTAAATACTAAGTGAAGACCTTTAAAAAATGAAATATATATATATATATATATATATATATATATATATATATATTCTCTCCTTATATTGTTTTCTAAAAAGGAACGGGAAGAAGTATTTATTAGTAAAAGAAGAGATATTTCTTTTAATTATTTGAGTCATTTCTAAAGACCATTTTCGAGAGGGCTAAATATGTTTTGGGTATTAGCGGGTTGATTTTAAGCCAATCAAATCATTCTCAAAAGTGAATTAACATAAGAATAAGTTTAAAAAGGGTTTCTAAATCTGTGCTTAAGGACATTGGTTACAGTGAATTAACATAAGAGTAAATTTAAAAGGGTTTCTAAATCTGTGCTTAAGGACATTGGTTACATAAGGAAAATAAAAGTTTTTTATTAGAAATTGTGAAGAGATTACTTAGAAATCATGGTGAGTGAGTTTAGTGATGTTTTAAAATAAAAACTTTTTATTTTAATTTCCTTAATCATTACTCTTAGAATACTCGTTAGTATTTTCTTTTTAAAAATAATCTCAATTATAATATGTTGACTATATGTAAAATATATAGACATGTCACATCACATTATATTGGATATAAGCAACAAAATATATCATCCAACTAAATTAGAAATGTAAAAAAAAAAAACTAAAACTCTAGTTATAAGTGAAAAGTCCTCGATAGACTTTCTAACATAATAACAAATAGAAGAAATGTATGAAAATAATAACACTCTTTTTTTTGAAAATAGAAAAATACACTTTCTAGCATAACCCTGCTAGATAACATTTTTTTCCTTTGCAGTTTCACTCTAAGCTTTGTTTTGCCTTAGAACTCTAGATGCATTCACGGTTAGTTTGTATTTATTATTTTTGGTTAGTTAAGTTAGTTATTCGGTTAAAGTTAGTTAGAACTAACTCAGTTAGTTAGTTAACTATTCTAGTTAGCTCCTTGTATAAATTCTATTTTTTTGTTTTTGTGTTAATCAATGAATGAATCATTTCATAATTGCTTGTTGTTTTCAGTTTTTCTTTTCTGTTTGGGTTTTTTTTTTGGCACTATAGGGTTCTTTTCAAAAATAATTATAAAAGTAGGACACTTGTAGAAATATTTATATATCTGAGGTAGGAAGTGTCAAATCAATTTTTATATTTCATATTTTTAAAAAATGAAATTAGGGTTTCATATCTCCGTAAAACGCAACCACTGCATGTACGTCACGTGGTAGCCATGCAGTGTTTCATATGGCCAGACGACGTACTGTCAAATATTACATGCTTCCATACAATGAAATGTCAGGGAGTTTTCTTAATACCATGCTACGAAATGTCAGGATGTGTCAGTTGACCAAATTTTCATACGTTGAAAGTGCAAAATCATGGGGAAATGCCACGTCTCAACGAGAAACTCTTTTTAACCAGGTGGTGGTCCTCACCCGTTCACAGACTCAACTAACTCACATTTTCACTCTCCCTTTGTTGTATTTTTACTCTCTCCTTCAAAATTCTTCAATTCAAAGCTTTGGGCTCTCTCAATTTTACATAACAGGTACGTTGTTTTTAAAATTTTTATAATTAAAAAGTAAAACCTTTTGTATGATAGTAGTTTAGACTACATTGTATTAATTAGTTGTTGATTATTGTTGTTAATGTAGTTTATATATTATTAGATATATGGTGTTATTATCAATTTTTCTTGATTATTTTATTCATGTGATGGAATTAATGGCTTATTTTGTTTCTCAAGTTTATCATAGTACATTAACAAAAAAGGGAATTAGAGTTTAGAGATGATTATTTTAAAATGTATTGTTAAACAACTTATTTGAGTTTAAATTGCTATTGTTAAAATATTTTGATTATTGTTACTATAGTAATTAATGTCATTATAGTTTAGTGTTAATTTTTTTAATTTGTTGGTATTATTATTATTAGTATTATTAGAAAATATTTTTGGGTAAAATATTATAATTAAAATTTAATAATAATAATAATTATTATTATTATTATTGTTATTGTTGTTTTTATTATTGTTATTATTGTTGATATAATTGAAATGACATTAGATTTTAGTGTAAAAAATAGTCATTAATGTTTTTTGTTTTATTATTATTGTTATTGTTATTGTTATTATTAAAATTGGTGTTGTATTAGGGTGTAGTGGTTTGTGTTAAAAAATATTTAAGTGTAAAATTTTATTATTAGTATATATAATATTAATATTATTGTTATTGTTATTGTTATTGTTAATAATTTTGATATACTGTGCAACTAGTTGGTTGTTTGATTAAATTACATTTCGCTTAAATGTAGTATGGTCTCATCGTCAAAGTCCCGTGAAGTGAACCCGCGTCCTGAAGATTTGTCACTGTTGAGATTTCAAAGCGTGCACGTGTCAGAATCGGTTTGGAATGGAAGACCAGATCAAATCTTGAAATTTAGGCGTGCATTGGTTTTCCGTAGTGGTAGGGTGCCCTAGAGCTGATCATGCCACTTTTACAGAGGGCGGGATTTCTTAGTGTTGTCTAACTTCATTTTTTTCAGATAGAGTTTGCCTTATTGTTAGCCCTTATTGAGAGATTGAGTCCTAAAATACATACGTTTCATATGCCACTAGGAGAGTGCACTATTACACTCATAGATGTGGACATCCAGATTGGTTTATGTTTGGATGGTTTACCTTTGATAATGGATACATTTGATCGTGACTAGGGTGTTATGGTGCATAATCTGTTTGGTATATATTGTTGGAAAATTCCCACTTTAACTTTATGGAATTCCAAATTAAACTTAAGAACCATTACATTAGATTATCGAATAAGAGGAGTATTATAGAATTACCTGGATCCATTAGTCTTGATTGAAGGTAACAGCAGAATGATTTGTTGGTTCTATGGTCTTCTCAGCCAAATCACTGGATTCCTCAATAGGATCTGGTATTTCTCCTTGATGGGATAGAAAAAAATTAGGTTTTTGATTTGACATCTTGGGGACCATGACCACTGGTTGATTATATACCTGTTAGTGTTCCCATTAAACCCTAACGTACCAAATTCTGATTTCCACTCATATAAGCCCATATCATTAATGTTGATAGTCTAACGGGCTCATCAATATCAGATCACTTTAATTGAGCTTAATTCAATAGCTAATATAAATTCTATAAATAATATATCAGCCCATATTAATGATTAGAAATCAAAATTTCTAACAATCTCCCACTTGGGATTTATATTCATTTAAGTATTTATATTTACAAAATTCTTAAGGCGCGCAATTGTATGTTATTTACTTTTAGACTATCCTTAAACAATCTGGTCCATCTTATAATACAACAAGGAACCATTGTATATTTCATCGTAATTAGATTTGATTAGACCACAATGATCACCACAATTGTATGTACTCGATGACATAGATCAAATATGGATAAGTGACATGGAAATTACATGCAATGTGATCTTAGGCATGCCTATTTCCAACTGGTCCAAACTTTATTCTTTATAGAAATCATTACAATATAAGTTTTGTATATAATAAGCTAAATCAAAATAACAAACATCAACCGAAACATATAGAATAAATGGGACTCCCACTTAAATTAAGATTCTGTCAGGAATTACACCCATATGAGCAATGTGCTCATGAAAAACTTTAGGCACCAAATCCTTAATAAGTGGATCAATAAGCATAAATTTAGTCCCTATGTGTTCTATAGAAATTTGTTTCACTAGTGCAAAAATTGGATATAACAACGGGGATATATTCACGGGTAGAAGAGAATCAGTGATAAAAACATGCGCGGTGGCATTTTTGAAATTATAAGGTGAACGTTTTAATAAGAGAAAACTATATATCCACGGTTAACATCATAACCGTGAACGTACCCATCAATATATATTCACGGTTGAGGAGTCAACCGTGGATATATAGTACCTGAAATATATATCGACGGTTGTATTCACAACCGTGAATATATATTCATGGGTACGATCACGGTTATGATGTGAACCGTGGATATATATTGAAATCTATAATCACGGTTGTATTTCTAACCGTGGATATATAGTTCAGGTTTTAGGGTTTAATCACTGGGTACTGTATGTCCACGGTTGTTTCTATAACTGTGATTATAGATTTCAATATATATCCACGGTTGGGATCATAACCGTGGATATATAGTTAACATTTATCCACGGTTGTTTGTTAAACCATGAATATATGTGTAATATATTCACGGTTTCAAGGGGAACCATGAATATACATCCTTTCTGAAACTTCAAAAGCCGCGCCTTTCACTCTTTTTTCACTTTCTCTTCTTCTGCGTGTTGGTTGTCGTCTTCTCCATTCTCTCTGAGCTTCGTGCCCTGAGCTTCGTGCCCTTCTCTCTGTTCAGCATCTTCTTCCTTTCTTCATTCAGGTAGGTTCCCTGAACCCCCATTGTCATGCGTGTTTGTCATTCGGTCACTTGCTGCTGAGAACCCTCTGTTCCCTGAACCCCCCATTAAAATGCGTATGTAGTAGAAGCTGAACCAATGTTGCCTCTGTGTGTGTCTTTTCATTGTTAATGTTACCTCTGTATCTATATTTGTTGGATGGCCTGCACGGAGGTCACCCGGCGTAGGAGCAGCGACGAACACTTCTTCTTCCCATGTTTGTTATTTTGTGTTGTTTATGAATGGTCCTGTTTTGTTAGGTCGTAAGTACATAATAATTTCATTGTTCAATTATTGATTCTTTCTCTGTTGGTACATAATAATTTGATTCCTTGTTTCCTGTGACACGATAGTTATTGGTTCAAAAGCTTAAGTTATAGAGAAAATTACCAGGTTTAAACTCTATTTATATATCACAGATAATCGATTTTGCAACAGTGAAAATTTATCACCTATATATTCTAGAAAATTAAGATGGAAGCCTTATATTCATAGGATAACTAGTTACATTAACAATCTTTGGATGAACCAACCTATTGATTTGTAGTTGTAAGTTTAAATTGGGTGTATGAACTTTAGAAATATTATAAGATACCTCTTTTGGTTAAAATGTACTCCCTAAATTGAAAAGTTCTAAATGGTTGAGATTACTGTTCTCCTAGAACTTATATTGTTCTTCTTAAGTAGAATTTAACCAAATTCAACACCATGTCCATAAGCCGTAATCCATAAAATAAAAGTACAAATCTCAATTCTCATAATCCATAATCCATCATCTAACACCATAGTTCTACTTGAAACTAATAGAATTTAAAAATATCATATTAATTACTAAATAAAAGTCTAAAGTTTGAACCTGCATTATAAACCAACATCATAATCCATAATCCATAATCCATACTCCAACACCATACTTCTACTTCAAAATAACACAAATTAAAAACATCATACTAATTTAGGAAAAAAGTTAACTAAATTATTATCTATTTTATTTCTGTTATTGTTGGTTGCTCTTATATGTTATGTTTATTGCTGTTGTATGTGTGTGGTTGTTAACTAGTATGAAAGTTGTTGTGCATATGAGTGAACCGTAGTTCCCCGTTTGAGATTCGACACAAATGGTCATTAAATCAATTAATGTCATCGTTTGTGTTGAATCTTGAATTGTCCGTTTGGACAGTTTGGGATGAACAATTATTTTTTATACGTCATTGTTAGTATGTACAAGTTAGGAGTTATTTTAAAATTTGATAAAATTTCGGTAACTTGTATTTTGTGTTGTTCTCTGGGTGCATATTTGGTTGTGGTTGAATTTGATTTGACCACTCTCATTTTGTGTACTTAGAGACCAATGCGAAATGCTGCCGAAATTTCATCAAATTTTAAAATAAGTCCTAACCTGTATATATGAATGACGTATAAAAACAATTGTCATGCTGAATGGGTATAGGACCACCACCTTTGTATAAAAAGTGAGGTTGATCATAGCACCTTGTAAACAGTTGGTATGGATCGGAGTTGGATAACTGCATCACGCCTAAGTCTGGAGTACGAGGGGGGAGTTGAATCATTTATAGAATTCGTAGCGAGGAATGCAGTGGGGGTGAATGGAAAGTATTTTTGCCCTTGTGTTAAATGCTTCAACCTGTGTCGGGTAGACTTGGAAGAGGTGCGAGAACATCTACTGTGTGACGGTTTTCTACGTAGTTATACGCGTTGGATATGGCATGGTGAAGATGTGGTGGTGCCAAGTAACAGCTCTCAGACTAAAAATCGAAGCTCGATGCATGACAACGATGTCGACATGGATGACCGACTCGAGGATATGATCCGTGATGTAGGGGTAGAAGGTTTTAAGAAAGCTCATGTATATACAACTCTGTGTGAGGACTCTGAGCAGCCGTTGTATCCAAACTGCCTCAATTTCACGAGGTTATCAGCAGTTTTGCGATTGTTTAATTTGAAGGCCATAAATGGGTGGACGGATAAAAGTTTCACTGACTTATTGAAGTTGTTGAAAGAAATGCTCCCAGCTGGAAACACCTTGCCGAATCGTAACTATGAGGCCAAAAAGGTGTTGTGTCCTATGGCTTTGGAGTATGAGAAAATACATGCATGCCCAAATGATTGTGTATTATTCTGGGGTGAGTTAGAAATGCTGCATCGATGTCCTAGATGTGGGGTGTCACGGTATAAGAAGAAAGAGGCAGATTCTGATGAGGTATGCACTAAAGGGTCTCCTGCAAAGGTGTTGTGGTATCTACCTATAGTTCCAAGACTAAAGCGTCTGTTTGCCAATGCAGATGATGCAAAACTTATGAGATGGCATGCTGATGAGAGGGTTGTTGATGGACTACTTAGGCATCCGGCCGATGGGTCGCAATGGAAGAAAATGGATAGGATTTTTCCAGAATTTGCCAATGAACCAAGAAATGTTAGGCTTGTACTAGCCACAGACGGCATGAACCTGTTTGGGAACCTGAGCACAAACCATAGTTCGTGGCCTGTTTTGTTGTTTGTTTACAACTTGCTGCCATGGTTGTGCATGAAGTGAAAATATGTGATGTTATCAATGATGATTTCTGGTCCACGACAACCGGGGAACGACATTGATATATATTTAACTCCATTGGTTGAAGACCTCAAAAGGTTGTGGGAAGACGGGGTTGAAGTGTTTGATGGGTTTACCGGGCGATCATTCAAATTGCGTGCCATGCTATTTTGCACAATCAATGACTTTCCAGCGTATGATAACTTATCTGGGTACAGTGTGAAGGGTCATAAAGCTTGTCCAGTGTGTGAGGAGGGGACTAGTTCTGTGCGGTTGCATCATGGCAGGAAAAATGTTTATCTTCGACATCGAAGGTTTCTTAAAGCGAATCATCCGTTTCGAAGGTTGAAGAAGTCATTTAACGGTGCCCAAGATTTTGAAATGGCTCCTCCACCACTATCTGGTCGCCAGGCATATGAAAAGGTGAAGGACGTCAACGTGCAATTTGGTAAGTGTGAAAAATAGCACCCGACACAAAACAACTGGAAGAAAAGGTTAGTGTTTTTTAACCTGCCATATTGGAGGGAGCTTGATGTAAGACACTGCATTGATGTAATGCATGTGGAGAAGAATGTGTGCGACAGTTTAGTTGGTACACTCTTAAACATACCCGGGAAGACTAAGGATGGCCTAAACTCGCGTATGGACTTAGAGTTGATGGGTATACGTCAGGATTTGCATCCACAATCAAAGGGCAAAAGAACATATTTACCTCCAGCATGTCATACGTTATCCAGAAAAGAAAAGCAAAGTCTGTGTGAATCGTTACGAAGTGTGAAAGTTCCGTCTGGTTATGGCTCCAACATCAAGTCTTGTGTTTCCATGAAAGATTTGAAGTTAGTTGGGTTGAAGTCTCACGATTGTCACATGTTGATGCAGCAGTTTCTGCCTATCGCCATTCGTGACATTCTTCCTAAAAATGTGAGAAATGTCATAACAAGGTTGTGTATGTTTTTCAATTCCATATGTTGCAAGGTAATCGTGCCCGGCGAATTGGATGTGTTGGAACAGGAAGCATCACTTATATTATGTCAGCTTGAAATGTATTTCCCGCCCTCTTTTTTTGACATAATGGTCCACTTAATCATCCATTTGGTGAGAGAGGTCCGTTGGTATGGTCCAGTGTTCTTACGGTGGATGTATCCCGTTGAGCGATATATGAAGATATTGAAAGGGTATATGAAGAACCAACGTCGTCCCGAAGCTTCAATTGTGGAAAGATATATTACAGAGGAAGCAATTGAGTTTTGCACTGAATACATGTCACATGCTGCAAGCATTGGTATTCCAACGACTCGTCATGAAGGGAGATTGGATGGGAAAGGAACGATTGGAAAAAAAGTGAAGAGCATGCCACGTGCTGATGTCCTTCAGGCACACTTGTATATTTTAAACAACACGGACGACGTGCAACCGTATCTAGCCACACACAAGGAGCTAGTTACATCGACTAGCACAGGGCCCGAACTTTGATGTCCTCACCTTTTGTGGGTATGACATAAACAACTATTCGTTTTATACAAAGACACAGGATGAAAAGAGTACAAATCAAAACAGTGGAGTGATGGTTGTGGCTCAGTCAATGCATTTCTCAACTGCAAAGGACAACAACCCTGTGATGGCCGAGTCATGCTACTTTGGTGTGATTGAAGATATATGGGAAGTTGATTACGGTCCCTTCACTGTTCCTGTGTTTAAATGCAAATGGGTTGACAATAATAACGGTGTCACAACTGATGATTTAGGAGTTACGTTGGTGGACCTCAACAAGATAGGGCATAAGGACGAACCATTCATAATGGCAACGCAGGTGAAACAAGTTTTTTATGTGGCTGACCCAGCTGACAAACGGTGGTCAATTGTTATCCAAGGTAGACACATTGGAGACCCCAATGTTGATATTGTGGACATTCCATCAACTACAACACGTATTCCAACATCTATCATAGAACATGACATAGATGATATAGTTGCCAGTCGTCATGACCACCATGAGGGCTTGTGGGAAAATATTTCATCTTAATAGGGTATTAATCTTGTTGGTGAGACATTGAATTACATGTTATATTAGTTATTCGTTGTTTTAAATGTTATATTAAATATTTGACAGTTTTTTTCCTTGTTTGGACAGATACTCATGGCTGACCAGGATGGACGATCCAGGTTCGACTCACAGGCCAGTGGTTCCTCTGCTCGGAAGAGTAGAGGTGTTACCCGGATGCCAGACGTCGCACGTAGGCGTCACCGGGGAGAGAGGATAGTTGTTGAGATGGATGTCAACACCGGTAGATTTAGTGGACCGCATGCCACGAAGTTGAGCAGTTATCTGGGGGTTGTGGTACGGTCGAAGGTGTCCATCATTATCCCCGACTGGGATAGTGTCGAGGAGGTGGTGAAGAACCAGCTATGGAGTGATGTTCTGGTAACTTAGATATTATTTAAGTTTTATTTTAGTGTATTATTTCATGTAACTCTTAATAAGGACTCCGTTATGGACTAACTCCTTTCATGTAGGATTCTTTTGACATACCATCTTCCGACATAGCGAGGAGGAAGGTCCTCGGTATCATGGCTGAGCGATGGAGGTCGTTCAAATCCATACTCACCACGAGGTATATTGAACTTTAAATTCTTAATCAACGCTTCACCAAATTGTACCAATCCTTAGTTTTAATGTACCTTTCATTGTAGGTATGTATTCGGGGACGACCAAGGAAAGTTCCCTGGAGAGAAATATCTATTCATCGATCAGGAGACCTGGGATGCTTTTGTTGCATCTAGACATTCTGCCGAGTTTCAGGTACATTGGTTTTTAGATGATTAAATTATGTATAATTTATACGGCTAACTGTGAATATTTTTTTTCTTGTTGTAGGAGACCAGAAAGAAAGCCAAGGAGACTAGGAAGCTAAATGACTGCCCACACACACTGTCACGTGGGGGTTACCATAGGTTGGAGGAGCGGCTGGCACAGGAGAGGCTGAGTCAGTGTCAGACTGACACTGGTATTGTGGATCCCCCTTCCCTACCTGCACGCCATGACAAATGGAAGCGGGCTAGGATCAAGAAGAGTGGGGAATACACTTCCTCACAGGCTCAGGAGGTTGCCTCACGGATAGTAAGTATTCCCCTTTATATCAGTGTCTGTTTTTCAGTTTACGTGAAGGAAGTGAATACTAACTTGTTTGGTTTTAGGATTCCTTGGTTGAGCAATCAACCCAAGGGTCTTTCGTAGCCCATGTACGGGAGGATATTTTGACTACCGCCATCGGCAGGCCAGAGCACCCAGGAAGAGTGCGTGCTATTGGTCGAGGTGTAGGTAAGTGCTAACTAACTCTATGCCTTCATTTTGTTATCTGTTAAACAATTATGGGCTAATCATTCACATTTCATAGGCCTCCGCGCCTATTACGGTGCTCCTGACCCTGCCTCATCCCTTGAGCAAATGATGGAGCAAAAGGTGGCTGTTGTGAAGGCTGAGTACCAGGAGGAGATATCTAGGCTCCACCAGGAGATGGCCCGATTCAGGGAAGAGATGAAGGCCTCACTCAGCCACCACCAGGAGACTACTACACCAGCCAGCGACCCACAGGTTAGATTCTTTATTTAATTTCCTCAATTTTATTGTTTGTAATCACTTTATTTCATTATTGAATAACTTCTGCTTGATGTGTAAATATATAGGTACGGAAGGTTAGCACTAAGGGGTCGTGCGCTGCGGCTGACCCTGACGATGACGGGGTCGAGCCACCAGACACCCGTCAATGTGACCTGTTCATTGACGGGTCGGAGGAGCCAGTTGCCACTGGTATGGTGTACAACTTAGGCCCTATGGTTCACCATCAGACATTACCTGATGGTATGTCCAGGGTCTCGGTTGTGCTCGTCCTCGAGGAGGATGCTGCTGTGCCAGTGGCAACTCAGGAGGTGAAGACCGTCGGTCAGGCGGTGAGCCACTTTCTGATGTGGCCCAACAGACTTCTGGTGATTGCCCCTGGACAGGTAAAAACCCTAAACACTAACTAGCTTTATTTCCTTGTCAATTATGGTACAAAATGTGATGGTTGTCAATTGTTCAACAGGAACAGACATTGAAGAAGCCAGACCCGGCCAAGGATCCCATCCGGATGCTATGGCGCATCGGGTATGAGCAAGCAGACGACACTGTTCAGGTCCCATGGCAGCCACTAGTGTTCGGCCGTCCCAGTGATTTTCCAGTTTACGTTACAAATTCTGACATTTGTGACATTATTTCAGGGACGTCGATGCTGAACGGCTCCATCTTTCAGTTGTGGGAGCTGTAAGTATATCCTTGTTTTGTCCAATTTTTTCATTATACAAGTTATTCGTCGCTAACCATGTCTTAACTTATTTAGGTTTCTGGCAAAACTCTGTGTGGACTTGGGTTTCCAAGGAACTTACGGTTTCTTAGAGCCCTCTCTCATACAGAGGCAAGGAAACACCTCGTAGAAAACCCAGACATACATCCAGAATTGGATGTTTGAGTCTGGGAAGCCTATATACATGGACCCCTATCATAAAGGGTAATATTCTATTCCATAATTATTGTCATGAATTTTTGCATTTTGAAGTCTCACTTATCACTGGTAACTGCAGGGCTCACTGGACGCTTCTGGTGATCTGTCCGAAGGACTATCTTGCTCTGTACTTTGATAGTTTGCATCGGACAGCTCCACAAGACCTGAAAGATATAGTAGACCGGTAAGTTCATCCCTAAAAAATAACCACAAATTCGATTACATCATATACAATTCTAACTTATCTTGTGTTTTGTTTGACGTAGGGCGGTGGTTGGATACAATCTACTGATTGGAAACAAGCCCAAAGGAAAAACAGTTGTATAGGTGTACCCAAAAGTAAGTCAATCGTATTCATTCAAATCTTCAGTACATATTTTTTAAGTTGCGAATTCACTTATTCTATACTATATGTCCATTGTAGTCTTACAGGCAGAAGGGTACCTACGAGTGTGGCTATTTCGTCATGCACACTATGCTGACCATTGTCCAACATCATTTAGTAGATGGATGGACAGAGGTAAGTCTCATCATTTGGACTACTTTTCTACCAATTTCATCAATTTCATGTAATAAATAAAGCTTTTGTTCTAATTGTTTTGTGCATTGTTTGCAGTACTTTAATGACCGGTTATTTTTCCCAAAGGAACTTGTAGATGATGTTAGAAGGCAATGGGCCTCACACTTCATTGAAGTTAGGCAAAGCTAGATATAGGATCTTTATTCTTTTATATATGTATCTAGTAGGATTTAGGGTTTACTTTTATTAGATTACATTCAACTTAATTGTATATACTTTCATTTTTTAGGTTGTTATGAATTGATATAGAAAATAAATTGTTATATATATACATACCATTCTTTTGATATAGTGTTGCTGTGGCATACTGTATACTGTATTGATTGTCTGAATACAGGGTTGGAAAACGATAAAACAGAATCCATTTAAAAAAAAACCTCAGTATTTATTCACGGTTATGGCAACAACCGTGAATATAGACTATATTTATCCACGGTTACTACCATAACTGTGGATATAGATATATTTTATCCACGGTTGTCCATCATAACCGTGAATATAAGTATTAAAAGGTTTCAGTTACAAACTACTTATATTCACGGTTATGATGGACAACCGTGGATAAAATATATCTATATCCACGGTTGTCCATCATAACCGTGAATATAAGTGGATGTAACTGACACCTTTCAGTTCTTATATTCACGGTTGTGATATAAATAGTAAGTTATATTCACAGTTGTTCTTAACCGTGGTTAGATGTGATTTATTACCACGGTTGTTAACCGTGGTTAAAGACCATCATCTACTACCACGGATGCAACAACCACGGTTCTATAACCGTGAATAAAGGCCTTTTTTAACTGTGATTATATCCATTTTTTCCACTAGTGTTTATTCTAAACTCTTTCCTTTACAACCAAAAACTTAATATCAATGAATTTTGACTTGGTTGTACTACTATTGTTATTGGAATAAATAACTGATGAGTTATTATCAAAATAGATCTTCAATGGTCTTTCAATGCCATCAACCACACGTAAATTAGTGATAAAATTTCGCAGTCATATACCATGGTTGGATGCCTCAAAACAAGCAATAAAATCTGTAGCCATGGTTGAAAAAGCTATAATAGTCTGTTTAACAGACTTCCAAGAGATAGCTCCTCCAGCCAACATAAAAATATATCCTGATGTTGAGCGTTTGCTGTCTTGACATCTAGCAAAATCAGAGTCAGAGTACCTAATGATCTCCAAATTGACTGACTTTTGAAAAGTGAGCATATATCCTTTTGTTCTGTTCAAGTAGCGCATTACACGCTTTACTGCCTTCCAATGCTGCATCCCGGGATTACTTAAGTATCTGCCCAAAACTCCCACTACAAATTCAATATCGGGACGAGTAAAAACTTGAGCGTATATGACTTCCCACAGCTGAAGCATAGGGGATATTTATTTCAAGATCATTATTAGGACACTGTTTGAGGCTAAATTTGTCTCCCTTAGCTATCAGGGTATCTCCTGGTTTACAATCTTTCATGCCAAATCTCTATAAAATTTTATCGATATAGCTCTCTTGTGATAACCTTAAGATACTAAGAGAACAATCTCTTAGTATTTCAATACCTAATACAAAAGAGACTCCACCAAGATCTTTCATTTCAAAATTCTTTGTTAAAAATTTCTTGGTTTCGTGCAATAAGCCTATATCACTACTAGCAAGCACTATATCATCGACATATAACACCAAGAATATATATTTACTGCCATTAAATTTATGATAAACACAATCATCAACTACATTTGCCTCAAAACCATATGAGGTAATGATTTGACGAAATTTGTGATACCATTGACAGGAAGATTGTTTGAGATCATAGATGGATTTCTTTAATTTGTATACCATAGAATTTGAGTCACCAATCACAAAATTTTCTGGTTGCAACATGTAAATTGTTTCTTCTACGTCACCATTTAGAAATGTGGTTTTAACATCCATCTAATGGAGCTCTAGGTTATAATGAGCTACAAGTGCCATCATTGTCCTAAAAGAATCCTTCGAAGACACTGGAGAGAAGGTTTCTTTGTAGTTGATGCCTTCTTTTTTGAGTGAGGCCTTTAGCAACTAAACGGGCCTTATATCTCTCAACATTACCCTTTGAATCCCTCTTGGTTTAAAATATCCATTTGCAACCAATGGGTTTCACACCTTTAGGTAATTCAATAAGATCCCAACATTATTGTCTTGCATAGACTTCATCTCATCCTTCATAGCATCAATCCACTTTTGAGAGTTAGAACTTTACATAGCTTGATAGAAATTGAGTGGATCATTTTCTGTTAAACCAATGTTATCCTCATGTTCTTGAAGAAACATAACATAATTATCTAGAATTGCACTTCTTCTTTCTCTAGTGGATCTTCTTAATGGCACTTCTTGAGGTTGTTGAGCTTGCTCTATAGGTTCTTGAGGGAGAACCTCATTGTTGTCTTGTGCTGGGACAATGTTAGGAATAACTCTATTATTGTCCTCTATTACTGGAGTAGATACTGGAATAGTAATAGGCATGAGAACTGGGTCATGGTTAAAAACTAGTTCTTCCTCAAAGACAACATTCCTTATGTTCTCTTCTTTCCCAAACTCAACATCCTCAAGGAATCTTGCATTCCGAGTCTCAAAAGTTGATTTGGTAGTAGGATTGTAAAATTTATAGCCCCGAGAACGTTCAGGATAACCAATAAAATAACAACTAACAATCTTTGATTCCAGCTTGCTTTCATGCGGTTTGTAAGGACGCGCCTCAGCTGGATAACCCCAAATATGTAAATATTTTAAACTTGGCTTTTTACCAGTCCATAGCTCATAAGGAGTTTTGTTAACTACTTTACTTGGCACCCTGTTTAGGATGTAAACCGTAGTCTTAAGCGCTTCTCCCCATAATGACTCTGGCAAAGAAGAATGACCAATCATACTTCTCACCATACCCTTAAGAGTCTTATTTCTACGTTCTACAACACCATTCATGCTTGGTTTCCCAGGCATAGTATACTGATGAACGATGCCATATTCTTATAGGAAAAGCGCAAAAGATCCTGGATGTTGTTCACCTGATCCATCATATCTACCATAATATTCACCTCCATGTTCAAATTTGATAGCCTTAATTTTCTTTCCAAGTTGAAGTTCAACCTCAACTTTGAAAGTTTTGAAAACGCCTAGGGATTGAGACTTCTCATGAATTAAAAATAGGTAGCCATACCTTGAATAGTCATCTATGAACATAATGAAATATTGTTGTCTATTCCATGATATCATAGGGAATGATCCACAAATATCTGTGTGAATTAATTCTAAAATGTCCTTAGCCCTTTCAGTACCTAATTTTTTAGAGTTTGTTTGTGTGCATTCAATGCATAACTCAAACTTTGATAAGTCTAAGGGTCCAAGAATCTCATCCGACACAAGCCTCTAAATTCTCTATTTAGAGATATGGCCTAAACACTTATGTCATAAAGTGGCTGAGTTCTCATTTAATTTACATTTTGTTCCTCGTGAACTAATTTGTAGTATTTCATTATGAGAGGCAATAACATCAAGCATATATAGATTATCAATCAAACAACCAGAACCAATAATATTTGAATTTTGATAGAGACTAAATTTATTATTTCTAAATGAACATAAAAAACCAAATCTGTCCAAATTAGAAATAGAAATTAAATTTCACCTAAAAGACGGTATGACAAAAGTCTCAAATAAATCCAAATGAAATCCAGTTTTTAAATGTAATCTAAAAGTTCCAATATCCTCCACCGTAACTTTATTGTCATCGCCCACATTGATAAATCTTTCATTATCACTTGGCGGTCGACTCCAAAGGCAACCCTGCATGGATATGCTAATGTGAGTGGTAGCACTAGAATCTACCCACCAAGTATCATGAGGTACAAAAGCTAAATTAACTTCAGAACAAACAAAAGAGAGAAAATTACCTTTCTTTACACGCCAGGAGGCGTATTTGGAACACTCTTTCTTTATGTGTCCAGACTTCTTACAAAAGAAGCAATTAGATGTTTTCTCGTTATTTTTAACTTTCTTTTATTGGGAAGTCCCTCCTACAGCATCCTCATTATTCTTTCTCTTTCTATTTTGAGAATTTGAGGCCAAATAAGCACTTTCAGTTTTGTCCCTTTGTTGCCTTTCCTCCTCTTACACACAGTGAGAAATGATCACATTCAAGGTCCATTTATCCTTTTGAGTATTATAACTCACCTTGAACTGTCCAAAGTGTGCAGGAAGAGAAATCAAAATTAAGTGCACGAGCAAGTCATCAGACAGCTCTAACTTTAGTGCTTTCAGTTTTGATGCAAGATTAGACATTTCCATAATGTACTCCCTTATATTTCTTGTTCCTTTGTATCTTATAGAGCTTGGCAAGCAAACTGCTTGCATCAGCCTTCTCATTACTAGTTAAATATTTTTCAATAGCATCAAGGAAACCTTTGGCACTCTCGGTCTCAGAAATAGAGCCTTGAAAAACTTCTAGAACAGATTGCTTCATGATCATTAGACACATTCAGTTTGAGTGTTCCTACTTTTCAACCTTATCCACTTCTGGATTTGCCAGAGTTGAAATGGGTTTCACAACCCAAAGCGCCAGATCAAGATCCATGCAGCCAAGAATTATCTCAACTGCTTCCTTCCAGACCTTGAAGTTTGTCCCATTAAGCAAAGGGATACAATTAATTTGAGCAGACAAGTTAACAGCACTAGCAACAGCAACTGAAAAAAAATATTTATATGTAGATATGAATAAAATAAGTATTAAATAAATGAAATATGCAGATAATTCTCATGATAGACCTATTACAAGATACCGAGCACAACATTAATTTTTAGTCTTTGGACTAGCAAATCAATTTGTAATTGGTACCTTTAATGTAACGATCAAATATTGATAATTGATTCTGTCAAATAATAGCCTTTCTTTGGACCGACTATTACTCACATGATTTTAACTTTATTATTATCATATATTTATCATCACAGGCATGTTATTATTTGGCCAGATTATATCTTCCTTTGGGATGAGTACAAAATGCATAAATAGTCTCATGTAATCAGCTTTTGTAATTTTAATTAAATTAATTTCTATAACAGTGATTGCTTTGACAATAATAATTAATCTAATTTAAAAAATTACTAGTGTTGCCCTTCCTCACATTGGGTGGTTATTCTAAATTACTAAAAGGCCACCAGAGTTCAGACTCTACCCATGATGTTGACCACAACGATAGGAAATCTACCAGGTGTGGGCATCATGAGAAAGTCACACTCTAGCTGAGGCTCTCACGATGTCAGACGGAGACGAATGTCCCAAATGACATGGCTATGCAACCTCCACTAAACTTAAGGTTTATTCAAACCCCTGGGTGTAGGGTCCCACTCAAAGTATGTGAAGGGACATAAATTAATAATTAATTAGAGTCTTTTATCTGCTTGAATTTTTATTCAAATCAAAATATAATGACCAAATCAAAAATTACCATATATATATAACCTTATTTAATATATATATATTTTAACAACATTTCAAAACTGTGTTTGAATATGTGTTTCAGGTTATATGATTTTGATAATGACAAAACAATTGTGGAATCATGACAAAGAATATAAGATTCATGAAGTATTGTTACAAAGGATGAAAATAGAGAAGAATCAACAAGCCAAGCATCAGTACGTATGCTAATCGATTAGAAGGTCCTATCTAGTCGACTACAGAGCTTCTGTCCAACACTTAATCGATTACATCATCAAGCCTAATCGATTATTGAGGTTCTGTTTGTCATCAAATCGATTGCACTAAGTCATCTAGTCGATTATGAAGCTTCTATTTGTTACATAATCGACTACAACTAGAAGGCCAATCGATTACCAAACTGGGAAAAAGGATAAAATGCATCAGGTACAATGCCTAATCGACTACCGGGCAGTCCCAATCGATTACCTAAGTTCTATGAAGATTACTAATCGATTACAACCAAGCCACAATCGATTACCAAGTCTCTGTTTGCTTCAAAATCGATTGTAAACCAAGTCACAATCGATTACCATGCTACGTAACAGAATTAAATGCATCAGGTGTAACTTACAATCGATTAAATGGCATACACAATCGATTAGCCAATCTCTGTCTTCAAGCTAATCGATTACATTAAAAAGCCTAATCGATTATGTGACTAATTACACTGAAGAATTCGAAGAGTAATCGATTACAGTAATGCCTGACAGTGGAAAAAGTGGTTTTTAGTGCAAAAACAGCTCATCTATCCATCACAATTCAAACACCCATGTTGTGCAAATGGCTCTAAAGACTTTAGGGCTCTTCTCCAAGGCCTATAAATGCAACACTCATTCAAGCTATCAAACATATCAAAGGGGAATCATTCATAGCTTACATTTGTGCCTTGTGAGTCCATTTCTTTGTTTCTGAAACTTTGAGCTTACATTTGTATATCCTCTCTTCTTGTTGAGAGTTAGAACTTGAGAGCTTATACTTGTATATCTACTCTATTAAGAGAGTTAATTGATTGTAAACCAAACACCAGAACACCAAGATTTTCACTCTAGGTTGAGTGGTCATAAAGGTTAGGGTTCAACCTTTGGGTATTAAGAGTTTGAGAGATTGGGTGGGTTGCCCTTGTGCTAGTGAGGATTGAGTTCTTGAGTGTAGGACACTAGGAAGCTGCAATTTCTCATAGCTTGTATCTCTAAACTTCAATAGTAGAAATCCTTCAAGTGGGTTGCTTGAAGGCGAGACGTACACCAGGTTGGTAGAACTCATTAAATTGGTTTGTATTTCTCTTTACCTTGAACTCTTTATACAACTGTGCATATAAACTGTTTGCTGAAATGCCTGAGCTGAATGTTTGAATTGGAGTTGTTGTTCAAGTAGAAACTTAACTCTGCATGCCAAGTGTTTGGTAATTTGCTTGAATCAATATTTGGTGAAGTTCTTAATAACTGGAATTTGTTATAAATTGCCAAGTATCTAGAACATTATTTGTTATCAACTCTTGTGTGATACTTACTTGATTGCTATCACTTATCTCATGCACACAAGTTGTTTGATAAATTGAATGAGCTAAATCTTTGTAGGAAACATTATATTTTTTATGAAACAAATTTAAGTACACCAACTGATTGATAAATTGCATAAACCAATAACTTTCCTTGTTTATCACACATAAGGCTGAATATTGCCACTACACATCAAGTGTTTCATAGTGTGATATGTTCATAAAAGTTATTGTCTTTTCATCATTGCATTATTTATATATTACTAACGATTTTCAAGGGGATTCTGCGTGAAAGTTTGAAACACTCAATTCACCCCCCCTCTTGAGTGTTGAGGCCTTGACTAACAAGTGGTATCAGAGCTTGACTCTTGCCACAAGGCTTAACAGCTACAGGAGATCAAGATGGCCTCCACTTCATATGATGCATTTCTGGAAAATGGTACACTAAATAGACCTCCAATCTTTAATGGCAAAGACTATGCTATTTGGAAAGAAAGGATGAAAATCTTTGTCCAATCTTATGACCTAAAAGTATGGAATGCTATTCAATTTGGTCCTTTCATTCCTAAATATATTGTTAATAATGTAGAGTGTATAAAGCCCATGAACTCATGAACTAGTGAAGAGGAAAGAAAGGTACAATTAAATCTTAAAGCGAAAATCCTTATAACATTAGCATTAGAATCTAATGAAGTTTCTAGAGTTATTAATTGTGTTAATGCTAAAAAAATATGGGAAATTCTTGAAGAAATTTATGAAAATACTAATGATGATAAAGATGCAAGGATTAGTACTCTCTTTAGTCAAAATGAAGGCTTTGAAATAAGTCTGGAAGAAGAGATCAACGAATCAGAAGAAGAAATTGCATGTCTAATGACAAAGCACTCCCAAGATGATGAGGTATGCTCTTTAAATGCATTTAGCGATAATGACGATGATGAAATTGACAAAGATGAATTGTTAGAAGCATTTGGACAATTGCATGACAAATTTATGTCAATTTCAAAGAAGTATGCATGTTCAAAACAAACCATTTTGAAGCTTGAAAATGATTTGCATAATGCTCACATTGAAAGGAAAAGTCATAGAGTTCAAAATGATGGATTAATAGCTTCAAGTGTCACTCCTAGGAGTTGTAATGGAGATAAAGAATGCATGCTTGTTGATAAATGTATGCTTCTTAAAAAGGAAGCACTTAGGAAGCTCATAAATAGTAAAAAATATCTAAGTGCAACTCTTGAAGATCAAGAGCATACTCTAGATATAAGTATAAAAGGTCATTGTAAGAATCCCTTTTCTATTTATAAGGAAAAATCCAAACCCATTCTAAGATGTACAAACCATGAAAGAAAGAGGCATTCAATGTCTAACTATTTTAAAAGGAGACACATAGAACATAATAGGAGTCATTACAAGTCTAAAGTTCCTTACTCTTTGGATGCAACATGTCTTTATTGTGGTACATATGGTCATATATCATCTAATTGCTTTATAAAGAAATCCCGTCAAAAGCGTACAAGAAAGGTATGGATTCCGAAAACAAACTTGAAATCCTAAACTAACAAGGAAGGACCCAACTCTCAAAGGGTACCTTAAAATTTTGAAATCTTGTAGGCAAACTTCAAAGCAATAACTTCTCATTGATGGATGACCAAAACTCATGGTCTAAGGAGATATCAAGTATCTTAATCTCCACTCCAAAAGACAAAGGAGAATAATAAAACAAGCCAAGATTATGATGACTCATCATACATCTAAAAGGTGAAAGCATCCCATGATTTAAGGCTAACAAAAATCCTTGAGAAAGGAAATTTATGGTTTTGTAGGTGATCCGGTCTTGATACCGGTATCCATTCTACAAGATATATTTCAACGTCATTGACCATTTGATAACGTGCAACCGGTGTCATCGGTATACATCCGGACTCTAATTCCACGTCAGGCGTTCTCCTAGCACCGGTTAGTCCGGATAACACCATGACCCTGGATGACATACACGTCACCATACAGAAGACAAAGGGCATTGCTACAGGGACGAGTATAAAGATTCTATTCCCCACACTACGAGCCAAAATCTGCTCACGGGAATGATCAACTTGTCCCCTAAGTCCAGCTCATGCTCCCTACGCTTAATATAAAATAGCCACTTGACTCAATCATACTGGCAAGTGCATAATAAAATAATAATTTATAATATTATTAGAGAATAGTGGTTCTCCACTAACGAGTCCTCGTATATCGAGCCAATCAGGTATAAAAATTCTCTTCATCAATGGAGAGAGGGATCTTTGACTTATTCAACTCATAATTGTTGTCTAAAATACATTCCTCACTTAGAATATTATCACTGACTTGAGCGTCGGAGAATCTTCACAGGTGACACCACCTTTCGCCCATATCAACGTGTGAGGACGGTCTGAAGGACCTCCAGGACGCCTAATCTGCTCTCTTCATACAGAGACATCGGATACATAAACCAGATACTCACATAACCGGTCTTTAGAAACAGAATCTTCTTACTATTTGTGATTGACCCGACACCGGATCTCTTGACCCCGGTTCATGATAGATCAGTAGGTATCACTCAAGGTAAGGAGATAAACAAGAAAGCTTAAATGTGACTCATACAAACTGGATTGCACCAAGACAAAATCCAATGGACAACACTAAAGGTGATACAACAAAAAGGTGCAAGTACTTATCATATAATTAATGTTAATGCTCATTCTTGATGAATCTTAATGTGTGAAAATCTAACTTTGATTTGATATGTGATATTTGAGTTTGAGCATGAATGATATGAAGTTTTGAGATGGATGAACAAATAATCTTAGGACCTCTTAAACTCATGAAAACCTTAGGATCAATGATGTATATACATAGTGATTGATGATTAAGTAATGATTGATGACGAGTTTGATGAATGATTGTTTGAATAATGAAAAACTTGAGGGTAAAGTTAATTGTGCATAAACATGTATGAATTTTTTATAATGTTTAAACATTGATGATGCACGAACTCGTGATTAAATATGAATTCTTGATGATGTATCAATCATTGAAAAAGAGGTATAATGTTTTAACAAGTGGTATGTCATATAATTTTCCTAACAAGCAAGTATCTTTTCATAACAAGTGGCATTGAACTTCTTATCAAGAAAATATTATGACAAGTTGATAATGACAAATGTTACAATTGCTTTAAGTTAGGACTATGTTATGCTTCTATGACTTATAAAGCTGTCAATCTTAGGCAAGATGTTTCTATGATTTTTGATAATTCCTAAGAGAAAGCATGTATGCCCTATGTGTGCTATAACTAGTGATTGCCTAGACTTAAAACTCATAGCATCATAGGCATGAATAAAAGAGATTAATTGATATCAAGAGCTTAAATTGGAAAATCAATCAAGTGGTATCATACATGACATCAAGATAACAAGTGGTATGACATATATGAGTACATGACTTGCATTCTGCATTTACAGCTACACTATACCATGATATAATTCTGTGACTTATCTTTAAATGTTGTAAATGATCTATGCCAAATGTATTCTTGTTAGTCCTCAAATTTACAATAAAATCTTTAATAAATATTTTGTAAAAAGAATAAAAATTTGTTTAATTTGTTAGAAATTTAGGTTTTAAATTCAATAAATGGATATTGTTGGAAATAATCTGGCCTTGATCAATTTTCTCTAGTTTTGCAGTGAAAATGTGAAGAATTTAAAGAGAAAATTGAAAAACTGGAAAGATGACGCGTAACATCAACACCACGCGTAGCGTGGGGATTTCTGATGCTGACGCTACGCGTCACACCCACGCGTAGCGTCACGAGCTGCATGGACACCACTGACAAGTGGTCAAGCACTCAGCTAGTGACCCCCCATTACCCACAAGTGTCCAAGCTGAACTGGGGGACAAGGCACACCTGTCTGGGCATGATTAATTAAAATAATTACATAATCATGGCCACTTCGAGCTGTTTAATGGAAGCTGAATCAGGGACCTGACGCGTAGCGTCAGGCTGGCGCGTAGTGTCAGGACCCTTCTTCAGCCCTATAAATAGGGCCATTCTCCACACTTCCAAGGCGTCCAATTTTGAAGTTTAGCCTTTCTTTTCTCTCTTTTCACTCGAGTTTGAGTGTTCTTCTTTGTGTTTGTAAGATTGGAGTGATTTCTAGATACTTGAGAGTGTTGTGTTGTAGTGTGAGTTCTTGTATTGTGAAGTGTTTTCAAGCCTTCTAGATAATCGATTACTCACTCTGCCTAATCGATTGCCAAGTTTCTATTTTTAACGTAATCGATTACACATGAGGTACAATCGATTAGAATACCTGACGATTCAAATTCTGAAGGGGCATAATCGATTATGAGTAACCCCGTAATCGATTACAAGCGTATCAGAAGCGTGAATTTAATAGCACAATCTGTGTGTGCCTCTTTTGCCCAATCTATATCACTCCTCTAAACCTTATTTTTTACTTCTAAACCCTATAAATACCCCATTCTTCACCTCTTCTACCTCACACCTTCAATCCTCCTCCTTCTTCCAATCTCTTCAATTTCTCCAAACTTCTTCATCTTCTCTTTCTCACCATGTCTTCCTCAAGGAATGTGAAAAAAGCTAGGTCTTCTATGGCCCAAACCAATAACCCCCTTGATTTTTCAAGGTTCTTCACAAGTCCTAGAGACCTCTAAAACTTTATTCAAAATTTTTTTGAAAAGGATATCATCTCCCCTCACTTTATAAATGTTGAAGTCTTTGATCATCCCAGTTTTACCTTCACTCAATCCCTTCACCACTATAATCTTCTCCCCTTTCTCACTCTCAAGGAAGAAGTCTACTACCTGGAACTCATGCGAGTCTTCTTCTGCAATCTCAAACTTATGGATGGAACCCTTGAAGCAAGAGTCAAAAATATGACTCTCAAGATAACGAATGAGCAACTTGCGAAAATTACTCAACTCCCTCTCTCAACTGCTGAATTTACCAGTGGGAATCCGGAAGATGAATAGGACTTCAATGCTATCTCCGCTCGCCAATCCCTTTGGAAAGCTGACCGTCCTCGCAGCAACCACAAACTGGTAGGCCATCTCACTATCAGTAACCATCTTCTTCACTTCTACTTGGTTAAACTTTTGGTCCCTTGTGGTGGAAATTATGCCTTAGTTGAAGAGGATGATGTACTCTTGATGTAGGTAATGCAAAATGAAAAGGAGATTAACTAGATTCAGCTCCTAAAATTACATATGCTCAAGGCCAAGGAGCAACAAAAGCTTCCATATGCTATCCTCCTCACTAAGATCTTTAAAAGTTATGGTGTGGACCTTGCCGGGGAGCTTTCTGAGAAGGTACCTCCAAAGGCATGCATTGGCACCCATCATCTTACCAAGATGGGCATAATCTATGTCAATGGAGCCTGGCTTTCCAAGATGCCCTTAAAGAATTTCAAATGACCGACCAACAACATTTTGAGCTTATAGAGCAGCGCTATGAGGAGCTTTCAAACAAAATCTCTGAAATGCACTTTTTCAATCCCAATAATTAGATTTCCCTTGTTTTGTTATGTTTTGTTTCCATTCTGCACTTTATTATGGTTATTTTCAATTCTCTGCACTTTCATTATGTACCCTTCTTTTATGAATGAATAAAGTTTATCTTTCAAATTAACTCTCTGTTTTACCTTACTTTATTTGCTTTTGATGATTACAAAGGGGGAGAAATTAGTGTTCATCTATTGATAATAATGATAAACAAATGGTATGATAAACAAGTGGTTAAATAACAAGTGGTTAACATATTGATTCTCAATCTAATTAGCTTTAATTCTATAATAACAAGTGGTTAATAACTGGTTCTAAAATCAAAACAACAAGAAATGTATGCATAAACTCCTTAAGAAAGGGGGAGAAAATTCTACCTTGACTAACACCCTCATGAGATGAACATTGTTTATCATCATCAAAAAGGGGGAGAATGTGTTTGAATATGTATTTCAGATTATATGATTTTGATAATGACAAAGCAATTGTGGAATCATGACAAAGAATATAAGATTCATGACGTATTGTTACAAAGGATGAAAACAGAGAAGAATCAACAAGCCAAGCATCAGTACGTATGCTAATTGATTAAAAGGTCCTATCTAGTCGACTACAGAGCTTCTGTCCAACACCTAATCGATTACATCATCAAGCCTAATCGATTATTGAGGTTCTATTTGTCATCAAATCGATTGCACCAAGTCATCTAATCGATTATGAAGCTTCTGTTTGTTACATAATCGACTACAACAAGAAGGCCAATCGATTACCAAACTGGGAAAAAGGATAAAATACATCAGGTATAATGCCTAATCGACTACCAGGCAGTCCCAATCGATTACCTAAGTTATGTGAAGATTACTAATCGATTGCAACCAAGCCATAATCGATTACCAAGTCTCAGTTTGCTTCAAAATCGATTGTAAACCAAGTCACAATCGATTACCATGCTGCATAACAGAATTAAATGCATCAGGTGTAACTTACAATTAATTACAAGGCATACACAATCGATTAGCCAATCTCTATCTTCAAGCTAATCGATTACATGGAAAAGCCTAATCGATTATGAGACTAATTACACTGAAGAATTCAAAGAGTAATCGATTATAGCTTGAGGCCTAATCGATTACAGTAGTGCCTGACAGTGGAAGAAGTGGTTTTTAGTACAAAAACAGCTCAGCTATCCATCACAATTCAAACACCCATGTTGTGAAAATGGCTCTGAAGACTTTAGAGCTCCTCTCCAAGGCCTATAAATGCAACACTCATTCAAGCTATCAAACATATCAAAGGGGAATCATTCATAGCTTACATTTGTGCCTTGTGAGTCCATTTCTTTGTTTTTGAAACTTTGAGCTTATATTTGTATATCCTCTCTTCTTGTTGAGAGTTAGAACTTGAGAGCTTATACTTGTATATCTACTCTATTAAGAGAGTTAATTGATTGTAAACCAAACACTAAAACACCAAGATTTTTACTCTAGGTTGAGTGGTCACAAAGGTTGGGGTTTAACCTTTGGGTATTGAGAGTTTGAGAGATTGAGTGACTTGCCCTTGTGCTAGTGAGGATTGAGTTCTTAAGTGTGGGACACTAGGAAGCTACAATTGCACATAACTTGTATCTCTAAACTTCAATAGTAGAAATCCTTCAAGTGGGTTGCTTGAAGGCGAGACGTACACCGGGTTGGTGAAACTCGTTAAATTGGTTTGTATTTCTCTTTACCTAGAACTTTTTATACAACTGTACATATAAACTATTTGCTGAAATGCCTGGGTTGAATGTTTGAATTGGAGTTGTTGTTCAAGTAAAAACTTAACTCTGCATGCCAAGTGTTTGATAATTTGCTTGAATCAATATTTGGTGAAGTTCTTAATAACTGGAATTTGCTATAACTTGCCAAGTATCTAGAACATTGTTTGTTATCAACTCTTGTGTGATACTTACTTGATTGCTATCACTTATCTCATGCACACAAGCTGTTTGATAAATTGAATGAGCTAAATCTTTATAGGAAACATCATATTATTGATGAAACAAATTTAAGCACACCAACTGATTGATAAATTGCATAAACCAATAACTTACCTTGTTTATCACACATAAGGATGAATATTGTCACTACACATCAAGTGTTTCATAGTGTGATATATGCATAAAAGTTATTGTCTCTTCATCATTGCATCATTTGTAAATTACTAACCATTTTTAAGGGGATTCCGTGCGAAAGTTTGAAACACTCAATTCACCCCCCCTTGAGTGTTGAGGCCTTGGCTAACAAAAACAAACATTATATATATATATATATATATATATATATATATATATTGAACTGTTCTTTACTGGGGGTGTGAAAGTATGGTTGATGAACAATTCAAAATGTACATGTCATGTCAATCTGGTACAAGGAGATATTTGTATATGTGCTAGTACGGAGTATCTTTATATATTGAGGCGGAATACAATGCACTCTGGGCGGTGTGACAGTCCGCCTGAAGTAACCTCCTTTGCCTTGACACAATTAGTGGTGGTACCTGCAATTATTCTCCGACGCTCAAGTCAGTATTCTGAAATACTGTAAGACTTAGAAAGCAAATCTGAGAGAATTATGCAAGTAAAAGTGTCAGGTTCAGAATTGGGGGGGGATCCCTTATACCTTTTTGCTGAGGTTTATATACCTGTTACTGGTGCTCCATTATTGGTAGGACCCGTTCCTTGATTTCTGGCATAATACAAGAAAGGTAGTGGGTCCCAGTGTCGTTCACGAGCACAATCACTGTAGTGGGTATTTCCACTTGCCTGGAAAGCGTTAATGCTTTATTATTTTATTCATTGTTCCCTTTTATGCGTGACAGCGTGATTCCCATTTTCAACCTCTCAAGACAGAGTCAATCTCGTGCCGGGGTTACAAGTATGGGCTCGCTACGCAGTATGGGAAATTCAATATTCCGCCTGTATTGAGCCTATGGCTTGGCGGAGTAATATGCATTGGAAATACTTTATGCATGTGTATAAGATATTCAATGTTTTCCACCTTGGCAGAGTAATAAGCTTTGGCGGAGTAACGTGACCTGGCGGAGTTACGTGACCTGGCGGGGTTACATGCCATGGCGGTATGTACTCCGTATAAAAGTAATTATAAGGTATTTGAGACGTACTTCTCCTGTTCAAAATGCTGATCTGGCAAAGCATTAAAACCATGCTCTTGGGGACCGGTGTTGGGACCGGATCATATGCCCCCTAGCTTGTTATAGTGACCGGCGGAGTTACTTTAATAAGCTATAACACTTTTAGCTTTTATAGGCATGGGTTTAGGCGGTGTTTGCTAGTTCAGGATTTACGGACAAGTGTTTTCATGCATTTATTGCTTTTGTCATTACTTGCCACGCCTGTCATTAAAGCACCTCGAAACCACGTTTTGCCGCTTCAATATCTCATTGCCACGTATGCCCTCGTAACGATTGCCATTCCAATGATGGGACATAAATGCGTGGGATGGCAGTTGAAATACGTTTTCGAGGTTATTACCATGGGCCTTGGATTTTGAAAATGCGGCCCAAGAAATACCTGCCCTTAGATTCATCTATCGGTTTCAGAATCAAAGGAATCATCAGTGATATTCATCCAATGGCTGTAAACACGTCTTTGAAGTTTTTGGGGTTTCGCTTATTTCCCCCCAAGCCATGCCTATAAATAGGTAAACTCTTGGGAGAGGAAATGTTTTACTTCATCTTCTACCTTGCGTTTTTGTGCTGAAACTGCTTTTGGGACGCTACTTTCTTTCGAGTTGTTTGTTGTTGCAGTTCTTCACTTCTTCAGAAATTTAAGGTAACTCTCTGGTTCCTCTGTTTTCTGTCTTCACTGTTATTGGGTTGGTTTTGTTTTCTTTATATGTGTGTTTGTTGAAACGAGGATGAGAGGAAAAAAGTCAGAGTCGTGCTCTAGGGTTTCTGTTCACCCCATGTTTTCAGATATTGAGAGTGAAGATGAGGCTTTCTATACTGGGAGGGATTCAACATTTTACAGCAGCGTGGAGTGTTTTAGTAATGTTGTACATTCGTTTGTATCAGGAGGTATTTCCCAAATACAAGTGATAACGATGGCAGAATGTCAGAATGTTGTGTTGCATGGGTTGGACTGGGAAAAGATGCTTGAAACTGACCCTTATTGTTGGGTTGAGGAAGATGTTAAAGATGCTTCCTCTCGTCATGCAACAACAAGTGGTGGGGTGATGGAGTTGTCTGTGCCAATCTAGAAGGATGAAAAGTTTGAAAGGAGGTTCATCATCCGTTCGCCGAAGACGTTTGAACGTATATGCCATCGTCCTCAAGATGAACGTACATTATACATGTACGATATTTTGTTTACCCAGCTGGGGGTACGATTTCCGCTGAATAAGTTCTAGATGGGCGTACTCAGATTTCTGGACTGCGCCCCTTCTCAGCTGCACCCTAATGGTTAGGGGATAGTTCGCAGCTTTGAAGTGTTGGCTAAATATCTGGAATTTACGCCTACTGTGGCGTTGTTCTTTGCTTTCTGTCGCATCATGAGGAGGGTGAATGCGAGAACTGGCGGTATGGGTTTTGTAACTCTTCGGGCGGAGCCGAAGATTGTGAACTTTAAGGCGTTTGCTGACTCCGCCAAGGAAGGCGGACTTCACTTCAGAATGAGCTTTGTAAAAGTCTCTGTCAGGAAGAACAAGTCCGTCTTTTGGCGGAGTAAGGAGGGAATTGATAAATTCCCAGTGGCGTGGACCCACGAGCACTTCCTCCTAACCAAACAAGCTTATGAAGTTGAGGAGAGTGCCCTATCAGCTACTTCCGTGGAAGTCCTTCAGACATTGAAGGAGTACAACTCCGTCCATAAGCAGATTTTATGCCGAAGGCTGCTTGGGCGGGATGCTGAGGGATACTTAAGTAATGCTTTATCATTAACAATTCCAATGTTGCTTGAATACTACTCCCGTTGTTTCCTGCAGCTTCTAATTGTATTTATGTATGTTATTTTGCAGGAGAGATCGCTGAATTTCCTGGAATGGAGCGTATCAAGCAAATTCGCATGAGTCACCAGGAAATTAATGCGGAAAATAATGTGCAGCCTAGGAGGAATCTGGCTGCTGCTCTGACAAAAACTCTCCCTTTCCCTGCCTCCACTAACGTAGTGACGTTGGAGGGTGTTGCAGGGTCCTCGACGGTTGAGGTTGAAAGGCGGTCTAAAAAATACCAAGAACCAGAAACTGTTGAGGTGGAGGAAGTGGACCCCCACCCCTTGCAAAAGAGGAAGACCAAGGGCAAGGAGAAGGTTGGGGAAGTGGCAGGGGCATCATCTGATGCTGCCATTGATGTGGAAGAGATTCCAGAGACACTAGATGTGGCTATTACTACTGAGTTGGGCGGTGTGGAGGGAGTTCCTGAAGAAGATGTTATGGGGGAGGAGATGGAGGGAATTCAAGCTTCTCCAGTCCGCCAAGCTGAGAGTCCTGCCCAGGACTTGACTACTCGAGGAACAACAACTTTCTTCATCGACGTTCCAGGGGAGTCATCCAGGCGATCCGTCTTTCTTCCTGCGGCGGGGTCTCGTCTGAACCCTTTTTTGTATTACACAAATGTGGGATCCCGCCAGTCAGAGAGGCGTGATCCGGACTTCATTCTCCGCCCAGACATCGACTTTGAGGAGATTCCAGACGCCGCTGCTGCTGCAAGGTGGCACCTTGCGGAAATTGATGGTTTCCTTGCTTCTATGCCGCGTATCGCTGAGGTTGCTGCGGAGGCTGCAATGTTTCAAGAATCATATCATGATTCTGTCGAAAAAATCCGCAGCTTAGAGCATGATAACGAACAGCTGTCGGAGGTGATCAAGGCCAAAGATAAACATCTTGACACCGCTGATTCTGATATAAAGAAGCTGGAAGAGGAGCTGGCCCGGGTCAGAGCTGACAAGGCCCTTCTGAAAAAGCAAGTCTCGGGTTTGAGAGATCAAAATACAAAACTGGGCGAAGAGGTGGGCGAGCTGACCCGAGTAAAGGCTGACAATGTTCTACTGAAACAAGAAGTTTTAAATCTGAATCAGCAGAACCAAAAACTGGGCGAGGGTGTGAGCGAACTTCAGCAGAGGTTGGTTTCCTTTAAAATTGATAAGACTCTTGCTGAAGACGCCTGGGCGACGGAGTTGGATGTAGCGGCCACTTCATATAGCAACCTTGAAAAACAGGTTGAAGAGCTGCAAGCTGAAAAAGCTATTTCAGATGCCACCAATAAGAGGCTTGATCAGGAGTTGAAAATGACTTTGGATGCAGCTGAGGCGGCAATTGATGATGCCTTCAGCATGGCTATTCGCCAACTCCGTCATCGTAACCCAGGCGTTGCTCTCAACATTGCAGGCATTCATCCTTACTATGAGTTTATCAATGGTGAATTGATGGTGCCTGCTCGGGGGGGTCATGTTCCTGCGCCTAATGCAGAGTATGTTCTGGCGGACTTGCCCCCCTCACAGAGTTTGTCTAAACCCAGTGAGAGTCAGCCCAGCTCCGCCCGCCAAGAAGGAGTGCCACCCGAGCCTTGAGGATTAGCTCCGGAGTTCTTCTCTAATTTTGTTTTTTATAGTTTAATAATATTGCCTTGTTCCAGGATAGGCTCTGGACCCTTATCAATCTTTGACAATATTCAATAAAGTATATTTTCTGTAAATTTATACTTGTTCATACAAACAATGTCTGAGTCCGTTGGATTTATGCCTTGTAAAACGATATTAAGAAGGCAGCGTAATCATTTGAGGACTTAATGAAATACGACTAAGTATAATGAGGCGGAATAACCTCCTTAGGAATTTGGTGAAGTAAAATCAATAATGAGGCGGAATAGCCTCTTAAGAATTTCAATGAAGTAAATTCAATAATGAGGCGGAGTAGCCTCTTAGGAATTTCATTGAAGTAAATTCTGTGAGGAGGCGGAGTAGCCTCTTAAGAATTTCAATGAAGTAAATTCCGTAATGAGGCGGAGTAGCCTCTTAGGAATTTCATTGAAGTAAATTCAATAATGAGGCGTAGTAGCCTCTTAAGAATTTCATTGAAGTAAATTCAATAATGAGGCATAGTAGCCTCTTAAGAATTTCAATGAAGTAAATTCCGTAATGAGGCGGAGTAGCCTCTTAGGAATTTTATTGAAGTAAATTCAATAATGAGGCGTAGTAGCCTCTTAAGAATTTCAATGAAGCACAGTTTTTACAAGTAGTATATTTACTTGAACTTGTCGATAGTGCTTGGGTTTGTTGATTATGTACTCCGTTAAACATTCGCAGTTAGGCGGAGTCAAGTTTTGGATGGAGTGTTCATCCCTTTGAATCTGAATTGGAGTGTATCTCTTGATCATGTGAAAATTGTTGAATCCAGGGTTGGTATGGTGCAGCATATAGCTGTGACACCAATTCTTTCCACAGGAAGCCTGCAGGACCTCGGGGTCGATATGGTGCAGCATATAGCTGTGACACCAATTCTTTCCACAGGAAGCCTGCAGGACCTCGGGGTCAATATGGTGCAGCATATAGCTGTGACACCAATTCTTTCCATAGGAAGCCTGCAGGACCTTGGGGTCGGTATGGTGCAGCATATAGCTGAGACACCAATCCTTTCCCCCCAAGGAGTTTTTTGGACCTTAGGGTCGGTATGGTGCAGCATATAGCTGTGACACCAATCCTTTCCCCCCAAGGAGTTTTTTGGACCTTAGGGTCGGTATGGTGCAGCATATAGCTGTGACACCAATCCTTTCCCCCCAAGGAGTTTTTTGGACCTTAGGGTCGGTATGGTGCAACATATAGCTGTGACACCAATCCTTTCCCCCCAAGGAGTTTTCTGACTCCGTTTGTGAAGCGTTGTTGCATGTTGGATGATCTTTATGGAATAAAGAGTTATGCTTTTATGCTTCAATTGTTGGAGCCGGTGTCTTATCTGCATGGGAACAAGTTCTACCATGGATAATTAACTGAAAATTAGAATAAAGATTGAATGTGGGAAGGCATTTTATTAATGATGGAACTACATAAGGAGCTGAGTTGGGATATGTCTCATCAGAACCTTTTCAAGGAAAGCCCATTTGGGAAGAACCTGAAGTTAGGAGAAAGATCATACCGTATTACCCAACTAGATGTAATATATGCGTAAATTTAAAATGTTCCATTTATTCCTGACCGGAGTGCCATCTAAGTTTTCTAGGCGGTATGTGCCTTTGCCCAGAATTTCGACGACTCGGTATGGACCTTCCCATGTTGGTGCCAATTTGCCTTGGTGTGCAAATTTGTTACCGATATTGGCCCTTCTCAAGACCAAATCTCCTTCTTTGAAACGGCGTTCAAAAACACGTGTGTTATACCGTTTGGCGGCCTTTGCTTTAACAGCTTGGTCCCTCACAAAGGCTTCCTCTCTCAACTCCACCAAGACCTCGAGTTCATGGACGAGGTTCTTTTGATTGGCTTCTTCGTTGAAATGGAGGACTCGAG
This sequence comes from Clitoria ternatea, assembly GCA_037962975.1. Taxonomy (NCBI): domain Eukaryota; kingdom Viridiplantae; phylum Streptophyta; class Magnoliopsida; order Fabales; family Fabaceae; genus Clitoria; species Clitoria ternatea. The sequence continues at coordinate 27,310,318 of CM075671.1, read as the reverse complement.
CTGATGGGGCTGCCAATTCAATGGGAATAACAGCTTCGACTCCATATGTCAGCCGATATGGAGATTCATTTGTGGTGGAGTGAGGGGTTGTTCTATATGCCCATAGAACGTGGCATAATTGATTTGCCCAATCTCCCTTTGCTTCACCAAGGCGTTTCTTAAGGCCTTTCAAGATTTCTCTGTTGGCAACTTCAGCTTGGCCATTGGTTTGAGGGTGTTCCACAGAAGAGAAAATCTGCGTAATGCTAAGATTTTCCAGGAGTTCAGTGAACTTACGATCTGTGAATTGGGTGCCATTATCAGTGACTATGCGTCCAGGGACTCCAAAACGTGCAATGATATTTTCATATACGAATCTGCGAGTCCTGGCTGATGTAATATGCACCACTGCCTCTGCTTCAATCCATTTGGTGAAGTAATCAACACCAATTATCAAGTATTTGATACCGCCAGGCGCAGTTGGGAATGGACCCAAGATATCCATGCCCCATTGATAGAAAGGCCAAGGCGTTATTGATGATGACATTTCTTCCGCCAGAGTATGGTGGAGATTTGCGAATCGTTGACATTGATCGCACTTTTGAACATATGAGGTGGAGTCATGCTTCAGGGTGGGCCACCAGTACCCCGCCCTGAGTATTTTTCGCATAAGACTACGTGCCCCTGGATGGTGTCCACATTGCCCTTCATGGACTTCTTTTAATACAGCTTGCACCTTATTTTCGTTTATACATATCAAGTAAGGAACAAAGATTCCTTGGCGGTATAACTGTCCGTCTAGGAGTGTATAGTAAGGTGCTTCTTTCTTTAGTTTTTGTCGCTTAAGATCATCTGTGGGTAATTGTCCATTAACAAGGTAACGAACTATTGGTGCTACCCAGGAATTGTCATCAAAAGAGTGGCTTTTAATCATACATGCTGAGGAAGGAAAGGAAATGCTTGGCTCTGCCAAGGTACTTTGTACAACCGTAGTTGTGCATCCTGCCTTCTTTGTGCTAGCCAACCTGGAGAGGATATCAACACGTGTATTTTCTTCACGGGGTACATGCTTGAAAGTGGCTTCATCGAAGCGCTGCTTTAACTTATTGACGCAGTCTAGATATTGTTGTAGCAGAGGCTCTTTAGCCTGATACTCACCAAGAATTTATGAGATTACTAATTGAGAATCACTGCATAGGGTGACAGTTTTGGCCCCAATATCTTGTGCTGCTCTGAGTCCGGCCAAGCAGGCTTCATACTCCGCCTGATTGTTAGACGTAGTGAAGGTAAAGTGCAATGAAATTTCAAGGTGTACCCCGTCATCACTTTCCACAACAATTCCTGCTCCACATCCTTTGCTATTGGAAGACCCATCTACGTATACCGTCCAGTGTGAGTGATCCGCATCTGGGCTAGAACCTGTTAACTCAACTACGAAATCTGCTAGGACTTGTGCCTTGATAGCAGTTCTTGGTTCATAGGAAATGTCAAATTCAGAGAGTTCTATGGCCCATTTGATCATTCTTCCAGCTAGGTCTGGTTTGAACAGTATAGTACAGAGTGGCAAGTCTGTGCGAATCAGGATAGGATGGGCATGGAAGTATGGTCTTAGGCGTCGTGAAGCCCAAACAACTGCAAGTGCTGCTTTTTCAATCTTCTGATAACGGCACTCTGCACCATGCAATGTTTTACCAGTGAAATACACCGGTCGTTGGCCTTCAGTTGTTTCCTTGACCATAGCTACTGCCAAAGCTTCATCTGAAACAGACAAATAAACAATGATTTGCTCACCTGGGCTTGGTTTTACCAGGATTGGAGGGCTGGCCAAGACATTTTTCAAGCTTTGGAAAGCTGCCTCTTGCTCTGGGCCCCAACTGAATTTTTTGTCTTTTTTCAACATTTTGTACAAGGGAAGAGAGCGATGAGCCATTTTTGGCATGAATCGTGCTAGAGCAGCGATTTTTCCATTGAGGGATTGTACCTCTCTCAATGTTTTGGGGCTCTGCAACTCTTGGATTACGCGACATTTATCAGGATTAGCCTCAATACCTCTTTGTGTTAGCATGAAACCTAGAAATCTGCCCCCAGGGACAGCAAATGTACACTTTAATGGGTTAAGTCTCATGTCGTATTGTTGTAGGCGTTGAAAAATAAGGCGTAGATCTTCAACATGATCTCCTCCTTCCGGGGTCTTGACAATAATATCATCAATATACACTTCTACCAGCTTTGTATGCATACCCTCAAAAACTTTGTTGATCATACGCTGGTAGGTTGCCCCGGCGTTCTTTAACCCAAATGGCATGACGTTGTAGCAAAAGACTCCTTTGTCATTAACAAATGCTGTCTTCTCTTGATCATCCTCACACATTAGAATTTAGTTGTACCCGGAGTAAGCATCCATAAAAGATAGATACTTGTATCCAGAGGAATCGTCAACCAATCTGTCAATGTTGGGGAGAGGGTATGGATCCTTGGGACAACATTTATTTAAGTCAACGTAGTCTATGCACATACGCCACTTGCCATTGGCCTTCTGTACCATGACCACGTTAGAGAGCCAAGAGGAGTAACGGAGTTCCCTGATGAACCCCGCCTTGAGGAGCTCCTCTGTTTGTTCACAAGTAGCTTTTTGCTTAGCAGGACCCATACGTCGTTTCTTTTGTGCTACTGGCTTAGTTTCAGGATACACCGCCAGGCGGTGACAACAAAAGTTGGGATCCATGCCAGGCATGTCTGCAGCGGTCCAAGCGAAGATTTCTTTATACTCATGGAGAAGTGCAATTAGTCTTGCCTCCATGTTAGCCTCAAGCTTGTCATTGATGTTTGTAATCTGTTCCGGGGTGCTACCCAAAACAATAGACTTGGATCCGCCATCAGGAGTTGGTTTCAAAGGGTTCAGTGGGTCTATATAAGACTCCACCCTGGGGTCGAGATCCACCAAATTGATGGACGCTGCCGCACTGTCCCCTTCATTCAACTTTCTTTTCTTAGACACGGCTTCCAGCTTCACCGTGTTAAGACTCAAGTTGTAGCAATAGCGAGCCATTTCTTGGTCACCCCTCACAGATGAGACTTGATTATCTTTGTCAATGAACTTGATTAACAAGTGGGGAGTTGAAACGATGGCTTCCATGGCATTCAGGGTAGGCCGCCCAATGATGCCATTGTAGGGAGACTTCACATCAATGACAAGAATCCTGGATTTCACAGTCCTTGCTCTAGGTTCGCCATCAAAGGTAATTCTCGTATCTAAGTAGCCTTTAGTGGGCTGTTTAGCACCATTGAAGGCTGTAAGGTCCTGTGTATATGGCTGCAAATCTACATCAGTTAGTCCCATACGTTTAAAACAGTCATAAAAGATAACATCGCAGGAACTTCCCTGATCAATTAGGATGCGTTTTACATCCATATTAGCGATTACTGCAATAATCACTACTGCATCATCTCCTTCAGGAATAGTAGGGCCAAAATCATCGTCCGTGAAGGTTATAGGTGGAGTCTGGACCCCGTTTCCGAATGGGCGATATTCTTTGCTCTTGCCTTGCACAGACAAGATCATGCGATGATGATTTTTCCTGGCGGAGTTTGAGGGTCCGCCCCCGGTGAAGCCTCCAGCTATTATGTCTACAACCTGCCTTTTGCCCCTCGATTTGGGTTCTGGGCTTGGTTCTCTTTGGGCGGACTCCAGAACAACGCCCTTTTGTTTTTCTGTTGCCGCCGTGCGTTTAGGCTCCCGAGTGTTATCAGGATCAGGAGAACGATCACGAGATCTTTTCTCAAACCTCTCTGGCTCATCATGAGATTTACCCTTAAACAAATAATGTTTCAGCTTGCCTTCATGAATAAGCACCTCAATGGTGTTTTTGAGTTGCTTGCACTCCTCCGTGGTATGGCCAACTGATTCGTGGAACTCACAATATTTCTTTGGGTTCCCACCTCGTCTGATTGGAGGTGGACGTTGAATCCCATAGACGTTAAGGGTAGTCCATCCTATTTCACGCAAGATTTGTTCATATGTCGTGTTCAGGGGTGCATAATGAGCGAAATTGAACACTCGTTTATCTTGCTGTTTGAAGGATTGGTTCCCTGCTTTGTCTTTCTGAGGGAACTTATCATTCCTGGATGATTTTTCCTTCACTTTGTCATGGTGTGAAGCTGAAGGAGGTGGCTTAATGCGAGATGCAGTGGCTTCCAAGTGCATCTCAATACCTACGTACTTAGATGCCTTTCTACGAAACTCCTCCATGGTGGATGGAGGTCCTTTTGCCAATGACAAAGCAAAAGGTGATTTCGGTTGCATGGCCTCGATGAGGATATGCAACTGAATTGCTTCCGTCAAGTCAGGGACCATGGCCGCCTCTTTGTAAAATCTTTTCAGGAAATCTTTTAGAGACTCCTTATCACCTTGTTTGATCTGAGCCAAGGTGTGGGAGGTTCTAGGCGTATCCCTAGAGATTACAAAGTGACTGCCAAAAGCTGTAGCCAAGTCCTCCCATGAATCAATGGAACCTGAAGGTAAACTCTTGAACCAGCTAAGAGCTTCACCTGTAAGGGTCCTGGGGAACATTCTGCACATGACATCTTCTTCTGCACCTAAGAACATAGCCTCGTAGATGTAAGCATCTAAATGCTTAGAAGGATCTGTTTCCCCAGTGTATTTTCCTATGGAAATGGTTGCATAGTTTACAAATGTCTGGGAACATGCGCGTTCATGAGTCTTTTGGAAAATGGGATACTCATCTTGTATCCTGAGGGGGATGCGTTTGAAACTGCTCTTCTCCCCTCATGATGTTGAGCATTTGCCAGTGGGAGGCTTCGTTGCTCTTCCATGTAAGTAGGGATGCGAGAGTAATTTGGAGTACTCGATTCCTCCTGTGCATGCGATTCATGGCGAGGCTGATTTGCAGGGCCCACTCTCTCGTGCATAGGATTTGCCTTCTCATGACGAAGCTCTGCAATTTCTTCTTTCAGCATTCTGATCATGTCATCTCTCGGATCTGGAGAGTCAACATGCGTTGCCTTTTTGTGAGCATCGTTGTCAAAGTTGAGACGTCTAGGATTGCGTGGAGGAGAATCCTCTATCTGTATTTCTGGTCCTGGTCTCTCCATTAATGATGAATGTAATGGGAATTGCTCAAGGATTGTGGGATTACCAATTTTACAGGTCCCACTGGGCGTGCCAATGAACTGTTCTTTACTGGGGGTGTGAAAGTATGGTTGATGAACAATTCAAAATGTACATGTCATGTCAATCTGGTACAAGGAGATATTTGTATATATGCTAGTACGGAGTATCTTTATATACTGAGGCGGAATACAATACACTCTGGGCGGTGTGACAGTCCGCCTGAAGTAACCTCCTTTGCCTTGACACAATTGGTGGTGGTACCTGCAATTATTCTCCGACGCTCAAGTCAGTATTCTGAAATACTGTAAGACTTAGAAAGCAAATCTGAGAGAATTATGCAAGTAAAAGTGTCAGGTTCAGAATTGGGGGGGGATCCCTTATACCTTTTTGCTGAGGTTTATATACCTGTTACTGATGCTCCATTATTGGTAGGACCCGTTCCTTGATTTCTGGCATAATGCAAGAAAGGTAGTGGGTCCCAGTGTCGTTCACGAGCACAATCACTGTAGTGGGTATTTCCACTTGCCTGGAAAGCGTTAATGCTTTATTATTTTATTCATTGTTCCCTTTTATGCGTGACAGCGTGATTCCCATTTTCAACCTCTCAAGACAGAGTCAATTTCGTGCCGGGGTTACAAGTATGGGCTCGCTACGCAGTATGGGAAATTCAATATTCCGCCTGTATTGAGCCTATGGCTTGGCGGAGTAATATGCATTGGAAATACTTTATGCATGTGTATAAGATATTCAATGTTTTCCACCTTAGCGGAGTAATAAGCTTTGGCGGAGTAACGTGACCTGGTGGAGTTACGTGACCTGGCGGGGTTACATGCCATGGCGGTATGTACTCCGTATAAAAGTAATTATAAGGTATTTGAGACGTACTTCTCCTGTTCAAAATGCTGATCTGGCAAAGCATTAAAACCATGCTCTTGGGGACCGGTGTTGGGACCGGATCATATATATATATATATATATATATATATATATATATATAAATGCATTTGATATATAGAATTGATTTAAAATTAAGGCACGCTAATTAAGGCATAGTATAATATATATATATATATATGTTAAATTTCAAAATATATCATAACGACATTTATAACAAATTTAATGATGGTGCATTTAACTTTAATTTAATATATTTAATTTTAAAAAAAAACACCATAACAACCTGATCAAAACTTTAAATGCACGATAACAATATAATATTATTATATTACAATTAAAAAAAACACGGCAATGATTTACTAATTTTATATATATTGCATTTTGTATTTATATATATAATTAAATCAAAAGGGGTCATGCATATATATAATATGGCAACAGCAGTCGTATATATAATATTAACATATATATGATATTATAATATAATATTATAATATAATGTAACAGTATAAAATATATATAACATATTAAATGCAAACCGCATGTAATAGAAAGGTAGGTACCATAATTGTAATTTTCAAATATTGTTGTGCAATCTAAATGCATTGTCAATTTGAAATTTAGTTTCATAATAAAATCAATTGCAATCAGGGCTTAATTGAATATATTACAAGGCACAGATTACAAAATATTGTAACGTACAAAATATTGAGAAGTTGTTACTAATTGCCAAGAACTCTCAAGAAAATCAAACGGGTTCACATAATAAAACCAAGCATGTTATATATATATATATATATATAAATATAAATCATGTGAGTATATAATTGAAGAACCCCAAAAATTAAATATAAGCCAAAATAATCCGAAAAGGATAAATCAATCAACCTTAAAATCCAATAATCTAACAGTAAGGTGGCTTTGATACCACTTGTTGGAAAATTCCCACTTTAATTTTATGGAATTCCAAATTAAACTTAAGAACCATTACATTAGATTATCGAATAAGAGGAGTATTATAGAATTACCTAGATCCATTAGTCTTGATTGAAGGTAGCAGCGGAATGATTTATTGGTTCTATGGTCTTCCTCAGCCAAATCACTGGATTCCTCAATAGGACTTGATATTTCTCCTTAATGGGACAGAGAAAATTAGGTTTTTGATTTGACATCTTGGGGACCATGATCATTGGTTGATTATATACCTGTTAGGGTTCCTATTAAACCCTAACGGGCCAAATCCTAGTTTCTACTCATATAAGCTCATATCATTAATGTTGATAGTCTAACGGGCTCACCAATATCAGATCACTTTAATTGAGCCCAATTCAATAGCTCATATAAATTCAATAAATAATATATCAGCCCATATTAATTCTTAGAAATCAAAATTTCTAACATATATCCCCTAAAAGATGTATTTCATGTTGGTTGCTTGAAAATGAAGTGGCTGTCAGGCAACTTTTCAAATATTGAAGATCATATGGGCAGCGATCTATAATTATTGCAATATACAAGAGCGTGTATCCTACAGTTAATTGGGGGTGTGATATTTCCTGATCATTCAAGCAGACAGGTTTCATTAAAATATCTGTCTTTGCTAAAAGACATAGATAGGTGTAGCTAATATAGTTGGGGATCTACAACCTTAAGCTACTTGTATCATGAGTGTGTTGCTCAACCAAGTATGAGTGTACATCGATTTACGCAAATCAATTTATGGGCTTCACCTACTGATACAAGTCTAGGTCTGGGATAGATTTCCAAGTATTGCTCTAAGACTCCCACAACAGGCCAGACCTACAAGGACGCTGTATGCAACAAGGTATAGTGTAAATGATCGTTGTTTTTTATTTTTATGCAAATGATTGCTTTATTTTGAACTTTCTTTGAGTTGTTATAGTGACTTCCATTGTAGGTGGCTGGGGAGGGAAACTATTAAGTATATATATTACTAACCAGGTACAGATGGACCAATGCCACGTGCGTTTGCTAAACTGGTGGTCTCTAGTATAAAATCAAAGTCACCTTCAACATCAATGTCCACATCGCTATCATTTGGAATGTTGCCTTCGTTAGACTCTCCATCACTGTTACTTTCAAATTCAAGTTCAACATTCAAATCCACATCATCTTCACTTTGTAAGCCATCATTTATTTTATCTTCAAGGTCAACAAAAAAACATGGGATTTATTATATCAAATTGGAAAACAACAACAGATAATAAACCAAACTAAATATATTTACCTTCACCTTGTGTCAAACATTGTGAAGGGCCTCGTATCTACGGAATGAACACCCCCCAACATCAACAAATACCTCCACCGTAACTATATCGGATTATAATTCAAAAAGTCGTAATAACTCATCAGGCTTTTCATCATCATTTATTTAAAAACCAGAAAAATTATTTTTTCTTAATCAATAACTACCCTACTAGTTAGTTGGCTAATTGCCTTATTACCTTCTAGTTTCAACTTATATGAAATCTTCTGTTTTAACTCTCTATAGTAATATCACGTCTGATTTGCATCAACTTCGTGTCTCCTTCAAATGTATAACCTTCTGACCCTTCTTATTTTTGTCCATTTGTGTAAATAATCAACATAATCTAGGAACTCATCTCTAAAATGCTAAATGTTTCCGCACCTTACATTAAATTGCCTTCCTAATATCTAGTGTTACAGCTGAATGAAAGACCCCTGGTAAAATCTTGATGTTGCTATACAAAGAGGTTGCATGACATTACGTATTTCCATTTGACGTAATGACACGTGGTGGGCTTCTACTGGTCAACATTTCATACTTTCAAGAAACAAAATGCCACATGGCGTGTTTCACACTTCCAAAGTACAAAATATGGGTCAAACTGATAGGCTGACATTTCGTATTTCAATGGGACGAAATGAGCCTAGTATTTCGTAACTCTGTAAAATGCAACCCTGACATTACGTATCTCCCAACTATGAAACACTGCATGCACGCCACGTAGCAGCCATGTAGTGATTTCGTAGCATGCAACTCCCTTTTGTCTAAGTTGAGTTTCATTTCCTTCATACTCATGTCTTCCTTAGGAGCACTTTTTGGTGATTCATTCATGACAATTGAAAGATTTGACATTCACTCAAATTGAAATGATTGAAACTACAGATGGAATCTCCTTTAAATAGAGTAACTGAGTGAAATTTAAATGCAAATTTTCCACCACCCAACTTTCAAATTTATTGCACTGCACTCTTTAAGCTATATAGGCCAAGAAATTTTGCCCATTTGCTTGACTTTTGTCACAAAAGTGTTTTTCATCATTCACCATCTTGATACATTGTTGCTGATATTAAACATCTAAAACGCATGTTATATTGTCACTAACCGGTAACAAGAGCCATTTTAAAAATTTTGATATTTATGAGAATTTAAATCAACATAATTTCCTTTTCATATGAAAAAAAAATAAAATTAACTATATTTAACGAGAAAAAAACATTCAAATTTTTTCAAGTTTTATGACTACGAAATGTTATACACAATAGACTATATGTATAATTGATGTAGTGATTTAACATCTTATCCATTAAACATGTTAGTTTGTGGATTTGAATCCAAGAAATACCTTGTATCATTGTTATTTTTTGATTTGATAAAAATTGAAAGATTTTAGCTGCTGAAAACATTTGGTCGAGGAATAGGCTTATAAGAAAATTCATTAAACGTTCATCGAGATTTAAAATGTCTTGATCCTACTGAATTTTCAAAACTCAAACTCATCTAAATTTTTATATATTCAGATTATCAAGAGATCACACATGTTCTGTTTATTTTTGTTCTAAAAGCGTTAACAGCATAACACTACACCCAATCAAGAGAAAAACACTAGCACAGCTCAATTGAGCAACATCAAATTCTGGACCTTGAAACAACACAAAACAAATACTGTGTCTATTTGGCAATTAATTAAAGACCTTGTAAAACAACAAGCCAATAATTGATGATGAATATAAAATTTATGACTGATGATGCTTTCTTGATCTTAACATTGGGGCAGATCCGGTGGTGGGGGTATCACTGACTGTGATGGGCCAACTCCATTTTCTACCAAAAGTGCTGTTGCCAAGCCCCAATTCAAATGGGAGTCTATGTGACAATGCAAGAACCAAATTCCTGATTTGCAATAAGGAATCAAAATCACATAATTGGTTAGTATGCAACATTAAGCTTAACTAAGAGGTTTATTTACACTTTTTTTTTTCTTTTCATTCTTGAGTATAACTCTTCTAACCAATGTCCTTTCTAAGATTCGAATTCAAATCGTGATTCTTTCACTGAATCACAATGTACCTATACTACTATATCAATACCTTATTGGTAAGTTTAATTATACTTTAGTTCTTCCAAATTGAATTACCTGTAATATGTTTCTCAAGTTTTTATTTTTTAAGCTAATCAACTTTCTTTACCTTTGAAATTAAACAAGTTTAGTCTCTAAAATAAATTTACATTATTTTAGAAATAGAAAGACATAATTTTTTTTAAAAAAATTGAAATACCAAAATGGCATGCAGTAATTAAGCCCAATACAAAGTTCCAGATTCTGTAAAACAGAGAAAAATTGTTTGAGCACATTACCTGGATTATCAGCCACAAACCGAATGGCCACCCATCCTCCAGGAGGTGTTCCAATGGTGTTCCTCACAGGTGGGTCAGCAAGGTTGAACCTTGCAGGATCTGTTGCTGGGTTGAAGTTTCCAAACCCTGAACCAACCACAAAGAAGTGGAATCCATGAACATGCATAGGGTGGTCCTCAGTTGTCACTATACTTGTGTCTTGCAGAACAATTTGCACATTGGAACCATACTTCAACTTCAATAGCCTAGTTCCTCTTGAGGGTGTCCACAACCCCCTTGGGACATTTCCAGTGTAATCGAACTGTATAGGAGGAACTGGAGGAAAATCTGTGGTGAATACACCAGGAATTCCTTGGTAGTAAGCTTGCATTAAGGATGTGGTTCTAGGAAGCACAAAAGAAACATTGTTTATGCTGGCTGCAAAACGGGTTCCATTTGGTCCTTGACACCTGGGACTATTACGATTTGTGCAGTTGATTAATCCTAATCCTACTATGAAGTTTAGGCTCACATCAGGGTTTGTGAACACATTGATCTTGGAAAGGCCTCTGATTCCTGCTGTGTACGCTGTTGCTGTTGCTGTGTCGTTGAAAGCGGGTAAAACAGGGAGTATTGGCCTTGGAATTGGTCCTTTTTTGTTTCGGCAGCTGGCCGAATTGTACTCAAGGATTGCTGTGGTGGTGGAGTTGTCAAATGCTGCATTCATGGCTGTTTGGTAGGCGCGAGCAGCCATGTAGTACCTGCCCGGCGGTTGATCCGCGGTGACAAGGACATTGATGGTTTGGCCAGGTCCTATCATGAGGACACCAGTGGTGAAAGGCTTGGTATAAGCTGCATCTGTGCCTACTACTGTCATCCTGTGGTTGGCAATTGAAAAGAAGAGTTCTTGATTGAGTGCACTGTTGATGATTCTCAAAAGAATTGTCTCACCGGCATCTATTGGAACACGGACGGTTTCTGCATTGTAGGTTCGTTACATGTTTTAGTCCTTTATGTGTCATGTTCAATTATGAGCCTATGATTGTACAATTCAATTCCAAGATGATAAAGTACACGATGGTTATTAGTGTACTTTGTCATGTAAAGTGTAACTATCTCTATTTTGAGGAGCGAAATTCTAAATTCCAAACCTTGGCTGGAACATCTGTAGAGGTCTCCAGGTTGGCCATTGATGGTGTATGCAACAGAAACATTTGGAGGTGCTCCTGTGAATTGTGTTTGCCTTAAGAGAACCATTGGATTCCTATCAAACCATTCCCCTGTGCATCATCATAATGAAATCTGTTATGTTTCTGTCTTTGCTTCATAAAAAATGAAACTCAGCATGCAGCTTTTGAAGTTTTAATTAATGAGGAAAGGTTTGATTGTAGTGCAAATGAAATTGTAGAATGAGTTTAGTTGAATAAGTGTTGCTTTTATAGACGTACCAAGAAGGATGGGTAATTCTCTCTTAGGCATGGAGAAAGGATAAGGAGATCCCAATTTTGGATAAATGATTAAAGCTCCATAGACAGTGGCTCTTAGGAAGCCAGTGTGAGCATGCCACCATAGTGTCCCTTCTTGGTTTTGGATTGTAAAGCGGTATGTGTAACTTCCCCCTGGTTGAATGGGACACTGAGTCACATAACTAGGCCCATCAGCCCATGGATTTCTCAACATCCTTAACCCATGCCTGATGCACAGAACAAATAAAATTGAGTTAGATTAGATTGACTTCAATGTTTTCAAGCATGTATCATTAGCACAGTGAAATTGTTTTGAGTATTGAAAGGTAAAACCAAGCCCGTAGGTTTTAGAAAACATTTTATACTTTCATTTCTTGTTTTCACTTTTAATCTAAATGTTTGTACAAACTTTGGAAAATAGAAAATAAGATGAAAGATTTGTAATTAAAAATGAAAACAAAAACCGTTTTTTGAAACCAAATAGTCCTAAAATTTACGTGAGGATAAATGATTATGCTATTTACCAGTGGATGGAGATATTGTATGGTCCAGCATTTACTACTTTGATTGCAAGAGAGTCTCCATTTCTTGCTTCAACTGTTGGGCCAGGAAACTGCCCATTTACAGTGAGTATGTTTTGAGTTCTGCACAGCCTCTTCACTGGCGTAGTTTGAACCTATTTGAAACAATCATATTTCAAAGTTATTCTTATTACAAGTACAATTTAGAATTGCTACGTACCATACTTGGACTGATCATTGCATAATTAAACACTTACAACAAATTCATGGTAGTGATCTTCAGCAGAAGAAAAGGAAGCTATGATAGAAAGTAGGCCAAGTAAGAACCAAGAGCAACATGACATGCCAGAGAGGTTGATACTCTTCATTGTTGTCAAAGACTTTAATGAATGAAGTTAATTGAGTTATGTGGCATTTGGTCTAAGGTGTAGCTATTTATAAAGTGACCAGGCGGGAAATGTTTAGATTATACATTTTTTTTAACCTGAAAAGAGAATTGTTTTGGCCATTATTTAATGAGACGACTTGGTGCTTAATAATTTAGGACTGTTAGTTTCACCATTCAGAGGATTTGGTGCACCCACTAGCGCAATCAACTGTGAAACAAATGCTAGATTTTGTGTGTACGAGAATACATCTGAATTAACAAACCATCAACAGAAAGTGCTTTTTAAGATACCTACTAAACATTGCCTAGCCTAGCTCTTGTACACTAAACTTGTGCAATGAAATTTTATTTAGAAAGAAGTAAAAACTCAAGGGTGAAACATTTCCTTATCTGATAAGGTAAGAATCAGATGATAATCATGACAATAGCAGTATTATCATAGCCCCTTCAAAATCAATCTACCCTCATGTAATTTGATGTAGAATAGAGAAGTTAAACTGATAACCATGATTTATCTTGCGTTAAATTGTTAATTAACCACCAATGTAATTATGTAATGTAATAGAAGTTGCAGCATCGTATTTTTTAAAGAAAGGAAAATACTTCAAAATCAGTAAGTTATTTCCATTGGTAAATTAGTCTTTTTCATGCTGTGTTAAAAAAGCTTGTTAAATTCGTACCCAAAAAGTAAAAATGGTTTGTGAATTGTGAAATCAGTTCAGTTCAACGATTCAAACGCCAGTATGGTCCACAGGAATAAGCATTTTTCATAGAGCATCATTCTACTTTCTACACTGAAACATAGGAAACAAACAAAATAAAATAATGGGCAGTTAAGGGCGGGTTGAATTCTGGTTTGGTTCGGTAGTACAAAGAGTAGTAGTTCCTTTTTTAGGTTATTAGCTAAAACAGTGGTTTTCAACTTGCCTGCTGTGAAATATGAAAGTGGCATGTCGAACCCAAAATAAATAAATTAACTAAAAACAATGAATTTAATTTAACACCTTCGCTAGTGTCCGTTTGATTTCTAGTCGGGGAAACGGAGTTGGGAAAATAAAGAAATTTAATGGTTGATATTAATCATTCACGTCTCCACCATAGTATCTATTTTTAGGGTTAGTCAAACCTTGAGTAACCAAACGGACTCGCTCAATCACAGCTACTCCCAAAATATAAATGTTACTATCTTGCAAAGGAATGATACGGATGTCAATCTTTAAATTTTCAAAAATTCGATATGGTGTAAAAACAAGTAAAAATTATCAAAATAACAAATATTTATAAAATTACATGTTTATATTCATAAAAAAAAACAAATTACTATATTCATAAAATAACAAATTAGGAATTTAATAAAAACCAATCACAAAACGGCTTGACCCCAGAAAGACTTTAGGGGATGTTTGTTGTATGGGTAAATTCTAGGAATTATGTTTTTCAGGAAGTATATAATCTAGGAATTATATTTATGAGGAATGTTATAAATATGTTGGTATGATTGAAATTTTTCTGGAAAAATTACACGGATCTTTTGAATTTTGACCATTATCAAATTTTTGATAATTTTGGATAATAATTCAATATGCAATAGAAGTTTAAATAAATTTATATATAATATATAGTTGTCTTTTTAAATGTAAAAAAACTTTTGGACTTTGGAATTAGAATTCTCACCCCTTTGGTCGGAAAATTTTTGTGGAAATTATTAATGAAAATAAATTTTTAGTAATCCTAATTTCTTGAAACACTTTTTAAAATGGTGACATCAAACATAAGAATAGAAGTCCTGAGTTATAATTTTCACGAATCAAAAAAAAAATTTACGTACCAAATAGGAAATTAAAACAAAAAGATCAGAAAGATTTTGAAAAGGAAAATAGAAGACATGAATCAATAGATGGAAGAGGTACTAACTTAAGATGTTGTATAAGAAAATTTCACATTGAATAAAATGGAAAAACCTAAAAAAATATAAGTTGGTAGCATTACCCATAAAATTAGTTAATTATCTTTCCCCTAATAAATTTACATTCACTTGTGCCTCTATACTACTAAATATTTTAACATAGTATCAGAAATCAAATGTTTATAGCAATCAAAAAAAAAAAAGATATCAAATGTTTATACAAGACTCTCTTCAACCGTGGTAGTCAAAACGTCAAAGGTCAAAGGAGTATAGCGGAGCCAACTGTGAGCTCATACGACAATGGGAATGGGAAACGACACATTCCAAACGTTTTTCTTATAAAGATAAAATCATCACCAACTAAATTTTCAAAAGATTTTAATTACTTAAAATGTTAAACAACTAAGTAATTAAAAAGATTCTAACTATCTAATAAGTTCCACCACGTTAGTTACTTTATCAAATTTTGTCCATTTTTAACATGTTATTTTTCATGATAGTTATTCTTATCATTCAATGCCTATTCAGTAGATAAATCTTTAACATCAAATTGACGTTTTTTCTCAATATTCTGTATCATGGTCTCTTGTGTTTTTCTCTATAGGGACTTCAATTTTTTAAAAAAGTTGTTATTGACTTAAGATTTAATAAAATTATTATAACAATGGGACTGCTGCATATGCATAGTGTCACATTTTCTTCAACGAAACCGGCTTTTATATAATCATCAATGTAGGCACTAATTAATTTAATTAGTACACCACTTCCACATAATCTCTGTTTGATATTATTTCAAATGAAGCAGTTTTGATACGTTTACTTTCGATACCTGCAATGCAATGTCGTTACTACATTCCTTGATTTTCATGTATTAGGTGGCTGCCACCTGACTTTAGAACCATTCCATCAATTATCAATTCTTAATTTGTTCACTTCCAACCATAACCATTTTCGAACATCACTTGTTTGTCACCATCATGTATATTTTTTTCATCAATTTCATCCCTATATTTAAAACGGTTTTTAAATGGTATTTTATGTTAAAAAAGATATTAGAAAATTTTATTTTTAATTAATTATCTTAGAAAATTTTAAAATATATTCTTTAAATTAATTTCTATTAAAAATTGGTTTTAGAAGTATATTTTAAATCAGACATTTTACACCGGTTAATAATAAAATTGATTTAAAAGATATATTTTTTAAAATTGATTTCATGTAAATTAATTTAAAAATATATTTTAAATCGATATTTCAATAATGAATTTTAAAAATATAAATTTTCGTTAGTTTTTTTAAAAAATGACCATTTTAAAATATAAAGAATTAAATTAAAATAAAAAATATTTAAGACTAAATCAAAACATAAATAAATATAAGACACTAAACATATATTTTAACTATTCATAATAATCATATATATAGATGTCAAAATATAATTCAATAACCACGATATCGTTGAATTTCAGAAGGTCAATGGATAAGCTCCTTTCCGACCAATATGTAAATTAAATTATTCATGTATCGGTTGAAGATACTAGATGGCTTTTAAAAGTGGACAAAATTCGAACAATACTCGTCAAATTAAAACAAACCTGGATTTGAAAAAGAGCTATGTGAGCAAGAGATTGTCGTCTACAAGTTCACATTCGTTCAATTAAGTTTTCAATAATATTTTATTGTAATGTAAAGTAACTTCTAAATGTTGTGTTCTGTGTTTTTTATTTTGAACTATATATAGAATCTACCATCAAGTCCAACTTAATAGAAGAAAATGTTGTAACATTGAATTCGATCTGTCCCTTATTTAGCTAAAATTTAAACAAAGAATTGAAACAGTAACCACGTAAAATCATGCAAACGCTCGAACTCATAACAAAATAACCTGATAGGATTTTCTAATAATGAGAGACTTAGATAGTTGTTTTGAAATTTCAAGTTTAAACTTCCAATTTTAGGATTTTTTCTTGTAATAGAAAAACTCAATTTTTACTAAAAAAAAAAAAAGAACTCAACAAAATTGCAAGTAATGAGTTGCTAGCACCGTACAAAAGTGTAAGCAATAACCTTGTATAATCTTGATTGTATTAGTACATCTTTAATTTATATTTGTCACCGTTATCTTCCATAAGTGCATGAATTTTATTGCGTAATAAAAATATTTATCCCTATAAGAATTGCGTCACTAAGTACTCATTTATTTTTGGACTTCAGTTTGAACAATCATAAAAGTGGTTGATTTTGAAGAATTAAAAAATAGATTAAACTAAAGTATGAATTGATGACAAATAGAGCAAAATTCATGATATAGAGAGTTTCATTTCATACCAATTGTGAAACTTTGGTTGATAATTTATAATTCACTTTTAACATAGTTATTGCTTAATAAGATCACCATTTTGAGTATTAAATGTTCAAATTAAGATTCAATTACATTCAGATTTGAGTCATTTGGGTCACCCTTTCAAGTATCTAATAACTAAGAATAATTCTTGAAGGGTGTCACAAGTCCGAAAGAAAGGTATTAGGGCGTAAATGGTGTAAAGAAACTTAAAACAACTTTTTCAATAAAATTCAATTAAAAAATAACAAGTTACATAGTTTCTTCATTATGACTATTTATACGTCCCTATGACTTTGAAAAGCACAAATACAATCACATCTAACATCATTATGAAGCAAGTAAACAAGAAAAAGATGAGGAACCTTGGCGACTTATTCACGATCCTCTAGAGTTGACTCTGAAACTAAATTTGACTCTTATCCTAATGTGTTTGAGGCTAAAGATGTCTGACCTCAAAAATAGGTCAAAATAATAGTAAACAGACAACTCAAGTAATTACAACTAAGCTTAACCCAAAGTTAAATTAGAAAACAAACAAAAAGAGGCATGATGTGACTCGACATCCAAGCATGTGTGCCCCCTGACTATGGAGTTCACATGAGGGTCCAAACTTCACTCTCTTGTCTCTTTTTGTCTATTGGGCTTGATTCATTGGGCCTACTTGACTCCAAAACACTTTGGTCCTCATAATTTGCTCTTTTTGGACCTAAATTAGGTTTTTTGTACTTGTTTACCTACAAAACATAAAAATCAAGTATATATAGACCAAAACACAAAAGAGATAAAATAAATCTTTAAAAAAAATCCTAAGGAAAACGTATGTATTTTGGGAATGTGTGAGCCACAAGCCAAATTTGATTCTTTCATAAAATTTCTCTAAGTCAAACTTCATAGCACTTAAAAAGCTTGAAATTCTAAATGTGTGTTAAACATTGTATAATATACACCAGACTCAGATAAATTCCCGAGAAATAGAGGTGAGTCACAACGGATATGCTTGAATGTCGAATCTTTCCTTAGTCAGAACCATTTTGTAACATCCCTATTTTTAGTAGCAGTCTTAATTCTGTAATTATGAAGTTTGGAAGTTCTGTAAGGGATAATCAGTAAATAAAATACCCTGTAGATGGTCTGTAATATCCCAAAAATTTCGTTTTTGTGTATCATCATGGAATTTATATAGACCATTAATGATATTATCCATTTTCCGAGTGAAACATATCTTAGATAAGACTGTCCGAGTGAAGAAAGGGATCTGTTCTGAGTGACCAAGAGAAATTCCGAGTGAAGGTTGAAATTTCGAGTGAAGGTTATGTTTTCCGAGTAAGACATGATCGAGAGAGCCACTCCCGAGTGGAGTCCTGGCCTCAGAGACATTTGGAGTGAAGTGTGTTCTAGAGAACCATTTCTGGGTGAAAGGTCCGAGTGACTCGCCTTCGATTGACTCGTTTCCGAGTCAAAGGTCTCCGAGTGACTCGTTGTAACACCCTGGAGCCAACTTGCAAATCTCAAGATAATTACCCTTACCATATAAAATCTCTTAGATAACTTATTTTTCACCTGGTAATTATCAAGAGATTCACAACCTGATTCCAGAGGTTACTGATACAATATCAGAGTACGCAACTTTTACATAATTAACTTCTTATTATTATACATAACATCAGAGTTCCATACATATTATATTTTACAACAGGCACCTAGATCTTATAAAATATAAAGACGTAAAGTACCAAAACATAGCATATACATAATACAGCAATAGTAGTCATGCAAGCAAGCATCATCATCAAAAACCTTCATAATTCATCCATATTCAGCAACATCCACTTTGTCACATGTCCTCCTGGTTAACCACTAAAGGGTTGCCACAAGTAATAGAAAGAGTGAGATAAAATATCAAATAAATAGAAATTAAATTAGACAAACATAACCACAAGTAGGATGCTATGCGATGCAGATGCCAAACAAGTATTTTGTATTATACTTTTGTTATTATATTTCGTTCTTTATACGAATGAAAATGCATGATGGATCCATTCTGGTGGGAAAATCTGCAGTGATTTTCAACAACAATATTTTTACGGATATCCAACCGATACCGCACCCCATAATGCAACACCAACATCGGATAACATTAATATCAATAACAAGTGTTGCGGGACCCCCCTTAAGGACACACTGCTTAGCCCTTAAGACGGCCGTGGTATAAAACCACCACAGAGGTCTGTTGCTCAACAGAGCGCGTTCCCCCACCGGGAACCCCCTCAAAGAACCCCCCTGCGGATTCTTTGAACGGCCAATGCATATGATGCATGAATGCATTAAATTTATTTTAATAAATTTATTCATAATTTTAACATTAAGAATTTATTGTAAAATTCAAGAAGATACGACATTTCATCATATTTACAAGTATAATCCATATACTATATTTAAAAATATGGAAACATAATATCAACTAATTACTATATTTAATAATTCAAACAATAAGGAAACATGTTTCATGTAAACTACTATAATTATTATTCCAAAGGTTATGGAAACACATTTTCCATAGCATTTATTGATTTATCATACTCTTTATTTCAAGGAATGTAGAAACATGTTTTCAAAATGGTTATTTCATCCATTTATTTAATTAAATAACTTTATTATTATTTTGTTAAAAAAAATTTAGATTTTGATAAATTGTAATGTCTTAGTAGTTAAGATTAAAGTATATTTTAATAATGATATATTCATATAAGGTAGTATAGTATAAAGGAAATTAACAAAAGTACCAATAAGAACTTAAAATGGAAATTTTGAAACTATTAGTGCGCTACCTATTAGTGCGGTTGTAACAGGAACCGCACTAATAGGGTCCTGCATATGCTGTTACGAAAACAGCATATAGTTTTTGTGATTTTAAACGTTTTAACCATTCCAATTTGCAATTTAAGCATACCAAATGATGTTAAATCATTATATAACATTAGAAATATATTATATGTCATATTTCAATGTATTAATGTAAATTTCAAAATTTAATTCCTTTAACTAAAAAAATTAACTATTCACATTTAATGTTATTTAGTCAAATACTGATATATTTCTAATCTAATTTCCATCTATCCGATATTCTATCCCCTCTTTCTTACCTTAATTTCAGATTTCTGAACTCGGTTTGTGCTCAAGCTCCTTGTTTCTCCTCGAATCTTCAATGGAAAATGGTTTCTAGGATTCCAAAATTGAAGGCCTTAGAGTTATAGAAACGAAGATTTGAAGGTTTGAATTAGAAGATAATGAAGGATAGAAGGATTTGGGTGATTTGAATTGAAGAAAAATGAAGTGGGAGGCCATTTATATAGGCAAAGGAAGGCGGTGGAATAAGGCGGTGCGAAGGAGGAAGAAGGGTCGGGAGAAATCTGATCTTTCTTCTTTTTTTTATATTATAATAATGGGTTCCTTAATAATTCTACATTTTATTGTCGTATTTTATTTTCTTTTAGTCTCATTTTAAATCTGATTTATAAAATAAAAATATCCCCGTAACCGGAATAAAATTTCCTATTTTCTAAGATTTATTTCTTATTTTTCTAAGAAACTTTAATTTTTTACTGTTTGATTATCGATTCAAATTTAATTAAAAATTGGGTTGTTACACTCGTCTCCGAGTCAAACACCTTCAAGTGACTCGTTTCCAAGTCAAACATCTTCAAATGACTCGTTTCCGAGTCAAACATCTTCAAATGACTCGTTTCCGAGTCAAACATCTTCAAATGACTCATTCCCAAATGAAACGTTTCCAAACGAAGAAAAACCTTGGTATTCGAATGAGTACTTCTCAGGCTAATATGTTCCCGAGTGGAGTATCTCTGATTTAAATACAACCTTTCCAAGTGGTATAACACCGATTAAAATATATACCGAGTGAGTCATTTCAGATGAGGTACTTCTAGAAAAGATAAAGGCTGACTCCGAATGAATACTTTTACAAGTGAAAAGTTTTTAGGGGAAATAAGTATCCGAGAGAAGAACCCTTCATTCGTACTTGGATGCCTTTAAGTTACCGAGAGCTTATGCTCGGTCCGTCTTCAAGCTTGCCTTCAACTCCGAGTGATACTTCCAAGTGGAACGATTTCCGAGAGGACTGATCAACTCTGAATGAACTCTGTTATAAGATTCCCGAATGACAAAACTCCAAATGATCCTTTCAGTTATATGATTTTCGAGTTATACACTTCCGAGAGAAGTATTTTTGAGTAAAGAAAGACTTTTCTATCCCTTACTCGGTCTTTTTCTCCCTCAGTCAGTCTCTGACTTCTTCTTCAGTCTCTCGTTCCCTCAGTCGGTCTCTCACCCCATCTCTCGTCATTCCCTTATTTGGTCTCTCATTCATTCGTCTTTCTTTCACTGGCCGCTCCCTCAGTCTTTCTCTTTCGGTCGGTTTCCTTTATTCACTCGGTCCATCACTCAGTCTCCCTCCCAAGTACTTTTCAGGCAGAAATATATATATATATATATATCCGACTGGATAGTTTCCGAGTGAATCAATTCGGAACAAAAGTGGCTGACTGAGAACATTTTTCATACAGAAATATATATATATCCGAGTGAGATATTTTCTGAATGAGACCGGGTGAGACATTTCCGAGTGAGTCACTTCCAAGGAAGGAAAAGCCGACCGAGTATTTCAAGCAGAAGCAGTTCCGAGTGAATTCCCTTCCGAGTGGAGCAATTTTCGAACGGAAAGAGACTCTGATTTAAACTTCTCGGAAAAGAGAAATGTCGAACCATAAGAACTGGGAGAATGGATGGCTTCCAAGGCCGGGCACGATCCTAACTATTGTCCTGCTCTATACCTGCTTGAATCTGACCGACTTATGCACTCATCAGCGTTCACATCGCTGCTCTATGGAATCCGACCGACTTGTGCACTCACCAGTTAGAATCTGACCGACTTATGGAATCTGTTGACGTGATAATCGTTCCTAGTGGCCAAATGGGCCGTTCCATTATCAGGCTTGAACCTTCTTACTCCAATCATGTCATTGTATATATATTATAATATATATTCACTTCAATCATGTACGTAGGCGGCGGAAGTGGTCAAATACAGCTCACTTTTTATCCAAAATCTCCATTATTCCCATAATTAACGTACCTAACCTTCAATCACGAAAAAGCCTGTCCCCCACTTGTCTTTTGCATTATTAAATCAATGCCACAATTCATTCCCAAGTCTGAACTCTCAGAACCAACGAAAATTAGTAAAACACTCTCTTTTTTATTTTCTTCTCTACATACAAGTCTCTTTCTCTCTCATTTTTCTCTTCTTGTCACTATGAGCTGAAGCAAGGGAAATAACAGAACGTCCTCAACTCCATTAAGGTCAGGGGGGTATATTCTCTGGTATTCTGGGGGGGGACCGAGTGTTTGGAAAGGGTTAAGGTACTTCTGGTCCTCACCTTTCCAGGGCAGGTTCGGGAATTGTTGTTAAATTAAATGCTTAAATGCTCATATATTTGTTTTATATATTTTTATTGATATGTACATGATTAATTGGCTGTGTTGATTATTAATTACCATGATGATTAAATGGATATGATCGGTATTGAATTGTGAAAATATTAAGAACCATGGATGTCTATGTGAATTCCAGTGAGGAAGTTTTGAAAAATGTGATGAACATGGGAATAATGATGAAGGGTTACCATTTATACCACTGTTATTATTATTATTATTATTATTATTATTATTATTATTATCAAAATTATTATTATTATTATTATTATCATTATCATTATTATTATTATTTCTATTATTATTATCATTATTATTGTTACTAATATTATTATTGATTATTTATGAACAATGAAATAAGGAACTTATAATTATGAATATGATTTATTATTATTATCATTATTATTATTCTAGTTATTATTATTATTATTATTATTGTTGTTGTTGTTGTTGTTGTTATTATTATTATTATTGTTGTTGTTGTTGTTGTTGTTATTCTTATTACTATTGTTATTAACTATTATTATTGTTACTAATATTATTATTGCTTAATTATGAATAATGAAATAAGAAACATACTACTATTATTTTAGTCAAGATATGACTGATATATTTTCTAGTATAATAATAAAAATGACTTACAACGTCTGAAAAATCGATGGAACCCAAGAACTTAAGAATAAATATCATGAGACTGGAAACACATAGATACCCAAGGATCAAATGATAAAAATAAAGCATTTTGCATCATGAAAATATTTTTGAGGGAGTAAAACTAGAGCATACACCTGGTACGCTGGAGGACATTCACGTTCGATCTCTGAGGAGAATTTTGGGAGTACAACCGGAACGGAAACCCAATGGCATCAGAGTCGTGCCTGGAGCCGGGTCAGACGATGCAATTCTGGTGTACTTTGACTAAATGACAGAATATAACTATGATCATGTAGAGCCAAATCCCAAGATAATATATAATGATGAGAACCTGTGAGTTCATTCGTACCTTATGATGATTAAATGAATGGGGGACTTGGTGAGCTCTGATCACTCTAGAATGGAAACGTTGTGCCCAAGAGGCAACTTGAGCAGAACGACTGCCAAAGAATGAGATAATGGTGATGGTGGATTGATTTATTGGGCCCACATGCATCATGAGACTTAACTAAAGATAAATCATAATAAATCATAATAAATCAAACTCATGCATTCCATGACAACATCCTTGATTGTTATAATTGTAAATATATTAATTGTATGATTTATGTGATATTATCTGTTGACTGGATATGTCCGCACCGGGAACCTTCAGGGTCTGGGGTTTATACTCACCCTTTCTGTTGATTAATAATAGAGGAGCAAGGAAACCAAGAACCGGAGTACGACGAACAGCAATACATTGAACCAACTGGGAGTACTCATTAAAAATAGAATATGTGTAGTGGAATATTTATTAATGAATAATAAGACAATGGATGACTGTATAATTATTTAAGGGTGGCTGTGTGCCCCATTCTGTTAAGAGTACAATTACTTATAGTTTGTGAATGACTATGTAATTTATCTACTATTTGCTTCCACTGATCTGCCATTATTTTATTTTAAAAAAATATATATTCACTTATTCTGAAAAGTTTTAACACTCTTAGTTAAATAGGATGATCCTATAGAAGGGTCTATCTTATTTAACTGAGGGTGTTACATTGGTGGTATCAGAGCATAGTCGATTCATTAAGCTTGGGAAGTGGACCATTAGGTTTCCACGTACTCTGATAGAAATATTGAACAATCCATAAAACACCTAAGACTAAATTTCCTATGTGGAATTCTCCACATAACATATACCCTGAATCCTTTTGTTGATATTCTTTCAGCAATTTCCTAATGGCTCGTCGAAACAATGATCATGTTATGGAGGAACTTCTTACCTGAATCGTGGAGGTAATAGAACGACAAGAGTTACCTCATGCTTCTACTAGGCAGAGCCAAGGACTAGCTGACTTTCAGAGGAACAATCCTACACAATTCAAGGGAGGCTTCGATCCAGAAGGAGCATAATTATGGATTGAGCACCTCGAAAAGATTTTTGCCGCTTGCGATGCCCTGACGAGGACAGGATAACCTTTGCCGTCTTCATGCTGGTTGGGGAAGCAGAGCACTGGTGGACTCATGCTAGAATCAGATTAACAACTGATGGACACGTCATCACTTGGGGACGGTTCAAGGCAGAATTTCTCGCCAAATACTTTCCTGAAGACATAAGGAGGCAGAAAGAGCAGGAATTCTTTAATCTGAAACAAGGTAATATGACAGTTGAGGAATACGCTTCTAAATTTGATGAATTGGCCAAATGTTGTCCCTACTACACCCAAATGGGAGAAGCATCGAGATGCGTAAAATTTGAAGCAGGGCTACGACAAGAAATCCGTTAAGCTATATGTTGTCAACAAATCACTCAATTCTCTAATTTGGTTGACCGATGCCGTATCTTTGAGAATACCTCTAATCTTCGATGACCTGGAACATCTAATTATGGTCCAGAACGACGTATACCAGACCGACAACAAAGAAGGGATTTTTAAGCAGATCGACCATATTCCCGACCACCTTACTCAGCCACCCGAATTCCTTCAAGGGATCAAGGGAGCAGTCGAAACTTGAAATGCTACATCTACGGAGGACCACATATGGCAGTAAATTGTACTAAAAGAGGTAAAATCTGCACAATTTGTGGATGGGCTAGACATCGTGATGTTGAATGTTGGTACATAAATACTAACAACCAGCAGCAAATGACTCAAAGGCAGATAGTGCGACCAACTGGCCAAGGGAATTGAGGACCTGCTACAAATACCTCTGTAAATAATGCCCCGAGGATGCAGAATGTTCACCGCAACAACAACTCCAATCAAAACAATAATCCTAGAAGACCTGGAAATAGCTCAGCTGGAAGACAGGGAGGAAATACTAGAGTATTCACCATGAATGGTGCGGAGATATCACAAGGGAACGACCTTATACAAGGTACATGCTTTATAGGAAGTACTCTGTTAAATGTATTATATGATTCTGGAGCCACTCACTCTTTCATATCTGAGAATTGTGTAAAAAATTTAAAGCTACCTACAACCTCTCTGCCCAATAAGATGATTATCACGACTGCTGCCAATAAGCCTATTTGCCCTTCCTGTATGTGTTTGGAATGTCCTCTCAACATCGAAGGGAAAGTTTACCAAGTAGATCTGATATGTTTACCTTTGATTGATCTAGATATTGTTCTAGGGATGAATTGGCTTGCTGCCAACCATATCCTTATTGACTGTCATAATAGATTCATCTCTCTCGAGTTTACTACATCTGAATGTGATCAAGTCACTGATTCTTGTCCTGTTAGCTCAGAAAAGGTAATCCCAACAAAGGAAGTCCCACTATACATGATCTTTACTGATACTGAAAGCAAGGACACTTCTTAAATTGATCAGATTCCTGTTGTTCAAGAATTTCCAGAAGTCTTCCCTGATGATATACGAGAGCTACCTCCAGAGCGAGAAGTTGAATTTAGTATTGACATTATACCGGGCGTGGGACCAATCTCTATTGCTCCTTATCGAATGTCACCCAAGGAACTCAGTGAGCTCAAAAAGCAAATAGAAGAACTTTTAGAGAAAGGAATGATTAGACCCAGTGTCTCACCTTGGGGAGCATCGGTTCTTCTAGTCAAAAAGAAGGATGGTAGTATGCGGTTGTGCGTTGACTATCGTCAGTTGAATAAAGCTACGATCAAAAACCGATACCCTCTTCCAAGGATTGATGATTTGATAGACCAACTACGAGGAGCCACTATCTTCTTAAAGATTGATCTGCGATTAGGCTATCATCAAATAAGGGTGAAGAAAGATGTTATACCCAAAACAGCATTCAGGACACGATATGGGCACTACGAATATCTTGTCATGCCCTTTGGAGTTACCAATGCACCTGCAGTCTTTATGGGATACATGAATCGGATCTTCCATGAGTACTTGGACAAATTCGTAGTGGTATTCATTGACAACATTCTTGTCTACTCCAAGAACCATAAAGAATATGAAGAACATCTCCGAATTGTTCTAAATACGTTACGAGCAAGACAACTATACGCCAAGTTATCAAAATGTGAATTCTGGTTGACTAAAGTAAAATTTTTGGGACATGTCATCTCTAAAGAAGGAATTGTTGTGGATCCTACAAAGGTAGAAGCTGTACTAAAGTGGGAACAACCCAAGAATGTGACAGAAATTCGTAGTTTCCTTGGACTTGCTGGATATTATCATCGATTCATCGAGAATTTCTCTCGAATTGCAGCACCTTTAACTAGGCTGACACGTAAAGATCAACCATTTGAATGGACCGACAAATGTGAAAGCAGTTTTACGGAGTTACGCCAATGACTCACTAGTGCACCTGTCTTGATTTTGCCAGATCCTGCCAAGCCATATGAAGTGTATTGTGATGTGTCAAGACAAGGACTGGGATGTGTTCTAATGCAAGAAAGAAAGGTTGTTGCTTATGCCTCACGACAGCTAAGACCACATGAAGTTAATTATCCTACACATGACTTGAAACTAGCTGCAGTTGTGTTTGCCTTGAAAATTTGGAGACACTATTTATATGGCACATACTTTGAAGTCTTCAGTGATTATAAGAGCTTAAAGTATCTATTCGACCAGAAAGAGTTGAATATGCGACAACATAGGTGGATGGAATTCATCAAAGATTATGATTTTGAACTCCGATATCATCCTGGAAAGGTAAATGTTGTAGCTGATGCACTCAGCAGAAAGGCTCTATGCCTATCGTATATGATGACAAAGGAGTTGGAATTGATAGAATAGTTTCATGATCTGAATCTGGCAGTAACGCCTAAAAGGGGAAGCCTTATGGTTGGAATGCTAAGAATTTCAAATGATTTCCTGGAATAAGTTAAGGAAGCTCAAGCAAATGATCAGGAATTACAAGGCCTAGCAGGAAAGACAAAAGAAGAAGGCTCAAAATTTAGCAAAGATGAACATGGGGTGATCAGGTATCAACAAAGGCTCTGTATTCCAGTCAACACAGATCTTAAAAGATCCATCCTAGATGAAGCACACAAAAGCAATTACAGTATCCACCCAGGATCAACCAAAATGTATCAGGACTTGAAGAAAATATTCTGGTGGCAAGGAATGAAAAGGGATATCGCTGAGTATGTAACAGCTTGCCTGATGTGTCAAAAGGTAAAGGCGGAACAACAACGACCAAGTGGGACCCTTCAACCTTTGGAGATTCTAGAATGGAAATGGGATGAGATTGCTATGGACTTCGTGACCGGACTTCCCAGAACATCAAGTGGATATGATGCTATTTGGGTAATCGTGGATTGATTAACAAAGACCGCTCATTTTATCCCTGTCAATATGAAGTATTCTCTAGAGAAACTCACCCAGATCTATATCAAGGAAATCGTACGATTACATGGAACACCCACTGCAATTGTGTCTGACCGAGATCTTTGTTTCACATCATAATTTTGGAAGAGCCTGCAACAAGCTCTAGGAACTCGTCTAAAGTTAAGTTTTGCATATCACCCACAGACAGACGGACAATCAGAACGGACAATCAAGACTCTTGAAGATCTGTTACGTCTTTGTCTCTTAGAACATTAGGGAAGTTGGCAAGAATATCTTCCACTTGTTGAGTTCACTTACAACAACAGCTACCATGCTAGCATCGAAATGGCCCCTTATGAAGCTCTATATGGAAAAAAATGTCATACACCTTTGTGTTGGTATGAGACAGGTGAAAAGATGATAATTGGACCAGAGATTGTTCAGAAAACTACAAAACAAGTCCGAAATATCCAAATGGCAATGAAGGCTTCACAAGATAGACAAAAGAGTTACTACGACAAACGTTGGAAGCCATTGGAATTTGAGGAGGGAAACCATGTATTTCTCAAAGTTACCCCTACCACTGGTGTAGGAAGAGCTCTAAAGGCCAAGAAGTTAAGTCCCAGATACGTAGGACCCTATCAGATTCTGCAAAAGATAGGAACCAATACGTACCGTATTGCCCTGCCACCCGAGTTAACAAACCACCCGAGTTAACAAACCTTCATAATGTCTTTCATGTTTCCCAACTCTGTAAATATGTACCAAGCCCTGATCATGTTCTGAGTCCTGATCAGTTTGTTCTGAAAGAAAACCTTACCTTTGAAGCATCACCGGTTAAGATTGTTGACCGGCGTCTCAAACAGCTAAGAGGCAAGGAAATCTCTTTGGTCAAAGTAGTTTGGAGTCAGACAGATGATGGGGACGATACATGGGAAATTGAGGAAAAGATTAGAGAATTGTACCCTCAATTATTTCAACTTTGAATTTCGGGACGAAATTCCCAAAAGGGGAGGAGAGTGTAACATCCCTATTTTTAGTAGCAGTCTTAATTCTGTAACTATGAAGTTTGGAAGTTCTGTAAGGGATAATCAGTAAATAAAATACCCTGTAGATAGTCTGTAATATCCCAAAAATTTCATTTTTGTGTATAATCATGGAATTTATATAGACCATTAATGATATTATCCATTTTCTGAGTTAAACATGTCTTAGATAAGACTGTCCGAGTGAAGAAAGGGATCTGTTCCGAGTGACCAAGAGAAATTCCGAGTGAAGGTTGAAATTCCGAGTGAAGGTTAAGTTTTCCGAGTAAGACATAACCGAGAGAGCCACTCCCGAGTGGAGTCCTGGCCTCGGAGACATTTGGAGTGAAGTGTGTTCGAGAGAACCACTTCTGGGTGAAAGGTCCGAGTGACTCGCCTTTGATTGACTCGTTTCCGAGTCAAGGGTCTCCGAGTGACTCGTCTCTGAGTCAAACACCTTCAAATGACTCGTTTCCGAGTCAAACATCTTCAAATGACTCGTTTCTGAGTCAAACATCTTCAAATGACTCATTCCCAAATGAAACGTTTCCAAACGAAGAAAAACCTTGGTATTCGAATGAGTACTTCTCGGGCTAATATGTTCCCGAGTGGAGTATCTCTAATTTAAATACAACCTTTCCAAGTGGAATAACACCGATTGAAATATATACCGAGTGAGTCATTTCAGATGAGGTACTTCTGGAACAGAGAAAGGCTGACTCCGAATGAATACTTTTACGAGTGAAAAGTTTTTGGGGGAAATAAGTATCCGAGAGAAGAACCCTTCATTCGTACTCGGATGTCTTTAAGTTACCAAGAGCTTATGCTCGGTCCGTCTTCAAGCTTGCCTTCAACTCCGAGTGATAGTTCCAAGTGGAACAATTTTCGAGAGGATCGATCAACTCTGAATGAACTCTGTTATAAGATTCCTGAGTGACAAAACTCCAAATGATCCTTTCAGTTATATGATTTCCGAGTTATACACTTCCGAGAGAAGTATTTTCGAGTGAAGAAAGACTTTTCTATCCCTTACTCGGTCTTTTTCTCCCTCAGTCAGTCTCTGACTTCTTCTCCAGTCTCTCGTTCCCTCAGTCGGTCTCTCACCCCATCTCTCATTATTCCCTCATTTGGTCTCTCATTCATTCGTCTTTCTTTCACTGGCCGCTCCCTCAGTCTTTCTCTTTCGGTCGGTTTCCTTCATTCACTCGGTCCATCACTCAGTCTCCCTCCCAAGTACTTTTTGGGCAGAAATATATATATATCCGACTGGATAGTTTCCGAGTGAATCAATTCGGAACAAAAGTGGCTGACTGAGAACATTTTTCATACAGAAATATATATATCCGATTGAGATATTTTCTGAATGAGACCGGGTGAGACATTTCTGAGTGAGTCACTTCCAAGGAAGGAAAAGCCGACCGAGTGTTTCAAGCAGAAGCAGTTCCGAGTGAATTCCCCTCTGAGTGGAGCAATTTCCGAACGGAAAGAGACTCTGATTTAAACTTCTCGGAAAAGAGAAATGCCAAACCATAAGAACTGGGAGAATGGATGGCTTCCAAGGCCGGGCACGATCCTAACTATTGACCTGCTCCATACCTGCTTGAATCTGACCGACTTATGCACTCATCAGCGTTCACATCGCTGCTCTATGGAATCCGACCGACTTGTGCACTCACCAGCTAGAATCTGGCCGACTTATGGAATCTGTTGACGTGATAATCGTTCCTAGTGGCCAAGTGGGCCGTTCCATTATCAGGCTTGAACCTTCTTACTCCAATCATGTCATTGTATATATATTATAATATATATTCACTTCAATCATGTACGTAGGCGGCAGAAGTGGTCAAATACAGCTCACTTTTTATCCAAAATCTCCATTATTCCCATAATTAATGCACCTAACCTTCAATCACGAAAAAGCCTGTCCCCCACTTGTCTTTTGCATTATTAAATCAATGCCACAATTCATTCCCAAGTCTGAACTCTTAGAACCAACAAAAATTAGTAAAACACTCTCTTTCTTATTTTCTTCTCTACGTACAAGTCTCTTTCTCTCTTATTTTTCTCTTCTCGTCACTATAAGCTGAAGCAAGGGAAATAACAGAACGTCCTCAACTCCATTAAGGTCAGGGGGTATATTCTCTGGTATTCTGGGGGGAAACCGAGTGTTTGGAAAGGGTTAAGGTACTTCCGGTCCTCACCTTTCCAGGGCAGGTTCGGGAATTGTTGTTAAATTAAATGCTTAAATGCTCATATATTTATTTTATATATTTTTATTGATATGTACATGATTAATTGGCTGTGTTAATTATTAATTACCATGATGATTAAATGGATATGATCAGTATTGAATTGTGAAAATATTAAGAACCATGGATGTCTATGTGAATTCCAGTGAGGAAGTTTTGAAAAATGTGATGAACGTGGGAATAATGATGAAGGGTTACCATTTATACCACTGTTATTATTATTATGATTATTATTATTATTATTATTATTATTATTATTATTATCAGAATTATTATTATTATTATCATTATTGTTATTATTCTTATTTCTATTATTATTATCATTATTATTGTTACTAATATTATTATTGATTATTTATGAACAATGAAATAAGGAACTTATAATTATGAATATGATTTATTATTATTATCATTATCATTATTCTAGTTATTATTATTATTATTATTATTATTATTATTATTATTATTATTATTGTTGTTATTATTATTATTATTATTATTATTATTATTATTATTATTATTATTATTGTTGTTGTTGTTGTTGTTGTTATTCTTATTACTATTGTAATTAACTATTATTATTGTTACTGATATTATTATTGTTTAATTATGAATAATGAAATAAGAAACATACTACTATTATTTTAGTCAAGATATAACCGATATATTTTCTAGTATAATAATAAAAATGACTTACAACGTCTGAAAAATCGATGGAACCCAAGAACTTAAGAATAAATATCATGAGACTGGAAACACATAGATACCCAAGGATCAAATGATAAAAATAAAGCATTTTGCATCATGAAAATATTTTTGAGGGAGTAAAACTAGCATACACCAGGTACGCTGGAGGACATTCACGTTCGATCTCTGAGGAGAATCTTGGGAGTACAACCGGAACGGAAACCCAATGGCATCAGAGTCGCGCCTGGAGCCGGGTCAGACGATGCAATTCTAGTGTACTTTGACTAAATGACGGAATGTAACTATGATCGTGTAGAGCCAAGTCCCAAGATAATATATAATGATGAGAACCTATGAGTTCATTCGTACCTTATGATGATTAAATGAACGGGGGACTTGGTGAGCTCCGATCGCTCTAGAATGGAAATGTTATGCCCAAGAGGCAGCTTGAGCAGAACGACTGCCAAAGAATGAGATAATGGTGATGGTGGATTGATTTATTGGGCCCACATGCATCATGAGACTTAACTAAAGATAAATCATAATAAACCAAACTCATGCATTCCATGACAACATCCTTGATTGTTATAATTGTAAATATGTTAATTATATGATTTATGTGATATTATCTGTTGACTGGATATGTCCACACCGGGAACCTTCAGGGTCTGGGGTTTATACTCACCCTTTCTGTTGATTAATAACAGAGGAGCTAGGAAACCAAGAACCGGAGTACGACGAACAGCAATACATTGAACCAACTGGGAGTACTCATTAAAAATAGAATATGTGTAGTGGAATATTTATTAATGAACAATAAGACAATGGATGACTGTATAATTATTTAAGGGTGGCTGTGTGCCCCATTCTGTTAAGAGTACAATTACTTATAGTTTGTGAATGACTATGTAATTTATCTACTATTTGCTTCCACTGATCTACCATTATTTTATTTTAAAAAAATAATATATTCACTTATTCTGAAAACTTTTAACACTCTTAGTTAAATAGGATGATCCTATAGAAGGGTCTATCTTATTTAACTGAGTTGGTTTCACATTTCAACACCACCTGACATACACTTCTTTTTAGCAACTTGAGATGATTTTCTATGAATTCTTGTTTTGTCTTTTTATCTCCTCCTTCTTTTTTCTTTCTAAACAAACCAACCAAGAAAAAATTTACCAACAAAGAGATTAGATGATAGAAGAACATCCATCACCACTGTCTCCAACAGTGAAGGCAAGTAAAAAAATATTTTAAAAAAAATTGAGAGGGTGATATTTGAGTCCTTGCTAAAAAATGTTAAGGTGGTGCATGAAATAAAAAATGTGGTGCAAGAAGAAATCCCAATAAGGATGAATATTTTATTTTTGAAGTAGATGACACATGTTCTTGAAAGGAAAAATGATAACACGAAAAAAGAAAAAGAAAAAAAAAGACGGGAGAAGAAACCAATAATAAGTATGACATTTATTTAATGTGACAATAAAAGTATAGGTAAGAGAAAATAAAGAAGGTTATTTTCTCCTATATCTCCCAAAAAAATTCTTTTTTATACATAATAAATCCGTTTGGTTTAATTTTTGATTAATTTGTTTATGAATGTTATTATTGATTATAAATTAGACTAAATTTTAATATTTTTATAATTAGTTGTGGTGAAAATTTATTCTCACCCTTCCAGATGAGAAAACTTTGTTTTTTATTTATTCGTAAATTTACGTTTTTTAAAATTTTTATATCCTAATTTTTTTCATTATCTATTAGTAAATATGTAAAAATGTTCTCGTTTCCATAGAATGTCAAATTATTTCTTATGACATCATCCTACATTAAGTTTATTGTATTTTGCCATCAAATCCTTTTTCAAGTGATAACGTATAAATGTTGTTTTTGATAAAAAGGAACTTCCATTAATAATATATAATTTTCATAAGTTTTATTCCAATAATAACATATAAATATATTTTTAATAAAAATAATTTCCATTAATATTATATAACTTTAAATAACTTCCATGGTAGTTAAATAAATAAATAAAATTAACACTAATGATAAAATAATAAAAAATTAAATGCCTATAGAATAAAGGTTTTAGTGTGTTCCCAAAATTGATTTTCGTGGTGTTTAATTAGGGTTTTAAGTTTAAAATTTTATGTTTCTTTTATATTTTTAGGTCTAATGACGGATCTTGACTAAAGTTTTAAAAGGATGAACTAAATATTAGATCAAATAATTTATAACTTTCTTCTTTAGATGGACAAAAGTATGAGTAAATTTTTTGCTTTATTTATTTTAATATTTAGTATGTCAATAATAATTATTAAAAATTTTAAAAAATCAAAATTAATTTTTTATATATTCAAATTTAATATTTTATAAAATCAAAATTTATATACAAAATTTATAAATAATACATGCTATTTTGAATGATTTATTTGGTTCTAAATATTCACAAAAATTTATATAAAAATAATTAATTTTTCATAAAAGATTAAATGTAGAAAACCAATGACACAACATTTCTCTCTATTGAAAGCTAGGATTTGTCTTCCTACCTAGATCGTTAGATAAAGACGTTTGAATTTACATTGAAACTATTGGTTAGAAGTTAGTGTTGCTTGCTCTCAATTTTGGTTGTGGTTTTAAGTATTATTTATATATTTTTTTGGTTTTTATGCAATAATCGAAGTTTAGAAAGTTACACATTATTTTTTAAAAAAATATTCTTTAAACATTGTGTCGCGATCGGGATCGCGGCGGGAAGGCCGACCCTCAAAATATTAAAACATGTTTCGAAGTCCTTTCGAAAAGAAAACGGTGTTTCGAAGTCCTTTCGAAAAGAAAACAGGGAGTCGCCACCAATATTTTTTAAAGATAAAATACCGGGAAAACCTTTCGTTAAAGCACTGGTTATGAAAGTAAAATTCTAAGTTTGGGAGTCGAATTACAGGTGAGGAAGGTATTAGCACCTCACAACTGTCCGTTATAAAACAGTTATCTCAAGATGATAGTGCGCATTATAATTAGCCCAAAAATTATTTTAACTTCTTCAGAAAAGGAACGTACGAAATGACAAAGCATACAAAAAAAAAGACATGGAATTTTTTAAACATGAGATTAACAGGACGTCTCGTCCAAATTAACCTCGCTCCTCTCTTTTTTTTTAAAAAGATATATTAAAAAAATGAGATTAACAAGACGTCTCGTCTAAATTAACCTCGCTCCTCCTTTTTTAAAGAGATATTATTAAAAAAATGAGATTAACAGGACGTCTCGTCCAAATTAACCTCGCTCCTCCTTTTAATAACAAGACAAAAATGAAAATTCTAAAAATTAAATAAAGAAAGATGAGCCCGACAGGAACTGTTTCCCGCTCCTACGTATTCTCAAGCTTTCAAGAAATCAGGGTCACGTAGTTCTTTGTTGGAAAGTGTTTTTTGAGAAAATATTAGACTTATTTTTGATTGATTTGTTTTTTTTAATAATTAAAGGAAATTTATAAAGAACGAGAAAAAAAAGGCAAAGTAATCCATACTTGCATAAACTTGTAAAATTTAATAACAATAATGTAGGCAAAATAAATTTGTATGATATCTCTCCTAAGGGTTTAAAAAAAGAACTATTTATTTTTATAAAAGGAAACAAAATAGGAGGAGAGACAAGGGGGCGACGAAAGAAAAGAAAAGGAAAGAAGGAGACAGAGTGAGTTCGGAAAAGAGAGGGGACTGAGAAAACGAGAGGGTGGAGGGAGATCTGATGACACGCGTGGAAGAGCTTGGACGACATCAAGGGGAGACCTGATCGGATTCTCGGTGAGTGATAGTCGGCGCAGAGAAGATAGATGAGAGACAGGGGCGCTAGAGATAGAAGGAGAGATAGAGGGACGGTGAGAGAGTAAAACGAGTAAGGGAGTGAGAGACCGAGTGAGGGAATGAGAGACCGAGTGAGGGAATAATGAGTGAAGACGAAAAAGACCGAATGATAGAGTGAGGGACCGAATGTTGGAAAAATTGAGAGTGGAAAAGAGACTGAGTGAGGGAGTGAGAGACCGAATAAAGGAATGAGAAAGACTGAGAGTGAGGAGTGAGGGAACCGAGAGAGAGAGAGAGACGAGTGAAAGAACGAGTGGAAGACCGAATGGGTAAAGGAACGAGTGAGCTAGCGACGAGTGAAAGAGTGACCGAGTGAACGAAAGGGCCGAGTGTTGGAGTGAGACCGAGTAAGGATAAGAGACCGAGTGAGGGAATGACTGAGTGGGGAACAAAAGAGTGAAAGAACGAGAGACCGAGTGAAGGAACGAAAAAAGACCGAATGATGGAGTGAGAGACCGAATGATGGAGAAACTGAGAGTGGAAAAAGACTGATTGAGGGAGTGAGAGACCGAATGAAGGAATGAAAAAGACTGAGAGTGAGGAGTGAGGGAACCGAGAGAGAGAGAGACGAGTGAAAGAGATCGGGTGAGGAACGAGAGTGAAAGAACGAGTGGAAGACCGAATGGGTGAAGGACCGAGTGAGCTAGTGATGAGTGAAAGAGTGACCGAATGAACGAAAGGGCCGAGTGTTAGAGTAAGACCGAGTAAGGACGAGAGACCGAGTGAGGGAATGACTGAGTGGGGAACGAAAGAGTGAAAGAACGAGAGTGGAAGATCGAATGGATGAAGGACCGAGTGAGCTAGTGATGAGTGAAAGAAAGAACGAGAATGAAAGAGATCGGGTGAGGGAATGACGAGTGAATAAGGGACCGAGTGAGGAAACCGAGAGATGGAGTAAGAGAATGACTGAGTGGGGAAAGAAAGAGTGAAAGAACGAGAGTGGAAGACCGAATGGATAAAGGACCGAGTGAGCTAGTGATGAGTGAAAGAAAGAATGAGAATGAAAGAGATCAGGTGAGGGAATGACGAGTGAATGAGGGACCAAGTGAGGAAACCGAGAGATGGAGTGAGATACCGAGTGAGGGCGACAGAGACCGACTGAGGGAATGAGAGACTAGAGGGAATGGCTAGTAAAAGAAACACGAGTGAATGAGGGACCAAATGAGGGAACCGAGAGATGTAGTGAGAGACCAAGTGAGGGCGACAGAGACCGACTGAGGGAACGAGAGACTAGAGAGGGAGTGGCCAGTGAAAGAAAGACGAGTGAATGGGAGACCGAATGAAGGAATGACGAGAGATGGGGTGAGAGACTGACTAAGGGAATGAGAGCCTGGAGAGGGAGTCAGAGACTGACTGAGGGAGGAAGAGACTGACTGAGGGAGGGAAACTGAGTGATAGACCGAGTGAAAGAGAGATCGAGCGAAAGACCGGGTGAGGGAGGGAGACTGAGTGATGGACTGAGTGAAAGAGAGACCGATCGAAAGACCAGGTGAGGGACCAAGAGCGTGAAAGAACAAGAGTGAAAGACTGAGTGGATGAAGGGAACCGAGAGAAGGAGAGACGAGTGAAATAGTGACTTTGAGGGTGAGACGAGTGATGGAAAACCGAATGGATGAAGGAAATCGAGTGAGTAAGTGACGAGTGAAAGACTGAACGAGAGTGAAAGATATCAGGTGAGGGACCCAGAGTGAAAGAACAAAAGAGACTGAGTGGGGTGAGACGAGTGATGAAAGACCGAGTGAAAGAGAGACAGAGCGAAAGACCGGGTGAGGGAGGGAGACTGAGTGATGGACCGAGTGAATGAAGGAAACCGACTGAGGGAGAAAGACTGAGGGAGTGGCCAGTGAATGAGAGACCAAATGAGGGAATGACGAGAGATGGGGTGAAAGACCGACTGAGGGAACGAGAGCCTGAAGAGGGAGTCAGAGACTAACTGAGGGAGGAAGAGACCGAGTGAAAGAGAGACAGAGCGAAAGACCGGGTGAGGGAAGGAGACTGAGTGATGGACCGGGTGAAAGAGAGATCAAGAAAGTGAAAAAAAACAATAGTGAAAGACTGAATGGATGAAGGGAACCGAGAGATGGAGAAGACGAGTGAGGGAAAGGGAAGGAAGAAAAGAAGCGAAAGTAGAGGAGAGACTTACCAGCGAATATTCCTTTTCTGATTTTTTCGTTGTTCTTTGTTGTTTTTCTTTATCTGTATTTTGTTTCTTTCTTATTGATTTCTCCTCTTCTCTTCTTATTTCTTCTGGTTTATATGACGAGGATGAAGAGGATTGGGAGAGGAAAAAGACGAACACTGAAGTTGGGATGGATTGGGGGAGAAGTTCTTTTGCCCTTTTTTTTGTTATCTGATGAGGAAGATGGAGAAGGTGATGGGTCTGTTGGGTTTTTTCATTCTTTATCCCTTCCTTTTCTTTTTTCTTCTTTTTTTTTCAGGGAATTTTTGTTTGCTTTTTATAATGAGGATGAAGAGGATTGGGAGAGGAAGAAGACGAACACTGGTGGAGGAGTATTGGGGACAGGTTTCGGATTCTGAATGGGTTTTCCAGAATGGAGGGGGGAAATTATTATTTAATAAATGGTGTTCACACAATGGTTCTGGGGGGAGCTTGTGACGTGAGAACAAAGGGGGTTGCACCTTATTATTTTTTTACTTGTTTTATCACTAATTGCCATGGAAATGAGAAAAGACAAAGAAAAAGGAGACAAATCCTTTGGACTTTTATCAATCGGTCAAATTGGCATAAGATTTAATTTTGTGACACCATGGTGGCCCTTTCAATTAAATTTAATGCATAAGGTGTTCAAATTCAAGTGCAAAATTTTAATTCACCTAAGTACATTAAATTTTATTAAAACTAAGAAAAGGGATTTCGGGCCGGACAAAAATAGGTGTTCACACATTGAAATCAAACAATGATAGAACACCACCTCTATTGTCATACATGAGAGAGTTAACATTATTTTAATATTACAAACCATGTTTTTATTATCTTGTTGTTTTATCATAAGTAACCTCAAACAAATTTATATTCTTATATTAAATAAGATATATTTTAAAGTGTTGTTTCCTATAAGTTAAATTGTATAATAAATTTTGTAACACTCAATCTATCATTATCACTGTTATTCATAAATTACATTCATAATGCTATAAAAAAATTCATTTTTGTTTACAAAATACTATGCTCAAATTAAATTACATTAAAAAAATATAGAACTTCTTGCTTCCCACATGACTTGGTTATATGTCAATACACTCTTTTGAGTATGAGTTTCCTATTTTTTATATTAATTATTAGGGGTTTGCTTGGATACATTCTCTAAATTGAGAGTTTCAATACCCCTAGCTATAAGTGGATGGATATGATCGTGTCGTATAAAAATATTTTATATGTCAAAATTTGAATGTAATAAGGCTTGATCTCACAACACATTAGAGAGAAAAGAAGAATTTTACCACTAAACTACTTAACATATTTTAAAAAATATGACATAACTATATATAGTTATATTATATTTGTATCCGTTAATAAAATCCATCTATGAAATAAACATTTTTTTCTTTTTTCATTTAGTATAAAAATTAAAAATAAAATTAATGAACAAAAAATGAGAGGAATATTTATTTTGCAAAAAAAATTATATTAACGAATATACATTCTACAAATATAATATAACAATATATGGTTATATTACATCTCTTAAGTGTAATCTAGTGGTGAGGCTTTTCTTTCATCTTCTGCTCAAATCAAACGCTTTAGATGTTATTTTAGAATTCAAACAAAAATGATGACTTGGAAAAATATGTGGCATAGATTGAGTTGACATGTGGCTAGAGACTAATATATGTGGTTAGAGACTAATACATGTGGTATAAATTCAGTTGACACGTGGCTAAGGGCATCCATTCCAGTTGCTTAAATCACACACGTGATTGAAGGCATCCATTCCTAGAAAAACTCATATGTTACATGCCCTTAATTTGTTGAGGCTTCTCTTCCATCTCGTATACGTTAGGGGATCAAGCCTTGTTATACTTAAATTTGACAAATAAATATTTTAACATGTTAACTATTTACAAGTGACTAGTTTGACTGGTTGCTAAGCGCAGTAAATTGAGGGTTCTAATGCCTCTGACCTCCTAGCCACGTGTCAATTGAATTTATGTCATATGTATTAGTCTGTAGCCACGTGTCAACTCAATCTACACCACATATTTTTCTAAGTCATCATTTTTGTTTGGATTCTAAGATAACATCTGAAGCATTCAATTTGAGTAGGGGGTGAAAGAGTAGGTTACATTTAAGAGATGTAATATAACCATATATTGTTATATCATATTCATAAAATGTATATCCATTAATATAATTTATTTACAAAATAAATATTTCCACCCTTTTTCGTTCATTAATTTTAATTTTTATTTTTATACTAAATGAAAAAAGATAAAAATATTTATTTCGTAGATAGATTTTATTAACGGATATACATTCTATAAATATAATATAACTATATATAGTTGCATTATTTTTCAAATGTGTCAAATAGTTTAGTGGTAAGACTCTCTTTTCTCTTCAATGTGTTGCAGGATCAAGCCTTGTTACATTTGAATTTTGGCATATGAAATATTTTAATGCATTGACTATTTACGAGTGACCAATTGCTAGACACGATCATGTTCATCAATTCTAGTTATTTAAATCACACGCATTTTTGACACGTGGCATGACACATGACTAGGGGTATTGAAACCCTCAATTTAGATAGGGCACCCAAGAAAAACTCTAATTATTATTATTATTATTATTATATATATCAAAGACTTAGAAACTATCATACTTCAATTTCTGAAATGGATTGGGCACCATCATCTTCTTCAATTGATCCGTATCTTGATGATTATTCCTGTTGGAGATAATGTATAGAGATGTCAAAAAATTATATTTTATTTCTATCACTTGAAACAACATATGTTTATATCTTATTTTTATTATATTACTTTTTTATTTTATTTTATCATAGTGTTGTCTTACCACTTTGCCGACAAAACAAATTTATATTAATTATTAATTAGCTAATATTACATAATAATATAATATCATATCGAAGTTTGTTGATACTAAAAATGTCATTGGTTAGGCTTAATTGGCTTTTTAACTTTTAATACTAGATTACTCTTAATTAGCTCTAAATTTAAAATATACATGTTAATCATTAACATGAAAATTAAATTAGGTTGATTAATTAGATCAGAGACAAACATAATTTTCTAAGTATAACCATTAAAAAATAAAGTTGCCTTAAAGTTGTATGTTGGAGATGAAGAATATAATATTATTATTAGAATATATATATATATATATATATATATATATATATTTAAAATAGGTATTCTCCTTCGAAGATAATTTTGTTCGAGACAAGAACATTTATATCATGATGAAGTTAACTCTCTCAGCGGAGATTTTTTTTCATTTTATAATGCTCGAATCTAAAACTTTGCTTGAATAAAGTATGTACCACTGAAACAAACCACCTCAATTTTTTATCCTTTAAAAGATCCCATTTCAATATGAGGAATTCACCCCTTCCCATCGTTCACTCTTTTAAGATTCTAGTTATTCAAGACATATCTTGATTTTTAAATGTTTCATATGTACAAAAATATGATTGAAATTTACTATGACTTGAGAGGTTTTAAATATATTGACTTGGACTGTCAAATTATGTATCCCACTAAACAACCTTGTCATCCCTTTATTAGAATGGAAACTTAATCGTTATGTGCTATACTTTTTTTTTACTTATTCTAAGTGTTACAGTATGTTAAGTCCTAAAAGAACATATGTGATTCTTAGGATCCTTCAAAAGTTTTGACTATGATAAAAACATTACACCATTTAATATACTGATATTTCAAGGTTATATAAGACATATTTGCATATTAATACAAGCCATAAACCAAGAAACAATAAGTCTTAAGTAGTTATCCAAAGGTTCATAGAACTCAGACACCATATATGAAGAAACAAATACAAGTTATTACAAGTCAAAGTTCATGCTTTGACAATATCATACAACTGTTTTGACTTAGTAGGCTATCCATCCAATCAAATAGCTTCAAAGGATCGCCTAACAAAATGAGCATACATCCTATGTACCGAAATAGAAAGTTAGACAACCAAGACGTTCACATGCTGAAAGAGACTAAGTATGCTTTTTAAATCATCCCAACGGCTCTAGGAAAATGTCAAGTCATCATTGAATATAAGGTCTTTTGTCTCACAACGTCTATCTAAGGAAGATCATTCAAGAATACAAAGCGCCCCAACTATCTATTTCTCTTTTCTCTCCACGCATTACACAGGTCGTGTGAAAATACTCTGATTATTTTCTTGTAAAACAAGTTTAAGAGCTTTACTTATTTTATATCTTGAACAATCAATTTAGTTTTGTAAGACTTAGGAATCCTTTACTTCTTGTGAAATTGTAAAAGCCCAAAGAGGATTGGTCAAGAAAGAATGCTTATGTAATTAGCCTGAATAGACCAAGTTAATAGAGAATTCTTGAGTTATTAACCTAGAGAGGCTAAGTGATCCTTATAAGTAAATATGAGTTGCACTTAGCTTCGTGATCAGTTAATACAAATTTTTGTTAGCTTGAACAGGGACTGAACATAGTCTTGGTTGAGAGGTGAACCAACATAATATCTACTTGTGTGCTATATCTCTTTACTGTTTTATTAACGTTGTTATTTTCTTTATCCTTTAATTCAAAGTTTATGAAAACTCAAACAAATGTCCAAACTATTTGCTAAATTGTTTTATTTTTCAACTAAGTCTTCAAGAAAACTAAGATAGATGTCTGAATAACGATCTTTATAAAAAGAATTTGTAAAAGTTTTTGTCACACTATTCAACTATCATTCTAGTGCGAACCTGTATTACCTTCACAATAAAATAACATCTTAGTCTGCCAATCAAGTTGTATTAAATATATGTTTATTGTGAAATAAAACTTTTTATTTTATTTAAATATGTATTTATTAGCATTGAGGAATCAATATTGATTGTATCTTGTGATTTAACATAATTAGAAACTATAAAGTTCATAGTTAATGACAATATAGTAATGTTTAATGCTACATGTCTTAAATTGTTAAAATATTTCAATGTCACTAAGTATAGTAATAGGCATAAGTAGTTATGATGGAAAAACACATTTTGATGCTAATATCATACTAAAATTCATGATAAATTTATATGTTTTTTAGGTATATATTATTCTCTATCAAATGACAAAACATACATGTAATAATTTATTGAGTGATTCATAAATGTATATGTTACACCAAAGAATACTTCTTCGGACTAAGAATTTCTATGCACCACTTGAAAATTTCCAAGGCAGAGCAATCCAATTTTTTAGTGTACATTTTGGTAGTGTTATGCTTGATTTGAATCATTTTTGCTTTCTTATGGTAATAACTAGAAGCATTACTGTAGAAAACCCAGGAGATAGGAGACCTAATAAAACATCTAAACCTTAATTTAATAATAATAATAAATAAATAAATAAAATATGGGAAATTTTTTAAAAACAAAATAACCACACCCATCCTAAGATGTCCCTATATGACTCAATAGGTCCCCCATAACATATCCTAGGATTTGGGGCTCCAAAATGGCCCAAAGAAAATTTTTCATCACACCTGCTCCTTGCACACTACTCAATAAACTGAGTCAAATCGGAGTTATATAACTCCAATCGGGATGAATCTGGTTTATAAACATCCGCAACTCAAATACCTACAATTGTTATGAAGGAGTTGAGGGCCAATTATGCCCTGAAGATTGCTTAATTTATCAATTTATGAAATCAGCCCTGCTGAAATTTTTAGCCTGAACACCCTTTAGTATTTTAGGCATAACTTGGGCTACCAAACTCCAATTGACGTAAATTGGGTATCAAAACGACAACGACAAAATTATCTACAACTTTTATGAAGAAAAAAAAACAGAATCAGCCCGCTTGAGTGTAATTTTAGGCGCTTAAGAGAGCTTACGCTCAAGGTCTCGCTTGAGCATGAATTTAACAGCATCAGACCTTAATTCTCAAGCTTAAGCACGAATACTCAAGCTTAAGCGTGAATTTGGCAGAATC
The DNA here is from genome assembly GCA_037962975.1 of Clitoria ternatea. NCBI lineage: Eukaryota > Viridiplantae > Streptophyta > Magnoliopsida > Fabales > Fabaceae > Clitoria > Clitoria ternatea. Next base: position 27,266,163 of record CM075671.1, on the reverse strand, counting down.
AGACCTTGGTACACTTGCTTGAGTAAGAATTGAATGTGGAGAGGAGGGAAATAGGGGTGCAAGCGCGCTTGAGCGGCTCCCCCTCACGCTTGAGCGTGGAAACCATGGGCACATGCGCGCTTGAGCGCAGACTCGATCACGCTTGAGCCTGGAATTATAAACATCAGTTATAGGCGCACTTGAGCATGAGTACTCTACAACATAGTCACACTTGAGTGTGATAGGCTCGCTTGGGCAAGCACATTCCAATAGCTCACATTATGCCTCTTGCTTGAGCGAGACTCCCTCGCTTAAGCGAGATTATGGCCCCCAAAGTTCTCGCTTGAGCGAAACCAAATTCGCTTGAGCGAAAATTGGCTAGTAAGCTTCCTTCCTGAAACCACTTATCTCTCTTAAACGATTTTATCAGCAAAGACCTATGAATTAAAATCTCTCACACAACATAACCTGTAAAACTCATCAACCAACTTTCAAGCTACCTATTTTACCCGTTTTAAGTCCGACTACTACGAAACTTCATGGGCACTATATTTTCACCATTTTGGAGCTATTGGCGCTATCTGTTTACCAAAATTCTGACATATGACCCACACATGTAGAATTATGCAATATAACCAAAATATGCAATTTGAAAGCATTAACTCTTTCTAGTTCCATTCAAATACCTCAAAACCTGTCTAGACCATTCATAAGTGATATAGGGAATCCATCGATCCCTTCCAATAGTCTAAAAACTCATCGGATCATAATTTCACTCTTCCGGTTCCTAGTGTTGTACTTTATGCATATGCATCATTTCAATTCTATAAGTTCAAACTCATAAATTATATCTTTATCATGAACATGTACATATATTCATATACATAGTCAAATCCCAAGCTTCCAAGTGAAGCTACCCATTATCCAAAACCACTAATCATTCATACTTATCATAATATATTCTCAAGAGCCGGCCAAGGCAAATACATAATACTATTCATACTATGTACAAATATGTACATGACAATCCATGTTCATCCTGAGTGATCTTTCATATGCCTTCACTTCTTCCTATATCCACTGTAAAACAACCACAAATAGGAGTGAGCATACTACTTGTTAAATGACAGTTATTGAATTGGATCAAGTGTCTAATTCATAACCACATATAAATCATAATTATATCACATAATTCTCATTACATTTTATTCATTCACAATGATCATATAATCATGATGTTCTCAACAACATATATCAATACAATCACATGCTTAATCAAATGGATCTATTATTAAGTTTTAATTTTGTGTTGCAACACTGGCTCTGATACCAAAATAAAACATCCAAACCTTAATTTAATAATAATAATAAATAAATAAATAAAATATGGGAAATTTTTTTAAAAAAAGAATAACCACACCCATCCTAGGATGTCCCTATATGACTTAATAGGTCCCCCATAACATATCCTAGGATTTGGGGCTCCAAAATGGCCCAAAGAAAATTTTTCATCACGCCGGCTCCTTGCCCACCACTCAATAAACTGAGTCAAATTGGAGTTATATAACTCCAATCAGGATGATATTTTTATGTTAACTGTTGTATGCTATGAATTATTAGTATGATATCCCGAATATATACTACATGCAACTTATTTGTGTAGAGATGTATGTAAGTATGAGTTATATTGTCTTAAGTGAATGATTCCTATACATGAGATGTAGTAGGATACCTGATTGATGATATGAATCTGTAACACCCCGGCCTCTTTTCAGGAATGAACGACTCACCCCACAGACCAACACAAGACCTTTCTAGTGTGCTGTGTCCTCAATCACACACTTCCCAGGAGGTCACCCATCCCAGAATTACTCAAAGTTAACTTTGGAGTCCTTATGTGATAGGCCATTGAAAAGGCTAACGCATTTATTGGTATAGGTAATACAAATTTATTCCTTTAAGCTATCCTCGACTGTATAGTCTCATACCTATACAGTCTTTGGATCCCTCTCATTCTGGTATGTATTCGGTTCGTTCATGTGTCCCTCCCACTGGAAGCCTGCCAGGAGCTGCTCCTTGTCCATGCCTATGCAACGGCGATCACTCCCCGCCCTCAACAGTGCCCGTGATGCCACATTCCCCACTGGAAGCTGCCAGGAGCCGCTCCTTGTCCGTGCCTATGCACCAGCGATCACTTCCCGCCCTCAACAATGCCAGGATGTCACATGCCCACCAGTTTTCGCTTGGTTCGTCCCCGAACCATACCGTACTAGGAAAGGCTAGGCTCTGATACCACTGTAACGCCTCGGTCGCTTTTCAGGAATGAACGACTCGCCCCAGAGACCAACACGAGACCTTTCTAGTGTGCTTTGTACTCAATCACACACTTCCCAAGAACTTCCTAGGAGGTCACCCATCCCAGAATTACTCCAAGTTAAGCACGCTTAACTTTGGAGTCCTTATGTGATAGGCCACCGAAAAGGCTAATGCATTTGTTGGTATAGGTAGTACGAATTCATTCCTTTAAGCTATCCTCGACTGTATAGTCCCATACCTATACAGTCTTTGGATCCCTCTCATTCTGGTATGTATTCGGTTCGTTCATGTGTCCCTCCCACTGGAAGCCTGCCAAGAGCCGCTCTTTGTCCGTGCCTATGCACCGACAATCACTCCCCGCCCTCAACAATGCCAGGATGTCATACCTAGAATATATAGAAACGACCTAGAAAGTTCATAACGAAATCTTTGTCAAGGCAAATGACAGCCACACATTGTTGAAGAATCGAAGATTGTTCAATGGTTACAAGAGGCTATTGATTGATTTTGATGAGAGAATGAGGATTTTTGTCTGTGAAAGTTTTAGAGACAATTGAGACAAGGCCCTGACAATGGACTTAAGGGAAGCATCAACGCATGAATCAAAGCACCCCTTCATACAGGGTGCGTCAAGGCCGTTGGAAGACAAACAAAATTGCTTGGCCCGATTGAGGTGTCCAACTCATTCACCAAAGCCATCATGGCTTTTCCAATAGTAAATTTAAAAGCCTTTGTGATGGATGACTATGAAAGAACTATTGATCCTGCGAAGCACCTAATGACCTTGTTAATGCACAAGAAAATCTCAGGGGCTCTAGACCAACTGATGTGTCAAGTTTTCCTAGTAACTCTGAAAGAAACAACATTATAGTCATTTAGTGGTCTTCCAAGGGGAACCATTAGGAATTTCAATGAATTGAAAGATCATTTCCTCACTCTATTCTCATCCAAACTATCAAGATGGCCAAGTTGGTCTAAGGCACCAAAATGTACTCTCAAAAACTAGATTACTTTGGCTAAGAGATTTTCCAATGGTGGATAGAATTTCTTAGCCTAAGGATTCAAAAAGTAATCTTTGTGTGACACTTGCTTTTTGTTTCCTCTACCTCATTCCCTTATACTCCCATTCCCTTATACTCCCATTCCCTTATACTCATCTTCCTTTGTAACTTCCTTAGAGTTGGAGTTTCTTAGTTGTTGGAGGAAGTTATGAACAATTTATTAATGGTTATACACAATTCAGGAACCATTAAAGATGAACATGATAAAGGGAGATTTTAACAATGAGATCCAATCAAAATGAGAAATATCATTCAATAAAGTAAGAAAACTCAACCGAGTACACTCACTATGTGTACATCTAGTATCAAGTGAATACAATTATTGAATGGGTATATGGGGAAACAGGAGTATACGTATATCGAGTATCAAGTGAATACAGATATGGGTGGATATAAATTTTGAGGGGAACAATATATTCTTTATATATATATATATACAGACAATATAATTTCCTTTAACCTTAAAATTTATTAAAGACTATAAACATGAATATCATACTTTGTGAATCCAAGTTAAATTTCTCACATTTTCAAATTTTTTTTACTTTTCATTTATAATCTTCTACCAAGTACACTTAAACTTTGATATTATATAAATATAAATATAAATATAAATACCGCTGTGTGGATGTCACGACCGGGGTCCCGGCGCACGACGCAGACTGGTTAAAGACAAATAAAAGAAAATTGAAACTGTATTGAAGTGAGGCCCTTGGGAGGCCTAAAGAAAATAAAGGGTTCAAGTAGTTGCCACTATTATTTATTAAGAAAAATATTAGGAAAACCTTTAAACAACACTGGTTTTTTTTCCTTTTTTTTAAAAGTTGAGATTCTGTTTAGTCCGGGAGTCGAATTACAGGAGGGGAAGGTATTAGCACCCCACACTGTCCGTCAAAAAACGGTTACCCAAATTGATCATGTATAATTTCACAAAAATGATTATCTAATATTTTATCCTTCATAAAAACAATGATAAATAAGATACATACTAATAATAATAAAAATTACGTATAAATAAGAATAAAACAAAAATAATAATAAAACATATCTCCTAAGTTTGTTATTTTTTAGTTCTAAGAAAATAAACAAATGATTAAAAGACCATAAAAAATAAAAACAATAAGACGTCTTGTCTTAATTATTTTCTAGTTAAAAACAAAACTATTGGTTTTATTGAGAAATATAAAGTTCAAAACAAATAAATAAATGAAAAAAAAGTTAAAAAAAGGCATAAGAAAAAAATAGAATTAAACACGTCAACATGAAAATAAAGAAATATATATACTTAATTAACTAAAATTGACAAAGGAATATTATTTAATTATTTTTTAGAGAAAAAAATAAGATTAATAAGATGTCTCATCTAAATTAATCTCATTTTAAATTTAAGAAAAAGATAAATGAATAAATAATACATTATTTATTAGTCTTGATTTTTTTTATATTTTTTTTATGATAATGATTTTTTTTTAATTATCAAAAGGTTACTAAGAGAAAATACCATAATAAAAATGGATAATTATGTATTATTTAAAAATGATCAAACATAAATAAATAAATAGAGAGTATAGAAAAATAAAATAAAATAACGTAGAAAGATAAATAACTAAAAATAAAAGTACAGAAAAATATGTAACTTAAAAAAATAAAGGTACAGAAAAATAAATAAGCAAAAATAAGAGGGCAAAGAAAAAAAATAAAAATAAATAGGCGGAAAAATAAATAAAAAAAATAAAGGGCAGAAAAAAAACATAAAATAAAGGGGCGGGAATGTAAATAATAAAAATAAAGGGGTAAAAAAGTAAATAATAAAAATAAAAGGGTATGAAAGTAAATATATAAAAATAAAGGGGTAGAAAAGTAAATAACAAAAATAAAGGGCAGAAAAGTAAATAATAAAAAATAAAGGGGGCAAAAAAATAAATACATGAAAATAAAGGGGTGAAAAAGTAAATACATAAAAATAAAGAGGCAGAAAGGTAAATACATAAAAATAAAAGGGTAGAAAAGTAAATAATAAAAATAAAGGGGCTAAAAAGTAAATAAATAAAAATAAAAGGGCATAAAAATAAATAAATAAAAATAATCATGCAGAAAATAAATAAATAAACTAATAATTGCATAAATGTAAAGTGCAGATAAATAAAGTGTGAAAAAATAAATTAACAATAATAAAAATGCAGAAAAGTAAATAAAGAGAAATGAAAGTGCAGAAAAATAAATAAAGAAAAATAAAGGTACAAATAAATAAATAAAGATGGAGATGCAGAAAAATAAATAAACAGATAAATAACTGCCGAAAAATAAAGTGCAGGAAAATAATGTGCTTGAATATAAATAAAGAAAAATAAAAGTGTAGAAAAATAAATAACAATTAATTAAAGACGAATAAATAAATATAAATAAACATCCTTGTATTAATAAAAAATACCTTGATACAAGAACAATTACAGAGAAACTAGAACGGGAGTCGGGAAATCAATTTTGTGTAGATTTCCTTTACTTTTGGCTTTGTTTGGACTCGATTTGAAGGTATTTGGACACCGGTTACAACACTTTGGATAGTATTTTGGCTCACAAAAGCTCACATACTAAGACAAACTAGAGTGGTGCACTCATTTTCCTAACTAGGATTACACAATGTAATTTTTGAAAACCAAAACTTCTAAAAATTCTCACAAAAATTTAACGCTCTTTCCCCTCTTTTTCCTCTTCTTCCTCCCAAAATGCCTCAATATCACCTTCTATTTATAGAAGAAAATTGGCATTGGATCCTCCATAAATGACATCACTTTTCTACTTTTTCAATTTGTCTAAATTTGATATCAATTTCCCCAATTTTCTCCAATTATCCAACCAAACCGAGGCCCACCACTAAAATCACTGAAAACCTACGTGGCTTTTTCTTTTTAATTCTGTTCTTTTTGAACTCTTTTTTTGGACCTTTTTTTTGGCCCATTTCATTTTTTTTGATTTTTTTTTGTTTTTTTTGGCCCATTTTCCTCTCTTTTTTTTAGATTTTTTTTGTCTTTTTTTTTGGGCCCATTTTTTTCTTTTTCTTTTCTTTTTTTAGCGCTTTTTTTATTTGATTTTTATTTTTATTTTTATTATTTTTTATTTTTTTATTTTTTTATTTTTGCCTATTTATTTTTTTTATTTTTTTCCTGATTTTTTCTCTTTTTTTTGGGCCTTTTATTTAAAAATACGAATGGAAACATAAATTATTTATTACATATATGGAAATAAATAAAGTATCCAATAAATATAAATTACTACCCACACTATAATGAGTAAAAAGGTAGTCACAAAACATCGTCTTCCCTCCCTTATTCTTTCCTCTTGGCTTCGGCATCCATCAGTCATTGCTTGAGAGAAATAAAGAGAATTGATGAAATGAGAGGTGTGGTAGGAAATGAAGAGGGATTAGGTATTTATAGAAATGGGGAATGGTTACTATTCCAACAGTCACTATGCAATTTTTAATATTATTTTTAAATATGATCCGGGGTGGCAATCAGGACTGGACGAGGTTCTAAGCACTGTACCGCGTCATCAATAAGAACTGGTAAGTCATAACCGGGGTCTGAAATCATCGGTCAACTATGGACATTTCTCTTCACCTCGGTTAAATATTAAGCATTGGGGAATCGTCTGCAGGTTTACCTCCGGTGTGTCTTGAAGTTCAAGTACGGATTAAGACATCAGTTTTAACTTGAAGAACCTCGGATTCCCACCGAACTGAGGTGTAAAATACCGTACTCCACTAAGGCTGTACAAGCTTAGAATTAGTGAGGTAACACCGGTCATGAGACCGTGCTAGGACCCCGGTTAATGCAGTCAACATTGACTCCGGATTCTAGGACAAATAAACTCTTTTTTTTCTTTTTTTTATATTTTAATATATATATTTTGCCGGACAAAAATAGGTGTTCACAGTGGATATATTTTGTTTCCATCCCTTCCATTTGGTTAATTACTTTTGTTCTTAATCATAAGTTTTGAACCAAGTATGAATATCCAACATTGCATCTTAACGTATAAATATTAATATATGTTGTTTGAACTTTTGAACGTAATAATAATAAACATAAATTAGGTTGAATAAATATTATATAAAATATTGACTATTATATTTACGCCCAATGTTACATAATCCTAACTTACAAGTATATAATTATTACATCTCTCAATAACCGTTTTGAAATTAGAGTTTCCTAGAGAAATAAGTCTTCATCGATTGCATGCATTGTTCAGGTATGGTAATGGATATATTTTTTTGGTACTAATTATTGTTTTAAACATGCAAACATTAACTTGACTTAAAAATTTCATTGTTACTGCAAAAAGGAAAAAATCAATGGATGTCAAACAATAAGAGAAAAAAAACACTTGATATTACTATTCATTAAAAAAATTATTAACCATTAAACACCCATCGTAAAGACCTTTCAATGATTTATAGAACCTACCTGTATAAACTAGTACTTCAAGTGCCCTAAAACGAATCCTCTTGTTCATATTAAAATACAATATACCAATGGTGAAAAACACGAGGTCAAAACTCAAACATTCAAGTAAAACTTCGTTTTTTTAGTCCAATTCACTAATAATATGCCTTATACCTACATCAAGCTAGTTGAAGACTGATTTGAATTACAAGAAGTTCAACGCTTATAATGTATGAGATACCATAAAATCTGAAAAAACTCGTCATCAACTCACCACAACAATTTCAAATGAGACCACCATACCATTTTGAGATGAAATTTTATTTATAGTATAATAACGAATATGATCTTTTTCTCTATAATGTCATTGACCCGCCAGCTCTTCCTCTTAAATGTGCCCTATCCTTACCCGGCCATAAGTCACCACCTAGTTAGAGTGGAAAGAATTTAGATAAAAAGAAATTAAAAGGGAAATTGAAGACACTAAAGGAAAAATATTCTCTGCTAAGTTGTTTGGATAAAGATCAAAATTCATAGTGATAATTATACCTTTGTTGTGAAATTTATTGGCCCGATGATCTGCATAATAGAAGATGTTGAGTGATAAATGGGGTTGAGACGCGACTAACGTACGTTGTCTTTACAGATCTATTCGTGATATGTGACGATCTTAAGGAATTAACAGAGCCTTTTGATATGAAGTTATGATCAAAGCTAGCATAAATCTCAATCTTGTGTAACCTCCAAGTCTCATGAAGAATATATTATTTCTGATGATCTTTTGAGTGAGAACCACAAATCAAATAAATAAGAGTATTAATCAGTTATAAAATACAAGAGCCTACCAAGTTAGCTATAAATAAATTTTGGCAAAGTTGATAGATAAGATTGACCAAGTCAAAACTTATCTATAAAAGATCTAAAATAATTATAAAATTAAATATTTTATACTCTCAAATAATCCAAGTAAAATTAGTTATGTTAAAACTTTTTGAAATATAACAAAATTTCCAACAACCCTCACACGTTTCAAAAGTTTTAAATAAAATTTTATTTTAAAATAGATATTTATTTGGGTTAACATCATAGATGTTAATGCATCAAATATGATGTCTTCTAGACTATAAATCATACTCTAGACCAATAAACTTAACATATAGCGTATTAGTGAAGCAAGCTTATATGACCCAAATACATTAGGTGTATGTCAAAGGTTTATCAATTACATTACACCCCGTAATTCCTGTGACGACCCGCGTCAATTTAATCATTTTTCGCAATAGATTTTCGCGTTTAATAAAAATTAACTCAGTCTTAATATAAAATAATATTTACCTTTCTTAAATACATTCTAAATAATAAAAGCATACTCAAAATAACAATAACCGATCGGAAATAAATCAATAATAAAATAGGATTCAATTAAAATCAGCGGAAGAAGGAAAACAGAGTCAGAGGTCATTCGCCTGAGCGAGACCCTGATTCGCTTAAGCGAGATCCGACTCGCTTGAGCGAATGCTACTCTTTAAACCTGAGCGAACAAGACTTACAAGGAAAGTCAACAAGTCGGGTTTCACTCGGAAATAAGTCCACATGGTCATCTCTCACTCGGGAACAGCTTAACCTTCACTCAGAAAAGGTTCACTCGGATATACCTCACTCGGAAATACTCTGATCTTCACTCGGAAGCACTCTTATCTTTCTTCACTCGGAAGTGATTCTCTCGGTTATTATTCACTAGGAAAGAAATGAGGGATACTCACTTGAGCGAAATAGGCACCAAATCAACCGGCCCTCGCTCAGACAAGAATGAATCCACTCGGCTAAATTCACCCAGTAATCGACTATGCTACAGCAATGCAAATTCACTCATAAAATAAACACCGATCCCATAACATCAAGAATTTATACTCACGTCAATCAGCATACTGATTCAAATTTAATTCAACATACAGGCAATATGTTGTAGCATCACACACTCGGAAAACTCATTATATACATATATTACACAATTCATTCAAAATCACTCGGTGCCTTGGCATCAATCCTCCACTTGGCGCACCTCCATGGCTCCGACCTCTTCCCTGTCACTGGTTACTAAATTGAAAACCACAGCAAGGGTAAGTGTTTAGCATCATAATTAATCTAGAATGAAATTTAAATAACAAAATACGAGTATAAACTCCGTCCGATTGCTTTATCCTAAAATTGCACATTACACTCGGCAATTAACTCACACTTGGCAATTATAGCAATTAACACTCGGCAATATAACCAATCTTACTCGGCAAATATAATATTCTTATTCGGCAATTTTAGCAAATCACTCAGCAAATATAGCCATTCACACTCAGCAAGTAACTCATTCGGCAAGTATAACAATTCACCACTCGGTAAATATAACAAATTGCACTTGACAAATATAGTAAATTACATACATCACAATACTAAGGATCGACCTTCAGCTGGGGGTCCGACTTGACACCCCGTGAACCTGACTTGGTTCACCGAGCCCGACTTGGCTCCCCCTCAACCACTGGGTCATAGACCTCTGGGTAGCTCAACTGGGTCCGACTTGACCATGGAAGCTAAAAACGAGGGTAACATATACCGTCAGTCATCCTCCACCACATAATCATATATTCCATTATATAAACAGCCATTTCATTACGATCATTATTGCAACTGTCAGAAACTAACTTGTGCTCACAACGTAGGGCGACCGACTTGTCAAGCCCATCAATATAATGTTCTCACACGGCAAACACTTATCATACTTATAAAATTCACATTTCTCATCAAATAAGTGGCCATTAACAACATCACATACTCATTGCTCGGGCGACCTGCTTGTCTAGCCCGACATCACATTGCCACTATACACCGATTGTCACAGCATTAAATATTTCAAATTCAATCGGCTTAAGCCACACACACGATCCTAAACCGATCGGTGTCCATACACATACATGCATTCATACACACATTCATATACAACTCATCCAGCATCATCTTTATTATCACAGCATCAAATATTTCTTAAGTCATACACACACACACACCCGGTTCACAATCATTCCAACGACTCGGACAGTATGTCCTATTCTAATTAATTATAACCCGAACACCCCCTTACCTCGGTTCCAAACTTCAACAATCGTTGGGTTCACAGTTCCACCTCTGATCCAGCACCAGCTTCCTTAATCGTTCCACCGGTATTCGTTCTACTACCTGGAAACCATTGTCACGGAACTGTAATTATTTCAAGGTTTTGATGCAAAAATGGACCTCTCTTCAGAGCATAAAGCTCGCAGCAATGGAGGAAGAAGAAGAAGAAAAGTAATAGATGAAGAAGAAAGAGATTCACGTGAAAGAGTGAATGATTGAGTAAATGATTGAGGAAAGAGAAAGAAACCTTTATTTAAAACTCATGGCAACCGGTTACCTCTCTAACCGGTCACTTCCAACCGGTTACTTCCTCAACCGGTCACTTCTCCATTTCCTTTACAATTCCATTAAAAGTTTTAATTAAACTTTTCTCTTCTTCTAATCACCTTTTATAATTAACCAATAATTCATAAAAATATCAAATAAATCTTTAAAACAATTTTTAATATTTTTCACTACACAAAATTTTTCCATAAATATCCGAGATGTTACATCCACCCCCTAAAAAGGGATTTCATCCCTGAAATCAACGCTCTTATTGAAAAAGATTGGGGTACACCCTTCTCATGTCCGATTCCAATTCCCACGTGTAGGTTACCCCATTTAAATTTTGCCACTTCACCTTTACCAATGGCACCTCCTTATTCCTTAGTCGTTTGGTCTGATACTCCTCAATACCAATCGGTGTAACTTCCACCGTTAGGTCCTCCTTCAGTTTGATAGAGTCACTCGGCACAATCATAGAGTCACACGGGATGTACGCTCGGAGTTGTGACACATGAAACACATTATGGATGTTAGTCAATTTAACATCCTAAAATTTAAAATTTTAGAAAATAATTTAATAAGGATCAGTGAAAAATTTCCGAGTGGAATTCCGAGTGAAAAATGTCTGAGATAAGATATTCTGAGTGAAAAATGGATATGACTCCGAGTGTGGGAAGTTAAGATACTTCCGAGTATAGGAAGTTAAGCTACTTTCGAGTGTAGGAAAGTTGAGATAATTCCGAGTGAAGAAAAAGAATATAATTCCGAGTAAAATCTTTCTGGGTGAAAGAACTACCGAGTGAAGTAAAGATTAAGATGTTTCCGAGTGAAACATGACTGAGAATCATTTCTGATGAAGAAAAACTCTGTCTGAATAAGACATTTTTGAGTGAGGCAAATCCGAGTGACTCGTCTCCGAGTGAAACGTTTCCGAATGGATCGTTTCCGAGAGAAGTACCTCCGAGTGAAGAAAAGCTTTGATTTTGGATAAGTACTTCACGAGGTGATATTTTTGAATAATGACCGAGTGGAGTAACTCCGAGTTCTGTGACTTTCCGAGTGAAGTATCTCTGAGTGTGATACTTCCGAGAGGGAAGGTACCGATTGAGATATTCGAGTGGTGAATTTCATTTAGTTCGTGCTCAGGTCGATGTTTAGATCTGTTGAGTTTGTACTCAGGTTCGTCTTTGAAATAGAATTCAACCCCGAGTGAACCTTTCAAGTGGAATAATTTCCGAGAGAGGATTGTTCTCAAACTCCGGGTGATCTTTCGTTTGGAAAACTTCCGAGTGACGCAAGTAAAAGCTTGACTCAGACAAAAATATATCTGAATGAGATATTTTCGTGTGGGTCATTTCTGAGGAAGGGAAAGCCGAGTGTTTCATGAGATGGAACCTTTTCGAGTGAATTTCCTTCGAATGAAGGAATTCTGAACGGACAAAGGCTGTGATGAATCTTCTCAAAAAGATGTACCTAGAATACTGAAACCGAGTCGGAATTAATAATTATTTTAATTATTGAAGCTTTCCATGTCACTCTGTTCTTCTACCTTCTAGCAGATTCTTTTTTTGATAATTTTCTAAGTATGGGACCCTCTTTGATGTGTTGTCCCTTTTCATTAAATATCTTATTCTTTCCTTATCATTTACAGATACGTGTGTCAGACTTCTTTCTATCGTTCACGTCTCTTTTGCATGAACGATATATATATATACCAACTTCTACTGTGAAAAGAATTTAGAAACTGATCCGGTCTGGATACCGGTCCTAAGACTAAGAGATAATTATCTTAACCGGCCCAGAGTTCAGTCGGTATTACTGGATAATGATCCAGTCGGTATACCACTGGACAACGATCCAGTCGGTAAAAATGATTAGCTGGTCCAGAGTTCAATCAGTATTACTGGATAATGATCCAGTCGGTATACCACTGGACAACGATCCAGTCGGTAAAATGTTAGCCGGCCTCAATCGGTATCACAAGATACCGACTCAGTCTGTAACTATACCAGTTATCCGAAGTAATGACCAAGATATCGAATACCTCATCCGTTTCCCCTTTCACCTGGTGTTGAGAAGCTGATCCGGGCCAATCAACCGGTTTCTATCATAACACATGCAATCGGTATCATCGGTATACATCCAAACTGTAATCCCGAGTCAGGCGTTCTCCCTACACCGGTTAGTCTGAATAACACCATGCACACCGGATAACATACTCGTCACCCAACAGAAGACGACGGGCATTGCTACAGAGACCGATCAATAATTCCCCACATTACGAGCCAAACTCTGCTCCAGGGAATGATCAACTTGTCCCCTAAGTCTAGCCCATACTCCCTACGCTCAATATAAAATAGCCACTTGCCTCAATCATGCTGGTAAGTGCGTATTAAACAATAATATACTTGCATAATGAAGGTTAGTGGTTCCCCATTAACGAGTCCTCGTAAATCGAGCTAATCAGGTATAAGAACTCACTTCAGTTTACTGGTTGGAGGTTCTCCCCGAGTTCTGGGTTCTCTCCCTAATATCTTCTTACATTCTATACTTGGAATATCTCACTGACTTGAGCGTCGGAGAATCTTCACAGGTGACACCACTTTTCGCCCACATCAACGCGTAAGGACGGTGTGCAGGACCTCCAGGACGCCAAGACCGGTCTCTTCATTCAATGACACCGGATTCACATACCGAATACTCACAGAGCCGGCCTTCAGACATGCACTTCTCACAATATTTATGACCGGCCCGACGCCGGATCTAATGACCCCCGGTTCAGGACGGAACAGAAACTTTTGAAAGTGAAAACACCGTTAATAATCTTTTCCTTTCCAATCGTTACTGGAAATCCATCAAACGAAGAAGAAATCATTCTTCATTTCTTTTCTTCACGAAGAAAGCTTTGAACTGATTCAGTGTTGCAATTCTAGTCAGAATTCTTGAAGCTGTGACTTGATATCGATTGAAAAGCTACTGGAACTCTTATTTCCAGGTAGGGGGAGCGTTACATTTTAAATGTATAGTTTATGAACGAAATTGGGATAATATTGAGAAATCCCGAATATATGTGATATGTGTGATATATTATGAGATATGATGTTTTCCGTTCATATGTGAGTGGTATTGATATTGAATTTATATGAGATATGAACTGTATATGTGATGTATGAGTTTGTGATGAATTCTATGCATTAGATGCAATAGAATATGTGATTGATAATATTAATTAATGATTATTAACCTTGAAGTAGCTTAGTATATGTGGTTGTGATTGACTACTACATGCTATGCTTGCTGTTATATTGAGTTGAGACCATTGGTGATGGTAACCGAGTGGTAGCCCCTGATGATGGTAATCAGGTGGTCTGTTGATGATTGATCATTATTTGGCATAGCATGTGCATTCAGACGCGTACAGGACTGCAGGGGGCCTGTGATGCCGGCCCAGACAGGAGGGCGGCCTGATGATAAGGCACAGACCCTGTGGTGGTTTCTTCGGATTCCACAGACGCCTTTGAGTTGGACTCAAGGCCGGCCCGTAACACCTAGTTGTGTTACCGCTGTCACTGAGAGTGACTGGTGTTACATTATGGGCGCACGCGGTTTAGTACCTGTAAAACGGCCGAATCAGCTGGGAGCTGAGATATTTGATAGCCTTCCGCAAGCGTACGGGATATCGCAGTAATAAAATTATCGTCCCACGGGGATTGTTCCCAATTACCGGTTTATAGCATTTTTATTATCTAGACAATTCATTTGTTGGTTCAGAAATTTATAGCACAAAGAACTAAATGACATAAACAGAGAACACTAAGCAACAACAATAAAAGGATTGATTTGGAGACGATGGAGATTAATTTCTTGGGAGGTAAAGATTCACATAAATGTGGGTGCCAATATTTAATGTGGTTTGATTTCTAGATCATTAAATTATGTTTCTTAAGGCAAGTTTTCCTAAATTGATCAGTGACTTTCTCTCGAAACCTCACTAACGTACCTAATTATTGAAGAACTGCGTTCAATTCACTAATTAGGTCCTTTAAGCTTTATGAAAACTCGGATATCCCTCAAAGAGTTTTGTTCACTTTCGTAACCCGAATCCCTAGGTTCGATTTTGTGTAATTCAAACTATACGCCAATCTTTCGATTACCCATACCGTTTTCAATCATCCATACTTATCTCTAAGCTTAATGGAAGCATTAAGAACTCACAAAATCGAATAAGAACACAATTTAACAACCAAGAATGAAGAACATTACATATGGGTTCACATAAATGCTACACCTTAATTCCCAAGAGAAATGTTTAATGTGCCATGGAAACAACTATGATAATACCACAATATAAGGAATTCAAACCAAACATAGAAGGAAAATCAAAAGATGAAAAGGGATTCAGAAAATACAAGAGGAAGTTCTCACTAAATCTCCTAAAATCCTTCTCCCAATTCTGCAAAATTTGATCTCCTTTGACGTTTTAGCCTTGATCCCTTTCGAAAATCCTTGGCAAAGCTTTCCCTTTTTCTCCCAAAAAGTGTCCCTCAATGTCTCTCCCCCTTTTCCCTTTTGAAAACTGCCCCTTTTATTCAGAAACTGCTCCAAAAATTAAAGCAAGTGCAGAACGCGCAAAAACCCACTAGCAGTGGGTTTCTCTGGAATTCAAAAAAACCAATTTTTCCTCCTTCGGGCAGCAAGATCCACGGCCAATGGGAAAACCCACTGGCAGTGGGTTTCCAACAGCAAGACCCACGGCCAGTGGGAAAAACCCACTGGCAGTGGGTTTTTTTATGCATAAAATACTCACTCCAGAGGGGTCCACGGCCAGTGGGAAAAACCCACTGGCAATGGGTTTCTCTAAACTTCACAAAATGCCTTTTCTTTTACTGTTTTAAGGCCCCGAAGTGTTTCTTTGGTTTTTCCTTCTTTTATGCCACTTCCAAGAGCGAATCCTTTCTTCTTTTTGAGCTTCCAAATGGTTGGAATATCTTGCATCCATCACATGCTTCATCAAATGCACTGCGTTCTTGCATTTATGCACCTAAATCAAGGTTATTCTTGCAAAACTTCAAACACCCAAGTGACATGTGCGGAATGAAGGAAATCATATGGAAAATAAGAGGAAAATGACACAGATTACCTAGAAATCCTAAGTAAAAACATCACAAAACAATGCAAATTAAATACCTATCAATATTATGATGTGTAAATCCCATCATTAGAGTCGGATCCACATGCATATGCATTGATATATGTTATTGAGAATAACATGATGGCATGATCATTTGATGATATGAGAATGAATGAAATATGATGTGATTATGTGTTATGATTTTGATTTATTTATGGTTATGAATTGAACACTTGATCTGATTCAGTAACTGTCATTTGACATTTATATGCTCACCCCCTACTGTTGTTATTTTTTTACAGTGGACATAGGACACAGCAATGATAGATGAAGTCACTCAGCCGTTTGGAGCATTGTGTATTTATATTTATTGTACATAATGCACATAGTTATTTCGTAGAAGCCTTGGCCGGCTCCTGTGTATACCGACTTGTTATATTTATTTGTACATTTAAATGGGTCGGTCGGCTATTGTAAAAGTGACAGTATATTATTTAATTCAAATTCTGTTTTGGAAATTTGAATTATTTGCGAAAATTTATTTGATTATTGAAATTTTTATTTTAAAATTAAGAACGTTATAGTCAACGACTGGGGAAGATCCAGTCGGTAAGCAACATCACCGATTCTCTCCAAAATTTGATACAGTCCAATGTATCTCGGATTAAGCTTGTGACTCTTCAATATCCGACCTACACCTTTAGTTGGTGAAACCTTCAGAAATACCCAGTCACCCACCTGAAACTCTAGTGGTCTATGCCGATTGTCATAGTAACTCTTCTGTCGGTCTTGGGCAATCTTCATTTTCTCTCGGATTAGAGCAACCTGTTCATTCATTTCCTGGATTAACTCGGGCCCTAAATGAATAGCATCGCCATTTTCATTCCAACACAATGGTGTTCGACACCTCCGACCATAAAGAGCTTCATACGGAGCCATTCCAATGCTACTATGATAGCTGTTGTTGTATGCAAACTCCGCCAAGGGTAAATATCTTTCCCATGAGCCACCCTGCTCTAATACACAGGCTCTCAGCATATCCTCTAAGGTCTATATAGTTCGTTCCGACTGTCCATCAGTCTGTGGATGATAAGCTGAACTCAGTCTTAGTTCAGTACCTAATTCTTGTTGCAGACTTCCCCAAAATCTAGAAGTAAAACAAGGATCCTGATCGGAAATAATACTCGAGGGTACATCATACAATCGTACAATCTGAGTAATGTACAGTCTAGCCAGTCGGTCCAATGACCATTTCATGTTCATGGCCAAGAAATGAGCACTCTTGGTCAATCGGTCCACAATCACCCAGATTGCATTACACCCGGATTGGGTACGAGGTAACCCGGATACGAAATCCATGGTAATACTTTCCCACTTCCAAATCGGAATCTCCAGAGGTTGAAGTAAACCTGGGGGTCTTTGATGTTCAACCTTGCATTTCTGGCATATCACACACGACTTCACATACTCGGTTATTGCCTTCTTCATTCCCGGCCACCAGAATTCCTTCTTCAAATCGTGATACATCTTTGTAACACCGGGATGAATACTTAAAGAACTCCTGTGTGCTTCAGTCAGCACGGCTTGCCTGAAATCACCGTTTGCAGGCACCACCACTCGGTCTCGGAATCTGAAAATTCCATCCTTTCCTTAAGTTAATTCCATGTCCTTGCCTCTTGCTTGAGTGTCAAGCAGTTCCAGCAACTCTTCGTCGTCCTTTTAGGCCACAGCTAAAGATTCCAGAAATTCGTTGGAGATCTTCAGCATTCCGACGGTCATTTGGTTTGGAGCGTTCATAACAACTCCAATGTTCATATCCCGAAAGCTCTCCAACAATTCTTGCTCTTTGCCCATCAAGAAACCCGCGTGCAATACTTTTCTACTCAGCGTATCGGCAACAACATTTGCTTTGCCAGGGTGGTACCTCAAATCAAAATCGTAATCATGCCCTCCTTTGTAGGCAGGGGGATTCCTTTTCAGGAATTTATCAAGAGTGGGACCAGACTCGGTCCTACTCATCAATTGAGAAAACTGAGATGAAGTCATCTCCTCCACCAGAACTAGTCCCTTCAGCCATAATGTAATTCTACAATGAACAAATACATCACCATTAATAACCAATGCTCTACCAGGGAGTCGGATATTTACCTCACACATATAAAATACAACGCCACTAGAGTGCCAAGGGAATGATGCCAAGCTGCACAAACAATCACAAACAAAATACAAAAATAGCCCAGTATAGGACTCAACACAAATCACTGGGTTCACCCATACACCCGGCTCTAGAAAGAACCGCTCTGATACCAACTGCGACGACCCGCGTCAATTTAATCATTTTTCGCAATAGATTTTCATGTTTAATAAAAATTAACTCGGTCTTAATATAAAATAATATTTACCTTTCTTAAATACATTCTAAATAATAAAAGCATACTCAAAATAACAATAACCAATCGGAAATAAATCAATAATAAAATAGGATTCAATTAAAATCAACGGAAGAAGGAAAATAGAGTCAGAGGCCATTCGCCTGAGCGAGACCCTGATTCGCTTAGGCGAGATCCGACTCGCTTGAGCGAATGCTACTCTTTAAACCTGAGCGAACAAGACTTACAAGGAAAGTCAACAAGTCGGGTTTCACTTGAAAATAAGTCCACACGGTCGCCTCTTACTCGGGAACAGCTTAACCTTCACTCAGAAAAGGTTCACTCGGATATACCTCCCTCGGAAATACTCTGATCTTTACTCGGAAGCACTCTTATCTTTCTTCACTCGGAAGTGATTCTCTCGGTTATTCTTCACTCGGAAAGAAACGAGGGATACTCACTTGAGCGAAATAGGCACCAAATCAACTGGCCCTCGCTCAGACAAGAATGAATCCACTCGGCTAAATTCTCCCGGTAATCGACTATGCTACAGCAATGCAAATTCACTCATAAAATAAACACCGATCCCATAACATCAAGAATTTATAGTCAATCAGCATACTGATTCAAATTTAATTCAACATACAGGCAACATGTTGTAGCATCACACACTCGAAAAACTCATTATATACATATATTACACAATTCATTCAAAATCACTCGGTGCCTTGGCATCAATTCTCCGCTTGGCGCACCTCCATGGCTCCGACCTCTTCCCTGTCACTGGTTACTAAATTGAAAATCACAGCAAGGGTGAGTGTTTAGCATCATAATTAATCTAAAACAGAATTTAAATAACAAAATACGAGTATAAACTCCGTCCGATTGCTTTATCCTCAAATTACACATTACACTCAACAATTAACTCACACTCGGCAATTAACTCATACTCGGCAATTATAGCAATTAACACTCGGCAATATAACCAATCTTACTCGGCAAATATAACAATTCTTATTCATCAATTTTAGCAAATCACTCAGCAAATATAGCCATTCACACTCAGCAAGTAACTCATTCGGCAAGTATAACAATTCACCACTCAGTAAATATAACAAATTGCACTCGGCAAATATAGTAAATTATATACATCACAATACTAAGGATCGACCTTCAGCTGGGGGTCCGACTTGACACCCCGTGAACCTGACTTGGTTCACCGAGCCCGACTTGGCTCCCCCTCAACCACTGGGTCATAGACCTCTGGGTAGCTCAACTAGGTCCGACTTGACCACGAAAGCCAAAAACGAAGGTAACATATACCGTCGGTCGTCCTCCACCACATAATCATATATTCCATTATATAAACAGCCATTTCATTACGATCATTATTGCAACTGTTAGAAACTGACTTGTGCTCACAACGTAGGGCGACCGACTTGTCAAGCCCATCAATATAATGTTCTCACACGGCAAACACTTATCATACTTATAAAATTCACATTTCTCATCAAATAAGTGGCCATTAACAACATCACATACTCATTACTCGGGCGACCTGCTTGTCTAACCCGGCATCACATTGCCACTATACACCGATTGTCACAGCATTAAATATTTCAAATTCAATCGGCTTAAGCCACACACACGATCCTAAACCAATCGGTGTCCATACACATACATGCATTCATACACACATTCACATACAACTCATCCAGCATCATCTCTATTATCACAACATCAAATATTTCTTAAGTCATACACACACACACACCCGGTTCACAATCATTCCAATGACTCAGACAATATGTCCTATTCTAATTAATTATAACCCGAACACCCCCTTACCTCGGTTCCAAACTTCAACAATCGTTGGGTTCACAGTTCCACCTCCTATCCAGGACCAGCTTCCTTAATCGTTCCACCGGTGTTCGTTCTATTACCTTGAAACCACTGTCACAGAACTGTAATTATTTCAAGGTTTTGATGCAAAAATAGACCTCTCTTCAGAGCATAAAACTGGCAGCGATGGAGGAAGAAGAAGAAGAAAAGTAATAGATGAAGAAGAAAGAGATTCACGTGAAAGAGTGAATGATTGAGTAAATGATTGAGGAAAGAGAAAGAAACCTTTATTTAAAACTCATGGCAACCGGTTACCTCTCCAACCGGTCACTTCCAACCGGTTACTTCCTCAACCGGTCACTTCTCCATTTCCTTTACAATTCCATTAAAAGTTTTAATTAAATTTTTCTCTTCTTCTAATCACCTTTTATAATTGACCAATAATTCATAAAAATATCAAATAAATCCTTAAAACAATTTTTAATATTTTCCACTACACAAAATTTTTCCATAAATATCCGGGATGTTACAATTCCTGTATCATCGTTTTACACATTTAGGCCATGCACGTGCCTAATAATTCATGAATGCTCTTGAAACTTTGCCACAATTTCATAGGAGCGGCCTTACTCTACCCTCATATAGGTGATTTCATCAAGTGTATACTGCACTTTATATACTACTCATAAGAGCTATGAACTCATTAAAAGCTTAAAGCTTAATCCTCATATTGAATGCAACCTGACATATTCTCACACATACACTATAAGATGAACCATATTGATCGTGTTATCATAACTAACAAGTGATTTGTTGTTACCCGTAATAATTTTCTTCATGAGATCTTCAATCAAAAAGGTTGGGTTACCATCATTATTAATGTCAAGTTTGCTTTAGTCTTATTCTCCTCGATAACCCACTAGCCCTTTGCTTTGTGAGACATAAGGTCAAATTAGACTTATAATTTCTCAAGCTACTTTATATCATTACATTACACATGACCATGTCTTAATTTTAATTCTATTATTTCATTTTCAAAATTGCCTCTTAGTAATCACAATATATAATTTAGGAAGACACCTTTCTTCCATAGAAAGATATATGCTAAGCATATTCTTTGCTAATTGCCCTTAAATTTTACCAAGTAAAACGTCGACATTGCCCTTATTTCAATTTTGGCTACTTAAGTCTACTTGGATTAATTTCAAATGACAATTTCTCTTTCAAGAGTCAAATAAATTCACTTGTGAGTTTATTCTCAACCAAACAATTAACGATTTATCATAATTGTAACATTGGAAAACTTAATAAATGGATAATACCAAATTTAATGGTATTTTTCAATCACTTTGAGTCAAACAAACATCACAAAAATATTTACACAAATAAAACACATACCAATAGACTCTTAATAATTTAGGTATACTCATACCAAGCAACAAAGTCATTGTAACGCCCCGGCCGCTTTTCAGGAATGAACGACTCGCCCCACGGACCAACACGAGACCTTTCTAATGTGCTTTTGTCCTCACTCACACATTTCCTGAGAACTTCCCAGGAAGTCACCCATCCTAGAATTACTCCAAGTTAAGCACGGTTAACTTTGGAGTTCTTAAGTGATAGGCCACCGAAAAGGCTAATGCATTTGTTGGTATAGGTAGTACGAATTCATTTCTTTAAGCTATCCTCGATTATATAGTCTCATACCTATACAGTCTTTGGATCCCTTTCATTCTGGTATGTATTCGGTTCGTTCATGTGTCCCTCCCACTGGAAGCCTGCCAGGAGCCGCTCCTTGTCCGTGCCTATGCACCGGCGATCACTCCCCGCCCTCAACAGTGACCGGGATGTCACATGCCCACCAGCTTCCGCCTGGTTCGTCCCCGAACCATACCGTACTAGGAGAGGCTAGGCTCTGATACCACTGTAACGCCCCGGCCGCTTTTCAGGAATGAACGACTCGCCCCACAGACCAACACGAGACCTTTCCAATGTGCTTTTGTCCTCACTCACACATTTCCTGAGAACTTCCCAGGAGGTCACCCCATCCTAGAATTACTCCAAGTTAAGCACGGTTAACTTTGGAGTTCTTAAGTGATAGGCCACCGAAAAGGCTAATGCATTTGTTGGTATAGGTAGTACGAATTCATTTCTTTAAGCTATCCTCGATTGTATAGTCCCATACCTATACAGTCTTTGGATCCCTCTCATTCTGGTATGTATTCAGTTCGTTCATGTGTCCCTCCCACTGGAAGCCTGCCAGGAGCCGTTCCTTGTCCGTGCCTATGCACCGGCGATCACTCCCCGCCCTCAACAGTGACCGGGATGTCACAGTCATCATTGACTGTTATTATCATAAGGGATTTTAATTGATATGACAATTAATAATTTAAACTTTATGAGAAGATTTCCAACATTATTCTTATGATAGTATTATACTTTTATATTTTCTTATGATTAACACTCAAACATAATCATTTTACTCTTGTCTTTCACGAGAATAAATTCATGTGCTAGCTTTCTTAGCAACAAGACACTAACAATAAACAAAAGATCATATGAAATCAATCGCCACTTAGCATCAATTACATAATTATACTTAGATATACATCACATGGGTCAAACAAATTTCATAATGAGATAAATTAAAGGATTATAGGTAGCTTCAAGATCATCTTATTAGAAGTTCAAGATTTTCAATCAAATACATACATTATGTTTATAAAGAGTCTAAATTAAATTCATTTTTAAGGATCCCAAATTCATGGTTTAAATTAAGAAGCCAGATCATCAATTAGAAAATATACATAGACTTGAGTTGAAATTCTAATCTAATAGTTTAAAACATGAAACTAATATAACTCAAATGAATCTTTGATATGAAAGGAAACTTTACTTAATGAAAAACTTAATATCAACCTGTCAAGATATGTAAGAACTTAGGATAAATCACAGGTCAAAACTATTCTTTGATATGAGTAATTATCATTGACAAGCTTAAGTAAAAGTAAACTAGAAATAAAACATATATTTCCTATGAGGATCAATTTGACAACATATAACCATAAAGAAGAACTCTGATTTTCCAAGACACTTAAAAAATAGTAAATCATTCTTAATCCTTTGTTGTGATAAATATACTTTTGTTATGAAACCCTTAATCCTTATCAATGTTCATGAGTTGTTAGTACTCAATTTTCTACATTCTTCTTCCTTTATTCGGGTAATGCCTTGTTGAGACACATTTTTAAATTGAACCAATTCTCATTCCCTTGTGAATACAAATATCTCTAACCAAATTAAAGTTAAAGAGTGCAATCCTTTAAATCTTTTGTCAAGATTTTTTCCCTATAAATATTTCATTTAGAGACACTTCTATCTACCTCACGTATCTAGACATGACAGAAAAGATTCGTAGTAATTTTTTTTTACATATATAAGGTTTGAACTTGAAAATTTACTTAAACAATTCTAATTTGTTTATCACATAAATCAATTCCTGTTGATAATTTCTATCATCTTAATATGTTGTTTCTAAATATATGTCACATGATCATTAAGTAATTACTAAAATTATTTTAAAAATTTTTAAATTTATAAGAAATAGAATTAGTAAAAGAATTTTGAAAGACTAAAACAAAAAATAACCACTTTTATTAGTAAGACAATATGTGCAAGCCCTTTTCAAATTCAAGGAGTATATTTCAAAATTTAAGCTTTGATTTATTATTTATTCTTATTGAATATATATATTTTTTTCTGTTAGTTAGACAATGAAAAGTTACTTGCCATTAATTTCAATTTTCATCTCAGCAGCAGTGACCCCAATCTCAGTCCTGCCACTTTGATTTGGTCCCTTCATGGTCTTTCTTCTTCAACCTCATCATCATAACCATCCTAAACCATCACAACTCCGCGCACGTTAGCCCCTCCACCAACACCCGCCACACACCACCAACACCCCCAAATCAAAACCCTAATGCGGATCCCCGATTCAATTTCCCCCTAACCTCCACCCATTCCCTGAGCTTGCTGGTTCCACTAGCAAGCTCTCAACACTCTCCACCTTCAATCCCAAACCCTCGCCACCACAATGATGGGCTCCGAGAACCACCCTCTCTCCGAATCCAGAGAAGAAATGGAAAACCTCCTACTCCACGACGATAATCAAGATCCATTGAGTACCGATACCAAATCATTCTCCAATTACCGCAGCGCCATGTCCTCACTCACCGATTCTCGCCACCCTCTCTCGCCGTCGATAGTCACCACCCCCGCCGACTCCGATCCCCTCTTTTCTCCGCCGCATTTTCACCATTCCTCAAACCCTAACTCCCCGGATGCATCCTCCTTCATCGACCCTCCCTCGTACGCTGACTCCGTTTTCTCCCCCTTTGACGGCGACACTAACGGCGTCGATAGCCCCACGGGCAGCTCCGACAGTCTCCCTCTTTCTCTGTCTCGATCTCCGTCCTCCAGTTCGGAGTATTTGAAGATAACCGTTTCGAACCCCGTCAAGGAGCAGGAAAACTCGAATTCCATCGTTCCAGGTAGCAGTAGCTACGTGACCTATCTGATTGCGACCAGAACGAATATTCCAGAATTCGGCGGATCTGAATTCGGCGTTAGACGAAGGTTTCGTGATGTGGTTACGCTTTCAGATCGGTTAGCAGAGGCTTATCGAGGGTTCTTTATACCGCCGAGGCCGGACAAGAGCATTGTCGAGAGCCAGGTTATGCAGAAGCAGGAGTTCGTGGAGCAGAGGAGGGTGGCATTGGAGAAGTACCTACGGAGATTGGCAGCGCATCCAATGATCAAGAAGAGTGATGAGTTTAGGGTGTTTTTACAGGTTCAAGGGAAGCTTCCGTTGCCGGCATCAACAGATGTCGCCTCGAGGGTGTTGGATGGTGCTGTGAAGCTTCCCAAGCAGTTGATGGGGGAGAGTGTGATTGCACCGCACGAGGTTGTGCAGCCGGCGAGAGGGGGGATGGATTTGATGAGGCTGTTCAAGGAGTTGAAGCAGTCCATGGCTAATGATTGGGGAGGTTCGAGGCCTGCAGTTGTGGAGGAAGACAAAGAGTTCCTGGAAAAGAAGGAAAGGATTCATGAGCTTGAACAGCAGATCAATAGTGCATCTCAGCAGGTGGTGATTTTGATTTTGGGTTTTATGTTGATGAATCAATGTGTATGCTTGTATAACTTGTTTCTTATATTCTGTTATAGTGTTACTGAGTTTATGACTGTCTGGTTATTGGACTGTTGGACTGATATAATTTTCACTTCGTGTACCAATTTTCATGCAGGCTGAATCACTTGTTAAAGCACAGCAAGATATGGGAGAGACATTGGGCGAATTAGGACTGGCATTTATTAAATTGACTAAATTTGAGAATGAGGAGGCTGTTTTGAACTCTCAGAGGGTAAGAGCTGCTGATATGAAAGGTGTAGCCACGGCTGCTGTCAAAGCTAGTAGATTATTTCGAGAATTAAATGCTCAGACTGTGAAGCATTTGGTATGTAACAAATTTGTTGTAGTTCTAATTTTTAAAGAATACATGCTCTATTGAGTTGTGTAGTTCAAACAAATTCTTTTCAATATATATTCCATAGATTGCCATATTTTTACAAAGGTGTTGTTTTTTCCTAATAAAGGTAAACCCACTTAATATGATGATTTTCCTATTTATGCATAGCAGGATACGCTTCATGAATATCTTGGATTGATGTTGGCTGTTCATAGTGCATTTTCTGATCGCTCGAGTGCACTATTGACGGTGCAAACTCTTCTATCAGAATTGTCTACTTTGCAGTCAAGAGCTGAAAAACTTGAAGCAGCGTCATCTAAGATTTTTGGGGGTGACAAATCAAGGAGTCGTAAGTTGGAGGAGATACAAGAAACCATAAGGGTCACTGAAGATGCCAAAAATGTTGCAATTAGAGAATACGAGCGGATCAAGGTCTGGTTTAAGTGTTTTAGAACTTTATTGATTTGTTTGACTAAATAGCTTTTTTGGGTTGAGGATAGTCAGTGTTCCAAAATGGTAATAATACATGCTTGAAGGTTCAAGCTTCTAAATTCTGTTGATAATGTTTCTCTTTCTTGTGATGGATCAAAGTTGTGTTATGTTTAACTTGTCCTATAGCGGTATATCCATCAAAGTTGATTTTTTTTTAACAATTTTATCAATTTGTTTTCCTCTATCCATCTTAAACCTCCCCGTGATTTGATTGGTGATCTTCTGTCTTTTACTAATATTTCATAATTGCTAGGGAATAGAGGTTCATATTTGTAGACCTAAGTGTTTTGGTAAATCTGTCAATCGAGCTCCTCTTGTATCCATCCACCTTGATATGTACTTTTTTATGATACGTATGTTAAATGCAAATGATTGTGAACATATCTAATGTGCTGTCTGCAACACTGGTTTGTATTTGGTGATCTTTTATCTCCCTTTTCTTTTAGTTCTTCCCCATAATCAAACTTCTGTTCGCTTATCTTTCATGCAATTTGGTTTATTGCTTCATGCCTAAGTCCAATTGTAAAATATCACTTAAAATGTTGACATAGATTATTGATTTTCTCTAATTTCATTGTGATATTCTGTTGGTTTTTGCTTTATTTTTTATGCATGATGTGTTTATTTCTAGTTTATTTTGTTTCTGGATATTGGGTAATGGTGATGTCAATGCAGGAAAACAATAGGACTGAACTTGAGAGGCTTGATAAAGAGAGGCAGACTGACTTCTTAAACATGTTAAAAGGATTTGTTGTTAATCAGGTAAAAATATGTCTGTTCTTTTTAAATTTCCCTGTTAGTAGAATATGATTTTCCTTTGGTAGTTTCTCTATAAATATTTTCTATGTTATTGCATAAACACTTTCCAGTTGTGAAGTACTTCAGATGTTTTCCTGCTGACATAAATTGGTGTTGACGATTTTTTTCCTATATGCGTTCATCTATTGTCATGTCAGTGTAATAATGATGCAAGTATGCAGAAGTGAACTATGGCTGTTTGATCAAGTGAAATAATGCAGTAGTTTTTGTAGATGTTGCTTACAGTTAGATGGATGGATGCATTGTGAAAGAGATAATAAGAGTGAGTGGGTTAGTTTTTATTATGACTGAAGTTTTGATGAGATGAATAATATAATGATTTCATTTGTAATTTGTATAAAGAAAATCTGGTGTAGTTTACCATATAAGAAAAAGAGAACTACTGGAGTAGAAATACTTATATGATCCAGACTGGGATTCATGAAACGAAGTGATAAAACTCAATAAGTTCTTTAGGGGAATAATACGTGGGATTTTTGTTGGTGAAAAGAAGTGTTTTTTAATGCAGAAAGGCCCAAGTCTCAACACCAAGAAACAGCTAATGAAGTGGATTAATGTAAATGGTGCATTTTGCATGTTCAACATTATGTCTCATTGCATGTTCAACTTAATGTAAGTGGTGTGTGGTGCATGTTGTATGTTGCAACTGTTATTGCACAGATCACTGCCTTCTGCAGTGTGCAATAAATGTACTGAAATGGATTAATGTAGCATAATGTTTGTCCAATGCTCATACCCGGTCAGAAGAGTAAGGGAAAATAAGGGTAAACAGTTAGGATAGTTATAGAATTAGTTGGTTTGATGGTATTTAGTTACAGAATTAGTTCAGTGATTAGCTTAAATGGTAAAGAGGTGAACAGAGGAGGGTGGGGGGTTGGATTCAGAATGTTAGTTTTGGAAAGTAGAGCCATTGCTTGTTGTAAAGGGGAAGCCCATGGAAGAAGAATTCTCTACTTTGCTGGTCTGATTTTGTTCTCCAATAACATTCATTCTTGTTCTTTCTATCTTTCGATCCATTCTTCAATTCACTTTTGTTGGATTGTAACATCTGTTGATCTCGGTAAGCCGGGAAAAGCTAGAGAACAAGAGATTCTTGTGTTCTACTTGGGGTGTTTTTAAGTATAGATCGAGAGTGATGTAACTGCTTTTAAATTCGGAGGTGTGTTAAATTGATGAGAATTCAAAGTTGTGTATTTTAATTGTCAAGGGGTCTAACTTAGTTGTTTGAGCAGGATATGAGTTGTAAATCTCCTATCACATATCTTGGATTCCTACATACACCGAAAAGGCTGTATTCTGAGTAATTTTTGTTGAATTGTCGTCTCATGCTCATATGCCCATTTGACTTGTTTGTTCATGCTATATTTAGTGGCATTCATCTGCTGTCTCTTTGTGAATTGATAGGTGGGGTATGCTGAGAAAATAGCGAATGTATGGACAAAAGTTGTTGAAGATACTCGTGAATATGTGAATGAAAGCACTTGATCTTTTGCTGTAAATTTAAATCTTCATTTTGTTTATTGATGTGCCACCCCCAGGAAATGTCTGTAGTCTTGACAATAAATTAACGGAAGCACTTATTAGGCTCTTCCCCTTGTACCACTGATAACGTGTTTTATACATCATTAATTGCTGTTGTACATTTCTTGCTATTTGTTTGACCATTGCCGCTTTTGAGCTTTTATGTTGGTTTTGGTTTTGATTTTGTTTGTATTAATTATCCTTTACCAGTTTTCTAAAGCAAATCATTTTACGTACACATGTTAATGTACATACCGTATATGAATTTGCGGCGCAAGCTCTTCATTTGTATTTGTTGTGTAGCTTCACAAGTTCTAGTGTTGAAATACAATTTTATATACGACAGTTGACTATTCTTTCCCTCTTTGCGGAATGCTTTTCATAATAAAGAAAAAGAATAGTGTTTGATTAGTTTTTAAAAACTGTTCTATAAGTAATTTATTAAAGATTGCTGTTTATTTTCTCTGTTGACCAAATTAATGAGTATTTTAGATAAAACTCACTTGTATAGGAACGTTAGAAGACATGGATGTGGGAGTAAAGTAATTTTGACGTCGTACCTTTTAATTTAATTTAATTTACTTTTTGTAAAATACGATTTTCATTATAATGTTAGTGAACTTTTTAAAACTGATAATAATTAGAATTCATTTTAAATATGATTTATGCTGCAACTAGTAATCTACACCTACCCGTATATCGGATGGTAGTAATAAAAATTAGTGTATTGCAATTGAATTTGTAAAATATTTATAGGGATATTTCAACTATAACGAAATAAGTAATAAGTAAATCGCTAAACGTACCAACAACATAAAATAAGATTGTGGAAAGAGTTTTATATTTGATTCTCATTAAAATACTCATTAAAATGAGTTTTAACTGTGATTAAGTCTGGAATTGGAGATACAAACAATTAAAATGAGTTTTAACTGTGATTAAGTCTGAAATTAGAGATACAAACAAAGCTGAAGTATTGTATTTGTTAAACTTTATAAGTACTTGTCCTTGTAGTTATTTATTAATATTTAAAAATATATAATAAGAAAAAAATAACATGTAATATATTAAATATAATATTCTTTTAAAATAAATCATATAAATTAGTATTATATAATACACTTACAATTTAATACATTAAAAATATTATCTTGAATTAATATTAAATAATTTTTTTTTCATTATAAGACGACAAAAAGTTTTAATATTTAAATATACTTAATAAAAATAAATATTTATAAGTATGCGATATATCCACGGGCATAGATATTATTTTTAAACCTACCCAAACAGGTTTGGCTTTCAAAACTTGTTAAAAGAAAAAAAATAGTTGCGCCCCGTAATCTCTTAAGTTTTAATGCTAGAGTTCTGTCAGTTTGAGCCTAAAAATGACTACTACAAGTATTTATTAGATTCGAATATGAGGATGGTATTCTTTTATAATGATTGTGTTTGATGTATAACAGTATAATACATGTATTTTGTAAAAGAGATACTTATTCAAACTCAGATAATAATTGAGATGAACAAAATCTTTGATAATATGATTCAATTATATTTCTAATTTCTTTTTATTTAATTGTTTGCAGAGAAAAAAATACACATTAATAAAATATAATTAGTATTGTTACTTCTTATAAAATAATTGATATTTTTTTATTTTATCATTATCTATCTCTTATTTATTGTTTTTAATTTTTTTATTTTTAATATCAATAGGGTATTATTAGAAGAACAATCAATACTTTCTTAAATTTTAAATAGATGGTTAATAATTTATTAAAATTTTAAGTACACAATTAAATAGAAATAAAATTTTTATTTTTGGTTAGATAGTTATATAAAAATAGAAGAAGAAATTGAAGTTCCAATTTGATAACTCACGAAATAAAGGGCAATCTTTACGCGCTATAATTTAATGTCTGGTTTAAAAGATATGAATGAGAAGGCAAAGAAAATATTTTATAAATTTTGCTTTAAATACGTTGCTTTCTAAATTCTAATAAAATATTGTCCTATTTTAATGATTCAAATTCAAAGCTTAAAAGTGAGGCTAAAAAAAATATTTTTTGTTATATCTGAACCTGAATATACGAAAAAGATTAACTCACCTTAATTAAGAAATTATTTAATTTGATTTAATATTCTTGATTTTATTTAAAAAATGGAGCATTTTCTTAAATTATCCTTGGCTGAAACTTATTTAGAGGAGTTTATTCTTTTCATTGGAATTTAAAATCAAATAAGAAACATTTTGAGTATGATATAATTAGAGTACATTTAATTAATTTTTCTTTATAGTTTAGACATCAAAATATAATCTTTTTGTTATTTATGTTGAAGCAGAGAAGTTATCTTATTTGAATTTAAATCATTTTTTGTTTTAGGTTTTAATTTGATGTTATATGTTTTTCTATTTGATCTTATTACGTTTTGAAATAATTGTAAAATGATTATTTTTGTTAACTTAACTAATAAAAACTTGTCTTTTCAAACCGACTATTAAAAAGTTGATTTAAAATATACATTTTAAATGTGAATCATCCTCCCTTTATCAAGTATCAAGGGTTTCACTACAAGAATCAGTACTCCTACGCCCAAGGTCGAAAAGCTCACTCTCATGCCATGTTATTTCTCTTAGGTGGTGTTTGGTATCAAGGATCTTTTTAAGTGAGATTCCCGGCAATGTGTTTCCTGTACTTTATTAATTAGAACGAAATCCATCATAATTTGATTTCGATTAATTAATTTTTCTTTTTTCCCTCTTCTTTGCTTCGAACCCGAAAATAGAATAGTTCAAAATTTAAAGTAAAGGGAGGTTCATGGCCAAGAGTAAAGATATCCGTGTAACTGTTATTTTGGAATGTACCCGTTGTGATCAAAAGAGTGTTAATAAGAAATCAACGGGTATTTCCAGATATATTTATTTCCCATGTTTGTTATTAAAAAAACTTACCCAGGAATCTTTTTAGTTTCTCTCATTCCCATGTTTGGTATTAAAAAAAACTTACTCGTGAATCTTTTTACTTTATGAGAATTTGGGAAGAAAATGGGATATTTTTGTCCTAAAATCTTTTATTCTCGGGAATATATAGGATACCCACCTATTGAAATGGGAGAGTGAAATTTTTAGTTCCTTCATAAGTTTCTTGGGAATTTCACATTCCTGGGAATATTTTTTTTTATCTTATATCAAACATGGGTAAGAAAATATTTTAAGTAGCATTCCCAGGAAAGTTCAAAGATCCCCCTATACCAAACACCACCTTATGCAAAAGTCACGTGAGACACTGACTCCCACGCTCCTAACTAGTGTAGAACGTGATGTCCCCGTACCTAAATAACAACTAATTACAGTCTATCTTTTTTGTTATTTTATTATTGTTATTATTAAATTTATTATCTATGATTATTATTACTATTATTATTTTTTATTATTAACGTATGAGAAATAAATAAATAAAATAAAATACACTAAATAACACAAAATAACCAAAAACATATATATATATATATATGTGTGTGTGTGTGTGTGTAAATGAAATAAGATACAACTAAACAAAAAATAATAAAGTTAATGTCTATGGCGAGAATGGGGGTGGGTCTGGTGAGAGAGGTTGGACAGATGGACGGGCCTCACGATGACGATGTCGACGATGACGATGTAGACAAGGCTAGCAAGGGCGCTCCTCTTCCTTGGACAAGACTTGTTGTCCAATGCAACACCGTAGTGAAGGCTTCCCCTGGACGACGCTCCCTACTATGCTTGAGCAAGAGTGGCCATTTGACTTGCATCTGGTCAAATTACGCCTACAACCAACTATATTGCGCTGGTTGACCTCTAATGTCTTTTAGCTTAGCCATAAGGTGTGCCACCTTTGAATTTGCACATGCTGATGAAACGCCAGTGGATGGGGAAGACTATGTTATCGAAGATGACCCTCGATGAACATTGAAGGCTAAGGAAGAGGTGCCATAAAGGTAACTATGGTGTCGCCCACCAATAATATTCATCTACAGCTAAATCCTAGTAGCCACCACAAGAGGCTCACCTCTAGCCTTAAGCTCAAACAAACGCCTTTTGTACTCCTTATGTTCATTAATATATTAAAAACATGAACAATGCAAAGTTATTTAAATTTGAAAAGGAATTAAAGTTGACTACAACTAACTATCATTTGACGTGAGTATTCCTTAACAAATTCCTTTCTGCCCAACTATTTTTAGTGAGTCACCCCGATCCACGAGGGACGAGTAGAGGTCCAATGGTCAAGGCCTTCTCTATGGGTCTTCCCCTAGTATATCACTAAGGTGTGTCCTCCCGACCTTCATAAGAACGGCCCTTATCGCGTCCTAGTGCTCAGGTGTGAAGGTCAGAGAATCTTACAATTGGTAAACAATATATAAAACATTAAAAGACAATATAAACATTATGTAACATTAACAAATAAAATTTAAAAATAACTTACCAACCACTTCTTCCACCATTAGTTGATCGCGTCTTCTGGAATAGAGGACCAGTCCTTCCATGGTCAATGAAAGTGAGATTGAATGAATTTTTACGAATTTATAGTACCTTTGTTATTCAATATTAATGGTTCAGAGTCAGACTTAGAAGGGAGGTTGGATAAGTCTTAGACTCTTTTGCAGAATTATGAACCTTTAATGCGCAGGTAATCAGACTCGATAAAACAGATTTGGATAGAGCAAGGTAAGAAGAAGAAAGAACACCAAGAATTTATACTGGTTCACTTTCAACACAAGCTATGTTTAGTCCCTTCTAACTTGAAGGATTTCCACTATTATAAAATCTCCTTTACAGTAACAACACCAGACAAGTGCCACAGTATTATTGACTCCAGCCACTTCTGGCTTAAACCCAAGTATTCTTTCAACAAACCACTCCTGACTCAACAACCCAAGTATTCTTTCGAAAGCCTCTTTAGGCCACAAGTGTTTCCCAATGAAACTAAAAGGTTGGCAACTCACTAAACTTTTCACACTAACTGATTTTTAAGAATGAAGAATAGAAGTGCTTAGCAAAACTTAGTGTATATAAGGATTACAAGAATATGAATAGATACACTAAGTTAAGAAAAGATAAGACAACCAAGGTCTGTTAAAACAGAACAACAAAGAAGGCCTTTGCAGGAAAAGATTAAGAGAATTTTCGATTATAGTGAATAAGAATTCTTGATGAGCTTCTTTTACTAAAAGGTGAATCTCTTCATGCATATATAGGTTACTCTAGATAACCGTTGATATTCTTGGAAAGATATGAACGTTAGAAATCCTTTAAAGGAATTTGCTTTGAGCAAACATACCAAACCTTGATGAACTGAAGAGATGTTCAAAGGTCTGATAACAATGAGCTTCCATGAGTAAGGAGTTCCTTGATATCTTCAAAAAATAAAGTTAATTGATGGCTTTGTTTCTTCTAGTAATCACGCAGGGATCAATGCTGAAATCCTTCTGATTGTAACTAACATACATGCTGACTTGGTTCAACTTTTCTGACTTGTGCATAATTATTATGTTGAGAACTTCAAAAAATTATGTTGGCTGCTCTACTTTTATCCTCTTTGATGATAAACACATTTATCTTGATAAGGGCTTGACTTCTAATTCATTATCAATTTAGTTCTTAGAATGTTGTGCTTTGTACTTCTAAAGTAACGTTCTTATTTTTAATCCAAGAAGCCCAAAAGTATGAGGTCTGATTCTGTTGGAACATAAGACTAAGCGATCTTGAATCAGACTTTTGTGTTAAAGTCTAAATATTGACCTTTGATGGATCAAACTTTTGATCAGATAGACTCCCCTTTTGTCTTGTAACCTGTGTACACGATTATATAGTTCCTAGAACACTTAGTTAGACAGGTTAGATCACATATAAGTAGACTTCATTCAATTAAAATACATTGATGTGTGTTATTAATAAATCCTGGGGTCTAGTTATAATGACATATACTGAGGTCTGGTCCAAGTGTTAGCAACTTTTTCTTTTTAAACCATACTTGACCTTAACAATCTCCCCCTATTTGTTGATAGTAAACATCAAGTCTTTTTCACAAATGAAGTCCATGATACAAGGAGGATACATCAAAATTGTATAATATTCCATATCAGAGAAAGAAATTTATATTCAAAGATATCAGAGATATTAGATCTTTAGATGAGCTTCAAATTTTCAAAAAAGATCAGAGCATTGATCAAAGAGTGGTTCTTTTTGCATACAAGATCTTTATTTGCTTATCAGATCATTAGTTAGTGTTAAAGAATTTAAGAACCAGTCTTTTCATATAAGAGCAAACTTATAGAGAGATAATAATACCATGTATTAGAGCAAAAGATTTCATTAACAACTGATGAAAAGAAATCAGTACATAGGATACTAAAATAGATTGATCAGCAAAGATTAACAGACTTCATACTCCTATACTCATAATTAAAAATACTTCAAAATTCTCCCCCTTTTGATATCAACAAAAGGAAGAACACCATAAATGATCAAAGCATTAATCCACGAGTAGGGGTAGAAACAATGAGGAGAGAGGCTATAGTCGAAACAAGAATGAAATAACGAGTCTGATAAACAAAGATGGTAGATGAGGGAAAATAAATAATGGAGGGGCGATAAATAAAGATAGGAAAATTTGGAGAGGATAAGGTAGAACAAGAGCCTTCTTCTTGAATGGTTTATAAGTAATGACACCAAATAGCATCAACATGCTCTTCTGTGGGCTAACGAGCAGACGAGATACTCTTCAAGGAATTTGGAGGTAGCTGACAAGGTCTGAGAGGGCCTTTGTAGTATGGCTTTTCCTTTGGAAGCATGTTGTATACTATTGGATTTTGCAAGCAGTCTGATGTAATCAAGATCTTCTTTCCAGGATTCATAACTGTGTGGAATTTGTGATGCTGAAATTCATGCCTCGTATCCATTAGAACACAAGTTTCTTCAGCCTTTAGTGCATAGTACATTACAATGTCCGATTCTAAGAGAAGGTGGGGTAGGTTCATAAATTTCTCAAAAGGCGTACGGGGTACGCGTCTAGGGGCATCAGGAAGGATACAAACTCATCTCTTGTCAAAGTTATAGTCAAACACAATGGCTAGGTTATAAGGGTTGTGATAACCTTTATGATGGACATCAAGGGTAGGTTTAAAGTATCTAAAGAGAGGGATGACAGAGGTGATAAAATGGAAATGAGGGAATTTAGGTAGAGGTACAGTTGGTGGTTCAGGAAGAAGAACAAGGGCAAGGCTATTGTCAAGTGGGGTCAGGTTAGCTTGTTGTGGTTGGGAGGTTAAGACAAAAGGGTCTAACTGAGTAAATGAGTCAGGTTGGGGGTGAAGAAGTAAGATCAGGTTGAGAAAGGCTACTCATAGAATCAGAATTGGCTCGCTTTACACTAGAATCAAACTCCAAACCAGTCTTTTTTCTCTTGCCTCTAAGGTTAGCTTAGAAACTGGTTTCATCACTCTGAAACTCACCAACCACTTCATAGAATCAATTTATCCAGTTAATGTGGCTCCACTTCAAAACAATATAATCAGGAAAACTATTGAAGTGTCCTGATATAAACTTGATATATTTGGAAAAACTTGGGTAACCACCATACTTCATCAGTTCATCCTTGTTTGCCTTCATCACATTCAGATAATCAAACCTCAACTCATCGTACTTGGCCTGCCACTTAGTACCAGTCCAACCATGCACAAAAATAGTAGAATGAAGTGTAGTAAATACATTCATGAATTGCTTATAGGCTTCTATAGTAAGAGAGATTGGGGTCTGTTGCTGCTGCTAAGGTTGTTGTAGAGGAGGAGCCTGAGAAACTTGCACCTTCTTTTTCTAAATCTGACTTAGAGTGAGTTCATCATCAGAATCTGATGACTTGGCTGTATCCTTGATGTCTACAGGAACAAACTCCTTAGCTGGTGAGGTTAAAGGAGGAATCATGGAACGGGGCTTCACATCCAAAGTTAAATATAAGCTATTAGATTCATCAGACAAGTCCAGAACCATCTTTCTAGTTTTCTTGGCAGTATACTTCACTCTGCCACTTCTCCTTTTAGGGGTTGGCTTTACTAGCTCAGCCTTAGCCTTTCTCTTCCTTGACATGTCTGTAGGGGTAAACCTTTTCTTCTACATAGGTGAGGGGAGAGACCTCTCCAAGGTCTGATCGAGTAGAGGTGAAAAAGTGGGAAGTTTACTCACCAAGGAGGTAGGTTGTACCAAGTCACTAACAATCTGGGTTTGCACGTTCTCTAATGCAAATACCTTCATCAGCAATGCTAGGTAGGGAATCTTATTCTGCTTCTTCCCTACTGAATAAATGAGGTAGGTCATAATGATGATGGGTAGACTTACTTTCTCATTCATCCACATGTGGTACACACAGAATCTGTCCAGCTTGGTCACAGTATCCTTCGTATTTTTTCTTGGGCAAAACACTTGCTGAAACATCCTAACACATAAACAGTGAATTAAGAAAGGGAAAAAAAATTTCGTGTAAAAATACGCTACCTATGATGCCCTCAACACGTGACATAACATATATATATATATATATACACGTGACATAATATATATATATATTAATATATATATATATATATATATATATATTGTAATACCAGGCTCGGGATCCCACCCCCAAAGCAACCAAGTCAAAACGATCAAATCAGCATAAACTCGCTTAAACGAAATTCAGTTCGCTTAAGCAAAAGTCCATATTCACTTGAGCGAGACTCACTTGCTTAATTGAACGCAAAACAATAACTTTTACAAAATATTTCGCTCAACCGGAACACCCTCGCTTAAGTGAAATCAAGTCTTAGACACAACATGCCTATTTCGCTCAAGCGAGACTCTCTTCGTTTAAGCGAAAATGAAATAGTGGTTGCCCAACAACCACTCGCTCAAGTGAGCCCACCTCGCCTAAGCGAAAATCATACAGTGGCTTCCCAGCGTCAATTCACTCAAGGGAACACATTACGCCTGAGAGAAAATGAGACAGTAACCAATCCCCATGGTCCTTTCTTGAGCAGAACATTCCTCACTCAAGCGAAAACACGACTGAACCCACACTCACCTCGCTCAAGCGACTCCATCTCGCTTGAGTGAAACCTTTACAGAATTAAAATTGTACCATCTCGCTTAAGTAAAATCTATCTCTCTTAAGTGAAAAACCAACATAGTGCATCCTGACCATATAAAGGGGATTCGCTCAAACAAGGTACGCACCCACTTGAGTGAAAATAGCAGTAGATGCTTTAAAGTCAATTTTTGCATCCCCAAAACTCTTCCAAATGATGTCCAATCACCGCCAAACCTTAACACGACCTAACATGCACCATTTTGACATGTGGCCATCGGCCGTATCCAAAAATACCCAAGGACGAATGGGCTATGCATGAAAATACGTTCTAACCATGTTAATGCAAAAGCATGAACTCAAGGGCTAATACACACTAGAATTGGACCATTCCAATTGCTACACACCATAATTCATCCATCCATGCCATTGGAACCATCCTATGGTATCCAAATGCTACGAACACAATTTTAGCCTATCCGGCTCCATGTTTATGCATAAACTCACTTAAACCTTCACCTCTCAAATGAATATCATCAATCTAAAGTTCAAAGGCATATTTCAACTAAATGCAATGCAATACAATTCCTGCCCATCATATTTATGTAAAGCATTAAAGGTTCTTAACCATAATCCCGAATATAATGCATCTCATGCATAGTGTGGGACCATCCATGGTCGCCACAGCAAAATACCACATAATCTATATCATCATTATCATTATCTCACACATGTAATCAAAATACAATCTAGGCTTTTATACAAGAGTTAGCTAGACAAGATATATGTATACATCACCAAAATAGTTATATACAAGAGCCAGCCAAGGCTACATCACCAAAATGCTATACAAGTATATACAATATAAACAACGAGCCTCTTACCCAAATGGGGTAACATTTCACCAATCGCCATCGCGATTTAGTCCTACTGAAAAATAGCCACAAAATAGGGGTGGGCATCATATATGTTAAATGATAATTACTGAATCGGATCAACGTATCCAATTCTACAATATACACCATTACCCCATAATCTATCAATAATATTCATTGTCATTCAACTCAATTCATAATTCATCAGATATTCTCAATATCATCCAACTCATAGGCTATCACAGTTAAGCTATTCTCAATAACACATAACAATGCACACATGTATATATTTACATGGATTCAATTACATATAATATAATATAGTGTTGCAACACAGAGGCTCTCAGCCATATCATACTCAGCTCTCAGCTGATCCGGCCATTTTACCGGTACCAAACCGTTTTCCCTTTTGCGTAATACAATCACTCTCAACGACAATAGCAATGTTGTAGGCTAGCCCTGAGTCCCACTGAATAGGCTTGCCTTGAGTCCCACTGAAGGTATTTTGTGGAATCCTTGAATCCACTAACATAATTCTTATTTCACATTTTCTCATCATCAATAAGCATCTCATGCTGTACAATAACATCCATTTAATCATTCACTTGAACTCATGCAATTTCTCAATATAACAATTATTTCATGGCACCTCATGCACCCATAATAACACCAATTTAATTATTCTATCACATCTCATGCAGTATCACAACATAACAAACATCTACCCTTTTCCTATACACCAACAACGCAAGAAAATTCTATATTAACCTTAACTCAGCACATCCCCTTACCTTAACTCTGAGTCTTCTTAATTTTAAATCGATCATCGGTTTCACCAAATACGCCAACACTTGTTGTCACTTCTGGCCTTCATCTGAAGTTCGAAACCTAGTAACATCGAACGAAGCTCCGTTAAACATTTTGGAACACACACAACATAGAAAACCATTTTCAAGCTTCGAAAGTTACAAAAACACCAAAAACAGGAAACCCCGCAACATGCCATATTCGGCCCTAAAATGGAGGAAAAAGAATAAATTGCAAATTGGAGACTACCCACCCCACATCTCATCCTTCACGAGCTTCCATGGACCATAAATGATGAAAACAAACAAGACTCACAATAATACCCTATTTGGCCATGAAATGGAACGAAAAGGAAGAAGTAGGAAATGTGAAATAGAAACTACCAACAGGATTACCTTATTCCTGAGATCTTGAAAATGTTGTCAATTTAAGGTTTCGATGTGACGTAGGCCTTTAATTTCTCCTAGAAGCCATGGCCAAGAAGAAACAACATTGGCAAGCTTTTTGTCTCTCTTTCTCTCGTGTAATCACGTGGAAGAAGAAAGGGAATATTGTGTTTTTAATGCCCCAAGGGCAAATCTGTCATTTCTCCCTATTTCCTTTCCTTTTCTATTTTCTTTTATAACCTTGTAATAAGACTTTTACTTTTACCTTTTGGTAAGATTAAATTTTTACCATCACCTCTTTTTTTTAAATTTAACTTATAATTTTCCACTTGAATTAATTTATTTAATTTCATCACCTTAAATAATTGTCAATTAAATTATAATAATTTTAGAAAATTTCAAACTAGTACAAATAAAACTATTTATTATTTTGTATGTATATATATATATCGCCTATAATTAATTCATTTAAATACCTGGGATGTTACAAATAGCACCAACCTTACGTGTTATGGGGCGAAAGAAGGCGTCACCCGCAATGACACTTTGGCGCTTATGTTAGTGAATGCTCAAAAGGAATTTCAAAGCTCAAGCGTAAATTTTGGAGAGAATGTTCTACCTTGTAACGTTGATGCATGGGAATTTATACTTAGAGGTAGTAGAAGCGTCTCCTTGTTCACCAAGCTTTCCGTACATGGTGTTAGCGTTTTTTTGTTCTCTTGCAGAAAGACTGACACATGAAAGGGACGTGACCAAACGGCTCCACCTACCAATCAGTCACTTTGTAGGTTACTTGTTTAACACGCTGACGCATAAGTCAACCATGACCCTCCGGTGTTGAGAGAATGGCTCACACTGAGGTTGGTTCATAGACCCGTCGCGTGATTCAAGAGTGTTTAATGTTGAGAGAATGACTCACATTGGATAATGCATGACATCAGTCTTTAAGAATAGGGTTTAGTTAAATTACCATTAAGTTCAGCGGCCAGTATCAGGACCAGATTAAATTATAAAATAAAAAATTTAAAAACTTACGAATTAAACATGTACTTAATTTTTACATAATTAATTTAGGTTTATTAATCATAAACTCTTAAATTTATAATTATAAATTAAAAAAATTAATTAAAAATTCTAAATCAAAATTTAGGAAAATTTAAAATTAAAAAATTATAACTATAAATAAAAATTTATACTTAAAATTTTCATAATTAATTTAAGTTTGTTAGTCATAAAACTTTTATTTTTTAATTATAAATAAATTAGAAATCCCTAATTAGAGTTTAGGGGTGTGCAATTTTGAATAATATATATGTTGTAACTTCATGTTGTGATGTTAATACAAATTTTAATATTACCATTTGTGGATGTTTGATAAAGTGTATTCCTATAGGAGAGGTTTAAAAAGTGAGTTTATTATAGGAGTTAGGGAGTTTAGTAATAAGGCTTCAAAGCAACCTTACTACTATTTAGAGAATGGTATAAGGTGTCTCTTTGTGAAATGCAGGTACTAGAATTTAAGCAAGTAATAATTCACTTCTACAAGTTTGGTTTCAAACCTAACTACTAGGTTTAGACTGATCATGGTGAGGTAAATTTTAAGAGAATCGTCATATCCTAAATAGCGAATAAATTTGATCTATTTAAGATCAATATTAAACAATAACCTACTAATGCAGTAACAAAATAAGGCGGATGTAGTCTCAAAATTAGTTTATAATCATTTTTATTTCTGAACTGGTCTGATCCGGGGTGAAAGATCCAGTGTGGGACCAGCCACAAGAGTCAATTATAAAGAGTGTTTATACACCGGTACAATGGGTATCTGGTATTGTTATCCGATGTCTCAGTGGAAGATACCGGTCTTGAAGTCCTGGAGATCCTTCACACTAAACTTTTACGTTTGAAATGGGGGCGAAATGTGGTGTTGATAAGTGTTTCATAACATAATAAATTAGATTTAATTTACTTAGGATTTCAAGCATTGTGCACTGTATTTTCTTATTGTTTCATGATTTATGCTTTCTTTCCACTATATTCTCCTCGGGTACTTTTATTTTGTAGAAATTAATAAATATGGGACCATTGAGGATTCAATTTGAGAATAAATACATGCAAAAGAAAAATGGATCCAAGAATTCAAGATTTGAAAGAATTCCAAACCAAAAATGTGCCTAGAAGTTAAAGAAAAAGCCATAAAGGTTTGGATGCCCAAAAAAGGACCAAGAAAGCATAAAAAATGACATAACAGTTACATGAATCAATTCATGGGGGTGCATGAATCCATTCATGCGTGTAAAAGTCTAGGAATTGTAAATTTTCAATGTATGAATTGATTCATGCCATATATAAATCGATTCATGCCACATATGAATCGATTCATATGATTTTTTAAGCCCAGGATCACATTTTAAGCTTAGGAATGGATTCATATATGAATCGATTCACACATCCAAATTTAAGCAGAAAGCTCTAAATGAATCGATTCATGGCCAAATTCATGCAGTTCAAATTTGAATTTTCAAAGCCTCAAATCATGGACAAAGTGGCAACGCATTACCTTAAATTATGGAGCACTAAGCAGACAAAAGCTCCATGTTTCCCCCCTCCACTAAGGCCAATAACCATCTGAAGGAATTTTTTATTTTGGAACCATGCTTTTTCTTGCTATAAAAGGAGAAGTATTAAAGCAGAGAAGGATACATTCGAAGGAATTGAATTGGATGCAGAGAGTCAGAAATTCTTTCTTTCCCATTTCTTCTTTCATTTCTTTGGTTTTCTTTTAATTTCCTTCCTAAGAGTTGTGAGGATTGTGAAATTGAGTGTTCAAATTTGTATACCATGGGAGAATATTGCAAATACAACAAGGAAATACAGTGGTGAAATTATTTTTGAGTTTTTTGGAGAAACCCGTAAGTCTTTATTTTACCATGTGTTGTATGTTTTATTTTCTTCCCATTATGTATATGAATTTGAATCACATCATGAGTAACTAAATTAATTATCTTAGGTTGATAGGGGTGTGATAATATTTTATGTTAATGTTGGTTTGACTTTGAATTAAATAAATTTTTGTTTTCCATTTAGTTCAAATTATGCTCAATGCTCTTAGTGATTCCTAACAAGAACCTAAGTGATAAAACTGTATACTTGTGGGTATATTAGTAAGTTTAAATAATTAATAAAATCAAAAGATTTATTGTTACTAGAAAGCTTTTGAACTAAGCCTAAGATTTTGAAATACTTTTTGTGACCTCGGTGAAACCGTGAAAGTAATAAAAAATCTCTTGGGGGATAAATAAGGGATTTTCACAAAACGATAAAGGGCCTTTGTTAGGATTGAACGTGGTTCTCTATACGTTAGGTACATTAATAGGATTCCGAGAGGATCATATTGATTAGTTTAAGGAAGATTTGCCTTGGAAAACTTAATTTGATTCTTATTTATGAAAAGCCAATTCATTAACCTAAAATAGAGTCTTGATCCCCCAGAATCCTAAGATACTCTCAATTCTGATTTTTAAGTGTCATTTTTGTTTCTGTATTTATTTTTATTGTGTTTTATTTTATAAAAACATTGAAAATCAATTGTGTGGATAATTTAATTTCAATATGCCGGTACTTTGAAAACAGTCCCTGTGGATACGATAATCTTTTATATCACGCGACATAACCCGTGCGCTTGTGGGCCCTGTCAAGTTTTTGGCGCCATTGCTGGGGACTGTGTCCCTCAAATATCAGCAATATTGAAATTCAATTAGATGATACTTGTTAATATTTTTGTTTTATTTTATTTTATTTGTTTCTTTTTTGTATATTTATTTTAATATTTTTATCTTTGTTTTTATTACTTATTTTATTCTGTTGTTATTTTGTATTTTGTTCTTTGTTTGTGTATCTGTTGCTGTTTTTAGTTTTTGTGATTGTTTGTTTTATTTGTCATTTATTTTCTTTTTATGCGACGAAGCCGTAGTGTTGATCTAAACTTAGGATTTGACCCTGAGATAGAACGCACTCTTAGAGCTTTAAGAAAACAACAAAAACAACAAAAAACAAAACAAATAGGAGACCAGAATAAGGCTTTAAGAGATTTTGCTGCTCCAAGCACTAATAGAAGAGGGTCTAGCATCCTAAGACCCGTAGTGGAGGCTAACAATTTTGAATTGAAACCTTCA
The DNA here is from genome assembly GCA_037962975.1 of Clitoria ternatea. Lineage (NCBI taxonomy): Eukaryota > Viridiplantae > Streptophyta > Magnoliopsida > Fabales > Fabaceae > Clitoria > Clitoria ternatea. Next base: position 27,221,878 of record CM075671.1, on the reverse strand, counting down.
CTACTTTCTATGGTTCAGCAGAACCAATTCAGAGGATTACCCTCCAAAGATCCTAATCTTCATCTCCAAATTTTTCTTGAGTACTGTGACACGCTAAAGATTAATAAAGCCACTAATGATGCTATTCGTTTAAGACTCTTCCCTTTCTTACTATGGGATAAAAGAAGGCATGGTTGTACTCACTCCCCAAAGGCTCCATTACAACTTGGGAACAACTGTCTAGTACTTTTATCAACAAATGGTATCCAAGGAATAAGACTGATGTGCTGAGAAAACAAATCATAAACTTTATACAAAGAGATGATGAATCCTTGTATGAAGCCTAAGAGAGATATAAGGAGATTTTAAGAGAAAGTCCCCATCATGGGATAGAAAGGTGGTTGACAGTCCATATTTTCTATAATGGACTAACTTCCACACAAAAGATCTCCTTGGACGCTGCAGCTAGAGGTGCTTTCATGAGCAAGAATGTGGATGAAGCTCAAAACCTGATCAAAGAAATTGCCCAAAATACCTATTGATAAGTCTTGAAAGGACTTAATTATTCTGCCTTTTATTTGACTTAAATTCATTATTTAGTGATTAGTTTAGCTTTATTATTTAATTAATTGCTAATAATTTATAATTTATTTAATTATTTCAAAAGTGTTTTATTTATGTAAGAAAATGGTTAAAAACATTAATTAGTTAAGAGTTTATGATTATTTGTAATTCCATTAAGCAGCCAGCATACAAACGCTGGGCAAATTAGTTGTTTATTGGTGCAGGAAAAGAATTGCTCAAGCTGAAAGGAAAAAGCCGAGCAAGATTTGGAAAATCTGAGTGATATTTCACAAATCCGACTTGAAAGACTTCCAAGATACCGACCCCAAAATAGAACAGGGAACCGATTGAAATAAAGAGAAGAACCCAAGCGTCAATTTTAGAGTGCTGATTGAAAAGTCAATTCGCTCAAGCGAAAGTTAAATTCGCTTAAGCGAGGGTCAAAATTCGTTCAAGTGAGCAAGTTCGTTCAAGCGTGACCCCAAGATATCACTCTCGCCCAAGCTTCTTCATCACGCTTAAGCGAGAAAGCAACACTGCAGTACATATCTCAAGTTCGCCCAAGCGAGAACACAGTTCGCTCAAGCGAAAAGGTTGTTATTTAAAATACTGATTGTTCCCTCCACAATCCACTCGGCACCAGTGTTGTTTCCTGCTGCCTTCTCTCCTACTTCTGCACCTTAGTAATTTATGTAGTGAGCTCTTATTAGTTAGTGTTGAGCTGTAAATTAGCTAATGATGAACTGGAATCTGTTAAGATCTGAGCTGTAATTAGTTAATTATTCTGTAAATTATGTAATTAGTTAGTTAGTTGAGTCGTTAACTTAAGTTTCCTAAGTTATTAGTTAAGTTAGTTAGTTAGGTAGATGCCTATATATATGTTTGTACATATTCTGTAAAAAAGAGAGACAGATTCACATAGAACACAATTCATTCAAAACTTTGAACATCTCACTACTTCATTTTCTCTCTCTAAATCCTCTCCTCCATGACGTTCCACAATCCTTCGATGGAACCGAAGTCAATGGAGTTCTAAATCCCTAAGGTTGGGATTGCGAAGGTTAGCAATGGAGTCTTGAAGCTGTGAGCGAGGAAATCAACTTCTAGATCCTGAGGCGAACAAGCTGAGGAGTGGATCTGAATTGCTGGATTGACAAATCCAGAACTGATGAAGAACTTCGCTAGTGAGGAATCATGGCTGAAGCTTAGGTAACTTCCAGCTTTCTAACTAGTTTAGGCCTAATCAATTTAGGTGAATAGTTAGAGTTCAACCTCCAATTTCGCATTAGATTCTTAGGTTAATTGAGCACTTAAGGAATTAAGGTTCGATGCTTAAGGATTAGTGTTTTTCACCTAAGGAATTAGGGAATAACCACAAGCGGATTATCCTTTGGATTATGAAGTTTGATTATACTTTAATTGCATGTTTCTTGATGAATTTGTGAACCGAAGCAATCCTGACCTGTTTTCTATTAATCACCTTTCACATTTCATTTTAACTCTGTTTCTAGAAATACAAAAACAACTATAAAACATTAAAACAACTAAAAACCGAATGAAATTTCTGCGTCTTGTGTTGGTTCAGCTTGTGCTAGTCTGAGATTGAGGTATTTACCGCAATCCCTATGAGACGATCAATATATTACAATTTAACGACTGGTGCGCTTGCCAAGATATAAATCTGAGAGTCACAATTTTTAAACAAAGATTTTCATACTAATTTGATGACTCGGGATTTTAGCATCAAGTTAATGGCGCCGTTGCCAGGGATTGTTGAGTAATATCAACAATCCTTGGACCGGTACTAGACTGAAACATTTTACTTTTGTTTGCATTTAATATGTAGTTTCAATTTTGTTTTTATTAGTAGTAGTTCGTTGTTTTCATATAGCTGTAGTCGTAGCTGTGAATCTTCCTTTTGTTTAACAATTGTTGTATGCAGTCAAGGAGCAGAGGAGAGCCTTTCTTCTTTGATCCTGACATCGACTTGTTAGAACGTAAACTGAGAAAAGAGAAAAAGCAAAAAGAACAAATAGAAATGGAACAAAGGAGAGTTACATTAGGTGACTACTCCAGGCCGACTGAAGAAGGATCGCAATCTAGCATCCTTAGGCCACCAATTTCAGCAAATAATTTTGAACTTAAACCAGCTTTACTGCAGTTGGTAAGGAATGAACAGTTCGGAGGAACTGAGGTTGAGGATCCAAATTTGCATCTAGCAACCTTCCTCCAAATTTGTGATACAGTAAAAATGAACGAAGTCCCTGACGAGGCAATCCGACTGAGATTGTTTCCATTTTCTCTAAGGGACCGAGCAAAAGCCTGGTTGCAGAGTCAACCGAGAGGCAGTATTTCCACTTGGGAGGACTTGCAAAGAAAATTTTTGATTAAATACTTTCCTCCTTCTAAATATACGAAGTTGCGCAATGAAATCACATGTTTCCAACAAAGAGAAGGTGAATCTTTGATGGAAGCATGAGATCGGTATAAAGAGAGTTTGAGGAGATGTCCTCATCATCAGATTTCTGATGTGCAACAGGTGACTATTTTCTATAATGGTGTCAGGCCAGCTACCAGGGTCCTGATTGATGCCTCAGCTGGAGGCTCATTAACAACTAAAACTGTAGAAGAAGCTATAGAGCTGATTAACGTTATGGCTTCTAATGAATGTCTGATTAGTGAGAGGAGCCAAGTCCCTAGGAGAGGGATATTAGAACTAGAAGCACAAGATGCTTATCTGGCTCAGAGTAAGCTGATGACTCAGGCTTTGGAGAAACTAAGCATACAAATTTCAGAACTCCAAAAGCCGAGTCAAGTTTCTATGATAAGTTGTGACTTTTGTGGTGGAGATCATGAGAATGGAATGTGTGATCCAAATATGCCTTCTGAGCAAGTGAATTATATGGGGCAGCAACAATATCAAAGGAATTATCCTTCTAATTCTTTTAATCCTAATTATAGGAGTCACCCCAATTTTTCCTGGCAGAAAGGTCCACATTTGAATCAGAACATTCCACAAAATCAACCCACAAATAGACCACAACAACCTTCTCACCCTCCTGTTAAAGAAAAGTCAGAACTTGAGAATGTACTTTCTCAGTTCATCCAGGCCACTCAGGCCAGTTTCAAAAATCAGGAAGCGTCCATAAGAAATCTAGAAAATCAAGTTGGACAGCTTTCTAAGCAATTAGCTGAGAGGCAAGCAGGCAATTTCCCTGGAGATACCGAGGTAAATCCAAGGGAACATTGCAAGGCTATAATCACTAGGAGTGGAAAAATTATTTCTCCATCTCCGAGTCAGGAAATAAGCTCAGAAAAAGAAAAAGAAAAAGAAAAAGAAAAAGAAATAGTGCAAGAAACTGAGCAGGTTAACAATGAAGCTGAAAATGAAAATAAAACAGAAAAAGAAAAAGAAAATAAAGTCCATCAAAAGAAAAAGAAAAAGGTTGATCTGATTCTGGAGGAAGCTTCTAAGCTGACTCCTGAAAAACTGAGGAATGCTCCATTTCCACACAGGTTTAAAAAGCAAATAGAAGAGCAAAAGTTTGCTAGGTTCTTAGATGTATTTAAGAAACTTCACATAAATATCCCTTTTGCTGAGGCATTGCAGGAGATGCCTTCCTATGCAAAATTTTTGTAAGAGCTATTGTCTAAGAAAAGGAAGCTTAAGGGGGATGAAATGATTGCTCTCACTCAGGAGTGCAGTGCAATCATCCAAAAGAAACTTCCTCAAAAACTAGAAGACCCTGGATCTTTTACAATACCATGTGCAATTGGGGATATTCATGTAGGAAGTGCTCTTTGTGACCTAGGAGCTAGTATAAATCTGATGCCTCTATCTTTGATGAAAAAACTGGGAATTAATGACCTGTAACTGACTTGCATGTCTTTACAGTTGGCTGACAGGTCTATTAAATATCCCCAGGGGATGCTGGAAGACTTGTTAGTTAAAGTAGACAAATTTATCTTCCCAGCAGATTTTATAGTGTTGGATATGGAGGCTGACCGAGAGATTCCTTTAATCTTAGGTAGACCCTTCCTAGCTACATGCAGAGCATTGATTGATGTAGAAAAGGGTGAACTCATGCTGAGAGTTCAGGAGAAGCAGGTAACCTTTAATGTCTTCAATTCCATGAAACATCCGACTGAAAGGATGGATTGCTTAATAATTGAAGAGATTAAAAGTTACCAGACTCCAATGCTTTTAAAAACTGAGGAAGAGGCCTTACGAACCTTTTTGGAGGATGACTTTGACTCTGAGACTGAGGAGTTAAATGACTCTCACTCGAAAATACTGAACCTACTGGAAGTATTGGAAGTAGGTGATTTTGAAAAAGAAAAGAAAATGATTTGAAAATTACTAAAGTTGAGAAAGGAAAGGAAGTTTCTGAAGAAAAATGTGATTTAAAACCTTTACCTTCTCATCTGAAATATGTTTTCCTGAGAGAGGACGAAACACATCCTGTCATTATTAATGCTAACTTAAAAGAAGAGGATGTGGACAAATTAATAGGGGTTTTAAAGGCACATGAATCTGCTATTGGCTGGAATATTTCTGATTTGAAGGGAATCAGTCCATCATTTTGTATGCATAAAATTCTGATGGAGGATGATTATTCCCCTGTAGTACAGCCACAACGTAGATTGAACCCCATAATGAAAGAGGCAGTCAGGAAAGAGATGGTCAAGCTTCTTGATGCAGGAATCATTTATCCTATCTCAGACAGCGCTTGGATCAGTCCGGTCCAAGTGGTGCCCAAGAAAGGAGGAATAACAACTGTTAAAAATGAAAAAGGTGAAGTCATAGCTACTAGACCGACCACAGGATGGAGAATGAATGACTTCACTCGGAAAGACCATTTTCCTTTACCGTTTGTTGACCAGATGCTTGAGAGACTATCGGGTCATGAATACTACTGCTTCCTTGATGGTTACTTGGGTTATAACCAAATTGTGGTTGACCCAAAAGATCAAGAGAAGACAGCTTTCACCTGTCCATACGGAATTTTTGCCTATAGGCGCATGCCATTTGGTTTGTGCAACGCTCCAGCAACCTTTCAAAGATGTATGCTAGCAATCTTTGGGGACATGGTGGAGAAATTCATTGAAGTATTCATGGACGATTTCTCTGTCTTTGGTAGTAATGTTGATACATGCCTCAGCAACCTATCTAAGGTGCTGGTGAGATGCCAAGAGGCTAACCTCGTCCTTAACTGGGAAAAATGCCATTTTATGGTTAAGGGAGGGATAGTCCTTGGCCATAAAATCTCTGCTGAGGGCATTCAAGTGGATAGAGCCAAAATAGAAATCATTGAAAAGCTTCCTCCTCCGATCAACGTGAAAGGAGTGAGGAGTTTTCTAGGATGTGCTGGCTTCTACAGAAGGTTCATAAAAGATTTTTCAAAAATAGCTAAGCCTTTGACCGACTTGCTTGTAAAAGATCATGTGTTTGTGTTTAATGAAAACTATGTCAAGGCTTTTGAAAAATTGAAACAAAGTTTGACTTCAGCTCCGATCCTTGCAGCACCTGATTGGTCTTTACCATTTGAATTGATGTGTGATGCAAGTGACTTTGCAGTCGGAGCTGTACTGGGTCAGAAAAAAGGAAAATTAACTCATGTAATTTATTATGCTAGTAAAGTGTTGAACGAAAATCAAATACATTACACCACTACTGAAAAAGAAATGCTTGCTGTGGTGTATGCATTTGATAAATTTCGTGCTTACTTGATTGGGGCCAAGGTCATTGTATATATAGATCATTCAGTAATCAAGTACTTACTAGCTAAGAAAGAATCTAAGCCGAGACTGATCAGGTGGGTTCTGTTGCTCCAGGAGTTTGACTTAGAAATAAGAGATAAAAAGGGAGTAGAGAACTCAGTTGCCGATCAACTGTCTCGTCTAGAAGGAGAATCGGATTCTTTTTTAATAAAAGAAGAATTTCCAGATGAGAGGTTGATGGCAATTATCACCGGGCCATGGTATGCTGATATGGCCAACTTCAAAAGTGCCTCGGTGGTACCTGATGGCTGGACATCCCAAATGAAGAAAAAATTCTTTCATGATAGCAAAAACTTCCTTTGCGATGATCCATTTCTGTATAAAATAGGAGTAGATGGAGTGATCAGGCGATGTGTGCCTGAATCCGAGCAAGAAAGGCTCTTGTGGCATTGCCACGACTCCTATTATGGAGGTCATCATGGTGCCTCCCGTACAGCAGCAAAGGTTTTACAGAGTGGCTTTTATTGGCCAACTATCTTTCAAGATGCTAAAGTGTATGTCAAAAGGTGTGATAAATGTCAAAGGAGCGGAGGTCTCTCTGCTAAAGCTGGCATGCCTTTGACAAACATTTTAATTGTGGAATTATTTGATGTCTGGGGTATCGACTTTATGGGACCATTTCCAAAGTCGTTCTCCAACGAATATATACTTGTTGCTGTAGACTATGTCTCCAAATGGGTGGAGGCAATCCTGACCAGAACCAATGATGCACATGTGGTGCTTAGGTTCATAAAAAAGAATATTTTCTCTAGGTTTGGAGTTCCGAGAGTACTTATTAGTGATGGGGGTTCACATTTTTGTAATAAATTAATGGAAAAAGCCCTGCGTCATTATGAGGTTTTACATAAGATATCCACTCCTTACCATCCATAAACTTGTGGACAAGTTGAGCTGTCAAATAGAGAAATCAAGAGAATTTTAGAGAAAGTGGTCGGGAAATCTAGAAAAGATTGGTCGGTAAAATTAGATGATGCATTGTGGGCCTACAGAACAGCCTTCAAAACTCCGATTAGCATGTCCCTGTATCAATTAGTTTACGGTAAGACTTGCCATCTCCCTGTGGAGTTGGAACACAAGGCATGGTGGGCCACAAAGCTATTAAACATGGATTGTGACTAATCCCAGGAGGAAAAAGTTTTGAAACTCCATGAACTAGAGGAGTTCCGACTCAACGCTTATCAAAGTGCCTCCATTTATAAGGAGAAAACAAAGAAGTGGCACGATAAATGGATTAATAAGAAGGAGTTTAAAAAAGGTGATCAGGTTTTGTTATTCAATTCCCGACTAAGACTCTTCCCTAGAAAACTTAGATCTAAGTGGTCGGGGCCTTTTACTGTAAATGAGGTTTTTCCTCATGGTGCAGTTGAGCTGAAAGACCCGACCACCGATCAGATTTTTAAGGTAAATGGCCAGCGACTCAAACTCTACTTTGGAGGAGAGTTTGATAGGCAGAAAACCTCCTTGATACTACAGGCATCCTCTTAGATGCCACAAGGTCAAGCTAGTGACCTTAAAGAAGCGTTCTAGGGAGGCAGCCCTACGTTCTGAGTGTTTTAATGAAAAGAAAACTAAAAATTTAGTGAATAAAGTTTGAATAAAATTTGTGAAGTTTTGAAGAAGGAAGTCCGAGCCTGATTCTTCCATTTCGCTCAGGTGAAACACTAGTAGCTTAGACGAGACGCTGTTGTTGATTGCTTCACGCTTAAGCGAAAGTTTACTGAGCTTGAGCGAGAGTAGTACACTCGGATAACTGTTACTCATTCTTAACCCTTTTTCCCGACTGAACTTCACTCGTCATTCTTCAATAAATTCCAAATTTTGATGTGAATGAAAAGGGAGACTTTAATAAAGGATTTCTGATCGTTGATTTAATAAGTGGGTCAGATGATGAAGGGTGATTTATTTCAGTCAGCCTTTTATCACTCGGATTCATCACTCATCACAGTCGATTTTGTATCCATTAGTCTCCTATTCACTCAGTATTTTTTCTTGTCAGTCTTGTATTTACTCGGTCTTCCGTTTTCTCATTCATTCATTCGTCTTTCTCACTCAGTCTCTCATTCCCTCGCCCAATCTCTTCCACTCGTTCTCCATTCACTCGGTCACTCTTTCATTCTTCCATTTGTCACTTATTCACCTATTTTTTTTCATGAATGCTTCTGTCTTTCACTCGTGTTTATTCGCCCAGTTGTTCAGTCATTCTTTCGTGTTCTTTCGCTCGTTTTTCCGTTTTTCGACCACTCGTTGTTCATTCATTTCGTTTTTCAATTTTACCCGGTATAATCCACTCGGTATTCATTTACTCGTTATTTCGTTCCACCTAAATTCTTTCGTGGTTTTCTCACAAACCTCTCTGTATTTTTTCTTTTTCATCCACCCTCAATCTACTCGTCTTTCTTCCACTCGGCCATTCTTTCTTTTTCGTGCCTCACCTGTCATTCAATCTTTCATTACCACACTCTATCTTTTATCCATTCGTTCTTCCACTTGTTGTTTCATTCACTCAGCTTTGCTCTCATTTTCTCGTTTGTCTTTTATTCATTCGATTTTTCTATTTACTCATTCCTTCTCTGCACTTGTTGTTTGTTTACTCCTCCACTCGTCCTTTACCACACAGTATCTTCATCACTCGACATCTCTTCCCACTCTTACTCGATCTTTCATCTATTCAGTAAGTATGCTGAGTAAGAGTGTCTAAAAAAATATTATAATAATAATAAAGTAATAAATAAAGCTGGAACATACTTACGCGTTTCATGGATAGTGACTTCAATAGTATAAAAACCTTTCAACTTCCAAACCCTAAGTACCTACGTTGAAACTTGGGTTGAAGACGAAAAGACACTCTTCTGATTCCTAAGAAAGGTACTATCTTTCCACTTATTTCACTTATTTCATTCACTTCTAAGTTCATGCTTAGTATTTTCCTGTTTCTTTGTTAATATTCTTCCACTGTTCATAGCCATGCATCTCACATTTTTAGTTGCTATGTTTGTTTTGGATTTTGGTACTTATTTTCATTTAGGTTGTTTATCAGCATTTCTTCATCATTAACCATGAAAAAAAGATCACAGAGACTCTTGCAAAAACCTAGACCAAATTTTGCAGAAGGAAGTGTGAGAAAAAAGCAAATAGATAACGAAAAGGAAGTGGCAACCATAAGTATATCTGATTCTTCTGAACATGCACCCAGTCAAAGTTAGGTTCAGAGGAATGCATCCCCTGCAGTTGAGAGGAACGAATTACCAGAAGTTGAAAGTGTTAAGGTTGCTGAAGACTATGCTATAAAGCTTAAAACCAAAGAGCCTGAACATCCCAAGCAATCTGCAGGAGCCAGTTCTTCTTCTTCTGACATTTCTATGGTGTTGCAGGAATTACAGGTCATGAAGAAGATACAACTTAGAATTTATGATCGGGTCTTGCACCACGATCTCATGCTCAGGAAGATTGCCATGAAATTGAGGGTAGAGCACACAGCAGAAATGGGAGCCCCACCTGACAGAGATGCGTGGTTGGCTTCCATTGGATTCACGATTCCCTCAGAGGACGTATCCCGAGCATCTGATTCCCCACCATCTTCCCAACAGGATAAAGAGAATGAAGATCAGGATGATTGAGTTGTATTATGATTGTTTTTATGTAATGACTTGACATTATTTTAAGTGTCTCCTAAACAATGAATTCGCTTTTATTTTAGTTATAATGAAATTTCATTTCCTTGTTAAAATTGCATGTCATTATTCTGTTTTCGGTTGTATCGGTAAATTCATGCATCCCAATCCGACCACGTGTTTTCCATCCAGCCACTCAGGTAAAAGGGGAAGTATTTTTCTGACTCCTTAATTGCTACTCCAACTCATTAATTTCTAGAATATGTTTATTGTTTAATTTCAAATCCATCTTAATAATTTGAAAGTTTGCTGATTCTTAAGCTGTAGTCAGATAAATTAACTGATCGGCTTTATTTAACTCATGATCTCTGCCCATAACTATTTTTCATCATCAATTAATTGTTTACTCGGCATGCTAGTTAGCAATCTGAATGTATGACCTTACCTTAAGTTTGGGGACATGACTGGCTGATTAACTATTATATTCGTAGCTTTTGAGCCTGTTTTATTCTTTTCCGAGTGAACTTGCATGCTAGTTAGTGAGACAGAATTTGCTTCAGTACTTGCTAATTGATTGTATGCCAGCCAATCGGAAATGATGAAGGCCTTCTTTGTTAATTTAGCCAGGGCCAAAACGTAGCCTTCCTAATATATTTAATTATCCTTTGACCCAAAAATTATGTTTGAGCCTGAGACCCTTCTATTCTGTTTATTCACCTAACGTTACAAGCCTATTTATCTCGAAAAAACCGACTGAATTACCCCTGGATGTCTCACTGATGAATTGCTTAGTCTTACTTATTGCTAGGGACTAGCAAGTTCTAAGTTTGGGGATGAAAAGTGTGCCTAGCATCAATTAAGGACATACTCCGACCTTGGTTATAGATGAATAAATAGAGAAATGAAGGGAAAATAGAAAAATAGAAAAGCTGAGAAGAAAAATGAAAAAAATCAGCAAGGAAGAAGGTGCAAAGCACCGATTGAAAAAAATGTGATCGGAAAAAGATAGAAAAAAAGAAAGAAAAGGAAAAGTCCAAAGGACTGAAAGAAAAAGAAGGTGCAAAGCACCGTAAGTTACCGTAAGTTAGCATTCACTCGGAAAATAATGGAACTTGTTAAGTAGAGGTAGTTAAGTTAAAATTGAGTCAAGGCATCAGTGGACACATCTTGTAACCTGACACTCACTCGGAAAACAATAATTGAGCCTGTAGCCCAGCCCCATTATAAGCTTAAAAAGCCCTTACTGATCTGATTGTGTTGGCATATGGCATGATGTTTAGAACTGTTGCAAGCCTATGTTTATCTAACAAGTATGTAGGTGATGAGTGCATTCTATTTATCCTATACACCGAGAGAGAGTGAAACACCGACCCGGTGAGGAAAGCATCAACAGCTTGTTCCCCGAAGGAGGTGTAAGTTATTATACTTTTAGAAATTGCGAAAAGAAAGCATGGTCGGTATTCAATAATTATAGCATGAACTAAGTTAAGGAAAGGTTGATTGTGTTAAATATCAGCTTGTTAGTTAATTAATCTGAATAGTTGCTTGAGGACAAGCAAGTTTTAAGTTTGGGGATGTGATAAGTCTTGAAAAAACTTAATTATTTTGCCTTTTATTTGACTTAAATTCATTATTTAATGATTAGTTTAGCCTTATTATTTAATTAATTGCTAATAATTTATAATTTATTTAATTATTTCAAAAGTGTTTTATTTATGTAAGAAAATGGTTAAAAACATTAATTAGTTAAGAGTTTATGATTATTTGTAATTCCATTAAGCAGCCAGCATACAAACGCTGGGCAAATTAGTTGTTTATTGGTGCAGGAAAAGAATTGCTCAAGCTGAAAGGAAAAAGCCGAGCGAGATTTGGAAAATCTGAGTGATATTTCACAAATCCGACTTGAAAGACTTCCAAGATACTGACCCCAAAATAGAACAGGGAACCGATTGAAATAAAGAGAAGAACCCGAGCGTCAATTTCAAAGTGCTGATTGAAAAGTCAATTCGCTCAAGCGAAAGTTAAATTCGCTTAAGCGAGGGTCAAAATTCATTCAAGTGAGCAAGTTCGCTCAAGCGTGACCCCAAGATATCACTCTCGCCCAAGCTTCTTCATCACGCTTAAGCGAGAAAGCAACACTGCAGTACATATCTCAAGTTCGCCCAAGCGAGAACACAGTTCGCTCAAGCGAAAAGGTTGTTATTTAAAATACTGATTGTTCCCTCCACAATCCACTCGGCACCAGTGATGTTTCCTGCTGCCTTCTCTCCTACTTCTGCACCTTAGTAATTTAAGTAGTGAGCTGTTATTAGTTAGTGTTGAGCTGTAAATTAGCTAATGATGAACTGGAATCTGTTAAGATCTGATCTGTAATTAGTTAATTATTCTATAAATTATGTAATTAGTTAGTTAGTTGAGTCGTTAACTTAAGTTTCCTAAGTTATTAGTTAAGTTAGTTAGTTAGGTAGATGCCTATATATATGTTTGTACATATTCTGTAAAAAAGAGAGACAGATTCACATAGAACGCAATTCATTCAAAACTTCAAACATCTCACTACTTCATTTTCTCTCTCTAAATCCTCTCCTCCATGACGTTCCATAATCCTTCGATGGAACCGAAGTCAATGGAGTTCTAAATCCCTAAGGTTGGGATTGCGAAGGTTAGCAATGGAGTCTTGAAGCTGTGAGCGAGGAAATCAACTTCTAGATCCTGAGGCGAACAAGCTGAGGAGTGGATCTGAATTGCTGGATTGACAAATCCAGAACTGATGAAGAACTTCTCTAGTGAGGAATCATGGCTGAAGCTTAGGTAACTTCCAGCTTTCTAACTAGTTCAGGCCTAATCAATTTAGGTGAATAGTTAGAGTTCAACCTCCAATTTCGCATTAGATTCTTAGGTTAATTGAGCACTTAAGGAATTAAGGTTCGATGCTTAAGGATTAGTGTTTTTCACCTAAGGAATTAGGGAATAACCACAAGCGGATTGTCCTCTGGATTATGAAGTTTGATTATACTTTAATTGCATGTTTCTTGACGAATTTGTGAACCGAAGCAATCCTGACCTGTTTTCTATTAATCACCTTTCACATTTCATTTTAACTCTGTTTCTGGAAATACAAAAACAACTATAAAACATTAAAACAACCAAAAACCGAATGAAATTTCTGCGTCTTGTGTTGGTTCAGCTTGTGCTAGTCTGAGATTGAGGTATTTACCGCAATCCCTATGAGACGATCAATATATTACAATTTAACGACTGGTGCGCTTGCCAAGATATAAATTTGAGAGTCATAATTTTTAAACAAAGATTTTCACACCAATTTGATGACTCGGGATTTTAGCATCAAGTTACCTACCAGTGGTCTTCCGAAAGAAGTTTACCTTCAAAAACTCCCGGTAAGTATTCTGTTGATGCTATTTCTTTTCTTACCACTAAAGTTGAGGTACTATCTATAAAATTCGATAAGTTAGGAGCAGGTGCTACTAACATTGTCTGTGAGTTGTGTGGTGTTTCAGGTCATAATATCTCAGGGTGTCAGCTTGGAGTAACTCAAAATGCTGAGCAAGAAATGCATCAGGTGGATGCTATTGGAAACTATGGTGGAAATTATCAAAGTAACTACAGACCTCCACAAGGTCCACCTACTTTCCAAAATAGGCCACCTCCATTCCAAGGTAATCAGAGTAACTACAAACCTCAATAAGGACCCTACATTCCACAAAAATCAAAACTAGAATCCTTGATGGAGACATTTATAGCTACTCAACTGAAGTAGAATGATGAGTTCTCCGATGCAATAAAAACCTTAGCTTCAAAGATGGACTCTCTTGCCACCCATAACAAAATATTAGAGAATCAAATTGCCCAGCAAGCTTCTTTTTCTACAAGGACACTAGGAACATTTCCTAGAAAACTTGAGACTGGACCATCTAACCATACCATGGTTGTCACTCTTAGGAGTGGTACTCAATATTATGGTCCAGTTAGCAAGACTGAAAAGAAAGCTAAGGAGGAGAAGAAATTGGATGAGTCTCCATCTCATCCGATGATTGAAGAAGAGAAGTCGTATGAAAAAAAGGAGGAGGTTGAGCCATATCAACCTCTTATTCCATTTCCTCAGCGCTTGGCTAAAGCCAAGTTGGACAAATAATTTGGTAAGTTTCTTGAGGTTTTAAAGAAATTGTATATCAATATTCCCTTCACAGATGCTTTGTAGCAAATGCCCACCTATGCGAAGTTCCTGAAGGATATTTTGTCCAACAAAAGAAAACTAGAAGAAGATGGTACAATGGCACTCACTGAGGAATGTAGTGCTTTAATTAAGAAGAAGCTACCACCCAAGCTTCAAGATCCAGGTAGTTTCTTTATCCCTTGCATGATTGGTGACATGGCTATAGATAGAGCATTATGTGATTTAGGAGCTAGTGTTAGCTTAATGCCATTATTTGTTGCTAAAAAGTTAGGATTGGGTGAGCTGAAACCTACTAGGATGTCTTTACAGTTGGCTGATAGGTTTGTTAAATATCCTGTAGGCATTTTAGAAGATGTTCCTATCAAAGTAGGAAAAGTTTTTATACCTGCTGATTTTGTTGTGCTTGAAATGGAAGAAGATTTTATGATTCCTATCATTCTAGGTAGCCCATTTTTAGCAACTGTAAGTGTTGTCATTGATGTCAAGAATGGTAAATTGTCTCTGACTGTTGGAGACCAAAAGGTTGATTTTAACTTGAAAAATACTTTTGAAAACCTTTTAATGATGATGTTTGCTGTAGTGTGGATTTTGTGGAACAAGTGGTGAAGGTAGCAACCCTTTCTAATGACCCACTTGAAACTGTTTTTACGATTGAGCCTGTAGGAACATCTAATTGCTTTGAAGGAGAGCTCCCACTAAAACATGATACTGAGGTCACGTGTGACAAAGTGGTGAGTCCCAATGTGGAATTAAAGCCTTTACCTGCTTCATTGAGGTATGAGTTCCTTGGTCTTAATAACACGTATACTGTGATTGTTAATGCTGAATCGAATCCATGTGAAACTAAAAAACTTCTGAAACAACTTAGGTTGTATAGAAAGGTAATAGATTATACAAAGGATGATATCAAAGGGATTAGTCCTTCTCTTTGCATGCACATGATCACTGTAGAGGATGAAAGTAGGCCCACAGTAGAACCACTTAGGAGATTAAATCCAAAAATGCAAGAAGTGGTTAAAAAGGAAATTTTGAAATTGCTTGATGCTGGAGTCATATATCCTATTGATAATAGTAAATAGGTAAGTCCTGTTCATGTGGTTCCTAAAAGGAGGAGGAATAACTGTGATTGAAAATGACAAACATAAATTGATTCCTACTAGAATTGTCTCTGGTTGGCGCATATGCATTGATTATAGGAAGTTAAATAATGCCACGAAAAAAGATCATTTCCCTCTTCCTTTTATTGATCAGATGCTTGAAAGACTTGTGAAACACTCTTATTTTTGCTATATGGATGGATATTCAGGTTTTCATCAAATTCCCATTCATCCATCTGATCAAGAAAGGACTACCTTTATTTGCCCTTATAGGACTTATGCTTATAGGCGTATGCCTTTTGGTCTGTGTAATGCACCTGCGACTTTTCAAAGGTGTATGCAAGCAATTTTTTTTGATCTTATTGAAAATGTGATGGAACTCTTTATGGATGATTTTTCAGTGCATGGTTTGGATTTTGATAATTGTTTAACAAATTTGTGCTAAGTCTTGCAGCATTGTGAAGAGACTAATTTAGTCTTGAATTAGGAAAAATGCCATTTTATGGTAAGAGAAGGCATAATTCTTGGACACTTGGTGTCTGAGAGAGGTATAGAGGTTGATAAGGCTAAGGTGGAAGTGATTGAAAAATTTCCCCCACCTACAAATGTGAAAGGTATCCGGAGTTTTCTCCAAAATCATAAAACCTCTTATGACTCTCTTAGGTAAGGATGTGCCTTTTAATTTTGATTCATCTTGTATGGAAGCCTTTTGTAGGATTAAGCAAGCTTTGATCTCTGCTCCCATCGTGCAACCCCCTGATTGGGAACTCCCATTCAAATTGATGTGCGATACGAGTGATTATGCAGTGGGGGCTGTACTTGAGCAATGGAAGGACAAGAAGCACCATGTAATTCATTATGCCAGCCGGACGTTGGATGAAGCCCAGGTAAATTATGCCACAACTAAAAAAGAACTATTAGCCATTGTCTTTACTTTTGATAAAGTTAGATCTTACTTGGTAGGTTCATATGTTACTATTTACATTGACCATTCTGCCATTAAGTATCTATTGAATAAAAAGGAAGCAAAGCCTAGGCTAATTAGGTGGATTTTAATATTGCAAGAATTTGACTTGGAAATTAAGGATAAGAAGGGTACTGAGAACCTGGTTGCTGACCACCTATCTAGGTTGGCATCCGAAAAAGTAGAGATAAATAATGTTCCCACCAATGAATCTTTTCCGGGTGAACAACTCTTGAGTCTTAGTACCCAACTTGTTCCTTGGTATGCTGATTTTGTAAATTTTCTTACATGTGGTATTTTACCCCTTGACCTTAGCTTTCAGCAGAAGAAAAAGTTTTATGCAGATGTCAGGCATTATTATTGGGATGAACCCCCTCCTATTCAAGCAATGTGCAGATGGTTTGATTCGAAGGTGTGTTCCAGAAGATGAAGTCCATGCCATCTTGGACCATTGCATTTCTATTTCTTGTGGAGGCCACATGAGCACCTCTAAGATAGCCTCTAAGGTATTGCAAGCTGGGTTCTATTGGCCACACCTTTTTAAGGATGTACGTAAGTATGTTCTGACTTGCGATGCTTGCTAAAGAATATGTAACATTGGTAGAAGACATGAAATGCCACTGAATAGCATTTTAGAGGTTGAATTGTTTGATGTACGGGGTGTTGATTTTATGGTACCCTTTCCCTTTTCCTTTGGAAATCAATTCATATTAGTGGCAGTTAATTATGTGTCAAAATGGGTGGAAGCCATTGCTTCACCCCGTTCTGATGCTAAGACTGTTATTAAACTTTTCAAGAAAATAATATTTCCGAGGTTTGGGGTCCCGAAATGCGTTATAAGTGACAGAGGGTCTCATTTTATTGGAAAAACTTTTCAGACCCTCCTAAAAAATATGAAGTTAGGCATAAGGTTGCTACATGTTATCACCCTCAAACTAGTGGACAGGTTGAGATATTCAATCAGGAAATTAAAAACATTCTTCAAAAAGTGGTGAATACGTCATGTAAGGATTGGTTTATTAAGTTAGATGATTCCTTATGGGCGTATCGAACCACATACAAGACTCCCATTGGAACCACACCTTTTAGGCTAGTATATGTGAAGCCTTGCCATTTACCTGTTGAGCTGGAATATAAATCTTTTTGGGCTGTTAAAACTCTTAATCTTGATCATAAGGCTACAGGTGAGTGTAGGTTATTGGAGTTGAATGAGCTTGAAGAGCTCCATTTAGATGTATACGAAAATGCCAGAATTTATAAAGAAAAAACTAAACAATGGCATGATCGTCACATCCTACAGAGAACTTTTAATCCAGGTGATATGGTTTTACTGTTTAATTCCTGATTGAGGCTTTTTCCTGGAAAACTAAGATCCTGATGGTCAGGACCGTTTAAGGTGACAAAGGTCTTTCCTTTTGGAGCTATCGAGTTATGGAGTGAGAAGTCTGGTATATTTAAGGTAAATGGACAGAGAGTAAAACACTACTTGGCAGGTCAACCCATACAACAAGTAAGTGACTTGGACTTGTTTGATGCACCTGATGAGTAAATCCAAATGGTGAAAAGTCTAGCTGAAGACTCTAAACTTAGCACTAATGGGGAGGTAACCCCATGTTTGGTTTTTTCCAAATCCTAATTTTAAAAAAAATGTTAAATTTTGGTTTGGGGTGACTACAGGTAAGTTTTCTTATCCTTTTATCATCCATTTTAAACATTGAGGACAATGTTAAATTTTGGATTGGGGTGGTAGATAAGAAAACTTAACTGTTTGATTTACATTGTGAGTTTGGTTTGTATTATGTGATTGTTGTATTTTCCTATTTTATTTTGCATGTGTGTATAGTTTCCCTTGTCTTGTTTATCATCTTGTAATTTACCATGATTGCATGATAATTAACTTTGGACATAAAGCTAAAGTATCTAAGGACCCCAAAATTTTAAAAATTTTTCAAAAATTGAGTGTTTAAATGCCAAATAAATGCTTAAACAAACCTTATATGATTTAATTTTTCTTTGAAAAGACTTTCCATGGTGAGATTTGAGCCTATATGGGTAAATTATCAAAAATTTCAAATCTTCATTTTTCTTGATTGAGTGAATCTCATAGTCATCAATATTCTAGAACTTGTTTTTCAACTGATTCAAAATGATTTTTGATTGTATGTCTTAGGATGTTAAAGGCACAATTAGGTCTTATTCTTAAGCCTTAGAATTTTTGCACAATTTGACCCCAAGTTGCCTCTTTTTGAGCCTAAAAATAGAAAGTTTTCTTTGAAACCTTTTATTGACTAATCTTCTCTTAATGGTGAAAACGTTAGAAATTTATTGGAGCTAAAGAATAAAAAGGACTTAAGAAAAATATGTTATGGGATGCAAAGCAAAGCAAGAAAAAGAAAAGAAAATCAAAAGGATGATATTGAATGAATTGTAAAAAGTCCATAAAAGTTTAAAAATTTGCTCCGTTAATTTCTAAATCTATGATGGTAATTTGAACCACTCATGACTGTTTAAGCCCTTTTGTATTCCATATTTGTTGAAATTCCTACCTTAACAATTCAACCCATGGCCTCATTACAACCCTTTGAAAGACCTTTAGACTTTAACATGCTTCTTATCTAAACTGTGGAGTTTCTGGTTTATTAACAAGCTTATGACTATAATGATTTAAGTGATACACAAACCCTGAAACACTTAGAGTAAAAATTATGAGAAGAGTGCCTCATGTCTTGACATTGAAAATTGAATCACATAAGAAAATTAATTTTAGCATTTGAATAAATCTATTTCACTATATTGGGTTCCCTAGTTTACTAAGCTAAGTTTTTTCTGTATCTTATCATGTGAATATGGTGATTGCTTGAGGACAAGCAATGACTTGGTTTGGGGTATTTTGATAAGTGTTTTATAACACAATAAATTAGATTTAATTTGCTTAGGATTTCAAGCGTTGTGCACTGTATTTTCTTGTTGTTTCATGATTTATGCTTTCTTTCCACTATATTCTCCTTGGGTACTTTTATTTTGCAGAAATTAATAAGTGCGGGACCATTGAGGATTCAATTTAAGAATAAATACATGCAAAGGAAAAATGGATCCAAGAATTCAAGATTTGAAAGAATTCCTACCCAAAAATGTGCCCAGAAGTTAAAGAAAAAGCCATAAAGGTTTGCATGCCCAAAAAAAGGACAAAGAAAGCATAAAAAATGACATAACAGCTACATGAATCGATTCATGGGGGTGTATGAATCGATTCATATGTGTAAAAGTCCAGGAATTGCAAATTTTCAATGTATGAATCGATTCATGCCACATATGAATCGATTCATGCCACATATGAATCGATTCATACGATTTTTTAAGCCCAGGATCATATTTTAAGCTTATGAATTGATTCATATCATGTATGAATCAATTCACACATCCAAATTTAAGCAGAAAGCTCCAAATGAATCAATTCATGGCTAAATTCATGCAGTTTAAATTTGAATTTTCAAAGCCTCAGATCATGGACAAAGTGGCAACACATTACCTTAAATTATGGAGCACTAAGCAGACAAAAGCTCTATGTCTCCCTCCTCCACTAAGACCAATAACCATATAAAGGAATTTTTTATTTTGGAGCCATGCTTTTTCTTGCTATAAAATGTTGTTTTAAAAACAAATCTAGAAAACACAAAAGTTTGCTGCAACTTTCAAGCTAATGAAATCATTAAGCTACAAAAGCAAGTAAGTTTACTTACTTTAGACCTGAGCAAGTTTGTGAATGTCATTAAAAATCTGAACAAACTATTGGGAAATCATGGTGACCATAACACACCAGGTCTGGGCTATGTAGAGAAAAATGATTTCAAGGAATCTTCATCTTCTTCTTTTGTTTCAAAGAAACAAAAGCATGTCAAATGTAATTACTACAAAAAAAAACATGGTCATATAATAAATGATTGTAGAAAAAGGAAAAGAAGAAATGAAAGAATTGTTGAAAATACAGGACCCAAAAAGATGTAGGTACCAAAATCATTAATTATTCCAATTATAGATGTGCTTAAGGACAATGACAAAGCCTCTGCACTGGTATCTGGATGGTGGATGCTCGCATCGTATGATAGGGGGAAGGTCTATGTTCCTAGACCTAGAACAGTTTTAAGGTGAAACAGTCACCTTTAGAGGAAATTAGACTGACAGGATCATAAGGTCTGGTAGAGTGGGTAAAATTCCTCCATCTGTTATTGAAAATGTATTTTTTATTGAAAGTCTGAGACATAACCTACTGAGCATTAGCCAATTTTGTGACAGTGGGTACAAGGTCTCTTTTAATAAAGAAAAGTGTACTATCATTAACCATGATAGATCCACACTCTTCAATGCAAACAGACATCACAACTTGTAAAAGGTTGACTTGAATGAACTAAATGATCAGAATGTAACATGTTTATTTTCAAACTCTGAAGAGAGATGGATCTGTCATAAAAAGCTTGGGCATGTAAGTTTAAAACATATTTCAAAACTTCACAAAAAAGGCCTTGTTAAAGGACTATCAAAGATTTCTTTCAATAGTTCCCTGCCTTGTGAAGCATGCCAAAGAGGGAAACAACATAAAACATCTTTTGAAAACAAAAATGTTGTTTCCACTGTCAGACATTTGGAACTATTACATTTAGATTTATTTGGTCCATCTCAGGTAGAGTCTGGTAGGGAAGAAGTATGGATTTGGTATTGTTGATGATTACAAAAGAATGACATGTGTATATTTCCTAACATACAAGGATGAGGCTATAAAAGTATTCAAGATTTTCTGTAAGAAAATCTAGAATGAGAAAGGATTCTAAATTGGTACAATAAGAAGTGATCATGAACGAGAATTTGTAAATAAAGTTTTTGAAAAATTCTACAATGAGTCTGGTATAACCCACAGTTTTTCTTCTCCAACACCCCAACAAAATGGTGTCGTTGAAAGGAAAAACAGGTCTCCATAGGAAATAACCAGAACAATGCTCTATGAAAACAATCTTCCAAAATATTTTTAGGCAGAGGTTATGAGCACTTCCTATTATATACAAAATAGAATTCTTATCAGACCAATACTGAATAAGACTCCTTATGAATTGTGGAAAAGAAGAAGACCTAAAATTTCCTATTTCTCCCATTTAGTTGTATCTATTATATTCTTAACATAAAGGATTATCTTGGAAAATTTGATTTTAAGTGTGAAAAGGAATATTCATGGGATATTCAACCACATCAAAATCTTAGAAAGTTTACAATACAAGAACTCAAACCATTGAGGAATCAATACATGTGAGATATGATGATTTTTAAAAGACTGACAGGAGACTAGCAGATATAGATCTTGATGATACAGGTGTGCAGTTGTAAGAAGCTGAACAAGATCAGTAAAGAACAAATACTGTTCAACTAGAACTAACTGAAGGTGAAGATAAAAAATCTAAACTACATCAGATGGTGTCTGAACTAGAAAAACCAAGATATTGGAAATTCAAGGCTTATGACCATTCAGACCTCATAATTAGAGATCAAGCAGCTGGAGTTAGGACCTGATCTAGACTTCTCAACCAATCCACCATTGCTCTTGTTTTAGAATTGGAATCAAAATCTATTGCTGAAGCATTAGAGGACACTGATTAGATCATTGTTATGTAAGAGGTGCTACATCAATTTGAGAGAAATAAGGTCTGGAATCTTGTTCCAAAACCCAAAATCAAGTGCATCATTGGAACTATATGGGGTTTCAAAAACAAAGTTTGATGAAGATAGAAAAGTCATCAGAAACAAAGTTAGACTTGTAGCTCAAGGGTACAATCAGTAAGAAGGTATAAATTTTACTGAAACCTTTCCCTTTGTAGCCAAAATTGAGACTATAGGGATACTTCTTGCGTTTGTAGCATTTAAAGGTATTACATTATATCAGATGAATTGTTAAGAGTGCTTTTCTGAATGGGTTTATTGAAGAAGAAGCTATGTAAAATAACCCCCTGATTTTGAAGATGTATCTTTTCCAAATCATGTTTTCAAACTTAGTAAAACACTGTATAGTCTGAAATAAGCTCCAAGGGCTTGGTATGATAGACTCAATATCTTTTTAATTTCAAAAGGCTTTATTAGAGGAAATGTAAATACAACTCTATTCAAAAAAACTCTCAAAAACTTTATTATTGTGTATATTTTATATGGATGACATT
Source organism: Clitoria ternatea (assembly GCA_037962975.1). Lineage (NCBI taxonomy): Eukaryota > Viridiplantae > Streptophyta > Magnoliopsida > Fabales > Fabaceae > Clitoria > Clitoria ternatea. The sequence goes on along the minus strand of CM075671.1, from coordinate 27,199,490 downwards.
GCTTTTAGTGCTACTGATGTAAGTCTATGTAAAGAATTTTTTGAAATGATACAAGCAGAATTTGAAATGGGTTTGATGGGAGAACTTAAATTCTTTCTAGGCTTACAGATCAAACAGATAAATGATGGTATTTTTATCCATCAGCAAAAGTAAACCAAGGAGCTGTTTAAAAAGTTTAAAATGGCTAATACAGAGCCCATGAACACTCCTATGCATTCTAATTACATAATTAATAAAGATAATTTTGGTACATCAGTGAATAAGACCTTATATAGAGGGATGATAGGTTCAATCTTGTATCTTACATCTAGCAGACTAGATATAATGTTTAGTTTTTGCATGCGTACAAGATATCAATCAAACCACAAGGAATCACACCTGTCTACTGTAAAGTGGATTTTGAGACATCTTATTGGAACAACTAACCTTGGGCTGTTCTACAAAAGAACAGACTCTTTCTCTCTATCTGGATACTATGATGCAAATTTTACAGGAGATAAAGTGGATAGAAAAAGTAAAAGTGGTGGATGTCACTTCCTATGCAAAAGTTTGATATCATGGGGAAGCAAAAAACAAAATTCAATTGTACTCTTAATAGCAGAAACTGAGTATATGTCTGCAACAGGCTGTTGCTCTCAACTTCTTTGGATAAAATATCAACTTGAAGATTATTCAATCAAAGAAGAAGAAATTTCTGTGTTTTGTGACAATACAAGTGTAATAAATCCTTCAAAGAACCCCATTCATCATTCCAAGGCCAAGCATATAGAAGTAAAGTATCATTTCATTAAAGATTACATACAAAAAGAGATTCTAGATATGAAGTTTATAGACATAAATCATCAATGGGGAAACATCGTCATAAAGCCTCAGGCTGATGTCAGGTTTGCTTTCATTAAGCATAACCTAAATTTAAGAAATATTGCTTAAAATGTCTGTTCTAAAAATTTCTTGAAAAGTCTGATTGCTTATATAAAAGGTTTGGGTATGATAATGTATAATTTATTGCTTGATATGTCTGAACCCGTAATAATTGTGCCTCTATTTACTAAGAGGAAAAAGGTTAAATCTTTTGGGATTTATGTTAACCGACAAAGTTTCATATTTTATTATCCTTTACTCTGAAACATACAATGTGGCAGCAGTTAATACCTTTTTGTGTAAGTGCCACCTGAGACGTGTTTTCTTTCTCCTCACTAGTGGACAGTTGCTACCTTTTCAAATATGTGCCTTTTGATTTCATTTCATTTCCCACCCTTTGTATAAGCCTTTGGACTCTCTCTTATTCGAAAAGAACCCTTCTAAAACTCTTTATCTCCTAAAACCCTAAACCCTTTTTCTTCTCCTTTGAGCACTTGTAATGGCATTCAAAGTTTCTGACATTGTGGAGTCTTTGTACTTCCACCTTGGGTAGCATAAGTTGGATGGTAGAGACATCACTGAAGAAACCAATGGCATTGGCTGGACCAAGTTTTGCTTGGATAGGGAACCCTATTCTCCCTCTTTGGTGTTAGAATTTTGGAAGACAGTGTCTGTGGATAAATCAAAGTTCATTATTTTAGGAAAGCTTAAAGGAAAAGCTCATTGAAATCTTAGAAGATGTTTTAGCTACTATTACTGGTTGTCCCTCTATTAAAGAGGTTTTTACAGATAACTTCGAGTATAAGGTGGTCTGTTGTCTGGAGATCAACAAGATGTTGTATGGTTCAATCCACCCAACAAAGTCAGTTTGTGGGAGACTCCTCCCCAAAGTGAAAATGTTACATTTGGTAATGAAGCAAGTGTAACATCTTGAATTAATTATTGATGAAAATTTATTTGGCCAAATAATTAAATTCTAGGTGTCAAATTATTCCTAGAAGGTTAAGTTAATTTTTAGAAGTTACCGGGATAAGTTTCAGGCAACCTTTAGTTACCTAATTGATTTTAAAAATTAACTGAATGCACTAAATGACACCTTTACCCTTAATGAAATGCTATAGACAAATTTCATTTCTTCCTACCCATTTCACTTTATTCCTTGCGCATGCAACATGAGAAAGACTTGGTGCTTTCATCTTCTTCATCTCCCGTGGTTTCATCACTAAATCCACTTCCACCTCTTTGTTTTCATTAAATTGAGGCAAGGATACCATTCCTTCTTTATTTTCTTCACTCACGACAGCTATTGTTGATGATGGGGGAAGCTCTTGTTGTTCAATTTTAAGGTAGAAACATATACCCAAACTTGGCCTTGTGTAAATTCTGAACCCCTTACTCAAATCCTTTCATTTTCTTGAATTTAAAAGTGTTATTCGGAGCTTGATTATTGTGGGTAACTTGGATGGTGTTGGGATTTTAAGTTTTCTACCATTATTGCTGGTGTACTATGTGACTCGTGGTTTTCCTTTGTTCCAGGAGTAATTCAGAATTTGGGTGTTATTAGAAGCAAGTATTGAAGGTTATCAACACACTTTAAAATCTTCGTGTTGCGAGTTAGTGCTTAAGGAGCTTTTGGGAGCTTTGGGAGCTTTGGGAGCTTCTAGGATCATCTATTCTAGGTAGGGGAAGCAATTATATTTTAAATGTATGGTTTATCAACGAGTTAGGGGTATACCGTGTGCGTTTATGAATTATAGAGTTGTGATTTATTGCGAACTATGATGTTTTGGAGTTATTAAGTTCATGAAATTTTGATAATATACCCTTTTAAATGATATTTATGAATTATTTATGTATTATAGTAAATTCCGTCCATTGTACCATTGTATTGCATGAGATGCGAGGAAATAATTAAATTAATGTTATCATTAATTCATGAGATGCAATAAGAGGATAATGAGAGGATTAATTAAGAATGATGACCAACTTAATAGATAATGAGGGGATTAGGTGGTAGTATGGATAATGGTGAGATGTAAACCTATGTAAAATAAGAATAGATAGAGACAATATGGATGAAGAATATGATAGAACTGATAAATTAACACATGATTAATAATAAAGGTTGATTAAGAAGCTAAGAAAAACGAAGCTAAAATCTTGGCAAATAATTAGTTAGAACAGTAATATGAGGTGATATGAAGGTGTAGACCTAAGAATAACATATTGCATTATAAGTGGTGAATCCAACTTGATTATGAATATATATGTGTGTATGCATGCAAGCGGGCGGTTGATAGAAAAATAAAATGAAGTGTAATAAAATATGGTGTAAATATATAAACTGTAGAGTGTAAGAATCTAAAGTATGTGAATTGATATGAAATTATAAAATTATGAATGATGAGCTTGATAAGGAAGTGATGTAAATAAAAGTTAATATGTGAGTATATACAACAATCATGTGGGTGGGTGACATGAGTGTAAATTGAGAGATGTAATGAAAAAGAATATGTTAATAGTTACATATGTATATTGCTAGTCTTCAAATTCATAATAAATTTCTTAATAAAATTTTGTCAAAAATAATAAAAAAAATTAGTTTAATTTATTAGAAATTTAGGTTTTAATTGGAATAAATGGAAGTTACTGGAAATTATCTGCCTTGATCAAATTTCTCTAGTTTTGTAGTGAAACATTAAATAAAATCAAGAGAAAATTGAAGAACTGGAGAGCTGACGCGTAGCGTGAGAACTTTTATTGCTAACGCTATACGTCACACCCACGTGTAGCGTCAGAAGCTACGTGGACTCCACTTACAGGTGGCCAAGCACTCAGCCAATTGACCCATAATTGGCCAATCCACTTCAGCTAAGTGCCAAGTCGAAAGAGGGGACATGTCTAGGAATTATTGAATTAAAAATTCTTAATCATGGCCACTTAATCACGTGTTTAATGGGGGCTGAGTCAGGAACCTGACGCTAGGCGCCAAGCTGACGCTATGCGTCAGGACCCTTTCTCAGCCCTATAAATAGGCCACTTCCAAGGCATTGAAGGCATCCAATTTTATATCCAGTAGTTCCTTTTCTCTCTTTTCATTCGAAGTTTGAGTGTTCTTTATGAGTTTGCAGTCCAGAGTAGTTTCTAGATGCTTGAGAGTGTTTGTAGTATTGTGATCGTTGTATCGTGAAGTATTTCCATCGCATTCATAATGTCAACATCTGTAAGTGTTGTTTTTACTTTTACAATGTGTAACTAATTTGTTTATGTTGGAATTGGTGAACTAGTCTATTGAGAATTTGTTTATAATGATTTTAAGCTGCAATGACATGAACTTGATGATTAAAAATGCATGTCTTAAGTTCCATCATTTTATTCTAGACTAGGGATCCAAATTCCAACATAATTTATTCATCTGTGTTTTTATCTCAAGTGTCTTAGCTATTCTAAATTGTAACTCAATTTTCTAGATAGATTTTATTTTTACTACCTTTTTACCACATGAACAACTCAACCATGAAATTCTATGAATACTGTATAAATTATGCATAAATTACTCTTTTAGGTTAAAAACTTTTACCATAGTAAATAAAGAATTATTGTGACTACTGAATATTCAATCCCAGTGGAACTTTTACTTTTTCTTATCATTGTTACACTAACTTTAGTTATCTAGTTTGTGTATGCAAACCCGATCTACTGCAGGGAAAATTTATTTTGATCTTGAGATCGAAAAGTTTGTTAAGAAATCAAGTCTTTAAAATCTAAAACACAAACTAATTCTTCTACTTCTACTTCTAAAAATTTTAAAAATTCTAATATGGCTGCTGAAAAAGGAGAACATTGGGACAGTTTGCTGCTATCAATGGTCCACCTTGAGTTTCGAGAATGTTCCAAGGACCTGTTGCTACAGTGGAGATTAAACCTATCACTTTAAATATTATTCAAAATAATCAATTTGCTGGTTTAAATCATGAAGAACCGTATGAGCACTTAACTATTTTTTATGAGTTATACAGCACAATTGGTTTTGAACCCAATCAAGAAGAATATGTTTATATAAGATTGTTTTCTTTTTCTTTGGTTGGGAAAGCTAAAGAATAGTTTAAATCTTGTCCACCCGGTAGTTTTGTAAACTGGTCCGATGTTGAGAAAAAACTTTTGGAAAGATTTTATTCCCCTTCAAAATACTTTGAAGCCATGATAACAATTCATTCTTTTTCACAAAATAATGATGAGTCCTTAGGAGAAATATGGGAACGATTCAAAGCACTTCTGAGGAAACGTCCAATCACAATTTGGATGATGCTAAAAAGGTAAGGATCGTTTATCATGGTTTATTGCCTCAGTTCAAAATGATGTTAGATGCATGTGCAGGTGGTTCTTTAATGAATAAAACTGTGGAGGAAGCAATAGAGATATTAGAATCAATGTCCATTAGTGACCAACAAGCAAAGCATGAAAGAGGTAATGCACCAAGGAAGCCAGGTATGCTCGAATTGGGAGTGAATGATGCAGTATTAGCTCAGCAAAAATTGCTGACTCAACAAATTAAGGCTATGAGCAAACAATTGGAGAAACTTCAAATTGCTCAAGTATCATCACCACCCCCTGCTCAATTGAAACAATGTATGCATAATGGGCGAACAACCATGTGGTTACTGTTCTCTTGATAGAAATGAACAAGAGCAAGCCAATTTTCTGAACCATCAAAGAATATCACTAGGTAATTTTCCTATCAATCTTGGTAATTCTTTTCCTAACAATTTTCTATAGGGATGGCAAAATCACTTTGGCTGGAGACAAGATACTGGACCTTCCAACCGACCTCTTAACAATTAATTTAAGCAACAACAATAATCACAAATTGACAATGCAAGATTGACAAGGATTGAGAAATCTATCCAACAGTTATTGTAGTTTGTGGAAACAAACGAAGCTGCTCGGAAAGCATCAGAGTTGTAAATGGGTCAGCTGGCAAAGGAAATAGCTGAATTGAAAAGTTCTGGTTTTATTGCAAACACCCAGAACCCAAGCGATCAATGTAATGCTATTTCCTTGAATGTTGAAATTGATGAAATATGTGAAAAGAATGAAAAAGGAGAAAAGAAAGAAGAAGAAAAAGAAAAAAATCAAAAAAATCAAAAAATTGAAAAAAATTCTAATCTGATACTTGAGATGGATGAATGTAAAGCAAGTTGTAGTATTGTTCTACAGTATGACACACCGGAGAAATCCAAAGATCCTAGAAGTTTTACCATTCCCATATCAATTGGAGAAATCCACATAGGGAAAGCTCTGTTGGACTTAGGGTGAAGTGTTAATCTAATGCCTCTAGGTCTAATGAAACAAATTGGTGATCTTCAACTCCAGGAAGTTAAGGCAACTCTACAACTAGCAGACCGTTCGATCCAAAAACCATTTGGGATTGTGGAAGATGTATTGATCAAGGTTGACAAGTACCACTTCAGAGTCGATTTTGTGGTACTTAATATAAAGGAGTATACCAACATCCCCATAATTTTGGGAAGACCTATCATGAAGACTGCAAAATTGTTAATTGATGTTGACAAAGGAGAACTGACAGTTAGAATTCATGATGAGGAGGTAAGCTTTAATGTTTTTGAACATTCCAATCAAAGACATGAATGTTTCAGAATCAAAGCTGTGGAAAAGGCTTGCTAATCAGGTAAAAATACATCTCATCCCTATTTTTTAAATTTAACCGATTGCTTGCATAATGAAAGACAAGTAACTAAGCATCAGAAGAGAAGGAGGAAGAAAAAGACAGGTGATTTCTCAAAGAAATTTGAGAAACCACCTGATCGATCAGAGGTAATGTCTGGCTGGAGACATTAAACCAAGCGCTCAATGGGAGGCAACCCATTATTTCTTTTCATTGTTAATTTATTTTAAACATAATAAAAAAATTGAAAATTTTACTTACTTGAAATTTTATACAATAAACCATTTTTCATAATCAATAATTAAATTGTTAATTGTAACTAAGGCATTGTGATAAAATTAAAATACAATACTCTTATTAATAATCAAGCTAATTTCGAAACCTGATGAATTGAGAGATCTTTAAACACTTGAGGGTTTGGACATAACTTCATTCAAATTGATTTTGCTTTATAGAGGATTCAAGAATATGATCAAGGCACATTTTTGGTAACCATAGAGAAACCTTGGGCCAAAAAGCTTACCATGGTAAAATCGTAATTTTCCTTTGAAAGTCAATTTTAAGCCTGAAAAATAATTTCTTTGGTACCCTTATCCCCTAATAATTTTTGACCATTCCCTTTACTTGATTGATTAAAAGAGAAAATGATCAAAATAGAAAAATATTTTGAGTGTTCTTACAAAATTGGGGAGTGACAATTTTTTAACTTAATCCCTTTTCAAAAATGATGTAGGTAAAATAAATTGAAAACAAAAATATATGCATAAAAAGAGAAAAAAAGATGAAAAAGAATCAAGTTAGGGGTATTTATCAAAAAGGGAAGTAAGATTTGGGCCAAAAAAATAATCTAGAAATTATGAAATGCTCTTATATGATTTCAGGAATTTGAATTCCAAGAAAAACCATAATTTCTTGTAGTCAAATCTCATTACAACCCTTGAAAAGACCTTGTGATTCTAGTTTTACTCTGTATGATTAACCATTGATTAGATGAAAATCAAAATCAAATTTGCTTGATTTTATGATCAATTGAGTGAAATAGGTTGCCCTTTTTCAGAGATAAACACTTGTGAGGTAAACCTTGAAATAAGCATGATTTATTAATATGATATTGTGTAAATTTTATCTTTTAAGTCTTTCTTACATTAAGATATTTATTCATTGATTATTTTAAACGGTAAGTTGTAAATTATTTCTTGTGGTAAATTTTCGGACAAACTCAAAATTTGATCCCAAATTTGTTTTTAAGTTTTTCTCTTGCTCGAGGACGAGCAATGTCTCAAGTTGGGGGTATTTGTTAGTCCTCAAATTTATAATAAATTTCTTAATAAAATTGTGTCAAAAATAATAAAAAATTAGTTTAATTTATTAAAAATTTAGGTTTTAATTGGAATAAATAGAAGTTACTGGAATTTATCTACCTTAATCAAATTTCTCTAGTTTTGTAGTGAAAAATTAAAGAAAATTAAGAGAAAATTGAAGAACTGGAGAGCTGACGCATAGCATCAACACCAGGCGTAGCGTGAGAACTTTTGATGTTGACGCTACGCGTCACACCCACACGTAGCGTCAGAAGCTACGTGGACTCCACTTATAGGTGGCCAAGCACTCAGCCAATTAACCCATAATTGGCCAATCCACTTCAGCTAAGTGCCAAGCCAAAAGAGGGGACATGTCTAGGCATTATTGAATTAAAAATTCTTAATCATGGCCACTTAATCACGTGTTTAATGGGGGCTGAGTCAGGAACCTGACGCTAGGCGCCAGGCTGACGCTACATGTCAGGACCCTTTCCCTGCCCTATAAATAGGCCACTTCCAAGGCATTGAAGGCATCCAATTTTATATCCAATAGTTCTTTTTCTCTCTTTTCATTCAAAGTTTGAGTGTTCTTTATGAGTTTGTAGTCTAGAGTAGTTTCTAGATGCTTGAAAGTGTTGTGTAGTATTATGATCATTGTATCGTGAAGTATTTCCATCGCATTCGTAATGTCAACCTCTATAAGTGTTGGTTTTACTTTTACCATGTGTAACTAATTTGTTTATGTTGGAATTGGTGAACTAGTCTATTGAGTATTATGTTGTGAATTTGACCTATGCATGTTTATGATTCAAGTGCATGTTAGTATTTTAACTTCTTATTAGTATGAAGTCAAACGGGAGAATGATTTTTCATACGTATTGAAACTTGTTTTATTAGTATGAATGTTAAATGGAAGAATGATTATTCATGCCGTATTGAAACCTGTTTTGATGAAAGTAAAAGTTGAAATACCCTTAATATGCCAATTACTAGGGATAGAGTTGGTGATTATTGTTGCCATAAGGCCAGAACTTAATGCAAGTTTTTACTAAGAAAGCTCACGAGGGATCAGACTTTACGGTAATAATTTAGAATTTATATCACGAGGGATTGCTTATAATGATTTTAAGCTGCAATGACATGAACTTGATGATTAAAAATGCATGTCTTGAGTTCCATCATTTTATTCTAGACTAGGGATCCAAATTCCAACATAATTTATTCATCTGTGTTTTTATCTCAAGTGTCTTAGCTATTCTAAATTGTAACTCAATTTTCTAGATAGATTTTATTTTTACTATCTTTTTACCACATGAACAACTCAACCATGAAATTCTATGAATACTGTATAAAGTGTGCATAAATTACTCTTTTAGGTTAAAAACTTTTACCATAGTAAATAAAAAATTACTGTGACTACTGAATATTCAATCCCAATGGAACAATATGTAAATTTGAAAACTATAAACAATTGGTGTGCTTGTCAATTAAAAGACCCAATAGTATTCAGGGTTTAACATATATATGTTAGTGAGTAGCCTGAGTACTACATTGAATAAGGATGACTTTTGTCAAAATATGATGTTAAATAAAAATGATGATGATTTCATGTTAACGGGCGATGATGGGGTAAAATGGCATGTTGATGATGATGAAGTTAATGCTTATATATATATATGTGTGTGTGTGTGTGTATATATATATAATAAAAAGGTACGATTTGATGATTTTTGTTACTGATGATATGATATGATTATAGTTGTGGTGCATTGATAGTGGTGAACAATGTGATTGATATTGATGATTTTGATGATATGAGGATTGTTGATGATATAAAATTATACCTGGGCCGGGTCTGAGTCACTACCACTTCTGTTTAAAATAAGGTTGTCATTTAATTAAAGAGAAAAAATTTAAAAATGGATATATGTGCTTTGTGTTGTTGAGGACAACCGATGGTATATGTTACCCTTCGCTTTTTGCTCCTTTGGTCAAGCAGGACCTAATTGAACTACCTAGTGGTCAAGTAGGACCTAGTGGTTGAGGTGGAGAGGCAAGTCGGGCTCGGTGGACCAAGTCAGGTTCACGAGGCGTCAAGTAGAACCCTCAGCTAAAGGTCGATCCTTTTAGTATCCGGATACTAGTGAGTTGTTGTGCCCTTTTTGAGAGTCAGTTATGCTTTGTTTGATTTGACTTGTCATTGGTGATGATATGATGATCATTGTATAAAACATGTGTGTGATTCATTAAAATTTTATATGTACGTACATGAGGTATTTGACAGTTCAATGGGTTTATAGTGATGTTGACGATGGTAGATTAAATGAGTAATTGTGAATACATGAAACGAAGTTAGCGAGTATAAAGTTGTGAATGGCCAATGGCAGGTCCTTTTAATTATGTGTGAAACTGAGCTACTTAATATGTGTATGTTTACATTGGTAGGTCTTTGTGTTTGATATATATTTATGTGTGTGGGTTGTGTGAGTGTGAAGATGATCAATTAGAGAATATGCATATTGCTAGTAAAAGATTGAATTAAAATGTGAGTATATGTGATATTTTACAGTACTGAAGGAACTGAATAGGTTATTTTAAGGTCTAGTGGGAATTAGACTCCCTAGACTATTTTAATAGGTCCTCATATGCATATTGAGTCTGTATGCATGCTTGAAATAAGATTTGAATTGCATATCATGGGTTTGGTGGCATGAGTTGTTTAATAAAAGGTGAAATTTCATTTTAGTGCATAACTTCCTCATACGATGAAATTTTGATGAACAAACTATGCCAGCATGTCCAGAATGGGGAAAACATAGTGCCCATAAAATTTGGTGTCATTTGGAGTCGAAACGGGCAATTTAGGGGTACCTGAAGTGGGAAAAGTCTAGTTTAGGAACCAAAATGCAAAATCATGGTTTGTGGGTGCTGCACTGGGCGTGTCCATGCCCAGCCTAGCGTGCCAACGCTAGGTCCTTGTCCCATGGTCCCTTGTCTGAATGTACCAACGCCTCACCAGCGTGTATACGCTAGTGCCTAGTCCTAGTCATGGTCCTACATTGGTGTGCCTACGCGCGTATGTGTGGTGCCTAAGCTAGTATGGTGTTTGATCTTGGCGTACATACACTAGCCACGCCCAGGAGCTGTACCAGTTTTTCCCTCTAGTGCGCGTGCCCAGGCCTTAACCCTTTCTGATGCTTCTGGCGTACAAACGTCGACCTGGGCGTTCATACACCTAGGTCCTGCCCATTACTTATGATGTTGGCGTTTATATGCCCAACCTAGGCGTATTCTGTCACAATGATGTACTTTTGCGTTTTTAAGTGTTTTGGCCCTTGACACGAAACATTTTAGGTATCCTTTTAAATATAAAATACGTTGATCATGAAAGATCTTATGTTTGCAAAAAATTGTCCCATAAAATATGTGAATTGTGTGAGAATAAAATACACTGTTGATACAAGGAATCACTCTAAGACCTTTATTCCCTACTGGAGTAGAGGATATAATACCGGATCTTCATTGGACCGGTGTAAAATTCATACCTGAAATATCATTTTAAGGACTGTCACAAGGCCGGATCGTGAACCTCGGCCCAAACCAGTTCATACTTTATAATTACAAATTTAATATTTTATGGTTCCTAGTAACATAAGTAAATTTCTATCATACCTAATATGTATAATATGCTCTAGTACATAAACTTAAAACATGTCATCTATCCTAGGGTTAAAATGTCAATGTTTTATAAACATTATTATACCCGAGACTATGCTAAAGAACCTAAAAACATAAAAGTAAAAGAACTTAATAGGTTACTAACTTTTGAGTTATTTGAATTTCCACTTCGATTAAAACATTTTTTTTACATCACGAACACAATAAGACAACTAAAGAACATAATATATTCCTCTACCTAAAGAACTATCCAAAAGAATATATGAGATCTTGAGAGGTTTCCATAGAAAGTTTTAAAGTTTCAAAGAAAATGAAGGGAGAAGGACTTACGCGTATAAAAGCCTCAAAATGACGTGGGACCCCTACCAGGCCAGGATTTTTAAAATCTTGGTCATCCACGTGTCTAGTTGAACAAATCTTTTTGGCATTTAAAAATGACGTGGGGGATTTGTTTCATGCCAAAATAGAGTTTACATGACTTTTAGAAGCTCAAAGTTGATGTTGTGAATGACATTATGACCCATTGGCATGTGTGAAATGTTGCATAGCATGTCTCATGCTATGTTAAGTTTTTCCTTGTAATGTTTGAATTTCGTACTAAGTATAAAATAATTTTAAAACTTTAGAGGAATTATACCACACATTGAAACATTTATACACCAACAATAATGTTAGTCATGGTCCACTGGATACCTTGGATTTTAACTGCACTCAAAATATGCATTTTACATGCTTGGCATTCAGAACGGTAGTTAAACTTGCTTCTGGCATAGTTAAACTTCGTGCTTGTTTAGTTACACATTAAATCTTTGTCACTTCTTGCAACCTCTATTTCACGATCACGGCGTCCAAGGTCCTCTGTTTGGGTTCGTCCATAATCCTTTCGCGTTCTCTGTTGGTATTCCCCCAACATTGTTCTATAGTGGGCTGGTAACAGCTGCTGTTGGAAAGCTCTGTTTGGATCTCTAAACTCTGAAGTTGTATGGTGATGATTTTGCCCTTCGTTTTCTCTTAAAAGTGACCAATCCTTATTGTTGTGAGGGTTCCTCTATTTACATGTACCTCCTTCCTCTATTGGTTCTATTTTTTTATGGTAGTTGTTTCAGTTGAAGATTTGGGTTTTGATTGGCTGTGGGTGGTGGGTGGTCATTTTTGGTAGTGGGCGTGAGGTGGGTTATGGATTGTGGTGATGGTGGTGAACTTTGGGGTGTGATGGCCAAGGGGTTTTGATGGTGAAGGGGTTTGGGTGGTGAGGGTTTGTGTGGTAAGGGGGGAGACGATGGCCGTGGGAGGTGGTTGGATGGTGAATGAAGGAAGGTGTGAGAGGTGGTTTGGGAGGCCGTGCGTGTGGTGATGTTGGGGAAGATGGAGCACCGGTAGGGCTGAGTGCTAGTGGTGTACCGTAAATCCTAGAGGAATGGATGTTGGATGATAGATTTGGGTATTGGTGCATGGGTGTGGAAGAGGCTGAGGTGTACGGTAAAATCAGATAGTGGATGATTGGTTTGGATGGTGAACCATGAGTATGCTTAAGGTTACAGGGTGTACCCTAAGGTTAATGGGAATTGAGGGTGCTGATTGGTTTGGATTTAGGGTGCATGGGTGTGGACTGAAAATGTGGACCATGTTAATTGTTTTTTATTTAAATAATTTTTTTATGTTGTTGCGATTCTTTTATTTGTGATTTTGCATATGAAGTTAAAAATTCGTATGACAATTTTTTGTATGTTGTAACTGGAACTGAAAAGCGTTTAGATACAAATTCGGTCAGGGTTTAATGTTTAGATACTAATTCGAATAGCATTTAGATTCAAATTCGAATAATGTTTAGATACAACATTTTTAATTTATAGCGGCACGTTGTTAACAATGTATCATGTTTGTTCAAATGCTAAGTTATTAATATATTTAATATATATATATATATTTAATAATATTAAATTTTAGTTACAATATATATATATATTAATAATTATTATTAATAAATATATTTTCTTGATCAAATTATAAATGGAATATTTTAATATATAATTTAAATATTATTTATAAAAAATATACTACTTTACTACTTTTTTTAACGAATATCGTTTATAATAATTTTACCCTCAAATTCCACTTTTCTAAACTAAGTTTACAAAACCATTTTCTAATTAAACACAACCATTACTTTTCAACTCACTTTTACAACAAAATATCCAAACACACGTTACTGTTTTTAAAACCCTAATTTTCTAATCATATTTTCGAAGCTCCAATGTTTCAAACTCTGTTTCACAAACATTACATCAACTTGTAACCAAGCAAACCCTTAAAACAACATTTAGACAAATTCCTTGCTAGCTTTGCGTTGGATTTAATACTCGAGTTTTTGGCCAAAATGGGATCCTTTTTAAAAATATTTGGGCTTTTGGGGTTTAAAAAAAGTATTTGATGGTCTAGAATACCATACCAGAAAGGCAAATTATCCACCTGTCAGGGAAAAAATAATTAATAAAATCGCCCACACCATAAGTCAAACTTGCCACGCATGAATCACAATGTGATACCTAGGGTTGGCAATTTGGGCTTGGCCCACGGGCCGGACCAAGGTTTTGAGTCTGTTTTCCCATATAAGCCTGACCCATTTTGGCCCGTAAAAAAATGAACCCTATACGGGTCAGGCCGGGCTGTTGGGCCAATATTAAAATACTAAAAAAATATTTTTATATTATTATATAATTTATATATGTAAAGAGGTTATGTTTTCTTATTTTTCTAATTTATATATGTTATTATAAATTTGATAGTATAATATAATAAAATATAAATAATAAAGTTTTGTTTCCATTAAATGTAAATATAACTTATTTGAATTTTTAATGAAATAATTTAGGTTAATTATAAAAAAATAGTTTTTAAAAAAAATTTAGTTTTTATATCTAAAGTTTTTTTCTTAAAAACAAACCTTAAAAATAGTACAAATTTAAAATAAAAATAAAATTAATTTGGTAAAAACCAAGGTGACCTGTTTGACCCGCGGGCCATAAAGAAAACGGGTGGCCAATGTTTTTGGCCCGTTTTTTATTTTTGGCTCGACCCGGCCCATATTTGGGTGGGATTATACGGGCCTTGGCCCGACCTATTGGCCCGTTGTGCCACCCCTAGTGATACTACAACCACTAAGACAACTAATTCTTTAATGCAAATAAAGAATACTATTAAATATAATACTTTCTATTCTTACATATATATACATAAAATAAAATAAAAAGTTATATATAAAACATATTAAATATATATTATATATTATAAAATATATATTCTATTAACGTTAATATATATTATATATTGTAATATATATAAACGTTAATATATTATAATAGAATATATATTAATATATTAACGTTAATAGAATAAATTTTATATTAAAATATTAAATATGAAATATAAATATCTATATCTAATATAAAAGACAGTTTCTGAGAATCCCCTTGGTAGTGGAATTTAACAGGTGTCACTCTCTGGTGCACCTGTTTTCCCTCCAAAACTCTTCTCTTCTTTTTTATAGCTTTTTAATTTAATTTTATTCGACTTAACCTTTTCTCTTTTCGACGTTTATTAATGCCACCTGTTTCTTTATCTCTCCTTGCATCTCTTCGTTTCTGCCAACTCTATTTCTTTTGTCTCTTTATTTATTAACACATTTACTCTCTTTTTTCTTCTTTACTTGGTTTCCTGCAAAACTCTTTCTCTCCCCCGTCTCTCTGTTTCCTTCCATATTCCCCTATTTTGTATTCATTCTCTGATCTTTTTGGTTGTAGGTGGTTCCGTCTTTGGCCTCTCTCCGATCATCCTTCTCCGCTTCGTTACTGTTTCGCCTCTTCTTCTCTTTTCGTGTGGTGTCCCTTCGTTCTCCATCCACTCTTCCTTCTCCATCAATGCTTGACCCCTTCATCTTTCCATTGCTCTCTTTCAAAACACATTGTTCATCAATGCTTTCGAAACCATTCCCAGGTGATTTTTGATCCTTCAAGGGAAACCAACTTCAACCTTCTTTCTCTTCTCCGTCTCTCAGGTAACCACCAGTGCAATGACAACTTCTCTATCTATTTCTCTCACTGTATCATTCTTTTAACAAACTTTCGCTTAATGCTTTTTCAGTTTTCATTATTCATTCATGTGTTTATCATTTGTATGTCACTTTGTTCTTCTCCTTCTTGGTATTAGAAATTAAAATCTAGGGTCCTCTTCAATTTGTTTCTTATTTTCCATTCTTGCCTTTTCTGTCATGTAATCATTACCTGAACACGAGTCACGATCGTGTGTCAAAAGATATAGCCATTGGTTTTTATTGGATTTAGTTTTAGATGCAATTTTTATCATAGTTTTTAGTTTTTGAGTTACATTGTTGGCATACATGTTCATGAGTTTCCTTGGACTTTGAATGAATCCAAACCTTGATACTGATGTTCGTTTGATATTTTTTTCATCTGTTACTGCTAAATCCTAATCTTGCCAATGAAATTAGCTTCTTACAAGGTGGAAATTCTTCAAGCTGGCTATTCCAATCCCTTACAAAAAGCACCCCTCACCTATTTGTGCTTATTTCTCTATGGATTTCAACCAAAGTGGGTAATACTAATGGTCTGTAGGAGATCCTCTTCATATAGGTACGTATCCTCCCTTCTTAAAATTATTAAAATTATCATTGTTTAATTTTTTAAAAATTATTGCTACTTAAGGTGTAATTAATTTATAGTTTCTAACTATATGCTCCTATAATTAACGTGTTTACACAAAAGAAGAAGGATTCCTTTTTGAAAGAGAGGGAAAATTTATGTTTTGAACTATATTCTTTCATATTATGTAGACACATAAAGACATCTTTCTTTCTTATATTGTTTGTTTTTGTTTTGAAATTTTGAACAGGAACTGACATGCTTGAATCTAACTATAAGGGAGAAACAAAGAGCCAAGAATCAATGATTAAAGAGATTAAATGTACATTTTAAGATTGGGAAACCTCAATTTAATACTTGAACTGAATAATGACAATTGATAAATAATTAACTATATGATGCATTAGAATCAAATTAGTATTTGATCTTTTATCTGATTTATTTTTCTCATACTTCATTTACCAGGTTTCTTATCCAACACTTTCTATTTGCTTCATGTTGATCTTTACAAGTTAAAATCCTAATAAGACTTTAAACAACCTAATATCCTCTAAATCTATTCATCTTCATGTTTTAAAAAACTTAAATTTCAATGACATATTCTCTCTAATTTGTTTATTTTTATGTTCTTTATTTTAGTTTAGGATGGAATTTGGTATGTTGGGTGAATCTTTGTTAGTATTGAATCTCAGGTTTGGTTCTTTCTCTTTTTAGTCTAATATTTAAGTTATTATAAATTATAATGCCTTCAATTTGGTATTTTTTGTTGTGAATTATTTGTAAATTACAATTGACCTCCTGATATATGAAGCATGAAAATGTCTGGCTTATTAATGTAAAATAAGTACAGAATCCATAATATGTAATTGACTTCCTAATATATTTTGATGATATATGTGTGTGGACAAGATGATTATAGCATAGTGTGGTTGCTGATTCTGAACATATGGCAATTTTTTTATTGTGAATTTTCTTGACTACTATGATTGTTCATAAAAAGCAGGGGAAGAGGTGTCAGTACGTGAGATGTATGCTAATTTTAAAAGTTTCTCTCAGTATTTTTTATTTTTGTTGTGACATTTGATACCTTAAATATTTTCATTCGTATTTGTGCTCTAAGCTTATCTTATATATGAGGTTATCTTATTTTGTTTGTGTCACATCCTTAAACATTTTTGTGTTTGCCTTCATTATTTACCTTTTATTTAAGTGTTCCATTTATTTCTTTATCCTATTTGTATGTGTAATTAAGTGTGATGTTTCTTGAAGGATTCTACAAGTATCAGGTATGAAGAAATTATTAATACATATTTTTGATTTGTCGGGGATGTGAAAGAATACACTTGATTTTTTTATCATTCAATCATGTTTTGTAGGGTATGTGGTTATATACAGGTTTGAGTTAATTGAAAAGGGTATCAATTGATGGTTATACTTTTCTATGATAATGATAAAATGGGTACAATTTTAGTTCCAAGGATACTTAGTTGCTAAGGGTAACTAATTCATAAAAATAAATACTTTTTCGGTGGTTCTGATTTTATTACAGTGATATAATTGTGAAGGGGCAATTGTAATTGTAGTGTTAAAATTTATATTTTTAAGTTTTAACTATATTTAAGAGAAGCCAATTAAGTGTAATAATATGCTATGTTTTGCATAACATGTTCTATTATAAAGCAATGATAACTGTAATATATATCATGTAACTTTTTCCTGCATTGTAATTACTTGAGGATATGATCTTTGATTCTTTTATGTGTTGGTTATATGCATTGTAATAATTAATTTCTCATGGCCATTAGCTAATAAGTCAAAAGCAGAATTCTAGCTATATTATAGCTAAATTTGTAACATGGAGTTACTCATTTTGGTAATTTACTGTTGGTTGGTTAAATTTTTGAGTTCAAGGACAAAACTGATAAGCAGAACATCTACACGATGGAATCTAGAGATTTTATTGTTAAAACTTAATACTGTGCTTAAGAGAAGTTATGCAGTTTTAGTTGAAATATATTATGTGCAATTAAGTTAAGTCACAACTTTAAGCAATGTATATCAGATTTCAAACAATAGGGGAAAACAATGTATTTAAATGTATTTGTCTTGGATTGTGCATTGGAATTTTGATGACATGGGAGGACCAATTTACAAAATTTGTGTTAGCATTACTGTTGTGCTAAGGCCAATTCCTCCTGGATGTACACCATTGAATGGAAATTTATTATGCACCTAACTATAAAGCTGAGTTGCAATCAATTGTAAAGCAATTGATTGATTTTAATTGATTATCCTCCATCCAAATTCTATACCTTATTTAGTCCAAACTTGTAAAGCATGAGCAACAATTGTTGTGGTAATAAACTGATGGACCAAAAGGTTGCAATTGTAAAGACCTTTTAACTTAGAGCCAGGACCGCAATGAAAATATATATAAGAACTACGAAGTTATCACCTGAATCATATAATGGAATTTTTGAGCACTGCTTGAAAGCTTTGATTGGAATGGACCTAAGTTATTGTTAGAAGAAGATGAAGTTTTCAAGATAACAGTAGTAATCATAACCATGCAATAGGTCTATAGTGGATTTTGATAGGCAATTAGCCACTTGATATTATAGATTTATTAATTTTTGGTTGATTTCAATTTTGATTTTTTTCCTTTTTTATTGTGATTTCTTATTGTCAATTTGACTGTTTAGATCTGTTTGTTGCATATTTGAGTCTTGCATTTTTGTTTTAGTTACATGATTAAAGATTATATATGTATGGGTGGATTTAATATTATATACGTAGTACATGGTTTTCAGGTTTGGTGAAAAATTGGGTCTTGCATGATGGTTTAGTGAAATTGGAATATCTTGAGGTGATTGACTTTTAATTTTGTTCATTGTTGATTATAACTTTTTTAGTTCTCATGTTGTGTGTAGCGAATTCAATATAAGCTTCATAATAATTAGTAGTTTTGGTTGGTTGGTAATGTTTTCAAGTTCTTTTATTTCCATTTAGTTTTAATACATAGCTTTTGCATGTTTCAGGATTTATAATCATGTCCGATGCCAATCAAATCTCTAAGTCCTATTTTTTCAAATGAAGTTGGGTTGAGAAGGATGAAAAATGATAATATGATGATAATATGGTTCCTTCGGTATATGATCATAGTCATGAACCAAGTTCTATAGGAAGGTAACAAGAATTGATGCATGAAAACCAAAAGAAATGAACTGATACAGCTCTGAGGTAAATGATTTATGTTAGATTGATTGCTATGATCACATGTTTAACTAGATTGATATTAATTTTGTAATTTGCTCAGGCCAATCAAGAGTTAGGAAACAATATATATATTATTCATTTTTTTAAATAATAAATATAGTTATATTAAGATTATATATTATTTTATTTGATATGCTGAACACGTAATTGACAACAAAACATGCAAATAATTTAACAAATATATCAAATTTAAAAACTAATATAGCCTACAAAAAAAAGTCAACATCTAAATTATAAACCTCAAATCACCTACTGAGTGATAGTGAACCGAGTACCCAATTTCTTTTTATATCCCATTTCTCACTTTTCCCTTGAAAGAAAACTATTGATTTTTGATAATTCCATCATGTTTTGTAGGGTATGTGGTTATATGCAGGTTTTAGTTAATTGAAAAGGGTATAAGGTCTTGCATGATGGTTTATAGAGTTAATGAAATTGGGATATCTTGAGAAGATTGACTTTCAATTTTGTTCATTGTTTATTCATAACATTTTTAGTTCCCATGTTGTGTGTGCAGGGAATTCAATATAAGCTTCATAATACTTAACAATTTTGGTTGGTTGGCAATGTTTTCAAGTTATTTTATTTTCATTTAGTTTTTTAATACATAGCTTTTGCATGTTTTAGGATTTATAATCATGTCTGATACCAATCAAATCTCTAAGTCCTGTTTTTTCAAATGAAGTTGGGTTAGGAAGGATGAAAAATGATAATATGGTTCCTTCACCAGATGATCATAGTCATGATATTCTTTTAACCTTTTTACATCGAAGTTATAGGTATTGGTTAACACCCTGTAGGTTCGTGGGAAGGAAAACAAAAGCACCCTGCATGAGTATGTATTATGCATATAATAATGTATTGCAGTAACTTCTAATTTTATGCATTAAACTTAGTATCCTATCTCGAGGGTTGAGAAAAGAAAATACAAATCTCTATAAGAAGTTGATGCTACAATGGTTTCATTGTAGTGAGAATTATAGTGTCTATTACAAATCCTGTTTTGAGGGATTTCTATGTACAATATTAACATATTAGTAATGACTTATGAGTTATGACCCTTCATTTTTCTTACAACATACTGAGTATATTTCTCTTTTCTCCCATTTCACCTGAATTCTAAATATTGTATGTATACGCTAACTGTGACTGTGAGGGCTTTGTTCAAATCCGTCTGAAGTTCCTTCGTTAGAATCAGACTATATATTTATGGAGCTATTTACTAGAAATTGATATGACCAAAACATTCAACAATTATGTTAATCACCATTTTTTTAATAATAAATCACTATTATTGAGTGGCTAAGCATTTCTGATTGCCACATAATCTGCCCGGGGGTTGGGAAGCTTGGATAGATGACATTTATAATGCATTTCTTCATTCTTTCAGGTTGACAAGAAAGATGACATTTTTAAAGCATGTCTTCCTCTATTCAAACAAAACGGTGCCCTTATTCATATTAAACCTGGATACTATTTAAAATGTGGCTCTTACCATGATTTGGAGTCTTCATATGTGACCGTAGATAAAGCTCTGATATGTATGCAAATGTATGTATTTTTCAATTTGGCTCTTAATAGCACGTTCCTGAAGTACACAACTTTCTTTTTATTTTGAAAATGTATTCACAACTAATCCTGAATTGTTTCTAATTTAAGACTAATTAGATAAATCCTTAGATTTTAAATTCTACATAAATGCATTATAAATAATAGATGCTTGCTAACATACTAAAATATGGAAATGATAGGTTGTAGGATGTAATATTGTCAAAAGAAATTTCAAATATTGCTATTTTTGATGGTCTGAGATCTCTTCATTTGACTAATTAATGTATAATTTTAGAAATATTATAGTCTATTTTTCTAAACTGTAGATACTATATATATTATTAAATTTTTTATATGCAAAAGCTTGAATAAAAACAATGTATGTATCATCTAATTTGATTGCTATTTAACATTTATCTTACTTTTGGTTATTGTTGCATTGGAAGAGAATTGGAACAAACCTTCTAATGGTGTAGCATCATTCGTCTATCTTATTGCTCATTGATAAGGTTAGCCAAATGAAAAAAGATCTAGTATTTTTCTTTTTTTTCATTTATCTTATTGCTTATTGATATTGTCCAAGCTTTGGTGTGTTCACAAGATTGGATACGGAATGAACTGGAAAATTAGGATTGCTTTTTCCATGCATTCTAATTCTACATGCCAATTCTCCTTATAGAAATGTCCCCTCCATTGTAAGTTAGATCTTCTAACTCTAAATTTTAATTTTCCTTACTGTTTTTTATGGTGTTGTGTTACACATAGTCAGATTCAATTGAACAAATTATTTTATGATTATTTTATATTATTTAATATTAGTTGTTTTGGTATCGCTTGGATTCTTGAAAACTAAATTTCTTACAATGCGCTGCAATAGAGTGTTACACGTTCTTCATTTAAGTATGAAAGATGTTCAATTGAAAGTATTTTTTATGTAATTTGGCTGAATGTTACTGTAATCTGACCAAGTAGCAATATAGTTAGCATTGTTTATATGTTTCCACTAAAGAAGAAACAAGGTGCGGAAAAGTTTTTAAAGTTTATATGATTTAATACTTGAAAGTTGAGTAGAATAGAGTTTGTTCCATGAGAGAAAACCATGACCAGCTTAACCATGACTAGCATATTATATATATATATATATATATACACATATAGTTAAATCATCATGGCATGACAGAACCATAAAAAATAGTAATGTCCTTAATATATGCATGTATCAGGGGAGAGGTACTTGAAATTGACACATGGGTTGAAGCATCAGGCAAGAATGGAATGTAGCGAGATTGGATGATAAGAAGCCAAGCCACAAGGCATATTTTTGCATGTGCAATAGGTATATTATCATACATGTCTTGAACAATCTTTCTAATTAAAAATTTCTAAACTTTTATTTTTTTTACAAGTACTTACTAAGATTAACCATATATAAACCAACACATGGGTGATAATGAACCGTAAAACAAGACGCCTCTCCAAAATGCCAGAAGAAGTGAGAGCTGAAGTTGCTCCTTGGTTTATAGAGAAGCAAGCAATAAAGGAAGATGCTCCTGAATAAATTGTCAAATTGGACAAAGAGGCAAAATACATGAATTCTGACTTGAAGGTATATATATATATATATATATATATATATATATATTGAATATACCTTTTAGGCCCACTTTATGTACACTTCTAAAGCATTTACAGGACACAAAAATGCAATGAAATAAGAAGGTATGAGGTGGTTTGATTTGGAAAAAAATTCTATTTTTAATTTTAATTGTAGAAGTGTATATTACTTTTAGTTTTGCTTTATATTTGTAAAGTTTTGCACAAGAAAAAATAAAAAGGAAAAAAGTGTTTTTTATACAAATTTCAAAATGTTAGAGTACTTTAAAAAAGTTAAAGTACATGAGTTAATTTAAATTATATTTGATCCTAGTATTGTTACTATGACACAATACAACATCTTTTTCTCTTCCTAAGGTTCCCTTAATGACTTTATTCATGCCAGTAGATGTATTCTCATAATTTTCTTCATCTTCTAGAGTTCTTCGCATAGCCTTTAATTGTTCCTGTTGCTTATAAAACAATGTTTGTATCTCTTATGTGGTAGAATAAAATGCCGGTAGCTGTGTCTCCCTGCATAAGATAAACATGGTTATAGTATTTGAGCTTCAACTAAAATATAGAAGTCTACTCTTGGAGATTGAGGCAATGTGATAAGAAAGAAAAAACTTTCAATTGATATATCAATCACTATGTGAAGCAGAAGCAAGTATTTAAATATAATATTTTTGTAATGCATTTTATATTGTTGAGTGAAATATAAAATGTTTCCATAGTAGTAACTAGCATTAATTCGGTCTTGCACAAAAACTATCTACGGATATAATTCTTAAGTAATAGTGACGATTTTTCAATTTAGACAAAAGCAATTTCTAAATGTCCGTTTGTTATGCTATATGTCTTTATTTTTTCTATTTTTCATCTAAGTAGCATTTTAATGACATATTCTCTCTAATTTGTTTATTCATATGTCCTTTATGGCAACCAGCTCCTCTTGCTCTTACACGGGTGCATGAGATATGTAACATGTAAACAAATAGTATACTATCTAATATATATAACACTAATAAGATAGGAAAGATCTATCGAGCAGTTCAAATTTTTAAGTTTGGGAATACTAACAGGCATAAAATTCCTCAATTGATCATAAATATTAGAAAAACCAACAAACCTTGGCAACCTGATAGAATCTTTATGTATATATTGCAATAGAGACTCCGTAATGCTTTTTATACTCATGCAGACACATGCAAAGTGGTTCTATTATACTGCTTCTTGATTATTTAAAGTGAAATGTACTTTTTCTATAATTTTTAAAACCTATATTCTTTTGATAAAGAATGTATAATGCCATACTTAAAAAAGATTTTTCAGTTATAAGTAATCTACCATTTATATCATATGCCCTTTATGGCAACCAGCTCCTCTTACTCTTGCATAGGTGCATGGGATATGTAACATGTAAGCAAATATAATAATATCTAA
This sequence comes from Clitoria ternatea, assembly GCA_037962975.1. Lineage (NCBI taxonomy): Eukaryota > Viridiplantae > Streptophyta > Magnoliopsida > Fabales > Fabaceae > Clitoria > Clitoria ternatea. Next base: position 27,175,440 of record CM075671.1, on the reverse strand, counting down.
TATATATAACATTAAGCCTCTTTATCGGTGTATATATATTTTAAAATATAAGACAGGAAATATCTATCGAGCAATTCAAATTTTTAAGTTTGGGAACAGTAAGAGAGGCATAAAATTCCTCAATTGATCATAAATATTAGAAAAGCCAATAAACCTAGGCAACCTAATAGAATTTTTGTACATCTATTACAATAGAGACTGCTCAATGCTCTTTATACTCATGTAGACACATGCAAAGTGGTTCTACCTACACTGCTTCTTGATTGTTTAAAGTGAAATGTACTTTTTCTGTAATTTTTAAAACCTATATTCTTTTGATAAAGAAAATATAATGCCATTTTTCGGTTATAAGTAATCTACCATTGGAGTGTATTCATATGCCCTTTATGGCAACCGGCTCATCTTCCTCTTGCACGGGTGCACGAGATATGTACTATGTAAGCAAATACTATAATATATAATATATAAAACATTAAGCCCTCTTGTGGGTGTATATATATATATATATAATAAATAAATAAGACGGGAAATATCTATCGAGCAGTTCAAATTTTTAAGTCTACGAATAGTAATAGAGACATAAAATTCCTCAATTGATCATAAATATTTGAAAAACCAACAAACTTTGGCAACCTGATAGAATCTTTGTGCATCTATTGTAATAGAGACTCCCCAATACTCTTTATACTTATGCACACATATGCAAAGTGGTTCTACTATTTGATTATTTAAAGTAAAACGTACTTTTTTTGTAATTTTTAAAACCTATATTATTTTGATAAAGAATATATAATGTCATACTTATAAAGGATTTTTCAGTTATAAGTAATCTACCATTGGAGTGTATTCATATGCACTATATGGCAATCAACTCCTCTTGCTCTTGCACAGGTGTACGAGATATGTAACATGTAAGCAAATAATATAATATATAATATATATAACATTAAGCCCCCTTATGGGTATATATATATATAATAAGACAAAAAAGATCTATCGGGCAGTTCAAATTTTTAAGTTTGGGAGGCATAAAATTCCTTAATTGATCATAAACATTAGAAAAACCAATAAACCTTGGCAACCTAATAGAATCTTTATGCATCTATTGCAATAGAGACTGCCCAATGCTCTTTATACTCATGTAGACACATGCGAAGTGGTTCTACCTATACTGCTTCTTGATTATTTAAAGTGAAACATACTTTTTCTATCATTTATAAAACCTATATTTTTTTGATAAAGAAAATATAATGCGATACTTATAAAAGATTTTTCTGTTATAAGTAATCTACCATTGGCAACCAGCTCCTCTTGCTCTTGCACACGTGCACGAGATATGTAACGTGTAAGCAAATAGTATAATATAATATATATATATATAATAAGATACGAAGAGGATTTAATCATAGAATGTATTATTTACAAAACGTAGAACCCGACAAAAAGCATGATAATTACGTTATCAGATTTGTTTAGTTGACTCATAATCAAATCTTTGTTTTATTTTTAAAGTCTTCTTTTATTTATTTTTTCTTAATTACTCTACGATTCATATGTCTTTTATATGATTATTTTGCATTATTATTTTTATTCTATTATATATTTTTTTCCATAATTTTTTTATTGTTGTACGTGTTCTTATTATAATTTTAAATTTTTCCCGTCATGGATTAAAAACTAGTATATTTTTAAAAACAGCCGCAAAAACTCTTTAATACCCAACTCCTCTCCCTTCCTTCCGAGCAGGTAAGACTTGTCGTGGTAATTTATTATATTTTATTACCTCTCACTCCTCACCCGAAGCCATCGTCTTTTACATCCATGCTCTACTTCCGCTCTTCTTAACACACATTCAACAAGAGAGCCGTGAAAAAACATCATTTTCACCGTTGGTCCACACAGTGATTGCTGCATTTAATAGTAAGCTCTTTCTCTCTCTCTCACTTAATTTCTTCCTCCAATCCTATCCTTTACATAATAAAACCGCAATCCAATCTTGTATCTCTCTGAAGTTGATTGTTCAATCTGTTTCAAAATACAGTCACATGAAAGTAAACCTAACTATTTTTTAACTTGAGCCGCCACCAGAGTCAAGCATATTATTAAAGACTAAATCTCTATCAATAAATGATGGAATATTAACAGATAGCGAACTCATCTTATCTTTCTGGCACTTTCCGATAACTGATAAATGTATTGATTTTTGGTAGATCAGAATCTGTGGCAGAAGGGAAAGTGAATATGGGATCGAATGGCGGTGGTGAAGCGCTGAGCCCGGCAGGGAAGCTGTTCCATTCGCCATCTCTAAACTGTTATGTGATTGCAGTGATGGGTTGCAAAACGAGCATCAATCCTCAAGTCATTAAGGAAGGTTTGTGTCAAACTCTGCTCAAGCATCCAAGGTTCTCCAGCAAGCTGGTTAGTTAACTCCTTTGGTTCCTCCTTATTACTACCCCATTTACTTGAGTCAATGCTATTCAAACACATCACTACTTAATGAATCAATAAAGCAGTTAATTCAATATGCATTCAAAAGTTTTGAAAAATATAATTTAGGTAATACAATTAACAACTTCTTGATTCCCTCGTACAACTTTTGTCCAGTCAAATCGCTATTACTTACTTAGACCTGACAGGCAAGGCAAAATTGAGATTTTAAGAAAATTTAACTTTTTTTTATTAAAAGTCAACATATAATGGCTCAAATCTTAAGTGTCATATTTTGTAGCTCTTTTCTTTTATTTTTATTAAGTGACGGATTAAAAAATTTATTAAATATTTTAAAAAATATCTCTTATTTTATGAAATGAAATTTTATCTTATAAACATAAAATTAAAAAAAAATGATAATATAAATAATGACTTAATATTATTGTAGTGTTACAAAAAATTGAAAACTAAGTGAGGTATGAGCCCATTAAATTTTTTCTCTGTTTAACTTAATATTTTATGTTAATTAACTATTGTACACTTTGATAATAAGGATTCTTATTTTTACTCATCTCTTCCTTCGATGTCCATTCTGCATGGGTGCATCACACCTTTCTTCTGCATAAAAACAGACCATTTTCCGTATTTAAGAAGGCAAGAGCGACAGCTTTTAGACTTTGTCACCTCACTTGTGTGCCTAAAAAATATGAACCCCAACGTGTCAGTAATTCATACAATGAGAGTTTTTAGTACCATTTTCTTTAATTTCTTTTGCTTAAAAACAGATCAATACCGTATTCTTTTTTTTGTTGGTCAAAGATCAATACCGTTTTCAAAATCACAGTCAAAATTCATCTTCAAACTTCGTGGTCCGTTTTGCTATACGGGAAAGAGTAAAGGAGCATCTTATCTATATATATATATATATAACGCGTGTTCCGTTAACGTGGCAACACGTTAAATTATATATAATATAATATTTAACATTATTTTATTTTATTTTGAGAAAAGTGGCAAGATTAGGTAAATTTGTAATATACAATCCAATATATATTTAATTCTATAATATACAATATAAAATTTATTTAATTTATGTAATTATATATATAATAACAACTTCAAAATGGAAATTCTTTTGATATATTATCTTTACCCACTTTCATTTATAAACAATACTTTGATTTCTAAATAATCCTCATATCAATTAGATTTTTTAATTTTAAATTTATGTCATTGTAGATTTTTTTTTCACAGTAAACTGATTTTCTTATAGCAATAACCTTTTTGGCACATTTATTTTATTAAGCAACAATATTAGATGCACTTCTTATAATGTTGTGCTTTTTTATTTTCTTGAGTTGTGATTTTCTACATATTTTTATGTTTTTATAAAATTTTAAAAATAATAAATCCTTAGGGGTATGCAACATTTAGTATAAATACTGATCCAGTTTTGATACCGGCACCAAGATAGGTGTGACTTGTCATCTGTTCTATCATTGTTACTGACGGTAAGACATCGGACTAACAAGACCGTATAGACACTCTCCCTATACCGGCAAGCCCATGTTGACGCCTAGCACATCAGATATAACACATTCCCTACATCGGGACGGTTATTAATCAAATGTAAGCGGTTTTGGTAAGAATGCAGCGACTCCCATTGCCCATGATGGATATCTGCCTTCGAGGGGCACGCACGCTACCTTCAAAGGTCTTCTCCCATTGAGAGATCGGGTTATAATACCGGATGCCCACTATACCGGTATACAAATTCCTAAACCTTTGACTTTTATGGCTGGCCCCACACCGGATCTATTGACCCCGGTCCAGTCAGTTCATTGGCACGCCCAGTGGGACCCGCTAAAGTTATTCCCACCTCTCGTTTTCGAAGTCTCGGCTTTTATCATGGAAGGCAATGGGAGAAACATGCAAGATGGGTACGTGGAGGATGTCACTGCCCAGGAACAAGCGGTAAATAGGCGTTTGGCTTTCGAGTCACCAAGAGGAAGTTCAAGGAGAATGGTGCAAGTGTCTACGCCCGATCCCCGGGATGAGATGATACGTAAGTTGATGGAGGAACTGGTGGAGTTGAAATATGAGAAGAAGTCTGTCGAGGAGAAAGTGATGTCTCAAGCTGAGGGGACTCACCACACGGTTGAAGGGAGAGATCGCAACAACATTCGTGGATCACTTTGTCATCTCCAGAGACGTCTCCAGAACCTCTCATACGTTGGCTCAAATCAGGCAGGGGGAGCATGAGACTCTCAAAGACTTCTTGAAGAGGTTTTATAAGGAGGCAGCCGCTGTTCCAAATTTGGCAGAGGCACTACAGTTGTACATCATGATAGAAGCTTTGCAACCAAACTCTGCTTTCGCCTTATCATTGGCGAAGAGTCCTCCTGCGAATTTTGAGGAATTCAGGAGGAAAACGTCCAAATATATGGGCATTGAGATGCATTTGGAGGCAACAGCGGCGAGAGCAAAACCACCAACGCCACACCAGCAACCACGAAGAGATAAGGATAGGCCAAGATCCGAACGCATGGAAAGACCATTTCATAGTAGCGCCTTTAATAACCCTGTACCCCGATGCCAGGAGAAGCGCGTGAATGCATTCGGTCATTATGCTCCATTGAGTATCAAGCATTCGTAGATTTTGAGGGAGGTCGGATGGTCAATACTCAGTGTATACGGGATCAGAAGGCCGCCCTGGTATTCGAGAGCATGGGGACCAGCGAAAGTATTGCGAGTTCCACAAACAGAACGACCATTCTACAGATGAATGCCAGGCCCTAAAGAACACCGTTGAAACCCTGATTTGAGAGGGCAAGCTTAAGTAGTACTTGTTTAAAGAGAAGTCGTTCGATGAGCCAGACCGGATGGAGAAGTAGGGTGGAGACCGCGAGGACGACGGTGACAGCCGCACCCCGGTCAGAAGGCTTACTGCTGTTGAAAAAACAAAAGGGGATCATAACTGGTGAGCCCGCACAGCAGAATATCATGCCTCAGCAACAGCGCCAGGGTCGACGCGAGGTCATTGATATGATAGCGGGGGGTTTCACTAGAGGAGGAGCTTCCATTACAGCCAAGAAGGATCATCATCTCATGGTCCTTTCGCTCCAAGGAAAACCCAGAGACAATCGCCCCTTTAGAGACGGTGTGATGGCACCAGTAATATCCTTCTCTGATGATGATTTTGGCCCAACGGTCCCTGGAGGCGATGACGCGGTGGTAATAGTGGCTGTCATCGCTAATAAGGATGTGAAGAGGATACTTATTGATCAGGGGAGTTCCTGTGACGTTATTTTCTACGGTTGTTTCAAACATATGGGTTTTAATGACTCTGATTTACAGCCTTACACGCAGGATCTGACAGCTTTTAATGGAGCCAAGTAGCCAACAAAGGGGTACTTAGACACCCTGATATCCTTTGAGGGCGAGCCAGGAGCCAGGACGGTGAAATCCAGAGTTTTGGTGATCGATGTGGAGTCACCATACAATGGAATCATAGGCTGCCAAACCCTGAATGCTATGGAAACCATTTTTTCAACTCCTCATCTGCTCATCAAGTTTATAGACAAGGACAACAATGTGTCTTCCTTCAAAGAAGATCAGGAGTAGCGAGGTATTGTTATAACTTGAGCCTTAATATGGTGAAGCTTGAGGCCTTCAACAAGAAAAGGAAGTTGAACGACAGAGGATCTGCGGCAGGATCTGTAAGCCTAATTGATTTGGATCCTAGAGCGGAATTGAAGATTGATCCGCTCAACCCATCGAAGCCCACGCCGAATGGAAGCTCCAGGGACGTCGTCTTGGGAGATTCTTCAGAAAAGGTCACGCATATAAATGACAAGCTAGAGCTAGTCATGGAGCAGCATTTGCTTATGCTCCTCCAAGAATTCAAAGACCTTTTTGCATGGACAGCAGCTGATATGCCTGGTATGGATCCGGACTTCTGTTGTCACAAGATAGCTGTCTATCCGGAGACGAGGCCGGTTGCTCAGAAGAAGCATAGACTGGCCCCAGAAAAACAAAAAGCATCCTGTGAACAGACAGAAAAATTGCTGAAGGCTGGATTTATCAAAGAGATCCGTTACTCTTCTTGGCTGCCCAACGTCATGATGGTCCAGAAGGCCAATGGCAAGTGGAGGATGTGTACTGACTATGTGGACTTAAAGCGTTGTTGCCCAAAACATTCGTACCCTCTCCCAAACATAGATCGGATGGTGGATGACTCATCTGGCTATCGGTACCTGAGCTTCATGGACGCGTATTCGGGGTACAACTAAATTCTGATGTGGGAGGCGGATCAAGAGAAAACGGCTTTCATCAATGATCGTGGTGTTTTCTGCTACACCGTTATGCCCTTTGGCTTGAAGAACGCTGGAGCCACTTACCAACGTATGATCAACAAGGTATTCGAAGGCTTGCACACTCAGTTAATGGAAGTGTACATTGATGATATCATTGCCAAGACCTCTAATGGAGGTGACCATGTGGAGGATCTACGTCAAGTGTTTCTGTGGCTGAGGCAGTACAACATGAGATTGAACCTATTGAAATGCACCTTTGCTGTTCCAGCTGGGAAATTCCTGGTTTTCATGTTGACTCAATGAGGTATTGAAGCTAATCCGGGGAAATGCCAAGCCATTCTCGACATGCAGAGCCCGAAGAATCTAAGGGAGGTTCAATCCCTAAATGGCAAAATAGCAGCCCTGGCACGATTCATGCCCAAGATGGCGCACAAATCACTTCCTCTTTACAAAGTTTTAAAGAAAGCCAAGAAATTCAAATAGGGACAGGAGCAGGAGCAAGCTTTTTAGGAGCTTAAGGAGGTGCTTTCCAAACCTCCGATATTGGTAAAGCCTGACCCCGGAGAAACACTCATTTTGTACTTGGCAATTTTAGATAAAGCGTTAGGGGTCGCTCTAGTCAAGGAGACCCCGGATGGACAGAGGCCTGTGTATTTCATGAGTAAGACATTGCAAGGTGCTGAGAGTCAGTACCAGAAGATTGAGAAAGCCGCTCTTGCAGTTGTGTATGCCTCTCGTCGTCTACGACCTTACTTCCATGCTCACCCAATTATCGTGAGAACGGATCTGCCGCTCTGCTCTATGCTAAGCAAGCCAAACCTCGCGGGGAGAATGATTAAGTGGTCCATCGAGCTTTCAGAATTTGACGTTTCTTACGAGCCACGAGGTGCAATTAAAGCCCAGGTTCTGGCTGATTTTATAGCAGAAATACTGCGGATAGATCCAACAATGCTTTGACGACATTGGACTGTTTATGTGGATGGATCTTCCAATAATAAAGGCTGTGGAGCAGGAATGGTGGTAGAAAGTGATGATGGAGTCCATTTGGAGATTTCCCTCTGTTTCAATTTCAAGACATCAAACAACCAAGCTGAGTATGAAGCTTGCCTCGCCGGACTACGAGCTACGATCGACATCGGAGCGACCAAAGTCACCCTCTGTAGTGACTCTCAGCTGGTAATATCACAAATACAAGGTGAATACCAAGTCCGCGAGCCTCAACTCCAGTTATATTTGAATTGCGTAAAGGAGTTGAGAGAAAGATTTTCAACGTTGGAGTTCAAACATGTCCCAAGAAATAAAAACGCTAGGGCGGATATTCTCTCCAGGCTAGCGAGCATGAAACAGCCAGGAAACACCACCACTGTGGTCCAGAGTACGCTGACATCGCCTAGCATTCCTTTGTTCCCTCTCTAAACGCCATAATGGTCAATTCTTCCTACGAAAATTCATGGGTTACTCCTTACATCCGTTACCTGGCTGATGGGCAGCTGCCCACCGGCGAGAAGGAAAAAAAAGAATAAATAGGGAGTTGCCATATTTCATTATGGTTGATGGTGTTTTCTACAGAAGAGGATTTTCTGTGTCTTACCTCCTTTGCTTAAGGGAAAACGAGATACAAGGAGTAATGGAAGAAGTGCACGAGGGGCAATATGGACACCACGCTGGAGGAAGAAGCTTAATGAGAAAAATCCTCAGGACTGGATATTAGCGGCCCACGATGAAGCAGGATTCCATTGACTTCGTCAAGAGGTGCGACGCTTGCCAAAGATTCTCTAACCTTCACCACACACCGGCTGAGGAACTTTTCACATCAGCTGTGCCATGGCCGTTCTACCAATGGGGTTTGGATATCCTAAGGCCTTTTCCAACTGCGCCTGGGGGCATTAAATACCCCATTGTGGGAGTTGATTATTTTACCAAGTGGATAGAGGCAGAGCCAGTGGTCCATATCACTTCAGCCTGAACTCGTCGTTTTATGTATGAAAACATCATAACTCGATTTGGGGTACCCGCACGGGTCGTCACGGACAACGGTACGCAATTCAAAGATAGGAAGTTCACAGACTTGCTTGAAGGATTGGGCATGGTCCAAATATTCTCATCCATTGAACACCCACAAGCTAACGGTCAAGCTGAAGTGGCCAACAGAGAAGTACTGAAAGGGTTGAAGAAACGCCTCTGAGAAGCCAAGGGCGGGTACACAGATCAGTTATGTCATGTCCTTTGGGCATACCACACAACGCCTCATTCCTCTTCAAACGAATCTCTATATCGTCTGACTTATGATGTCGAGGCAATGATACCAGTGGAGTTGCAAACTGCCTCTGCAAGGGTCAAGTACTTCCCAGAGAAAGATAACAATGCTAACTTGGCATCGGAAATAGATGTGATCCAAGAATTCAGAGAAGAAGCTTTTGTTAGAGACCAAGCTATCAAAGCCAAAGCCGCTCTCCGCTATAACAAACGAGTCCAATCCAGGACTTTCAATGTTGGAGATTTGGTTTTAAGGAAAGCAAGTGTGGGGAACAAATTTGCACACCAAGGCAAACTCGCTCCAACGTAGGAAGGTCCCTACAGAGTATCCGAGGTCACTGGCAAAGGCTCATACCGCCTTGAGAATCTTGATGGCTTACCGATCCGCAACAAGTGGAATATTTAGAACTTGCGCATCTATTATAGCTAGTTGGTAAGACGGCGTATACTCTTTTTCCTTACTTGGGTTTTTTCCCATTGGGTTTTTCCAAGAAGGTTTTAATGAGGCACGACCCCAACTATGCTCCTCTTGTAATTCATACATAATCTAATGAAGAATTCTTGTATAATTATGATGCGTTCACCCTCTTTATTTATGTTGTTATTTTTAGTACAACGCTATTGTATGAAAGGTTCTTCAGGACGGATGATCCTAATTACTTATTCCGTAGTTAGCGATGCGACTCCTCAAAAGAATCAAAGGGTGAACAACGTGTTGAAGGCTCTGAGGGCAGGATTAAAACCGAACTCCAAGTACGGTTAGTAGGTACAACGGAACGCTGGTGAAGGCCTGGGCGCAGCAAGATGGTTCTTTTCCAAGGCCACGCTGAACCCCAGGTAATGAAGGCTTGGAGGGAAGGATTAAAACCGAACTCCAAGTACGGTTAGTAGGTACGACCGAATGCTGGTGAAGGCCTGGGTACAGCAAGTTGGTTCTTTTCCAAGGCTACGCTAAACCCCAGGTAATGAAGGCTTGGAGGGCAGGATTAAAACCGAACTCTAAGTACGGTTAGTAGGTACGACCGAACGCCGGTGAAGGCCTGGGCGCAACAAGCTGGTTCTTTTCCAAGGCCACACTGAACCCCAGGTAATGAAGGCTTGGAGGGCAGGGTTAAAACTGAACTCCAAGTACGGTTAGTAGGTATGACTGAACGCCGGTAAAGGCCCAATCATCACCCTTATGGTTGGGAAATTCTCTTGCAGGTTGAAGGCTAAAACATCATCTTTATGATCGCTTTCCCTCAAGACGGATGGTCTTAACCACCTTTGTGCTGACAACGTACTTCCTGATGTGGGCATTCCCCATCATTTTACTTCTAATGAAAAGCCTAATCATCACTCTTGTGGTTAAGGTACTTTTTTTACAAGTTTTTACATATATAGTGTATGTTCGTATTGAATGGCGAGATCATTATTAGTTATGATATCTCCACGATAAATGGCGGATACGTTTCCTCATTCTTACCGAATTTGAGGCAGCATCCCACAACGAGTGCCTATCTTTAAAATGTACTCACTCTTGGCGACAACGTTTATATATGTAATTATCCGTTCTATGTTACGATAAATCCGAGCTAATTAATTTATTTTAATATATCTACGACATAACAACTTAGAATGTCGTATAAAGGTAAAAAATTCAACAAGTCTATTGAAGAAACTTAAGATAAGTGCAGTGGACAGTACTTAAGGACAAATGTTCCATTCATTCATACGAAATAAAATTTACATAAGTTGTTCAGAAATTAATAAAAACCAGAGCTGATCCCGGAACACAACTTGACAATTTTAAACTTAAACGACAAGACTATGGAGGAGGAATATGCTCTTGGGCTTTCTCTTGTCCTTCTCCATCTCCGGAGCCTTGATTTTCCTTCTCGCTGGCTTCTTCTGGGGTCTTCTCTTCAGGAGCTTTTTCACCCCCTTCAGACGAAACGCCCTCCGACGTAGGAGCAACAGAGTCTGGCCCCATACTTTGACCCTCTGGGAGAGGGGGCAATTCATATAAGGAGTTTGGAGGATCCTTATGACGATCTTTAACCACTACGACTAGCTTCCCTCCGTGGAATTCATAGTACGGATCAATACCGTAGAGGTTAAGTGTCGCAGTAGGATTGCGGTAAAGGACCTGGCATATCGCTAAGCCAAAGGACTCTTCAGCAACTTAGCTGTATATATCAATGGCTTCCTTCGCCTCGGCCTTGGCAGCAGCCAGTTCTTCCCGCAACCTGAGGATCTCCTCCTCTGCTCCTTGGGACTCTACACTGCTGGACTTCAGGCTATCAATCTGAAGAAGGAGTTTCTTTTCCCTCTGGGCCCACTCCTTAGCCTGCTTCAGATGATCCTCCGTAGCGGCCTTGTATTTTTCTTCTAGTTCTGCGTGTTTACCCTGGCTGGTACGGAGTTCATCCTTCAGATCGGAGATGGCCTCCTCCTTCTCTGTCAGTTTGCCTTCTAACTCCTTAGCCACACTCTTAAGCATAAGGGTTTCCGCATACATGCGTTCCATATACTCCTTTGATTTTATGAGGCGATTCTCAGCCAGCTCCAGAGCAGCCTTGTCCTTTTCAGCGGAGAGGTTAAGCTGCTCCACCTTATCACTTAGCCTATCCACCTCCACAGCATCATCAGCCAATAGAATGAGCAAATCAAGAAGCCCCGTGAGTTCGGCTAATTGCCATTTTCCGGCCTCACATGCCTTCTTGATTTCTTTAGGCTCGAGGGTAGGCCGGAGCTTGTACAGCAGCTCTAGAAGGGACGCTGGAGTTGGACCTTGGTAAGAGAGGAAGGGGGTCAGGAAGGAAGCAGTAGGAGAGGCACTTGAAGTGTCCGGTGTGAAGACTCCAGAGAGAATCCCACGGTGAAGTCCGGCCGATACTCTAGCTGTGCCCGATGTTTCCACAGCTTTACCCTTAGAGGCACCCGCCATCTCAGAACCTCCCGAGGGTTTTTGTTTTTTTGGGGGAGGAGAAGAGGAAATGACTATTCCTGCAGTGTCGTTCTTGATCTTCCTCCTATTCTCCCTGGCCTTTAGTGGGTCCTCAGCCGCGGTGGCACCAGCTGGCCCGCCCTCAACTAGCGGAATTTCACCATCCGTTGTGGAGGTCAGGACAATAGATTCAGAATGGAACCTTACGGAGTTCCTTTTCAGCTAAATGTCGTTCTTAGCCGCAATAGATTTCCCTCCGGCCTTCAAAGACTTCAGTTTGTTCATATCGGGGGATTTCTGCTCTATTTCACCTGCATAGGTAAACAAAGAACATTAGCAACAAAGAAACAATTGATGTAATCAGCAAAGAGGGTAAATAAAAACAATAGAAAAATTACGTAAATAGTCGTTCCGGATAGCGTCTGAACTCAAAAGGCGCCTACAAGAGAACGCTTTATAGCACGTGGTATAAGCTTCAAGAGCAAACAACACCGTCGCTGATTCGGTAGATAACTCGGATTGATCAGTATAATACGCTTGGGAGGTAAGAAGGAAGTGTTCATGAGTCCAACTTAGGGGAAATTTATTGAAACCCTCTTTGTTATTCCAAAAAATGGGTTTGTTGGCTTGAATCGATATCCTGGTGTAGAAAGATTTAAAAGACCGCCCATCCACTTTGGTTGAGTCGGTGTAGGATTCAAAATTGACAAAGGAGCAGAGAGTCCGAAGTGTGATCAAACTAACGCCACTCTTTTTATTGGTCCTATGAACTACCTGGGTGTAGTAGAAAAGCATGGCCACCGTAGGAGTAAAGTTAAAATAATCTCCCAAAACTTCTAGAGCCCGGATTAGCCCCCAGTCGTTGGGATGAAGCTGAGAGGGTGCGCAATCCAAAAATCTTAGCACACCCATCTGGAGCTCTGTTAGAGGAAAACGGAGTCTGAGGTTGTGGAAGACGAAGTCGTGCATATAAACAAAGCGTACATCCTGAACGACATGGCATATCCGGTCTGTAGGTAGCGGCGCAAACACCATAAACCTCTCTTTTAGCCTTTCCTCAGCATGGACCCTGAACCGTGGTTGAATTTGGGCTCCGTCCTCCCTCACATGATGAGAAACCAGATCCTTGATTTTGTCAGCCACCCAGCAGTAAGGCCACCTGGCTTGTAGATCCACCCAATTTAGCCGGTGTGCAACAACGTTGCACAAACCTTCAACTGTCTTCAAAATCACTTGTTCTCCAGAAGGTCCTTCTCTAGGCATTATACGAATGGCGTGGGTGAAAATCTTTGCTCTACGATAAAAGGTTACATCGTCTGAAAGGTAACAATCATTACTCACCTCACTATCAGAAGAGCGACTATACTCAGAGGATGATTCTAAGGAGGGAATGATCACTCTCCGCTGTGAGTAAGATCCCCTTTCTGAGCGATGTGGTTCGACTCTAGAAGAAACCACTGGGATTCTTCCCCTTTGGTAGCCGAAGGTATGAGAGGCGAATCTCCCCCTTCCAGGGTTAGGGTTAACGCGACCCTGCCTAGGGCGTATTTTTTGTAGAAAGTGGAAAAAAGGAAGAAGAAACTAACAGAAGAAGGAAATGTGGTTACCTAAAAATGAAAGGCTGATGGAAGGGAAAAGCTTCGCAAAAATGGCACCAACAGTTCTTCTCGGAAAATTTCAACAGAGTTTTGGCTGAAACTTGAAGCAGTATGGTTTTTGAATTTTGCTAAGTCCCTCTTATATAGGCAAGGAAATGGCTACGAAGGTCAGGTAAGAAACGTATCATTTGCCAACAAACGCATCGTTTCAAGGGACAAACGACACTGTCGTTTCCTGACTACGGACGAAAGTAAAGTGATGATTCATCAGAAATTGCAAATAATGGGCCTAAAAATAAAAATTTTGAATTTCAGGCCCATAGCAGTTCCAGCGGCAGTTACCGAATCATGTTATCAAAGCCATAATGGCACGTGTATCAAAGGCATTTATTGCCCAATCATGAGAAACGTTTTATGCTTTATAGTCGTTACTCGAATACCAAGAGTTTTGAGTTCCAAAAACTTTCGGGATTCTCACACAACGAATCTCTGCCCAAATCCGTCGTAGGAACGTTACGGCAACGGTGCTTTCATTCACAGGACGGTTCCACAGGCAACGAAGCAGCACAGAACCAGCGTACATTTTGACAAGTACTCTTTGGCATGAATACACTGGTATCCAGACCGCTTGCAGATAGTATAACTTATATGAGCAACTTTACTAGTCCCTCACACAAGCTAGGGGACAAATGATCTGGTCTTGATACCGGCACCAAGACAGGTGTGACGTGTCATTCATTCTATCATTGTTACTGACTCAGCAGGTAAGACATCGGACTAACAAGACCGTATAGGCGCTCTCCCTATACCGGCAAGCCCATGTTGACGCCTAGCACATCGGATATAACACATTCCCTACATCGGGACGATTATTAATCAAATGTAAGCGATTTCGGTAAGAATGCAGCGACTCCCATTGCCCATGATGGATATCTGCCTTCGAGGGGCACGCACGCTACCATTTAGCCCATACTTGTTGCCCACGCTGATTATATATATATATATATATATATATATATATATATATATATATATATATATGCCCATGCTCCGACAGGACAAAGTGGATACTCTCCACTCTCAAGTCTCAGTATTCGAGGAGAATCGGGTTCGTTCCCCAGGACAATCAGACCCATCATTCTCCTTCATCTATAAATACATCAAGAACACAAACAGGAAGGGACTTTTTTTTTTTACTCTTAAATCTTTATCACACTATCTATATTCGCTGTCCTCTCACTGACTTGAGCGTCGGAGAACTTTCGTAGGTGACACCACCTTTCGCCCCCCATCAACGCGAATGACTGGTGTGCAGGACCTCCAGGACGGCAAGACCGGTCTTCTCCCATTGAGAGATCGAATTATAATACCGGATATCCACTGTACCAGTGTACAAATTCCCAAAACTTTGACTTTTGTGGCTGGCACCACACCGGATCTATTGACCCCGGTCCAGGTCAATTCAAATACCATAAAAAATTAAATAATATTTTTTATAATAGGGGTATTTAATTTTTAAACATGAAACAAAAATGACTAGAGTAGTCTATCTCATCCATTTTCTTATTCTTTCTTCATTCTTTGTAATTAATATTTTTTTGTTGGGATATATCATATTTAGAGTAAATAATATTTTATCCTAATTCTTTTTTCTTCTCTCTATTTATTTCTTTTTTTATGTGTACATATATAATACTATTATATAATTTCTTTTAAGGTTGTGCTAACTCATGTACTAAAGACGTTGTTTAAAGAAGTAAAAATAACTTAAAAATCAAGATACGTAAATTTTAATAATTTTTAAATAAAAAATTTCCACTTTAACTTTAATAAATGTCCATAAAGTATTGGTTAACAATTTTCTTATTTTATATTTTATTAACTATATTTTAATCTCGTACGCAACATTAAAAAAATTCATCACCGACACCAAAGCGACGCGTGTGCACGATTCAAGTGGCTAGTAATTTGTATATTTCGTATGAAATAATTATTATAATATTTAATTTATATCATTTCACATCTATTGCATTATAAAGATATATTTTTAATTTAATGTGTATATTTTTTTTCATATACGTTTAGCGTTTTTAATAATATTATTTTTTTTTCTTATTTTTTTTCAAACTTTTCTTTTATATATATATATATATATTTTTTTTTTTTTGGCCAGAAATTTTTCTTTCTTATATATCCCTTTTCCCTGACATATTTAATCTATCAAATGGACCAAGACACAAGGACTGGACTTGGAATGGGTTCGGGTCAATGTAGCCCAACCTGAGGTTAATCGAGCATATGAGAAACATGCCCAATTTTATCGGTTGAAGAAATATTGCAAGATAAAAATTGATCAAATTAATGTGAATTATATTTGAATCAAAGTAGTAATGGACTTAACTGTCAACGAATTAATATAATTGACAATTTTTTTCCTTTAAAATCATTTCAACAACCCCAAACAAGGTCATACATATATAATATATAAGGTATATTTTGTATTAGAACTGTTTTGTTACAGTTGTTGATAAATATAAAAAAATAAAATGACATAATCAATTATTTAGACTTTTTCCGTTTTTTACTTTGATTAAATTTTTAAAATTAATTTTTTTGATAAATTTGGTATTATAGTTATATGTAAATATGATACAAAAATCATTATACTTCAATATAATTGCTTGTATAGGTTTTTTTTTAGTATTTCTTTAAAGATCTTCAATTTACAATAAATATATATCTATATATGCCCCTGTTAGTTAAATTTTTTTCTTTTAATATCAATGAAAATATCATAATATTATGGTTGAGATGGTGGTGGCTGGGTGGTGAATAACCAGGTGGTGATGAAGTGAGAGAATATGAAGGAAGGAAGGGAAAGAAGAAGATGATGTACAATTTCTTTTTAATTTTTAATTTTTTAATAACAAAATAATAATACTAATATTGTTAAGTCATATCATCAATTTAAAATATATAAGGCTACTTAAAAACATTTTGAAAACATATATGACAAAATAAGAACTCTTAAAACATATAAGTTTTGAAAACATATATAATGAAATAGAAACTCTTAAAACATATAAGATGAAATGAAAATTAACTTAAACATAAATGACCAACTAAGTAATTTAGCCTTTTATCTGGGCATTGTTTGATGAGGCAAGGTCATGGTCAATAATTTAAGATAATTTATAACTTATTTTTATTAGCTTAAAAGTTTGTTAGACAAAATAGTCTTTTATAACAAAGAAACTAATATATATTTTATAAAAATATATTTAATGTATAGAGTATCTTTTATGTGATTTTACATTTAAGATGTAGTTAAATAAGTTGAATTATCTTGTCAAACATATACTTAATCCAATCTCTATCCAAAGAGTCGAGGACTATCATAAGTTTTAACTTAACACCCCTTTCTCTATGTAAAAATTATTTATCTATTTATAATTTATAATATATAATTTAGAAGTGTGAAATGTCACGCTTACACGTCATCTTTTGAATTCTATCATCTATTACGATTTGTTGACATGTCATATTTTTAAGAAATGATGTATCTAGACTCATTGTCCACCCACTTACAAACACAATACACTTACAAAACAAATACACATAAATCAATTCTCGTGTTTCTCTATTGACACATCATTTCAATGTTTTATAGGTGTTATGACTTTATCATTTCAATTCAATTCACCTCAGAAAGACTTCCAATTCAAGTCATAACTCTTCTCAATTTACAATTACTATATGGGAATAACTAAAGTTTAGTGATTTTACTTTCACAATTACATTTTGGTCCATTCTCCTTTTTATTTATTCTTTCATTTGTTCTTATTGTCATCATTAACCTCACACAAATACTTTTTAGTTTATTTTCTTTTGTACAATTATCATGTGTACAATTCAATTTAAATTTATAATATTAATTCAGTTTAAAAAACTATCAGAAGAGAAAAATCAAAACATAAAAAAAATAAATCATCTTAATTATTCATTAAGTAGAAATGAATGGAATAAAAAACAATTAGCAAAATAATAATTTAAATCTCAAATCAGCAACAAAATTCATAATATTAAATAAATGAATCACCATAATCACTAATAAAGTGAAAATAAATGAAATAAAGAGAAACAATTAAAAATAAAAATTAAAAGGAGGAACAAGATATCAAGTATCATTTGCATGATTTAATTAAAATTAAAATCAATTTGACATTTTCATTCTTTATAGTTATATTTGAATTTTAATATTAATATATAATTGAATAAATTTAAATTTTTAGTATAACTTTTCCACATATACATCAATAGTCTTTTCAACTAATGTAAAATATTATTGGGATTATACTTAAATCAATTAACAATTTCAATACAGTTCAATATATTTAAAAAATTATTTATGTTTTAAAAAATGTTTTAAAAGTTTAAACTAATGTTTTAAATTTAAAAATTAAAATTAAGCTAATATCTTACAATTTTGTTAATAGATTGTTTCTAATTTATCGCATCTATATGAATTTATTCTATGTTTCGAATTCAAATATTTGTTTAAATGTATTAAAAATTTCAATTCAATTTATATTAATAATTACTATTTTCCATGTTATAAACTTAATATTGATTTAAGATATTTTTACGCTATTTAATGTGATATTTATTTGGATATATATTAATCACATTATTAATCATCATACAATATTATATTATAAACTTAATGTAATATTGATTTTTTCTTCTATTTAAATCTCAAAACAATTTTACTAGTTATTTGTATTATTAATTGTTTATAAGTTCAGTTAACATTTCCTAATTACATTGATTATTTCTTCATACACACAATAAAATTATAGTATTATTGTATTTTATTTCAATATAATTTGTTAACTTTTTTTATTCATTCAATTTATATTCTTTATGTATAAATTTATAAAATAATATTTTGAAAAAAATAATTCTTAAAATAATTTAATTCCCTATTTTTAATGACAAACTAATTTTATTAATATATAACTAAGCCCAATTTCCATATATATATATATAAAATAACAAAGCCTAACTTCCTTTTATATTTATATAAAATATAAAATTTCAATTAATTTAAAATAACAAC
This sequence comes from Clitoria ternatea, assembly GCA_037962975.1. NCBI lineage: Eukaryota > Viridiplantae > Streptophyta > Magnoliopsida > Fabales > Fabaceae > Clitoria > Clitoria ternatea. The sequence continues at coordinate 27,156,792 of CM075671.1, read as the reverse complement.
TATAACATTATTTTATTTAATAAATTGTTTATCTACGTTGTAGACTCACGTATTATACAAATCTTTAGTTACAAATTAAATGGTGAACGAAATTCATCCCATTAATTAACTTATAGAATAAAAATTATGCTCTTTAGTCTTATCTGCTGTGAATGTGAGAGTTGGAATCGAAAAAGTTTGCAAGTTAAAAGTTATGTATTAGATTTGTGCAATTCAAAATTAAGAAATTAAAATTGCAAGAACCCTGGAAGCGTAGTAAAAGAATGATTAATCCATGAATTTATTGTTGTGGATGTGCAGGTAAAGAAGAAAAGGAGAAGGAGATGGATCCCAACAAGAGTTAACTTAGACGACCATGTAACAGTTCCTGAAATAGATTCCAACAACATAGAGTACCCAGATAGATTTGTTGAAGATTACATCTCCAATTTTACCAAAACTCCCTTGGACCTGTCAAAGCCACTATGGGAACTGCACATCCTTAACATCAAAACCTCTGATGCTGAAGCAGTTGGCGTTTTCAGGATCCATCATTCTTTAGGTGATGGTGCCTCTCTCATTTCACTCCTCCTTGCTGCTACTCGCAAAACCTCTGACCCTGATGCTTTACCAACTGTGCCTACCCATAAGAGACGCACCTCTTACCATTCTTCAACCTCATTCTTGTGGCCCTTCTTCGCCATTTGGTGGGGACTGATTCTTATTTGGCACACTGTGCTGGACATGGCACTATTTGTTTTGACCACTTTCTTCATCAAAGACACCCCAACTCCTCTAAAAGGTGCGCCAGGGGTTGAACTCAACACCAAGCGCTTCGTGCACCGTACTGTTAGCTTAGATGATATCAAGCTCATCAAGAATGAAATGAAAACGGTAATTTCTCCCCCGTGTTTATCTCCAATGATATACAGTATTTATTTATTTACACTGATATGACATAAATAAGTTGTTAAGTGATTGTTTTATCTTAACTGGTAATCTTAAATTCGTGTTCTGGGACTGCAACTGCATTCAAACTTGACAAGCAGAGTTTTTGTTTTTTTTTTGTTTTTTAGTTTGATATATCATATTTGGATTCAACTCTGACATGATTGCGGCAAAACATTCCATCTTAGAATCAAAATCAAATATTAGCTAAAATAGTCATTGAAAGTTAACCTATGTGCGCACCTGGTTTGAAGAGAATATAGCAAACAAAAACGTCATAAATATACAATAAATGGCTTTTCATAATTTTAATGACAATAATTGAAGAAATTTATTTTTGAATGGTATGCTCTTTTGCCTTTCCTCGTTGTTAGACTATATTTTCATTTCAATTCAAATGATCTCACTTGATTTCATTTAGTGGTTTAAGACTTTAATGATCTTAAGTCCTCTTATTATGTATATTTGACTCTAAGAACGAGTTCAGGATTACATTCATTATTTGTGGCTGTGAAAGTAATAGCAGCATTATGTATATGAAACCTTGGATACATAATATTAATAGCTTCTCTTCTAATAATGATCAATTGAAGATTTCGAATGAAAACATAAAATATGTTTGATCTTTATCTTGTAAAATGTTGGAAAACAGATCATAATATTCCAAATCTCCCCTTTTCTTCTTCCATTACCTTTACTGTATTTATATGTACAAATGCTATAATTATTAATTACTTCAATAAACTGCCTGAAAAACAAGGCAAGTAAGGAGTTGTTTTTAATTTTTTTTTGGTTAAATGTTGATCATTAGACCATCAATGATGTTTTGTTGGGGATAACACAAGCTGGTCTTGCTCGCTACTTGAATAAAGTATATGGTAAGATTCTATTTCAATTGCAATTCAGCTTTCTCCAACTTTTACACTATTATTTACTTTAGGTAGAATGATGATGCAGATTATTTGAAAATAAAGAATAAAAAAGGAGAGCAGAGAATATCAACCAGTTTGTTTTCAATAATTCTATGTTTCTCATGTTGTGCTTCAAGCAGGTTTGGATGCAAATAGTGATGGTGTGAAGCATAGATCAATTATCCTCAAGAAGATTCGCCTTAGGGCAGCAATTCTTGTTAATATTAGACCTGTGGCTGGAATCCAGGTGTGTCTGGTTCTCAAATAAGATTCTGCTGGAGACCCTTTTTTTATTCCATATATCCATGTCTATGATATAGGAAGTACATATATATCCGAAAGAAGTGAATTTTTCCATATAGCTAATAGTATATGTAATAAAATATATTTTAGATAAAGATAGTTTTAATATTGATATTATGGGGGTTAGGGAGTCTTTCATAACTCAATGTCAATCTGTTGTGAAGTATTTGTGAATATTATAAATTAAAGTATTTTCCTTGTAACAAATTTGGTGATTCCATTTCGATATACTGCTCTGTGCTTTCGTCAGATGATATTTTATATACATACATGAAAATATTTCATAAGTAGTTTACATTGTCCTCAGCTTTCTTTCTTTCCCATGGTTAATTTTTCTTTCCTCAGGAGAAGTAAGTTATAACTAATGAACCACACTGCTCGTGCCAATTAACTCAAACATTATGTTAATTAGGATCTGGCAGATATGATGGCTGAGAGTTCAAAAGCCAAATGGGGTAATTGGATGGGATACATCATCCTCCCTTTTTCTATTGCTTTACATGATGATCCATTGGAATATGTTCGTCAAGCCAAGGCCACAATTGACCGGAAGAAGCACTCATTGGAAGCTATTTGCTCCTACGTTTGTGCAAAGTTGATACTGAATTTATTTGGAGTTAAGGTACACATTGAGAGGACTTCTGCATAGCTTTGCATTAATCAGAATGAGTCACCTAAAACAAGTAAAACAGAGAAGTATCTGCATGTTATGCTACTTTAAAGAAAACTACATTGTTTAAAGTAATTAACTGGCATCAATTAGTTCCTGTACTTGTCATCTTGTGTAAAATATTGTTACAATTTTGTTCTTGTCTGCAGGTTGCTGCTGCCATAACTCGAAGAGTTCTCTTCAACACTACCATAGCCTTTTCTAACGTGCCTGGTCCCGTGGAAGAAATTAGCTTCTATGGTCATCCTGCAGCATACATTGCTCCTAGTGTATATGGACACCCACAAGTCAGTCTAGAATTACTCACAATTAGTTTCGTGTTGGATTCAATTAAAATCATGCTCATCATATTAGATTCACATCATACATTACAAATGCACAACCAAACATAGATGCACTATTACCATGCATGATCTGATTAACTTGCTGAGTAGCTCTAGATTTGATATGATCAAAGGTCCTTTAATTAACTGAGGCCATTAAATTAACGGACACCCTTTTGATTTATGTGCAGGCTCTGACCATACATTTCCAAAGTTATGCTGACAAAATGACCATTTGTCTAGCCTTGGACCCACTTGTCATTCCGGATCCTTACCTTCTTTGTGATGATTTAGAGCACTCATTCAAACTCATCCTTGATGCTGTTAAGAAACGAAACATTGAAAATGTAATCTAATAGCAAATGATGATCTAATTATGAGTGAAATATTGCAATTATTAGTTATTTTTTATTAAATTATTTTGAAATTGATTTAAGGGTAAGTATATATGTTGGTACCTTATCTTTTGGATTAATACGGTTAGCATGTGAAATCTAATTAATAAAAATACGAACAAGTTTTTTCTGATTTTTAGCAAATCAATCCGGTTGCGCGGAAACCCCAAACACATATAGGCAGAATATATAATTCCATAACGTAATATACCTTAAAGTTTACTAATTCTTTAACATAAGTCGTTCGAAATCAAAACAACTACTAAACATAAAAACTTTCTAAGACTTTATCATTTAAGTATTCATATAAAATTATCTAATGAACTTTACTTAATTTAATTAGTTCATAGTTAACTTATAAAAATTCAAAATTACTAAAATTTATTAGTCAAAATTTTAGCCTTGAAACACTTCTTAATTAATTTAAACTTTTATAAAATTTCTTTAAACCAAATTCCCACAAGAATTTATTTAGAAAATCCAACCTTATATCTTATACTTAAAAATTTCAGTTTTTAATATTTAAAATTCAGCCTTTAATTTTCTTAAAAAAATTGTGTCCTTAACACCTGTTCTTAGACTTATAGCATCTGAAATTAACAGCTTTTAACACCGATTTCTTCCTGCAAAAAATAATCATCACATGAAAAAGGATTTTACTATTTTATTTCTCAAAATTTCAGAATCAATTAACTATGATTTTAAATTCATATCTTTACCAAAGATTAAGATTTTAACATGCACTTCAAAGAGTTAAAAGCTAAGAATTAAAATCTTACTGTGATGCTTAAAAGATGACCACGTTTTTAAGAGGAAATCAGCATGATGGAGGGCAGCCGGAGGGGTGGCCTCTTGATGAATCTTAAGCTAATAGATGGCTGGAATGAAATGGGATGGTTGCTATTTTTAGGAGGAGACGTGGAAGAGAAGAGAATAAAATATAATTAATTTAATGAAGTATGGTGAGTTTGTTTTAGGGAGGGGAAATAGGAATTGATTCTCTGATTTTCTTTACAATGGTGAATGAGAAATGTGGGGATGAAGCGGAATAGAGTGGCGTGAATTGTTAATTTCAATCTGAGGAAAGCAAAGTGCAATTGGAATGTTGAAGTGAAATTGGCAGTGTGCAATACATATATTTATGGCATGGTATGTGAACTTATGATGGCATGGTGTAATAATATGTTACATAGCATGAGATGTGATATGGTAAATATCATGGCATATGTTATTTATATAATAGCATAGAGCAGCGTGCAGAGAGTGAGAAGGAATTTGGCACACACGATAATGATTTTTGCAATTGCTTATTCATATATGTATATAATAACTACTTGCTAAACAAGTAGCAAAAAGCTTGTAGAACAAGTTGTTCAGCTTGTTGAAGAAGTAGTGGGACATGGTCCAATCAAAGAGGAACATGTGGCGCCAAGTGTTAAAAGCCAATTGGTCCATGTATCAATGGTATGTTGATATGGTATTTCATATTGAGCAGTTTTTAATAAATCTACAATAAATCATAGGAAGAAATTTTGTAAAAACGTCCAACACAAAAGTTATAGATCTTCTTTCCCTTTAATTTGATAAATCATTTGCGACGATATAAGATTGGTAGCCCGAGATATACCCGATTTACGACAGAATGCTCCAAAAGCTCCCGGATCAGCAATGACTTTGGAAATAAATTAACCATTAATTCTCCTTTGTGAATTTGGTTTCTTTCCCTTCATGACAATTGTAGAGATCTTCGATATGGATCCATAGCAAAAAGAACGAAGCGATCCAAGCACCAGACGAGGGAGATATGCGACTTTTACTAAAGACTGCCAACATGGTGACAAAACAGCTAAGGGGTTGTAAAGATCTATTAAACTGTATTGATCTAGAGGGACTCTGTCTTCAATGTCTTCATGGAAAACGTAGAGAATTTTGTTACAGAGATTTTGACACCGAGATTGTGCGAATCGAAAGTCGTATGAGAGAGTTATGCTAAAATACAACGAAAGGGTCAAACTGAAATAGTACACTCGCAAATCAATGCATTATTTTAAAATCTGGGATTGATGGAGTGAGAACTGAGTTTTATGATCAACATAAGAATTGTAAATATTTTTGATACGGAAAGTTTGGGACAAGAACAACTCGATTCTGTTAACGTTTGAGGGAGATACGCTCAATATACTGAGAGGTGCGCAGGAGGGGAACAAGTTACCAAAGCTAATAAGTTATTTTCCAAAATTTTCAAACTTAGGATGTTACATAGTACATGATAGTTGATGCATGTGATGTGTCATAATTTGATTAGATGATATGTAAACTTAAAGATTAAAAATACACCCCACCCAAGATTTGAATCTATGCTTAAAAATAAAAGAAAGTATACTAGATCAAAACAACCTTCAATAAATATTTTTAAATATTAATTTATATAACATAATCTTAAATGTATTCATGATATAACTAAACATATTATTAAACATATTCTTAATAATATATAATAAAATTATATATAATATAGTTTATTTTAAATATATTATTAAACTTATTATTAAATATATTTTTATATGTATTGTTAAACATATTTATGAACATATGGTTAAATTAAGTATATTATTAAATTAAATATATTTAATAATATATTTGATAATAAATGATATTTATGATATTATTAATTATTATAATAAATATTTATTAAATATATTATCAAAAATATTATTTTGAAAAGAACATAATAATCCAAAAATATTATATTTATCAATAAATAATACTGTTAATGATATTTTTATTATTTTTTGGTAATTAATAATATTTATATTATTAAAATTATATTAATAATAATGTATAATAAAATTTCATAATATTATTATATTATGAAATATATTATTGAAACATAATGTCAAAAAATATAATTAAATATTATTAAATGTGTTGTAAATATATTAAACAATATATTTAATAATATGTTAAAAATATCTTCAATAATATTAAATAATTGTTAAATACATTTAGCAATATATTTAATCTAAAAATATTTTAAAAACATGTTTAACAATAATTTATAAAATATATTTAACAATAAGTTTAATAATAAATTATATTATATATAATTTTATTATATTTTAATGATATATTTTAAATTAAAAGTTTGTATTTTATTCACATTAAACTATTAACAGTTTGTTCGGTCTTGTGGTAAATGTAACATCCTGGTTTTGAATTAATTACCAATTAAGGTTAATTACATAATTAAGATTTATTGATTGGATAATAATAATAATAATATGTGGCCAGGAAATGACATTAGTGCCCTTGGTGGTGTGATGGAGAGCTTCGGTTCTCTCTCTCCCTCTCTCCCTCGTGATTCCCACGCTGATGGGATGGGAGTTAATGGTGATGGGATGGCTGACTGCTGATGGAGTGGAGCTGTTATGGGCTGTGTGAAGAGATAAGAGCTTGAGCTTCTTATTTCCCACCCACTCTCTGCCATTCTCATTTTGTTGGATGTTGGAAAACTCCTCCGTTCTCTCTTTGGACCCTGTGGCTTCTTCTTCTTGCTGTTCTTCGTCTCCTTCTTCTTCTTCTTCCATTCGAGGACTGTTGGGGGGGCCTCGCTTGGGAAGTTGCAGCGTGGGTATGCTTCGGTTTGTGGAAGTGATCCACTGTCGTTATGGCGGGGCTGCTCAAGGAGGAAGACAACATGGATGGGTGAGAGAATTGTGTGGTGCTGTGTGCCTTGGAGGCAGAGATCCTCCCTTGTTCTGCCTAACAGCGTTGGTGCCTGAAAACCTTGGGGTCCTCCATTGTTGGTGAGGACTGGGCTGTTGTGAGTGGGAACAGCCATGGATCCTCCACTGGACCGTGTGGGAGGATTGTGTTGTGCCTTGGAGGCTTGGAACTCTCCACTGTCTCGCATGGAGAGCATGGAGTATCTTGGAGGCAGAGCTGTTCGTGTGTCCGAGTGGCTCGGTGTTCCTCCAAAGCTGTGTAGAGTACAACAGCTGGATCGTTCTGTTGAGAACGGGTGACTGAAGAACGTTCAGTCAGTGCTGCAAGCTCATGGAGCTTCTGGGAACTTTATTCCAGGTAGGGGGGCTATTGCATCTCAAATGCATGGTTTATGGATGGGTTTCCTGGTGAAACTATCGTACTGTGATGTGTAGTACTTGTTATGTGTTGTTTGTTATTTTCCGAGTGAGTGGTAGCCCGGATGTGTGATGAATATGAGTTGTGTGTTTATGTTGATTTTCCGTCCATGAGATGTATGATGATAAATACGAAATGCTGAGTGTATGCATGGTAATGTTGGCTTTTAATGAGATGCCGAGTGAATGCATGTGCTGTGAACCAGTGTGAATATTAAATGCATGTGGTGTGTGAATGCTGTGCTGGTTTTGGTTATGATTCTATGTAAATGTATGATATGTCATGGCTGTTCATGCCGAGTGGGTTTTATATGAAAAGCATGTGTTGCTTGTTGCAAATGTCAATGCCGAGTGGATATAATATGAAATAGCATGTGATGCTTGTTGTAAATGATAATTCCGAGTGTATGGCATTGTGATTGCCGAGTGCATGAGATGTGGGTCGGTTATGTTAATTCCCATTTGGGATTTTATGTTGGAAAGCATATGTTTTGCCAAGTGCATTGGCGTTGGACGCCTGATGAAAGACCATATTCATCCGATTCGCCACTGAAATGCTTGGAGCATATAGCGTTGGACGCTTAATACCGATCGACAATCAGATGAATATGTGTTGATATATATAAAAGACCTCAGGTTGGACTCGGGTAGTGCCGAGTGCACTATAAAAAGACCCTGGGTTGGACTTGGGGCAGTGCCGAGTGCACTAAGCGTTGGACGCTTAAAGACCTTGGGTTGGACTCAAGGCAAGCCTACTGGGTTGGACTCGGGGCTGCCCGTAACACTTTTGTTGTCGCTTGGAGTGACTGTGTTACATGTGAGGGCAAACGGTTTGGTACCTGTAAAACGGCCGAATCAGCTTGGAGCTGAGAAAAGGCTTGGAGCCTATGTTGCAACAATAAAAATTGGTAAATAACCGGATTCGGGTGAAATGAATGTGTGCACACTTATGATTGTCATTGAGCTCAATGTGAATTGTTGAATATGTGAATATGAAATGATTGAGGTGAATCCGATTGGATTAATGCATGTATATGGATGTATTGCCGAGTGCAATTTGCTGATATGGTTGTGATACATGCTGTGATGAATATGAATTATGTGGCCACGAGTGAATTAAATATTACCGATCGGATGATTGTATATATGTGTAAATGCTGGGTGAATAGCATGATTAATATAGCCATGAATAATTGGCGTGAATTCCGACTGGGCTTGCCGAGTGCAAGGTGATTATGAATGATATGAATTACTCAGTCTTGATTGAATTGCATGAATTGTATGAATCCCGAGTGGATGATGTTGTAGGGTTCATATTGAATGGCAGAGTGCATTATTACTGATTGAGAAATGTTATTGTATGGTTATGGATTCTAAGATTAATCCGAGTTAATAACTGTCATTTAATATGTAAAAGCTCACCCCTACAATATTTTTCAGTGTATGCAGGTCGGACTGGTATTGAGGAGATGCCCTCTAGTCCGAGTGATGGGCACTTTGATTGTTGAAGTGCGCATATAGTATGTATATTGTAATAGATATGTAAAGCCTTGGCCGGCTCTCTTTTGTAATCCGAACAGATTTAATTATATGGGTAGACTATTGGGATTGTGAACAAATATACATTGTGTATATATATATATATATATATATATTTTACATTGTTATAGAGTTACCCGATTTGTTTATTATGTGGTGTTGTGAGAATAATGCTAAGTTAATAAATTCCGAGTGGAATATTGATGGGAGAGCCGTGTCCGAGTAAAGCTTTAATGTGTGTGTATGTGGCTACTTCCGAGGGAAGATTAGTCCATATGTTACCGAGTGAAAATATGTGTAAACCCCGAGTGGAAAAGGGTTTGAATATTCCCGAGTGGGAAATCCCGTGTGAACCTCTTCCGAGGGAAGAGTAATTGTGGTGGTTCTGATTGAGGTGTTCTAGGAGTCCTCTTCCGAGTGAACGAGGATATATATATATATTCCGAGTGGCTAAGTATTAAATAAGTCCGAGTGACTTAACTTGGTGAATTCCTCCTAGTGGGAATGGGTTAATGTATTACCCGAATGATGAATGGTCAAGAAGTGACCGAGTGATTTATAGCCGAGAGGTTATGTGATCTCCGAGTGTGAAAGATCAAATTATATCGAGTGCAGAATGGATAATGTAATCCGAGTGAATTGTGGTTGAAATATACCGAGTGGTATTGGACTGGGGAAATAATCCGTGTGAGGGGAAAAGCTTGTGGAATCCGAGTGGAGTATCCAAGGGAATCATTTACCGAGTGAAATACGCCCGTGTGTTTTATAATTGTAATTTGGCTAAGTATGAATTTACCGGGTGAATCATGTATGTGGGGACAGTTCCCGAGTGAACGTGGTCCCGAATCTGAGTGATGGAATGCCGAGTGGAGTTACTCGCCTCAGCGAATAAGGATCCGCTCCAGCGAGTGTGAATGCTAGGAAGGTTTCTGGTTAGTTTCGCTTAAGCGAATGGGTGCTTCGCCCAAGCGAGATGGGTTGTCTCGCTCAAGCGGATTTGGGTCTCGCTTGAGCGAGTGAACACTGTTGGGCTTGCTTAAGCTTTGTTCTTCCGCTGGGCTTTTAAGTGAATGGTTTTATTTTCTCTTCCCCTGGTCGGCTTTTGCCTTCCCTTGCCTTTGGTTTATTTATTTTAACCCGACACCTTTTCTGGGTGGCGTGTGAACGTTTGGTCGGTTTTTGCTTTCCTTGCCTACGTTGATTTATTTTACCCCGACTGCTTGGTTAATTTTGGAAAAAATTTCCCTGTTCTCGGTTTGGGTTTTAATTAGGTCGGGTTGTTTCATTTTGGTATCAAAGCATTCATAAAAGAATTAAGGATGTTTCAGTAAAGGGTGTTACTTCTTAAATTTTTAACATGAGTTTGAATCCTATCACACTGATATTACTAAATTGTGGCACCCAAACTCGAATAATAAACCCAAAAGGAACCCAGTAAATTTTTATAGTTCATTTTGTTCTTTATTTTTGTGTACAAGATTTGGTATTTTACGCATAACTTGAACTACAAAATTCCTATATATGTGAATCTAATGGGTACACCTCCGTAGCACAAATACCTACAACTTAGAAAGGAAAGACTAATTTGGCATAGAGCATACTTGACGTAGTAAAATATAGAACTTCCATACTAAAATTATTAGCAACAACAGAAAATGCATATTTTCTTTAAAAGGTCCAATTTACCCATTGCTTAAACTAACAAAAATTCATCCAAACGAGAACAAATTTTACCACAAGCTAGTATGTATCATTTCTAAACTAATGGTCCAAGTCTTGTACCCAAATTCTATTCCAATTGGATTTCATCTGTATCGGAAGCCTTTTACCAAAAACGGACATTTTATCCAATTAATATGTGAAATCACAGTTTGAAAGTGAACTGGTCTATACCAATATAGGAAATCTGGTATGGGAACCAACTCCTAGATTATGTTGAATATATTGTTTGTGCTACACTGGTCCAATGGAGATCCAATATTTTACCTTCTATTCCAGTAGGGAAATAGAAGTCTTGGAGTGTTTCCTAAGAAATCTCACCAGTCCTACGCGTTGTGGGGTGAAGGATCTAACATTTTGCCTTATTTTATTCTATTGTTCATTCAATGCACAAATTTACCAGATAAAGTTTTTGTAATTACCTAAGTTATTAAATAATTCACTAATTTTAGGTACAACCGTATCCAACCATTCATATTTTTAATATCACGATTTACTAGAATTTTACTAATCAACATTTAAGAGATCACCTATGCATAAATTTTGAACCATGGAACAAACTTACAGCGTGGGTATGCCCAAAATGGGCGTATGAATGCCAGGGAAAGCAGAGCACGGGCGTATTCACGCCCCTACCTAGCGTGTGGACGCTACAAGCATGCAGGTTAGGAAGGAGGCCAACGTAGACACGTTGGTGGTGGGCGAGCTGGGATAAGGGAACAATGGCACCATACACACCTCTAGCATGAGAACGCCAATGTTGGCGTGCTAATGCGCGAAGGGGAAACATGCAACAAATTAACAATGTAACATCCTAGATTTTATAAATTGAGATAAAAATTAAATCTTAATAATCAGACATAAGCTCAATTGGTACCCATCATTTTATTCCTGATTGGTCATTAAGACAAATCACTAATTGTTACAATTCAGCAATTAAATTAGTAATTCATAATAAGTTTATTATCATAAAACTAAGAATTCAACTCTCTTAACCCTCTATCTCTGTATACATGTGCTCTCCTTGCGAACATTGTAACATCCTGTTTTAATAATAGTCCCATTTTGTAAAATATGAGGTATAGAAGGTCTATAAGTGTTAATCAATGAATAAAAAACTCTATGGATGGTATATAATACTCCAAAAATTTTATTTTTGGGTATAATTATAGGATTTACATAGACCTTTAATGATAAGATTCATTTTTCGAGTGAACATGCCTTAGAAAGGACTGTCCGAGTGAAAAAGGCACCCTGTTCCGAGTGAAGAATGAAAATTCCGAGTGACAAAGAAGAATTCCGAGTGAAAAAGGAAAATTCCGAGTGACTAAGAGAAATTTCGAGTAAAGGTTGTGTTTTCCGAGTGGAACATGGCCGAGAGAGTTTATTCCGAGTGGAATTCTTGTCTGAGACACTTCTGAGTGAAGTGGGACTGATAGAACCACTTCTGGGTGAAAGAATCCGAGTAACTCACCTTAGAGTGACTCACTGCAGAGTCAAACATCTGAGAAAGACTCATTTCCGAGTCAAATACTCTCCAAAGACTCGTTTCCGAGTCAAGTGCTTCTGAATGACTTGTTTCCGAGTCAATCATAGTCAGATGTTGCAATTCTGACTGAAAGTTCACTGAGTACCTTCATTTCCGAGTGAAGTACAGAGGAAAATGTACTTCAAGTGGAAGGATTCCGACTGGGGACACACGGTATAGGATTGATGTACACTGGAATAACTTCCTGAGTGAAGAAGAAAAGAGGTCAACTTTGAGGGTGAAATGCCGAATGAAAGATATCCGAGTGCAATCCGAGTGAGTTTGTCCAAGTCAGGACCTCCCTAGTGAGGAAATGGATAGCATTCCTAGTAGAATATATATAAGTATAAGTGTTTTATATTGGTTTGATGCTTCTTACCGACTGGAATGTGTTGTTGAATTATGTGAGAAGTGTTGATGGATGAAATAGTGTTAAACTAATGATTCCGAGTGAGGTTATAGTGTTTGACTTTATTTTCCGAGTGAAGAACACTTAAATGGATTCTGAGAGGAATCCCTTTAGATGAATAAATACCGTGTAGGCTTTGATGGGAGAATTTCCCGAGTGATCATGGGCCTAAATATTACCGAGTGAGAATAGGCATGAATGCCCAATGTGAAACCGAATGAGTGTTGGTCAGTCTTGGTATTACTTACCGAGTGAGACGCTGCTCAAAAGATGAGTTGATTTATGAATGGTGTACCGAGTGATGAAGAATACTTCCGAGTGAAATAAGGTTGGGATATGCATTGGGAGATATTCCGAGTGAGGGTTTATGGATTCCGAGTAGAATAACCTCATTTGCCGAGTGAATTGTTTATGTGACCCTTGTGGATAGAAATAAATATCTAAGTATAATATGTTGGGTCAATCCCGAGTGAATGGAACCCCGTATTCCGAGAGAGTGTCCAATTAGATGGGAGTCGGTTCTAGAAGGTTTACCGAGTGGAACCGAGTGAAGGAAGACTCGATTACCGAGTGAAGGTCTGAGAGAGAGAACTCGGTCTGGACAGATTTTACCGAGTAAGAAACCGAGTACTTGAGTCGGTTCCAGAGGAATTGCGAGCGAGGACAGTATGACTCGCTCAAGCGAGTCGGTATTCGCTTGAGCGAAACTCACACTCGCTTAAGCGAGTCGGTTTGCGCTTGAGCGAAATCCCCTCTGTCAGTGCATTGTATGACACTCGCTCAAGCGAGTCGGTATTCGCTTGAGCGAGAGGGACTCGGATTCCCTTCTTCTTCACACGACTGGCAGTTTCCAGTCGGTTTAGAGGCTAACCGAGTGGATTCCAGTCGGTATTCGCTGACAGAATGACATTTGACTTCAATTTTGGCTTCTTATGCATTTTATAATACATTTTTCTTCAATTATTCACCCTAGTATGTAGGACGGCCAGAAGTGGACCATTATAAGCCTACTTTCTTATTTTAATCCCCATGATCAATGCACTAACAGCACTAAAATTCCACTCACAAGGATGATGTTCCCCACTTGTCTTGCATTATTAACTTTGTCCTTGCTAGACCAGAACGCATTAGAACAAAGCTAGTGAAATATCTTTCATTCAATTTCCTTCCTTCCTCAATACACCTTCGAACAGGAGCAAGGACAGCAAGGAGACCATTTCCAGTCGACAAACCAAGTAAGAGGGGACAGGGTTGTGAATAACTATGAAATGGGTAGAATTGTATGCTGTTCTAGGATTCTAGAATTAACTTCGTAAAGTGTTGCTCATTTTTGAAATTGAAAAAGTGTAAATTTGACTCTGACTTCTTCATGAAAGTTGTAGATCTTTTTGTTATCTGAATTTTGAGACCTGAATCAATTAATTTGAATATGTATAGCAAACGTTATAGCCAAAATACTATAGCATGTTCGTGTGGAAGATTTATCCTATGTTTTGTGTATATATTAATATGCTGGGACTTGTATGTGCATAATCAGCCTTTGAGGTCTTCATGCAAGTTGTAGATATTAATGTTATGGATCTGTATAAAGTGGTTTCAAGTCAAAATGATTTTTGTAGCTCGAGATATGCCTAAAATACTGAAGTATGTCCAAGCTGTAAATCTGTTAACTTGAGATACAAACTTTATTTTTAAAACTGGGAATTTTGTGGTGAGAATTAGTGATCAGTGTCTTCATGAAAGTTGTAAATATTTTTATTATGTGAATTTTGAGACCTAAACGGACTGATTTGAGTATGTTTAGCAAAAGTTATAGCCAAAATACTACAGCATGTCCGAGTGGAATATTTATCCCATGTTTTGTGTATATTTTAATATGCTGGGACTTGTACGTACATAATCATCCTTTGATGTCTTCATAAAAGTTGTAGGTATTTATGTTATGGATCTATAGAAAATGGTTTCAAGTCAAAATGAGTTTTGTAGCTTGAGTTATGCCTAAAATACTGAAGTATGTACAAGCTATAATTCTGTTAATTTGAAATCTGAATCTTATTTTTAAAACTGGGAATTGTGTAGTGAGAATTAGTGGTTGGTGCCTTCATGAAAGTTGTAGATATTTGTGTTAAGGATAATTTAGAACTAGTTTCATGCCAAAATCATTTTTGTAGCTCTAGAAACGTTCAAATTACTAATATATGTACGTTTTGGAAAACTCACCTTGAGGCAGTGTGGTATTTCGTGAATAAGTGGTAATTCTGTTTGGAATTTGAAATTGTGTTCTTCATGAAAGTTGTAGATAATTGTATTATTAAGCTATAGAAAGTGGAATCACATGAAAAGGTTATGATTTTCTCATGTTATGACTGTTTTACTAGAGTATGTTGCTGTTGGAAATGCTGAAAGTTAATTTTAATGGTTATTATGAATGAAAAAGATATTTTCTCTATGAGTTAAAGCCCTAATTTTGTTATGAGGGTCATGGGGGTGTAGGGATCCATGACTGTATTAATTCCTACCGATATGTTGGTCATGGGGGTGTAGGGATCCATGACTGTATTAATTCCTACGATGTGTTGGTCATGGGGCTGTAAGGATCCATGACTGTATTAATTCCTACCGATGTGTTGGTCATGGGGCTGTAGGGATCCATGACTGTATTAATTCCTATCGATGTGTGGGTCATGGGGCTGTAGGGATCCATGACTGTATTAATTCCTACCGGTGTCTCTATGAGACCTTTTAATGCAGTATTCCCACCAAACAAAATGGATCCAACATGATATCATCTGACTAATTAAAGACTTATTAAATGAACTTGTGTGGCATATTCATCATATCATTATGTATTATTGATTGTGTTTGTGTAATTTTATTTATTTTATATTTATTCTATATTCTGTCTCACTCTTACATTAATTTTTACAGTGAATGTCACCCAGAATGAAGAGTGATGCTATGGTTGATGCCTATGTGAATTATTGTTTGGATTTCGGAATTATTCTAATTTTATGATTTGTAATAAATACATGTTATGTACTGTTATTTTTAAAATCGTTTCCGCTACGTAATTATTT
Organism: Clitoria ternatea; assembly: GCA_037962975.1. Lineage (NCBI taxonomy): Eukaryota > Viridiplantae > Streptophyta > Magnoliopsida > Fabales > Fabaceae > Clitoria > Clitoria ternatea. The sequence continues at coordinate 27,140,849 of CM075671.1, read as the reverse complement.
CATGAATTTTATTATTCACGACTAGTATGCATGATAATATTCTGCTATTATTGACCTTTATGTGAACTCTGATTTTAATTTATGAATTTTAAAAAGATCTTTTAAAAACGCGAAAAATTTATTCGAAAAATTATACGGGGCGTTACAAACATAATACAAACCCTCCCTATTTCCTTGAATTTCCACTTCACCGGCATCGTGCATGCCTCACCATCGCTAACTCTCCTTCATCTTGTTCATCACTACCTTCACATTGTGCCATCTTCACCTTAGGTCTTCCATTTTAGAGTTTTCCCAAGGTAAAACTTAAACATAACCCATTCTTCTTCCTTACGGTCTCTTTATGCATGAGGTTAAAATTTATTTCCCTTTCCTTTTTGATTAGTATGGACCATGGCAGCCATTGGTAATTGCCCTAGGAGCTCAGATTTCTCATTTGAAGAGTTTGAAGATAGTGGTTCTACAAGCATTCTAGATTCTAGCTCCTTAGTGTACTTATCTTGTACAATTGGTAAATTTTTCATGGTTGTTGACGGACAGCCTTGCATAAGTTGTTTCGGAAGACACTGATTGACGTTTGAAGTGTCGGAAATTTACTAGGGGGATATCAGGAAGTGCAACCGCTTTCTAATAAGTCGACTCCTCCCGAAACTGAGTTAAAATCCTATGTTAACCCTTGAACTTAATATTTAACCCATGCGAGGTGCCTAAAATAATAAATTATAATTTTTGATAATTTTTAGGAGGTGCAAAAGCTAGTGTTTCAGTGCTGGAGTGTTAAATTAAACAACAGACTCGCCGTGAGGTACGTTCATCGTACATAGGGAGTATTAGTTGAATGATAACTAGGAATGTAATTCCAAGCATGTGAGTTTGTTCCATGAATAATTTGTTTATGAAGATTACTATGTATTGTTTGTAAAATTATGAAAATAATCTAAAATTTAATAAAATTAGGTTCTATATGCAAATGGATGACATTTAAATATTTCATGTGGAGAATGGTGTTATATTTATTTACGAGTAATGTGAAATTATATTTGATGGCGTGCTGATTTGTGAATTAAGTGGACCATTTAGTAATGACTGTTGCTGTATGATTAGATTATATTATGAATTGTGGATCGGTGATGTGCTATTTAGATCTCTGATGGAATTGAGATAAGTGGTACTGATTGAGTTAAGACTAGAATGTAAAATGGTTTAGAAGGGGTATGGACTATGTAGTCATTTTTCCCTCCGCGCTACGATTCGTATTCCTTGTATTGACTGTATTCCATGACATCATATGCATTTCCAGCACTATGATTTGCTGAAGGGACTGTCACATTACAGTGTTATGATTCACTGTATGGTGTATGGCTTGTTGCTACTGAGGCTACCACTCATGGTGCTACGATTCACTGGTAGTCCTTGGGTAACACGGTTGATAGTGTTACGATTCACTATATGGTTACCCAGATGCCCTTCGACTATAGTGCTCTGATTCACTGAGGGGGTGATCTTAGCACTTGCTTGGTATTATTGAGACGAATCCGCATGTTCATTAACTTTGTGCATAATAAAGAGAAAATATTTTAAAGACCATGACATGCATCATTGCATATGTTGAGTGCTAGCAATTATGCTTAGTGATGGATGTTTGAAGGATTTCAGGGATGTTGATGGAAAATTAGAAATAGTGAAGCTTGTACCTTCTCATAGATAGTGGGTTAATTCTGTGGTTATCATACTATTTGCGATTAATTAACTAAACACCTTGATATTACATTGTTAATTGTCATTGAATTAGTGCTCACCTTGTTATTTATGGATATTTTCAATAAATGCTCAGGGTGACGAGTTTGCCCAATGATCCGGGGCTGGATTTGCATTGCCTGGCCATAGTGGACTGAGTTTTGTTGCTATAAATGCCTGAATATATCATTTTAAATATGAACTAAACCTCTTATAGTGTTTTGGGTGGCCTTTTGGTATATATATATAATGCATATTTTTGTTATGGGTTGTAGTAATTGACATGTTGTGTTGTGAATAACATTAGAAGACTGCTGTAAATTAGGCGCTTTACGAGGAATTAGTTACATCTTGGATAGAATGTGTTGAGTTCCTTTGTTAAAAAGAAAAACTATATTATGGAATTAGAATATATTTTTAATGTGTAGTGATAGTGTGTTAATGTCAGGATGATTAACTAGATTCTGATACTATGCTTTATGCAGTTTCATTATGAGTATTCATATAATAGGCACATGTTTTCAATGAAATCTAGGATAGGGAAGAATTAAGAGATAGACTATCCCATGTGTGTGATCTGTAACTAGTGACTATAGGTGGAAGGAAAGTTGGAAAACGACTAGGACTTGGTTCCATATATATAAAAACTCCTTATAGAGTTTTATTTCAATACTTGAGAACATGCTGGTTTAATAATGATCATTGTACCATGTTACCTCTGTGTGTGGAGATGCTGCTGATAAGCATGATACTGAAAAAAAATCTATCCTGCAATTTATTCCTCATTCTGCATGATACTAAAAATTTGTCATGTAGTTTCTTTCTCATGGAACCTCAGTAAGAAGTGGCAATACTTATATGATTGTTTTTATTTATTTATTTATTTCCTTTCTGAATCACATCGATTAATATTAAGTTCTTCTGCTTATGATCTATGCATTCATAATTGTTATAGAGATACATTCATAGTGCAGTGTTGCAGCGTACAAGATCTTTTGTTATTGTTAATTTATCCCATAATTGTTCTGCTTTGGTAATTGTTGATATAAATATTGATGGTGATTTAGAGTTCCAAGTCTGTTTCTATCTACACCATTATAAAATTGGAATGGAATTGCATTGCTATTGGAGTGGATTGAAGAAAACAAAATTTTGGGAGCCTTGTTATCTCGACCCTGTTCCATGCCGCGGGTCAATACGCTGATTGAAGCGTAAACACGCTGGTCAATACCATTCCCCTTTCCCCTGCGTGCCGGTAGCAACTGATGCTCCAGCACCTTGTGTCATTCTATTCCACCTGTTCCTTTCCCTAATGTACTAGGCGTAAATCATTTGCTAGTTTACAAATGATATTCTATAATGATACTAATAATAAGACACCCCATAGCATTAGGCAATGTTGTTTGGTATAATTATATAACTTAATTTGCTGAGAGGAATATAATATGGTTACATATATGTACTCACGCCATGCATATCATATGCACACCTGGTCCAATCTTGTTTTTGTCCAATAACATGCCTGCACCTCCCCTTCTAATTCCGATTGTGTCAAAAATTTATAGGGGCCTACATGTTATATTGTTCAGCTGCTATTTTTTTAAAGCAATTGGGTCATGACTCTAATATAATGTTCAACTGCTATTAGAACTGGGAACATGAAAGGTGGGTCCAGTGGTAGGATAAATCTTTTTGTTGATTAGAAACATAAGAAGATTGTAGTCATGGTGGCCCATTTTACTAGTTGTATTTTATTTTTAATCTTAACCCCTCTAGATAGTTAAGTGAATTTTAATTAACATACATCAATCCTTAAATTTTTTGTTCACTCCCTATTAATTTTAAGGTAGAGAATTAATTGAGAAATAGATAAATTCTACCATGATACTATTGGAATGTTTAAGGCATTTGATATAATACTATAAGTTTCAGCATTGTTTCTTGAGAAAAAAAAGGGAACTCCCAAAATCAAGATTATAGTAAGCACTAATACACACATATATATATTTCCTAGGCATGGACGTTAGAAACCAATCTTAGGTGAACTCTAGTAATGTTTTTGGGCCAAATTGTATATTAATTGGTTTGCTGTTTTGTATAGTATAGTATATATATATATATTAATTAAATCTAAAATTATATATACATATATATATATATATATTGTTTGCCTATTTTAATTCAATCTCCAATTATTCTACTATATCCTCTTAGTGAATTTAATTAATTATTTAGTCTATTAATAGGGTATTAAATGGTGTTATAGTATTATTATTTATATATATTTATATTTTATCTTATCATTCTATTATTATTTCCATTGCAAGGTCACAAATTGTCTCTCTGAAAAAAGAAAATAATAATAATAATAATAAAATAATGTACACCTTTGTAGTTTAATCAGATTAGTGAAAAAAAACTATTCTAAAAATTTGTATATCAAGTACTCAAAATTTAAGATACTATTCGAATGACATAATTAATTTTGAAATTGGCTTAGAATCTCACAAACAACGTGCACACGCCAAGGCCAGGGCACACTCACGCTAGGAAGAGCAAGGTATAAGGGACCAAGGGAAACCAGCACCGCGCACTAGCGTATGGACGCCAGACCGGCGTCCCAACGCGTGGGAGAGGGGCCAACCACAGGACCTGGGTGTATAAACGCCCAGGCTTAGCTTTTGTATGCTCATGACAGCAAACCACATTAGATTTTACAGATTAAATCGTATGCCTAATTCTTCTCACTTTGCGAATTACAAGGACCCCTAAATTACCTATTTTAACACTAAATAACATAAAATTTCATGGGTACTATGTTTTCCTCATTCCGGACCTGCTGGCGTAGTCTGTTTGTCAAAATTCCCCCTATGAAGAAGTTATGCAAAAAAATGCAATTCAGCCACTTTATGCTTAACTCAAGGCATCAAAATAATGAAATGCAATTTCAACCTTAATTCAAGCATGCACATAAACTTAACATGTGATTATAGACCTATAGAGACTATTCCGGGAGCCTAATTCCCACACACACACAAAATGACTCTTTCAATTCCACTAATGCACTATATCCCTTTGTAAATCCCCTTCCAACTTACACTAACACATATTGACTTAATCACAAGAATGCAATTATAAACATTTCTACCTACCTGTTACATTCATAAATTTATTTCAACCATGACGCAATACTCATAAATATCATATCATAATTTCAGGGCAAAAATTCATATATCATCATCAACAACTTCTTTATTTATACCACTATACACATCACCACATGTTCAACATCATCTAATGTCATCTCATTTAATCAAATTTAGCATTATATAGCCATCGTTGTATATATATATATATATATATATATATAGCCATCTAAAATGCAAAGGTTTATCACTTCATCATCATACTCATAAGTAAACATCCAAATCCATGACCATCACTAAAATAATTAAAGTAACCATCATTAGCCATCACATGTATATATTTGTACTACATATCTACAACATCAACATGTCAAAATACACATCAAAATATCATCTTGGCATCGCCTCCAAATCACTTCACATTAGTATTTGAGGCATCCGCAATATGCTTGTTCTCAGTTACTGAAACAACTATAAGGGTGAGTGATTGGCCATATAATTCAATGCAAATAAAATTTCAATGAGAAATATACCACAAGGTAAATCAGCCATAAACTCATAATCAATAACGTCAACATCATTTATCATTAGTTGTCATAATCATCATCAATATGTTCATTATAAATAATAAGAATCATCATCAATATATTTCATAACTGACTCTTAATCAAGCATAACATAAGACGATGTAGTATCTAAATATTAAAAGGAGCAGTCATTAGCTAAAAGTCCACCTGACATCCCGTGAACCCACCTGGTCTATCGAGCCCACCTGGATCCCTACCTTAACCACTGGGTCCTACTTGACCATTAAGTAGCTCAACTGGGCCACTAATGACCATAGGAGGTAAAAACGAGGGTAAATCATACCGAATGATTGTCTTCACCACACAACAACATATATTTATGGCACATAATCATCCAAACATCATCATCAACCATCCATGGCATAAATGTTATGTCCTTGGGATATAAAAGGTACTTAACATAATACTTCACATTTCATTTCATTTCATCGATTAGCCACATCGACGTTACTTAATCACATTTATATTTCATAATTCCATAATTCCATATTCACACATCATAATCATAATTTATAGCAATAATAGTCATCACACCATTTTAATGATCAAATGCAAACAAAATCATATTCCATCTACTATGTCATTTTATAAAATACTCACCTATTAATTACTCTCCTATGCTATACATATGTAAGTCATACATTTTCATTTATACGCCTCAAAGAATGACAAAGAAATTTATTTACATGAAATTATACATCACGAGTACTCCCCTTACCTCAACACCGAGCTTTCACAACTTTGATTCTTCTGTTGATTTACCAAATGCATTATTACTCTAAAATTTAGAAATTCAAGAATCAAAATAAACAACGTAACCTTAGAGTCCCTAAATTAATTTATCAAAACAGCTTCGAAGCAACTCCGCATGTCGCAAGAACTTACCTCGACGTGATCCGGCGTCAAAATCAAAGACTTCTTCAACCTAATGGCATTCTGATGCTTGCCCTGAATCCTACAACACCAAAACCACCAAATATCAATCATTCCCTAACACCCATCACATTGAGGCGCATAATTAAACCCAAAAATGTCATAAAATCACAGAATTATGAATCCCCACACAAACCCATATTTGGTCAAGAATTAGAGGAGGAGAAGTTTAATATCGAAATGCAAAATTAATGGTACCTACTTGTTACCTTTGCTCCTAGGGGTCCAAAAATGCAATCAATTTTAAATTTTGACGTCAATTCAGGCCTTAATCAAAGTTCCAAAGGTCATGACAATGGCTTCATGAAATGCTCCCAGTTTCTTTCTTTTTGCTCGTGTGAAGGAGACAATGGCTTGGTAAAGCATTAAGTTTTTTAATGGCAAAGGCAAAAGGGTCATTTCATATTTTCTTTTGTTTTTTATTTAATTGTAGAATTCATTTCTATTTCTCTTAAATTCTTATTCTCTTTTATTTAATTCATTAGATTATATTTTTACCCTCCGGTAACTTATTAATTCATCATTGTAATTTAATTAAATTTCCATTTTAACTATGCTCCTTTAACTAATTAATTTAATTCAAGATTTATTTAATTAATTTTTGTTAAATTCACCACTAATTATCAATTTAATATCCAAGATGTTACAAAGGAGGGTGTCACTTACAAAGACACTCTGATGCTCAAGTCAGTAAAAAATTCAGAGGATGAATACCACTGCTTAAGTGTAAGTTAGGATCAAGAACTTCTACCTTTTCCCTATCGATTCATGGGTATTTATACCAAATAGTAGCGGTAGGGTCGATTCAGCCTGAGGGACACTTCATACGATGTGTCAGTATGACTCTGATCATTACAAAAAAGCTAACACACGACGTGGATTCCCCCTAATAGTTGTACCTTCCTCTCTGTTGTTTTGTAGTTACTTTTCGTCCTACGGTTATATAAGTTAACCTTGATCCAATGGTATAGAAAGAGTGGCTCATACCGGTATTAGATCACGTATTTCACACACGATGCCGGTAGCCGATGTCAAATCACAGTTTCATGCGAGATGCCGGTCACCCTGGTAGCTCTGGGTGTAAATTACCAGCTTGCCCATAGGTCGACATGGAGACCAGATCACTTGCCCCTAGCTTGTTTAAGGGACCATATCAGTTTCTCAAATGAGCAATATCGTTTACTCTAGTCACCTATTATAGGCATAGGTAGGAAAAAATCTTTAAACTTAGAAAAATTTCTAGTTGCACTGTTCTGCTATTATGGGTTCCCTTCATAACTTATGTTCATTTATTCCTAACTAAAACATATCGTTTCTTGCAATGGAAACCATTCCAAGCATTACGTAATGATTATTCTTAAAAATAGGTCTGTCAGACTGCCAGTGAACTGTCATTAGCAGTGAAATTTTAACAACGCGCCCCATTAATCTTAAAATGTTGCGTCATTATACTTGCCCCAACCACTTCTATAAGAGGTTATCCTGGAAGATTCTATAGAGTTACCTGTGTTTTCTATACTAAAACTTTGTCCAACCTATAAAAGAACTTTCATTGCCACTAAAGATCCCATCGTTCGTGACTAGGGTACTCCCAACTTTTTCCATCTAACTCAGGTAGCCACCCTCATGCCTTCTTTTAATGTTTTCTCTCTTTTCATTCCTTTCATCTATTTTGAGAAAAGAATAAAGGCCCAGGGAGAACAAAGAGAGGGTCATAATGGTCGCATCATCATTGGCCCTCGTAGGGTCAGGTCATATCGTCCAATAAGGACAATGCCCCATGAAATGAGGCGATGGAGATTTGAAGTCTCTTTAGAGTCCTAAACAAATTCTAGAGTCGTTGGGGGTTCAGAGAGTGAAGTTAGCTCTGAGTTGTACCTTTTTGATGATGTGACCTTTTATAATGGTATGTGCCTCTTTAGGAACATAATCGCCACCATGAAAACTGAAGAGGGCACTACAACTGAACAAGTGAAAGTGGTGAAGACTATCCCTGGATGCGCGAACATCATTGCCCACCAGATTAACTAGGTGAAGTTAAAAGCCTAGAAGCCATATGTTTGGGTACAAAGGAAAATGTTGAATACTGCCTCCTATCATGCACGTAAAAGAGGGGTATAATAGACCCCAAATTTATAGTGCTTTCTGAAGAGAGATACTAGAAATACTTCACCGTGCTTGCTCCTCGTCTCGGTGTCCACGTCTGCCATACCCCAAAAGATGACCAGACCATATTCATGTATAAGATACTGTTTTCTAGCCTTGGTATTCGGTTCCCTTTAAAGAAGTTTGAAATGGGTGTCTTGAGGTTTCTAGACTGTGTCCCCACTCAATTCCACCCCAAATAGATAGGGTTTGGTAAGAAGCTAGAGGTGCTAGGCGAACATTTCAACTTTACACCCATAGTGGCAATGTTCTTCTTCTACTGTTGAGTTATACACCAGAATAACAAGGATGGAGGTCTCAACTTTGTTAGAAGCCTAGAGGTGCTAGGCGAACATTTCAACTTTACACCCATAGTGGCAATGTTCTTCTTCTACTGTCGAGTTATACGCCAGAATAACAAGGATGGAGGTCTCAGCTTTGTTACTTTACAGATAGACTCGAAGATTATAAATTTTGAAGATTTTATAGAATATACCAAGACAGATGGCGTCTGTTTTAAAAAATCCTTCATAAAAATTCATGTGAATCCCAACAAGTTAATGTTATGGGACAGTAAGTGTAACATCCTAGATAATTTAGTTAAAATTTTGATTGGCGAAAAATATTAATAATTGTCTTAGCGATTTATTTGAGATCTTAGAATTATTATTATTATTATCAATTCAATTATAAATAATTAAATATCGTGGAATTAAATAAATTCACTTGATTAATTAAGTATGAAGTTAAAATGAGGAGTAATTGGATGAAAGTGAATTTAGAACTACCAACAAGGGTTAAAAGTAAAAGTTTTAATTAAAACTTTCAAGGAAAAATATAAAAAGAAAGAGGAAATAACCATTTTGCCCCTGAGTCTTAAATGATCAAAATTCACCTTCTTCTCCTTAATTCACACACGAGTTTCTCCTTCTTCTTCTTCCTCTCCATGGCCGTGAGTTGCATGCTTCCAAGGGGAGGTCCGTTTCGCGTCAAAACTTCGAAGTAACTATGTTTCTGGGATCGTGACTTTGAGGTGAGCATTACGAACTCATCAAATTGAGTTATCTCTCTCTCTCTCTCTCTCTCTCTCTCTCTTTTCACTTTCTCTTTCTAGCCGATGGCCATGCATGGTGGGAGAAGCTTCTGTTTTCCACTCCTCCAATGCATGTGAGCTTGAAAATGGTATTTAGAACAAGGAGAGTGGTATAACGTTAATGGGTTTTATGTTCCGATCTTCGTACAAAGCGAAACGAACGCAGAAGGAGCAAGTGGTGAAGCGGGTGTTAGATTCGGAAGTAGGACCTTGAACCAAGCACCTAGAGGACGCAACCGACATCAAGAACAAATTGTCGAAGCTTGGAATCGAGGTAAGGGGGTGTTCAAGTCGTACTTAATTAGAATAGGGGTGTACGTTGGATTCGGATCGTCTAACTAAACATTGAAATGGTGAGAAAAATTGCTAAATGATAATTGTATGTGTGTGCATGTATGAATGTGAATTGTAGTTAGTTTATAGTGATTATTAAATTAAAGTGTTCTAAATTATGATAAATTGATGTGTATAGTGGCATTATGATGGTGGGCTTGACAAGTTGGTCGCCCATTTGATGAGTATGATATGTTATTGATGATCACATGATATATATTATGGGTAATGCGATGTATATGTATGATTATGTAATGTGGTGTGGGACGGCCGACGGTATGTATAGCCCCTCGTTTTTCTGGCTCCTGTGGTTTTTGTGCCCAGTTGAGCTACCCAGTGGTCAAGCAGGACCCAGTGGTTGAGGTGGAGAGTCAAGCAGGACTCGGTGGACCAAGCAGGGTTCACGGGGTGTCAAGTAGGACCCCCAGCTGAAGGCCGATCCTTTAGTTTCCGGATACTAGGCGTCAAATTAGGTGAGAGTCAGTTGTGGTACTCAATGAAATTATTGATATTTTGTGATGATGTGAATGTATTCTATCATTCTAGTTGTTTGTGGATTGTACCTTGAGGATACTGAAATTTGAATGAAACTAAGAACCTGTAAGTATGAATTGGTGGATAAGAAAAGTGAAATTAACTGGGTAAGGAAGAGTTAGTGAATTAGTACTAGCAATAATCCTTTAGTAATTATACACTCCTCTATTTAATTACCGTTCTAGATTAATTATAATACCAAACACTCACCCTTGCTGTGGTTTTCTTTTAATTTAGTAACCAATGACAGGGAAGAGGTGGAAGCCCCGGAGGTACGCCAAGCGGAGGACTGATGCCAAGGACAGAAGGAAATTATGAATATAATGATGTGTGTAATGTGTAATGTGTTTTATGTATGCAATGTTATAACATGTTCCTTATGTGTGTCGGATTGATCTAGGAGATAGTCAATGTAGTTATGATATGGTAGGAATAATGACAACTTGAATTATGAATAACTGTGGTAAATGATAGATCTAAATTGGTATGTTGGTGTTCAACTTCTTGTGGCTTTTATGCATATTGGCATGGAGCCAATATTAGGTGTCAATGATGAAGTATTATGGATAGGCCTTGTTCGCATTTGGGAATCCCGAATAATGTGATTGGTATGTGAATTGTCTAGTGTTTAAGGATGGAAAAAGAGAAGAATGGATTCCATAAATTTTGGGCTTATGTAGGTAGTATATGAATGGTGGACTTGATTGTGATGTATTGTATGAATTAAATTAAGATGGATGTGTATATCTAGTTGAAATCAACCTCATATGCATGCTTGAATATATGTAAATGGATGAATTAGATCAAATAATGCGTATGGTGATGCAAATATATCAGGTTATGTGAAAATTTCTTGTTCTTATGCATGTATTGCATAACGCGCTCAAGCGAGGTGAATTCTCGCTCAAGCGAGAGTGCTCTGTACCTGTAGTGTGGCCTCTGGCTAAATCTCGCTCAAGCGGATCTAGTCTCGCTCGAGCGAGGGCCAAAGGAATTGATTCTGTGTCTATTTCGCTCAAGCGAATGTGACTCGCCCAAGCGAGTGAGGGGCGTTTAGGTACTGGAGTGATTTCGCCTTAGCGGGAATGATTCCGCTTAAGCAAGTGGCGATGGTGGTGTTACTTGACCAATTTAGCTTAAGCTAGAAAATCTCACTCAAGCGAAATAAGGACCTTATGCGCATGGACTCTTTCTCGCTCAAGCGCATTCGTGGCTCGCCCGGGGATGAAATGTGAAACTCGCCCAAGCGAGTAGGGACTCGCTCAAGCGACCATTTCTGGTCTCGCTTAAGCGAGTCAGGGCTTCGCTCAAGCGAATGACCCTGATTCCATTTTTCTTCTTTTACTTTATTAATTATTTTATTGGATTGTTTTAAGCTTTATGAAATGCAAATATATAGTTACCTCTATCTAATGGTATTATTAGAAGTCAACAAAATGAAAGTGCATTTCTCAACTTCTTTTTATAAATATTTTTCCTTCATCCCCAGTATTTATTTTAATTACGAAAATTCTTCACTGTATTTTGTTAATTGGTCACTAATTACATACTTAATTAAGTTCAATCACATAATTAGTGTCTAATAATTAGGCGAGACGTTATAGGTGGTATCAGAGCAGTTCTTTCCAGGATTGCAATAGGTAGGAATATGTAATAAATTATGTGAGTCCTGTATAGGGTTATTATGTTATTTTATTGTATTTGTTATGGTCATTTGTGATTATTGACAGGATAGCTTGGCATCATTCCCTTGGCACTCCGGCGGCATTGTGTTTTATATGTGTGTGAGGTAAATATTCTACTCCCTAGTAGATCATTGGTTATTAATGGTAATGTGTTTGATTGTTGTAGAATTGCTTTATGGCTGAGGGAACTAGTTCTGGTGGAGGAGATGACTTCTTCTCAAAATTTTCCCAAATGATGAGTAGGACTGAATCCGGCCCAACTCTTGACAAATTCCTGAAAAAGGAATCCACCTGCCTATAAAGGAGGACATGATTATGATAGTGCACATATCTGGATACGAGAAGTTGAACAAGCTTTCGAATATTTTGAGTGCTCAGAGGAATAAAAAGTACAATTTGCTACGTACCAGCTGAAAGACGAGGCTAGGGTGTGGTGGTCTAGGACCAGGGTGCAAATGAATGTAGCAAGTGAACCGTTGGTGTGGGTAAATTTTCAAAAAAGGTTCCTTGCCAAATATTTCCCTGACAATTACAAGATCTGTAAGGAGATGGAATTTCTGAGGTTGGAACAAGGCAGGATGTCAGTGGCTGAATACACTACCAAGTTTGATGAATTGTGTGACTTCTACTACCCTTTCTCCTTAGAAGGGACTGAAGGTAGTAAATGTGCTAAGTATGAAGCTGGACTGCGAATTGAACTTTGCAGTGTAATTGTGCCTATGGAAATTCAAGATTATCCTACCTTGGTGAATAAAACCAGATTGACTGAAGAAGTACAATTGCAAAGGACATTTCAACCAAAGGACAAGAAACCGTTAAAGGAAAAAGGGTTCAGCTTTAAGAAGATGGGTCAGTTTTTTCGTGGTGGCAAGTCTTCTGCTACATCGTTTTCCTCTTCCAGTCGTGGTTCTACCGGCCGTTCTAGTAGCCATTCAGGTGGTCGTGCATGCTATAATTATGGCCAGGAGGGTCATATTGCGAAACATTATCTGGCTAGTCAAATTGTTTGCTTCCAATGTGGGCAGCCGGGGCACCTTAGGCCTGATTGTCCACAGAGGCAACAACAGAATGAACAGGGTAATCGGGCTAATACTTCTATGGCTCACGGTGTTAATTTTCAGCGGGGAGGTAGAAACAAAAGGGGTCGTAGAGGCCAACACTTGAGGAGGATCAATGCTCAATCCAGTGGTGCTCAAAATGTTATGACTGGACGAGTATTTGCTTTTGATGCTTCTGAAGTTGCAAGGACTGACAACTTAGTGCAGGGTAAGTGCATTATTCATGGTTATTTGGTAAATGTAATTTATGATTCTGGTGCTACGCATTCTTTTAACTCTGAAAGTTGTGTACGATGGTTTGGTCTACCGATGGTATTAATGGAGAATGCACTCAGTGTCTCCACTCCTACTGGCTCCACCTTCTGGGTAACCACTATGTGTAAGGAATTACCGATACGGGTTGAAGATCGTTCCTTTCTGGTAAATTTGATCTGTATGCCATTGAAGAACTTAGATATTATTCTAGGTCTCGATTGGTTGGCTGCTAACCATGTTATGGTGGACTGCTACCGAAGGACTATAATTTTCTCCCAAGAATTTGACACCAAGAACGTGGTGAGTGATGTTTCAGCAACTTATGTTATTCTATTTGCTTCGGAAGGGCGGTATAATCTTATGCATAGTGATATTCCGGTGGTATGTGACTTTCCTGATGTGTTTCAGGAAGACATTCCGGAATTGCCTCCCAATCAAGAGATTGATTTTGTCATTGATTTAATTCCCGGGGCTGAACCGGTGTCTCGTGCACCGTACAGGATGTCTTCAGTGGAGTTGGCAGAGATTAAGAAACAAGTCAATAAGTTACTAGACAAGGGATTCATTCGGCCAAGTGCATCACCGTGGGGCGCTCCGGTGTTGCTTGTGAAGAAAAAAGACGGTAGTATGCGAATGTGCATCGATTACAGGCAGCTAAATAAATTGAAAATCAAAAACAAATACCCTCTACCACGAATCGATGATTTATTGGATCAATTATGAGGCGCAGTATTATTTTCCAAGATTGATCTAAGGTCGGGATATCATCAGATTAGGGTAAAATCTGAGGATGTTCTAAAAATAGCGTTTCGGACTCGTTATGGCCACTTCGAATATGTTGTGATGCCATTTGGAGTGACCAATGCTCCAGCTATTTTTATGGACTATATGAACCGGATCTTCCAACCATATTTAGATCAATTTGTGGTGGTATTCATTGATGATATTTTGGTGTATTCAAAGTCTCTGTAGTAGCATGCACAACATCTCCAAATTGTTTTACAGGTGTTGCGGGAGAAGCGGCTATATGCTAAATTGTCAAAGTGTGATTTCTGGGAAGAAAGTGTACAATTCTTGGGACATGTGATTTCTCGTGATGGTGTATCTATTGATCCATCCAAAATTGGGGCGGTTATGGCATGGGAGAGGCCTAAATCAGTGACTGAGATCAGAAGCTTCTTGGGGTTAGCTGGGTATTACCATCGCTTTATCGAAGGATTCTTACGCATTGCACTTCCCTTGACTTGATTGATAAGAAATGAGACTCCATTTGTATGGACAGAAAAGTGTGAATTGAGTTTTCAAACTCTGAAATGGTGCTTGACTACTGCACCTATGCTCGCACTACCAGATGTGGCGAAAGAATTTGTGGTATATTGTGATGCATCCAAGTTTGGCTTAGGATGTGTACTGATGCAGGATGACAGGGTAATTGCCTATGCTTCAAGGCAATTGAGGCTGCATGAGTAGAATTACCCTATTCATGATCTTGAGCTTACGGTGGTGGTGTTTGCATTAAAGATCTGGCGTCATTTTTTGTATGGTTCTTGCGTTGTGGTATTTAGTGACCATAAGAGCTTGAAATACTTATTTGATCAGAAGGAGTTAAACATGAGACAAAGGAGATGGGTGGAATACCTGAAGGATTATGATTTTGATCTGAGATATCATCCTGGTAAAGCAAATGTTGTTGCCGATGTTTTGATCAGGAAAGTCTTGCATGCAGCCTTCTTGATGGGAAAGGAACAGGAACTATTGGAGGATTTTCGTGACTTGAATGTTGGGGTTGTCACACAAGCTCCAAATCAAATGGTTGTTGGAATGCTGAAAATCTCAAATGAATTTCTAGAATCCTTGGCGGTGGCCCAGGAATCTGATGAAGAGTTGTTGAACCTCCTTGATGTCCAAGCTAGGGGCAAGGAGATGAATCTGACTAGAGGATGTGATGGTATTTGGCAGTTTAGAAACCGTGTTGTTGTGCCTGCTATGGGCAATTTCAGGCAGTTGGTGTTATTTGAAGCACATAAAAGCTCTTTAAGCATTCATCCCGGTGTTACGAAAATGTACCATGATTTGAAGAAAGAATTCTGGTGGCCGAGAATGAAGAAAGCAATAATTGAATATGTGAGATCTTGTGTGGTATGTCAAAAATGTAAGGTCAAGCACCAGAGGCCTCCTGGATTGCTCCAACCACCCGAGATTTCGATTTGGAAGTGGGAGAGTATCACGATGGATTTTGTATCCGGGTTACCTTGAACCCATTCTGGGTGTAATGCAATCTGGATGATTGTGGATAGATTGACCAAGAGTGCTCACTTTCTGGCTATGAACATGAAATGGTCATTGGACCGGTTGGCTAGATTGTACATTACTAAAATTTTACGATTGCATGGCGTGTCTTCAAGTATTATTTCAGACTGTGATCCCTGATTTACTTTCAGATTCTGGGGAAGTTTACAGCAGGAATTGGGTACTGAGCTGAGATTGAGTTTGGCTTATCATCCTCAAACCGATGGCTAATTTGAGCGTACAATCCAGACTTTAGAGGATATACTTCGTGCTTGTGTATTGGAGCAAGGTGGCTCATGGGAGAGGTATTTGCCATTGGTGGAGTTTGCGTATAATAACAGTTACCATAGTAGCATCTGTATGGCTCCATATGAAGCTTTATATGGTAGAAGGTGTCGTACACCTCTATGTTGGAATGAGAATGGTGATGCTATCCATTTGGGACCCAAATTAATCCAAGAAATGAATGAACCGGTTGCCTTGATTTGAGAGAAAATGAAGATTGCTCAGGACCGACAGAAAAGTTACAACGACAATCATCATAGGCCATTTGAGTTTCAAGTAGGAGATTGGGTATTTCTGAAGGTGACACCTATGAAGGGTGTAGGTCGTGTATTGAAAAGCCAGAAACTTAACCCGAGGTATATCAGGCCATATCAGATCTCGAAACGGATTGGTGAGGTAGCTTATAGACTAAACCTTCCTCGATCTTTAACTAACATCCACGATGCATTTCACGTGTCGCAATTGAGGGCATATATTCCTTGTGATTCGATGATTGTACCGAAAGATTCCATTGAGCTAAAAGAGGACTTGACAGTGGAAGTAGCACCTATCTGCATTGAAGAGTACCAGACTAAACGGTTAAGAAACAAGGAAGTACCATTGGTAAAAGTGAAGTGGCAAAATTTAAATGGAATAACCTATACATGGGAGTTGGAATCAGACATGAGGCGGTGGTACCCCGATCTTTTCCAATAGGATACATTGATTTCGGGGACGAAATCTCTTTTTAGAGGAGGTGGATGTAACATCCCGGTTAATTTAGTTAAAATTTTGATTGGCAAAAAATATTAATAATTATGTTAGAGATTTATTTGAGATCTTCGAATTATTATTATTATTATCAATTCAATTATAAATAATTAAATATCGTAGAATTAAATAAATTCACTTGATTAATTAAGTATGAAGTTAAAATGAGGAGTAATTGGATGAAAGTGAATTTAGAATTACCAACAAAGGTTAAAAGTAAAAGTTTAAATTAAAACTTTAAAGGAAAAATATAAAAGAAATAGGAAATGACCATTTTGCCCCTAAGTCTTAAATAATCAAAATTCACCTTCTTCTCCTTCATTCACACATAAGTTTCTCCTTCTTCTTCTTCCTCTCCATGGCCGTGAGTTGCATGCTTCCAAAGGGAGGTCTGTTTCGCATTGAAACTTCGAAGTAACTACATTTCTGGGATCGTGACTTCGAGGTGAGCGTTACAGACCCATCAAATTGAGTTGTCTCTCTCTCTCTCTCTCTCTCCCTCTCTCTCTTTTCATATTCTCTTTCTAGCCGATGGCCATGCATGGTGGGAGAAGCTTCTATTTTCCACTCCTCCAGTGCATGTGAGCTTGAAAACGGTATTTAGAACAAGGAGAGTGGTATAACGTTAATGGGTTTTGTGTTCTGATCTTTGTAGGAAGCGAAACGAATGTCGAAGGAGCGAGTGGTGAAGTGGGTGTTAGATTCGGAATTAGGACCTTAAACCAAGCACCTAGAGGACGCAACCGACATCAAGAACAAATCGTCGAAGCTTGGAATCGAGGTAAGGGGGTGTTCGGGTCGTAATTAATTAGAATAAGGGTGTACGTTGGATTCGGATCGTCTAACTAAACATTGAAATGGTGAGAAAAGTTGCTAAATGATAATTGTATGTGTGTGCATGTATGAATGTGAATTGTAGTTAGTTTATAGTGATTATTAAATTAAAGTGTTCTAAATTGTGATAAATTGATGTGTATAGTGGCATTATAATGGCGGGCTTGACAAGTTGGTCGCCCATTTGATGAGTATGATATGTTATTGATGATCACATGATATATGTTATGGGGAATGCAATGTATATGTATGATTATGTAATATGGTGTGGGACGGCCAACGGTATGTATAGCCCCTCATTTTTCTGGCTCCCGTGGTTTTTGTGCCTAGTTGAGCTACCCAGTGGTCAAGCAGGACCCAGTGGTTAAGGTGGAGATTCAAGGAGGACTCGGTGGACCAAGCAGGGTTCACGGGGTGTCAAGTAGGACCCCCAGCTGAAGGCCGATCCTTTAGTATCCGGATACTAGGTGTCAAATTAGGTGAGAGTCAGTTGTGGTACTCAATGAAATTATTGATATTGTGTGATGATGCGAATGTATTCTATCATTTTGGTTGTTTGTGGATTGTACCTTGAGGATACTGAAATTTGAATGAAACTAAGAACCTGAAAGTATGAATTGGTGGATAAGAAAAGTGACATTAATTGGGTAAGGAAGAGTTAGTGAATTAGTACTAGCAATAATCCTTTAGTAATTATACACTCCTCTATTTAATTACCGTTCTAGATTAATTATGATACCAAACACTCATCCTTGCTATGATTTTCTTTTAATTTAGTAACCAATGACAGGGAAGAGGTGGAAGCCCCGGAGGTGCGCCAAGCGGAGGACTGATGCCAAGGAGAGAAGGAAATTATGAATATAATGATGTGTGTAATGTGTAATGTGTAATGTGTTTTATGTATGCAATGTTATAACATGTTCCTTATGAGTGTCAGATTGATTTAGGAGATAGTCAATGTAGTTATGATGTGGTAGGAATAATGACAACTTGAATTATGAATAACTGTGGTAAATGATGGATCTAAATTAGTATGTTGATGTTCAACTTGTTGTGGTTTTGATGCATATTGGCATGGAGCCAATATTAGGTGCCAATGATGAAGTATTATGGATAGGCCTTGTTCGTGATAAGTGCTTTATAACACAATAAATTAGATCTAGTTTGCTTAGGATTTAAATCATTATGCACTGTATTTCCTTTATTTATTGTAATTTTTGTTTTCTTTCCACTATATTCTACTTGGGTATGTTATTTTACAGAAATTAAGGTAATAAAAGGGTCAATAACAAGACAAAAACGACCATAAAATGATAAACAAACAAGAAGAACAAGCCCAAAGTGGAAAGAACTCTCTTTTTATGCTGAGTTCCGACTCAGAAATGACCAAATCCGAGTAGGATGACTCAGAAATGACCAAATCCAAGTAGGATGACTCAGAAATGATCAAATCTGAGTGAAATGACTCAGAATGGAGCGTTGCCGAGTGGAATACTTCACTGTTGGAGGTGAATCTGAGTGGAAGGTTCCCTGTCAAAGCCATTCTGAGTGATAAATGGCTGACCCTATTGGAGGTTCAATGCTGAAAAGGAATAAGTCCCGGTTGGAGGTGAATCTGAGTGGAAGCTCCCCGACTGCAACTAATCTGAGTGAAAAAAGGGACTGACCTTGAATAAATACTGCCCAAAGCTATTGTCCGAATGAAAGGATTGCTGATTGAAGCGAATCTGATTGGGGAAAAAGTGTTTTTCTGGGCAAAACTGTCTCCGAGTGGAGGACTCCTGAGTAAGTTGATTCCGAACAGAAGAAGCCACTGAATGTACACCTGTTGAATAAGGAAGTCTCCGAGTGGTGTCATTCGGAGAAGATGGCATTCTCAAAGCAAAGAACAGGTCCTTTCCGAGTAGTTTGTTTTGGAGAAAGTGTCTTATCAAGCAAGGAAAGATCCGACCGGGAATGAGTCTCTTCCGGGCAGACTCTCTCTCAAGTTTCAAACTAAACCCGAGTCAGATTCTAAGGAAAGCACATCCGAGTGAGTTGGAGCAGAGAGCTGCATTTCCGAGCAAAGCAAGGCTCAGACCTGGGAAGAGATTCTATCGGCCAGATTCTCTGAAGCCCCAATTTTCTGAGTGAAAGGCAAAGCCAACTCCCGAGTGAAAACAACCGAATGGGATTGACGACTGAAGGCCATTCTTAGTGAGAATCAAGTCGGACTTCCAAGTGAATATGTCCGAGTGTATCATTCACATGTGAAAGAAGGAGGGCATGAACCTATGCCGAGTGAGCCACTTTTCAGTCAGTTCCGAGTCACTTTTCAAACGGTTCCGAGTCCCTCTTCATTCAGTTCCGAGCCACTTTTTAATCAGTACCGAATGAATAAAGCAATCGGAGTTGCTTTGAATTGCACACCGGCTCCATCTAATTGCACACCATTGTACATGGACTCCATAAATCACACAGCCACAACACCGGCTCCCCTCAAACCAATACCGAGTAAAGCAATCAGAGTTGCTTTGCTCGTCTCCTCACAGCAACAACATTGTTCAGTTCTTCACAACCACAACACCGACTCTCCTCACAGCAACACCGACCGTCTCTCTTCTCAACACCGTCCAGCAACTCAACACCGTCCCGTTCCTACCAACACCGAGCAAAGCTTTCACTCGGTCTTAGTGTGTATAAAATGTACCTGTTCCACTCGGATTATTTCCACTGTGGGTGGATACGGACTGATCCACTAAATCCAAGTCATAAGGAGAAAACCGACCCATAATTCCACCGATTGCCCATGCTGACTTGGATTTCCATTATCCAAGTGGATCCTTGACTTAAAAGGGGGCGGCTGACAACAAGACAAAGGAGAAACCTACTAGCCGCTGTTCCCTATAGCTGTTTAGGTGCAAGCTGTTCCTCCACCACACAATCCAGGCTGTATCCAAGCTGATCTAGTGGGGCGGCTAACTACAAGACAAACGAAGAAGCCCCACTAGCCACCGATTGTACAACGTCCAAGACCTCTATAAATAAAGGGAGGTCTGAAGCCAATGATAAGCACAGACAACATCAGCTTCATTACATTCCTTTTCTTTTATTTCCTTCGTTTTTCTTTCTTCGTTCCATTTTCTTTCTCGTTTTCTTTCTCTTTTCTTTTCTTTTTTTTCATTTTCTTTCTCTGTCCCATTTCTCTTTTATTTTCTTTTTCTTTCTTTTATTTTAAGAGTTATGAATTGTAAAAGTGAGTATTCCAATTTGTAATTGGTGGAGGAATATTGCAACAAGGAAATACAGTGGTAAATTATTCTGAGCTTTTGGAGAAACCCGCAAGTCTTTATTTTTACCATGTCTTGTATGTTTTATTTTTCCATCATTTATATGAATTTGAATTATTTCATGAGTAACTAAATTAATTATCTTGGGATAAAGGGGGTATGATAATATTTTATGATAATGTTATTTTGACTTTAAATTAAATAAATTTCTGTTTTCCATTTAGTTCAAAAAATGCTCAATGCTCTTAGTAATTCCTAACAAGAACCTAAGTGATAAAATTGTATACTTGCGGGTATATTAGTAAATTTAAGTAATTAATAGAATCGAGAGATTTATTGTTACTGGAAAGTTTTTGAACTAAGCCTAAGTTTTGAAATACTTTTTGTGACCTCGGTAAAACCGTGAAAGTAATCAAAATCTTTTGGGGAATTTTAAAAAGGGATTTTCACAAAACGATAATGGGCCTTTTCTAATGATTAAGCAGCGCTTTCCATAGGTTAGGTACATTAATAGGATTCTGAGAGGAACATATTAATTAGCTTAAGGAAAATTCGCCTTGGAAAACGTAATTTGATTCTTATTTATGAAAAGTTAAAATTCATTAACATAAAATAGAGTCTTGATCCCCCGAAATCTCAAGATATTCTCAACTCTGATTTTTAAGTGTTTAGAAAATTTTGTTTATTTATTCATATTCTGAGCAACTTAATTTTGTGCTTTATTTTACAAAAACCTTAAAAATCAATTGTGTGGATAATTAAATTTCAATATGCTGGTACTTTGAACACAGTCCCTGTGGAGAACGATAATCTTTTATATTACGCGACATAACCCATGCGCTTGCAGGCCCTGTCAAGTTTTTGGCGCCATTGCCAGGGACTGTTGTCCCTCAAATATCGGTAATATTGAAATTCGATTAGATCATACTTGTTAATATCATTTTTATTTTTTGTTTTGTTTGTTTCTTTTCTTTTTTATATTTTTTCTGTATTTTTATTTTTACTTATTTTTATTCTGTTTGTTATTTTGTATTTTGTTCTTTATTTTGTGTATCTGTTGTTGTTTTATTTTTTGTGATTATTTGTTTTATTTGTCATTTATTTTCTTTTTATGCGACGAAGCCGTAGTGTCGATCTAAACTTAGGATTTGACCCTGAGATAGAACGTACCCTTAGAGCTTTAAGAAAACAACAAAAACAACAAAAACAACAAAAAGAAAAACAAATGGCAGACCAACATAGACCCTTAAGAGATTTTGCCGCTCCAAGTACAAATGGAAGAGGATCTAGCATCCTTAGACCCATAGTGGAGGCTAACAATTTTGAATTGAAGCCTTCATTACTCTTAATGGTTCAATAGAACCAATTTGGAGGATTACCCTCTGAAGATCCAAATCTTCATCTTCAAATCTTTCTTGAATACTGTGATACCCTGAAAATGAACGGAGCCACCAATGATGCCATTCGCTTAAGACTCTTCCCTTTCTCTTTGAGAGATAAAGCGAGGGCGTGGTTATACTCTCTTCCTGAAGGATCTATCACGACTTGGGAACAATTGTCCAGTGCTTTTATCAATAAATGGTACCCAAGGAACAAGATTGATGTGCTAAGAAAACAAATCATAAATTTTTCACAAAAAGATGATGAATCCTTATATGAAGCCTGGGAGAGATACAGGGAGATGCTAAGAGAATGTCCTCACCATGGGATAGAAAGGTGGTTGACAATCCATATTTTCTATAATGGACTAACTTCCACACAAAAGATCTCTTTAGATGTTGCAGCTAGAGGAGCCTTCATGAGTAAAAATGTTGATGAAGCTGAGAACCTGATTGAGGAAATAGCTCAAAACACTCACCAATGGAACTCTGAGAGAGGATTACCTGCTAAAACACCAGGTAAGTACTCTGTTGATGCTCTTTCCCTACTTTCTGCCAAAGTTAAAGCATTAACATTAAAACTTGATAAAATAGGGTCAACAGGTGCTACTAATATTGTTTGTGAAGTTTGTGGTGTTTCAAGACATGGAGCTACAAACTGCCATTTAGCAATGACCCATAATCAAGAACAAGAAATGCATCAGGTGGATGCTATTGGAAACTATGGTGGAAATTATCAAGGTAACTACAGACCTCCACAAGGTCCACCTGGCTTCCAAAATAGGCCACCTCAATTCCAAGGTAATCAAAGTAACTACAAACCTCAACAAGGAACCTATATTCCACAAAAATCAAAGCTAGAATCCTTGATGGAGACATTTGTAGCTACTCAACTTAAACAAAATGATGAATTCTCTGATGCAATAAAAAACTTGGCTTCAAAAGTGGACTCTCTTGCCACCCATAACAAAATACTGGAAAATCAAATTGCCCAACAAGCCTCCTATTCTCAAAGAGCACCAGGAACATTTCCTGGAAAACCAGAGGCTGGACCATCCAACCAAACCATGGCTGTCACTCTTAGGAGTGGTACTCAATATGATGGGCCAGTTGACAAGACTACAAAGGAGGAAAAGAAAGTGGATGAATCTTCATCTCATCCAGTGATTGAAGAAGAGAAACCACAAGAAAAGAAGGAGGAAGTTAAGCCACATCAACCTCCCATTCCATTTCCTCAGTGCTTAGCTAAAGCAAAATTGGACAAACAATTTGGTAAGTTTCTTGATGTTTTAAAGAAATTGTATATTAATATTCCCTTCACAGATGCTTTGCAGCAAATGCCCACATATGCAAAGTTCCTGAAGGACATTTTGTCCAACAAAAGAAGACTGGAGGAAGATGGTACAGTTGCACTTACTAAATAGTGCAGTGCTCTAATTCAAAGAAAGCTTCCACCCAAGCTCCAAGATCCAGGTAGTTTCTCTATTCCTTGCATGATTGGTAACATGAATATAGATAAAGCATTGTGTGATTTAGGAGCGAGTGTGAGTTTAATGCCATTATCTGTTGCTAAAAAGTTAGGATTGGGAGAGCTGAAACCTACTAGGATGTCTTTGCAATTAGCTGATAGATCTGTAAAATACCCTATAGGAATTTTAGAGGATGTTCCTATTAAGATAGGAAAATTTTTTATACCTGCTGACTTTGTTGTGCTTGAAATGGATGAAGATTCTTTGATTCCTATTATTTTAGGCAGAATATTTTTAGTAACTGCAGGTGCTGTGATCGATGTCAAGAATGGTAAGTTGTCTCTAACTGTTGGAGACCAAAAGGTTGATTTTCACTTGAAAAATGTTTTAGAAAAACCTTTTAATGATGTTTGCTGTAGTGTGGATTTTGTTGAACAAGTGGTAAAGGAAGTAACCCTTCCTAATGACCCACTTAAAATTGTTTTCATGATTGAGCCGATAGAAACATCTGATTGCTCTGAGGCCCCACTAAAACATGATACTGAGGTCATAAGGTGACAAAGTGGTAAGCCCCAATGTGGAATGAAAACCTTTACCAGCTTCATTAAGGTATGAGTTTCTTGGTCCTAATTTCACATATCTTGTGATTATTAATGCTGAATTGAATCCATGTGAAACTGAAAAACTTTTGAAATAACTTAGGTTATATAGAAATGTAATAGGTTATACAATGGATGATATCAAAGGGATTAGTCCTTCTCTATGTATGCACAGGATTACTGTAGACGATGAAAGTAGGCCCACAGTAGAGCCACTTAGGAGATTAAATCCAAAAATACAAGAAGTGGTTAAAAAGGAAATTTTGAAATTACTTGATGCTGGAGTCATATATCCTGTTGATAGTAGTAAATGGGTAAGTCCTGTTCATGTGGTGCCTAAAAAGGGGGGAATAACTGTGATTGAAAATGATAAACATAACTTGATTCCTACTAGGATTGTCTCTGGTTGGCGCATGTGCATTGATTATAGGAAGTTAAATAGCGCCATGAAAAAAGATCATTTTCCCCTCCCTTTTATTGATCAGATGCTTGAAAGACTTGCGAAACACTCTTATTTCTGTTATTTGGATGGGTATTCAGGTTTTCATCAAATTCCCATTCATCCATCTGATCAAGAAAAGACTACCTTCACTTGCCCTTATGGGACTTATGCTTACAGACGTATGCCTTTTGGTCTGTGCAATGCACCTGCGACTTTTCAAAGGTGTATGCAAGCAATTTTTTCTGACCTTATTGAAAATGTGATGGAAGTCTTTATGGATGATTTTTCAGTGCATGGTTTGGATTTTGATAATTGTTTAACAAATTTGTGCCAAGTCTTGCAGCATTGTGAAGAGACCAATCTGGTCTTAAACTGGGAAAAATGCCATTTTATAGTAAAAGAAGGCATAGTTCTTGGACACCTGGTGTCTGAGAGAGGTATAGAAGTTGATAAGGCTAAAGTGGAAGTGATTGAAAAATTGCCTCCACCTACAAATGTGAAAGGTATTCGGGGTTTTCTTGGACATGCAGGCTTTTACCGTCGGTTCATTAAAGATTTCTCCAAAATTACAAAGCCTCTTACAACTCTTCTGGGTAAGGATGTGCCTTTCAATTTTGATTCATCTTGTATGGAAGCTTTTTGCAGGATTAAGCAAGCTCTAATCTCTGCCCCCATCGTGTAACCACCTGATTGGAAACTCCTGTTTGAGTTAATATGCGATGCAAGTGATTACGTAGTGGGGGCTGTGTTGGGGCAACGAAAGGATAAAAAGCTCCATGTAATCCATTATGCCAGCCGGACGCTAAATGATGCTCAAGTAAATTATGCCACAACTGAAAAAGAACTGTTAGCTATTGTCTTTGCTTTTGATAAATTTAGATCTTACTTGATAGGTTTACATGTTACTGTTTACACTGACCACTCTGCCATTAAGTATCTATTGAATAAAAAGGAAGCAAAGGCTAGGTTAATTAGGTTGATTCTAATATTGCAAGAATTTGACCTGGAAATTAAGGATAAGAAGGGTACCGAGAACTTGGTCGCTGACTACCTGTCTAGGTTGACATCTAAAAAAGAAGAAACAGATAATATTCCTATCAATGAATCTTTTTCGGATGAACAACTCTTGAGTCTTAGTATCCAACGTGTTCCTTGGTATGCTGATTTTGTAAATTTTCTTGCATGTGGTATCTTACCTCCTGATCTTAGCTTTTAACAAAGGAAAAAGTTTTATGCAAATGTCAAGCATTATTATTGGGATGAACCACTCCTCTTCAAGCAATGTGCAGATGGTTTGATTCGGAGGTGTGTTTCACAAGATGAGGTTCATGCTATCTTGGATCATTGTCATTCTCTTTCCTGTGGAGGGCATATGAGTACCTCTAAGACAACTGCTAAAATATTGCAAGCTGGGTTCTTTTGGCCAAATATTTTTAAGGATGTAAGTATGTTCTAACTTGTGATGCTTGCCAAAGAACAGGTAACATTGGTAAGAGACATGAAATGCCATTGAATACCATTTTAGAAGTTGAATTGTTTGATGTATGGGGTGTTGATTTTATGGGACCTTTTCCTTCCTCTTTTGAAAATCAGTTCATATTAGTGGCAGTTGACTATGTGTCAAAATGGGTGGAAGCCATTGCTTCACCCCATTCTGATGCTAAGACTGTTATTAAACTTTTCAAGAAAATAATATTTCCAAGGTTTGGGGTCCCAAAATGTGTTATAAGTGATGGAGGGTCTCATTTTATTGAGAAAACTTTTCAGACCCTTCTAAAGAAATATGGAGTTAGGCATAAGGTTGCTACACCTTATCACCCACAAACTAGTGGACAAGTTGAGGTATCCAATCGGGAAATTAAAAATATTCTTCAAAAAGTGGTGAATACATCACGTAAGGATTGGTCTATTAAGTTAGATGATTCCTTATGGGCGTATCGAACCGCATACAAAACTCTCATTGGAACCACACCTTTTAAGCTAGTATATGGGAAGCCCTGTCATTTACCTGTTGAGCTAGAATATAAATCTTTTTGGGCTGTTAAAACTCTTAACTTCGATCATAAGGCTGCAGGTGAACAAAGATTGTTGGAATTAAACGAGCTTGAAGAACTTCGTTTAGATGCATACGAAAATGCCAGAATTTATAAAGAAAAAACCAAACAATGGCATGATCGTCACATCCAACAGAGAAAATTTAATCCAAGTGATATGGTTCTACTATTTAACTCCAGGTTGAAACTTTTTTCAGGTAAATTGAGATCCCGATGGTCGGGACCCTTCAAGGTGACAAAAGTCTTTCCCTTTGGAGCTGTCGAACTATGGAGCGAGAAATCTGGTACATTTAGGGTAAATGGACAGAGAGTAAAGCACTACTTGACAGGTCAACCAATACAACAAGCAAGTGACTTGGACTTGTTTGATGCTCCTGATGAGTAAATCCAAACGGTGAGAAGTCTGGCTGAAGACTTAAAACTTAGCACTGATAGGGAGGTAACCATATAAAAAGTTGTTGTTTCATAAAAAAAACCAACTATGTCAAATGCTAGTTTGGGGTTACTACAGGTAAGTTTTCTTATCCTTTTATCATCCATTTTAACATTGAGGACAATGTCAAATTCTGGTTTGGGGTGGTAGATAAGAAAACTTAACTATTTTGTTTACGTTGTCTGATTGTTATATTTTTCATGCATGTGTGTTTTCCTTATTTTATTTGTAATCATGTAATTTACCATGATTGCATGATAAATTTACTTTGAATATAAAGCTAAAGTATCTAAGGACCCCAAAATTTTGAGTAAAATTTTCAAAATTTAATTGTTTAAATGTCAAATCAATGTCTAAATGAACTTTATGTGATTAAAATTTTCTTTGAAAAGACTTTCCATGGTTAGACTTGAGCCAAAATGGGTTATTTATCAAACAAATTTTCAAAACCCATATCTTCTTGATTGAGTAAATCTCATAGTCATTAATATTCTAGAACTTATTTTTCAACCGATTCAAAATGGTTTTTGATTATATGTCTTAGGATGATAAAGACACAATTAGGCCTTATTCTTAAGCCTCAGAATTTTGCACAATTTGACCCCTAGTTGCCCCTTTTGAGCCTAAAAGTGAAAATTTGTCTTTGAAGCCTTTCATTGACTGATATTCTCTTAATGGTGAAAAAAATTGGAAATTTAGTGGAGCAAAGAAATAAAAAAAAAGGACTTAAGAAAAATATGTATGGGATGCAAAGAAAATCAACAAAAAAGAAAAAGAAAATCAAAAGGATGATATTGAATGAATTCCAAAAAGTCCATAAAAGTTCAAAAATTTGCTCTGTTAAATTTATGATGATAATTTGAATCATTCATGACTATTAAAGCCCTTTTGTATTCCATTTTTCTTGAAATTACTACCTTGACAATACAACCCAAGGCCACGTTACAACCTTTGAAAGACCTTTAGACTTTGACATATTTTCTATCTAAACTGTGGAGTTTCTGGTTTATTAACAAGCTTATGGTAATATTTTTTGACTATGATGATTTGAGAGATACACAAACCTTGAAACACTTGAGTGAAGATTGTGAGAAGAGTATCTAAAGTCTTGACATTGAAAATTGATTCACATAAGAAAAAAAATTAATGTTGGCATTTGAATAAATCTTTTTCTCTATTTTGTATTCCTTAGTTTGCTGAGCTTAGTGTTTTCTGTATCTTATCATGTGAATATGGTAATTGCTTGAGGACAAGCAATGTTTTGGTTTGGGGTATTTTGATAAGTGCTTTATAACACAATAAATTAGATCTAGTTTGCTTAGGATTTTAATCATTATGCACTGTATTTCCTTTATTTATTGTGATTTTTGCTTTCTTTCCACTATATTCTACTTGGGTATGTTATTTTGCAGAAATTAAGGTAATAAAAGGGTGAATAACAAGAGAAAAACGACCATAAAATGATAAAGAAACAAGAAGAACAAGCCCAAAATGGAAAGAACTCTTTTTTTATGCTGAATTCCGACTCATAAATGACCAAATCCGAGTAGGATGACTCAGAAATGACCAAATCCGAGTAGGATGACTCAGAAATGATCAAATCCGAGTGAAATGACTCAGAATGGAGCGTTGCCGAGTGGAATACTTCACTGTTGCAGGTGAATCCGAGTGGAAGGTTCCCTGTCAAAGCCATTCCGAGTGATAAATGGCTGACCATGTTGGAGGTTTAATGCTGAAAATGAATAAGTCCGGGTTGGAGGTGAATCCAAGTTGAAGCTCCCTGACTGCAACTAATCTGAGTGAAAAAAGGGACTGACCTTGAATAAATACTGCCCAAAGCTATTGTCCAAGTGAAAGGATTGCTGATTGAAGCAAATCTGATTGGGGAACAAGTGTTTTTCTGGGCAAAACTGTCTCTGAGTGGAGGACTCCCGAGTAAGTTGATTCCAAACAAAAGAAGCCACTGAATGTACACCTGTTGAATAAGGAAGTCTCTGAGTGGTGTCATTCAGAGAAGATGGCATTCTCAAAGCAAAGAACAGGTCCTTTCTGAGTAGTTTGTTTTGGAGAAAGTATCTTATCAAGCAAGGAAAGATCCAACCGGGAATGAGTCTCTTCCGGCTAGACTCTCTCTCAAGTTTCAAACTAAACCCGAGTCAGATTCCAAGGAAAGCACATCCGAGTGAGTTGGGGTAGAGAGCTGCATTTCCGAGCAAAGCAAGGCTCGGACCTGGGAAGAGATTCTATCGGCCAGATTCTCTCAAGCCCTAATTTTCTGAGTGAAAGGAAAAGCCAACTCCCGAGTGAAAACAACCGAATGGGATTGACGATTGAAGGCCATTCTGAGTGAGAATCAAGTTGGACTTCCGAGTGAATATGTCCGAGTGTATCATTCACATGAGAAAGAAGGGGGCATGAACCTATGCCGAGTGAGCCAGTTTTCAGTCAGTTCTGAGACACTTTTCAAACGGTTCTGAGTCCCTCTTCAGTTAGTTCTGAGCCACTTTTTAATTAGTACCGAATGAATAAAGCAATCAGAGTTGCTTTGAATTGCACACCGGCTCTATCCAATTACACACCATTGCACACGGACTCCATAAATCACACATCCACAACAACGGCTCCCCTCAAACCAATACCGAGTAAAGCAATCGGAGTTGCTTTGCTCGTCTTCTCACAGCAACAACATTGTCCAGTTCTTCACAACCACAACACCGACTCTCCTCACAGCAACAACACCGACCAGCTCTCTTCTCAACACCGTCCAGCAACTCAACACCGTCCTGTTCCTACCAACACCGAGCAAAGCTTTCACTCGGTCTTAGTGTGTATAAAATGTACCTGTTCCACTCGGATTATTTCCACTGTGGATGGATACCGATTGATCCACTAAATCCAAGTCAGAAGGAGAAAACCGACCCATAATTCCACCGATTGCCCATGCTGACTTGGATTTTCACTATCCAAGTGGATCCTTGACTTAAAAGGGGGCGGCTGACAACAAGACAAAGGAGAAACCTACTAGCCGCCATTCCCTATAGCTGTTTAGGTGCAAGCTGTTCCTCCACCACACAATCTAGGCTGTATCCAAGCTGATCTAGTGGGGCAGCTGACTACAAGACAAAAGAAGAAGCCTCACTAGCCACCGATTATACAACATCCAAGACCTCTATAAATAGAGGGAGGTCTGAAGCCAATGATAAGCACGGACAGCATCAGCTTCATTCCGTTCTTTTTCTTTTATTTCCTTCATTTTTCTTTCTTTGTTCCATTTTCTTTCTCGTTTTCTTTCTCTTTTCTTTTCTTTTTTTTGTTTTATTTCTCTGTCCCATTTCTCTTTTATTTTCTTTTTCTTTCTTTTATTTTAAGAGTTGTGAATTGTAAAAGTGAGTATTCCAATTTGTAATTGGTGGAGGAATATTGCAACAAGGAAATACAGTGGTAAATTATTCTGAGCTTTTGGAGAAACTCGTAAGTCTTTAGTTTTACCATGTCTTGTATGTTTTATTTTTCCATCATTTATATGAATTTGAATTATTTCATGAGTAACTAAATTAATTATCTTGGGATAAAGGGGGTATGATAATATTTTATGATAATGTTATTTTGACTTTAAATTAAATAAATTTCTGTTTTCCATTTAGTTCAAAAAATGCTCAATGCTCTTAGTAATTCCTAACAAGAACCTAAGTGATAAAACTGTATACTTGTGGGTATATTAGTAAATTTAAGTAATTAATAGAATCGAGAGATTTATTGTTACTGGAAAGTTTTTGAACTAAGCCTAAGGTTTGAAATACTTTTTGTGACCTCGGTAAAACCGTGAAAGTAATCAAAATCTTTTGGGGAATTTTAAAAAGGGATTTTCACAAAACGATAATGGGCGTTTTCTAAGGATTAAGCAGCGCTTTCCATAGGTTAGGTACATTAATAGGATTCCGAGAGGAACATATTAATTAGATTAAGGAAAATTCGCCTTGGAAAACTTAATTTGATTCTTATTTATGAAAATTTAAAATTCATTAACATAAAATAGAGTCTTGATCCCCCGAAATCTCAAGATATTCTCAACTTTGATTTTTAAGTGTCTAGAAAATTTTGTTTATTTATTCGTATTCTGAGCAACTTAATTTTGTGCTTTATTTTATAAAAACCTTAAAAATCAATTGTGTGGATAATTAAATTTCAATATGCTGGTACTTTGAACACAGTCCCTGTGGAGAACGATAATCTTTTATATTACGCGATACAACCCGTGCGCTTGCGGGCCCTGTCAGTTCGCATTTGGGAATCCCGAATGATGTGATTGGTATGTGAATTGTCTAGTGTTCAAGGATGGAAAAATAGAAGAATGGATTCCATAAATTTTGGGCTTATGTAGGTAGTATATGAATGGTGGACTTGATTGTGATGTATTGTATGAATTAAATTAAGATGGATGTGTATATCTAGTTGAAATCAACCTCATATGCATGCTTGAATATGTGTAAATGGATGAATTAGATCAAATGATGCGTATGGTGATGCAAATATATCAGGTTGTGTGAAAATTTCTTGTTCTTATGTATGTACCGTATAACCCGCTCAAGCGAGGTGAATTCTCACTCAAGCGAGAGTGCTCTGTACTTGTAGTGTGGCCTCTGGCCAAATCTCGCTCAAGCGGATCCAGTCTCGCTCGAGCGAGGGCCAGAGGAATTGATTCTGTGTCTATTTCACTCAAGCGAATGTGACTCGCCCAAGCGAGTGAGGGGCGTTTAAGTACTGGAGTGATTCCGCCTGAGCGGGAATGATTCCGCTTAAGCAAGTGGCGATGGTGGTGCTACTGGACCAATTTCGCTTAAGCGAGAAAATCTCGTTCAAGCGAAATAAGGACCTGATGCACATCGACTCTCTCTCGCTCAAGCGCATTCGTGGCTCGCTCGGGGATGAAATGTGGAACTCGCCCAAGCGAGTAGTTACTCGCTCAAGTGACTATTTCTGGTCTCGCTTAAGCGAGTCAGGGCTTCGCTCAAGCGAATGACCCTGATTCCATTTTTCTTCTTTTACTTTATTAATTATTTTATTGGATTGTTTTAAGGTTTATGAAATGCAGATATATAGTTACCTCTATCTAATGGTATTATTAGAAGTCAACAAAATAAAAGTGCATTTCTCAACTTCTTTTTATAAATATTTTTCCTTCATCCCCAGTATTTATTTTAATTATGAAAATTCTTCACTGTATTTTGTTAATTGGTCACTAATTACGTACTTAATTAAGTTCAATCATATAATTAGTGTCTAATAATTAGGCGAGACGTTATAGTAAGGATAGGATAACTAAGTTACCGGTCTCTCAGACTCACAAACACCTTTTTTTTACTGGAGCTGCATACTTCACCGAGAGAGCGATCTGTCCTCGACCTTGGTAGAAGTTGTGAGTATAATGCATAAGTAATCTACCAAACAGAAGTTCTCTTGCAAATGCCTCTTAGGAACAAAAATCGCAACGCGATGTTTACTTATGTCATAATTTTGGCATTCACTATTAGAGGCTGTGGGTATTGCTGTTGAAAACAACATCCATCCCAAAAGGAATACCCTAAAGTCTTAAACCTAGTCCATTGTCCTCCTGGAATAAGAAGCAGAGGTGATCCCATTGTTGGCGGATAAGTGAAAGAAGCAACCGTTCCAAGAAAAAAAGGGAAAAACATGTTGCTAAAGAAGCGAGGGGGAAAACAAGGGAGGTATCTTCACCCATGCCAGGGGCCTATCTCTCCCCATACATGCTTTACCAAGGCCCTGACCAGTCCAAGCTTGAGCCATCAGTCTTCAGCATGTACTCTTTTTCCTAACTTAGGATTTTTTTCATTAGGTTTTTCCTAAGATTTTAATAATGCATGCTTCGGTATGCATTTGTTGTAAGGTCATATCTTTAATGAAATTCTAGTTCATCCTTAACGTATTCTAAGTATTCTCTAAAAGTTTTCAAGACGACATCATCATACCTCTCTGACATCCACATATGTAAAATAGTCTCAACAAGTGGCGAGGATCGATTATCTCTTATATGAGATTCTGTATTGGACCCCGACGAGTGGCACCCTAGTAATCAATAATGATGATTGGCTATTTAGCCCCAATAAATGGCAAGGATTGAATCTATTATAAGACTATACCGGACCCCGACGAGAGGTGCAAGTAGAAAATAAACACCCCAGAAGTGGCCTAGTTAATTATCCCATGTAAGCATAGTTAACAAAGCCCTAGGAGTAGCACCCCCAATCACCTACATCTGTGATTGGCTACTTGGCCCCAACAAGTGGCGAGGATCAGCTCTCTTATCAGACCTTACCGGACCCTAACGAGCAGTGCAAATAGAAAATATTATATGGCATGATCATATAAACCATTCAATGTGCACCACTTACCCGAAGTAACTCTAATGCCCTCTGATCTGAGGAACATACTTGTTCTCATCTGCATTAGCAATCAAAGGTACGAATCAATAGTACTTTAAATGGTAAATTATTTTAGTGATTTGCAATTAAACCTAAGTTATAATATTACTGTATGGGTTGTGTGCTATGAGTATACTAACTATGACATGCATGAAATTATAACTTAGTTTCAAATTTCGACAACAAGAATAAGAGCATTTATCATTAAATTGAAAATATGGGTAATCAACCTGAAGTACAAAAAGCAACAAAAGATATTAGGGAGCTTTGACCTTGGAACATTTTAAAAAAATGACAAAAGCAACAATTTAACACTAGAGCCTATCCTAGGACAAGGCCAAAATAAAAGAAGTATAAAGATAGAAGTTAATCATGTGGCTCGGGCAACACTGCCTTGGGTTTCATACTTTGATTTTCAAGGAAAGGAAACATCTAGAATGACTCATCAGTAGGTTCCTCATATTGGCCATGATATACATTTCATAGGTGTCCACCATGAAACTCATAGTAAAACCCTATATTGTTCAAGTTCAGATCCAGGTTAGGGTTTCAATGTTGAACTTGCCTCAATACACTAATAGAGGGGACATCAGTGATAACCTTGAATGTCTCCTTAGCTTTATCCCATTCCTTTTGCTCTTGGGCCCATTCTTCCTCCAAGGTCTTTAATTTGAATTTCAACTTGTCCTTTAAGGTAGTTTCTTTCTCCAAAACTACCTTTTTAGCCAACAGTTGGTCTTTTTCTTCTTGCAAAGCTTCCAAAGCCTTTGCATGTTTTACATCGACGTCTTTTGCCTCATCCTTAAGCCTTTTGACTTTTTCTTTAGCCTTGACTCTTCCAGGGCCTTATTCATCTTGTCAAAATACTTTTCGGCCTAAGCCCGTGTAGTCATAAAGCGGCCAAGAAAGTTAATGACACCGGTGACCTTAGCCAAATGCCATAATGCAGGTTGGGAGGCATCTCACATATGATCTTAAGTCTTTTTTTTAACCAGAATAAAGAGTTGAATCGAAGAGGACCAAGGCCTCTCTGTTGTAAGTACCTAGAGATTTAGGAGTACGTAAAAAAACTTCCTCTTTGTGCACCCTGGAGTTGTTTTCTGGCCGTAGTGTTTTAGGCCTCACTCCGGCTACTAGACCCACTTTAACTTCTAAGGTTCTTTGCCTCTTCGCACCCTTTCCAACTGCCTCTTTTTGAGGTCAGCTTTGTGATTTCTTCTTTGAAGGCTCAGCTTGCACCTCCAGATTTAGCTTGAGGTTGCCTACCTGATCACCCAGAATATTGATGACTTTAGATTGAAATTTGGTCCTCCCAGTTTAGGTTGGACATTATTCTCATTTACACTAACCTCATGTTGATGATTCTTGGCAAGTGTACTACCACTAATTGTAGTACAAGGAAATTAATTTGAGTGTCATTCTATTAGGGGTTATTGTTAATCAAAATTATCAATTTATAACTATTTAAGCATATTTATAATGGAATAGAGCATGTTCATGATAAATGGAAATAAAAGTAACTAATAACAAATTTAAATATAAAGACAATGAACTATATATTAAGAAAATCAATAGAGAGAGTTGAGATTGAATTTTATATATCTCCCCCGGCCGTACCCTACATATACATACATACATACCTTTCGAAACTATCAAACTCGATGCAACATTCATTAGTCATTTATATCGATTCCTCAAATATAAAATCCATAAGAAAACTTTTCAAACGTTGATTCCTCAATCATTTAACAAAACTTTCCAGCATTAAGATCAAATGTTATATACGTTCAATACATTGGAAGCTATTCCCAACAACATAATGTATTGAGTATTCTATTCAGACCAGTTTTAAAGAATAATTTTCCAACAACTCAAGAGAAATGAAATTGAGAAACTATTTATCACAGAATCAAGCATGAAGGACAGAATGAAATACCAAAGCTCAATAGAATGAAAATACTATATATATATATATGTATATCACCTAAGATATGTCGGGTTTGATTCAGCTAAATTCAATTCCAAAAAGTGTTTAGCTACTCATGGTAGCCATTACAATCAAATGAAAATGAGAAAAGGAAGAAGGAAATTATTTCCACGGTCTCTGACTTTAATTCCTTGAATATGGGAGTGTGTTTCTCTCTCTAAAAGTGTGTGTCCCTTTCAAAATCTAATTTTTCTTCTTTTATATAATGGGTCTTGCTTGAGCGAGCCAAGCTCTCTCTCAACTGAGAGAGCATTGTTCATCTGAAGGAACCTTTGGATCTACCTTAGTCTTCATGGTCTCGCTTAAACAAGACTGCATAAAATTGGATCCTTCCTCTTTAGAACATTTTCTCTTGAGCGTGAATAATCTTGCTCAAGCGAGAAGTCTTCTTAATGAGCTTTTCCCTTGTTTCACTCTCACTTAAGCGAGCAAAGGCCTCGCTCAAGCGAGAGGCTTCAAACATGAAATTCTCCATCTTCCAAGGTATTTTCTCTCAACCTTTGCAACTTCTTCATGCCTTTCTTCATTTCTTTATTCATTTCTTTCTTCATTACCTACAATTTACAAAATATAAGGATCCATTGCTTTTAATTTAACAAGACCTAGGCATATTCATTCAGATGCAAAATGTTATCTAATTACAACATAATTTATATCCAAATGAACATAATCATATTAAAATTGTCTATATATAACATTAAATTTTTATCACCTCACAAGCATCTTTCATCGGTCAGAGCTTTTCAAGTGAGTCAATCTTCATCATTTCCTCTACAAAACATACATATCTAGGTTAGTATACAAAAGTACGATAGATAAAAAATACACGTAAAGTATAAAACATTATTCAAATAGGCGTCCCCATGAGAAGGTTTTCCTAGTAGTACTTTACAAGATATCTTATTAAACCATGAGAACTCTCCCAGGGCTTTGATCACTTCCACCGATGCCAGTGATAGCTCTTCCTCACTAACAGTATAGGAGGCACCAGTCAGGAAAAATATTCATGAGTCTAACCAATGTAAAATTTCTAGATGGAGTCAGAATTTTCCTAGAAAAGTGGCTTGCCAGGCTTCACCTTCACTTTGAAGAATGAATGCTTAAAGCTGACTCCATCTGTTTTAGTAGACTCTGTGAATCATTCAAAATTGACAAAGTTGTAGTTAGATCAGAGATTGATGTAACTCAGTCCACCTCCCTTTTTAGCCCGGTGTATGACTCCATAATAGAAGAACATGGCCATTGTTGGTTTGAAGTGAAAGTACTCCCTAAGTGCCTCCAAAGATTTCACACGACCCTAACCATTTGTATGAAGTTGGATTAGAGGGGCATCTAAAACTTACAACATAACCATCTCATACTCAATGAGTGGTAATCTTATTTCGATTTGGGAGAAACTAATCTCATACATATAAAGGTACCTTGACCCCGGCAAATGATAGATCCTATCTGTCGTTAGAGGAGCAATAACAGAAAAGTAATCTTTGTATTCTTCACTGGCATGGACTTCAAATTCAAGGACTTCTTTATCATCTACATCAACAGAGTATTTAGAAGCAATGGTGAGAGAGTCGACATGAACCTAAAAGTGTTAATTCTTCACCTTCTCGGCTAGCCAATTTATTTTATGGGTCACCGCGTTACTGTGGACGAGGTCAGTTGCTATAATTTTAGGTGATCAAATACCGAAATGCCCGTAGGATGCCATTAAAATAATCACATAATGCAAGAAAGGGACATAATTGTAAAAAGCCACATCATTAGTATGGTAAAACTCAACACTACTATCAGACCCAAACAAGGCCTCTATCTCTGTATCTGTAGACAAATTTGACGATGTGTCATATCTTTGGATATCATCCATATATTCTTGTCTAAATGATATTCTTAACGGATTCCTAGCCCTTACTCCCCGAGTTGGATGGATACAGGTTTGCACCATCTATGGATTGTGCTGGGATGATACAAGAGACTGTGATGGCGGAGGTGATATAATCTTCATTGATTTATCTCTCATTTCCCCTATATTCCTAAAAACTAAAAAGTTTATAAATGCTTAAGATGAAGGGATGAAATTGCTACCTGTGAAATAGACGAGGCGGTAGGCCCTGTTTTAGAGCGCAACACATTAGGAATGAGTAAGATTAGAGCAAAGTTTCAGTAGCGAAGGTAAAGTGTGTTCAACATTGAAATGAACCCTTTTTTACAGACAAGGCTGGAGGGCCAATGGGTGGGAACCCAAACGGACGCGTCATTGCACATTCTGTCTGATAGGCCCATGGGATTGAAATGACACAACCAACTAACACATGCTATATGCCCATGCTCTCCTATTCATTAGATGAAAGAAGACAAGACAGGTTGATGGTTTCTAGCCATGCCTATAAAAGGGTATCATACCAGCCGAGCAGCAAAAATATTTATAATTAACCACTCTGTAATCAAGCTATGACTTAGCGTATTGAAACAACTCCTAAGTCACTTCAACAGACCAGGGGAAAATGATTAGGGTCTCACACTGGCCCAAACGACATGACATTGAAATGGTGCCCTGTCACACACGGATGTTCCATGTAAGGCATCTTCTAACATCGGCTAAAGCCAGCATTGTTCTGGTCCTTAACTAGAGTCCTATACGACCGAAGTTAGAGATGATCCGACAAGATTTGCTGGGGAAAATTGGTTGGCAACTTGTAAAAGATGTTAGAAATGTTTGCGGAGGTGTCAGTTTTTTCATGATTTACAGATTCGTACTGACACAATACCACGTAAGACTCAACTACCACTTAACTCTATAAATACTCCTCATTTATGACCCACCAAGGTACGTAATTTGTTAACTTATAGTTGAGCTCCGATATTATGATATCCGAACTGACTTGAGCGTCGAATAGTCTTTGCACGTGACACTCTCTTTCACCCATCAACGTGATAGACAAGTAAGTTGATCAGACAGATTGAGAGCATGTTTGGTTGGTGCAGAAGTCCTCCGTTCGGTGCCGTTGACGGAGCTTTTTTCCGTCCTTGAGTCTCCGTTGGCGTTCCTCTCTGTTTGGCACCCTCTCCATGCTCCGTTCCGTGGAGGCTAACGGAGTTGCAGCAACCAGAACGCGCGTTGGGTGGAAGGAGGCGCTACTTCCCTCCCTTCAACGGCGTTTGCAGGAAAGTCCAAAATATCCCTCCGTTTGTCTGTGTTGGCTGTTGGGATCTGGTTTTGGGACTGTGGGGGGTGTGGGTGTCTTGGTTAAGGTGGTGGTGTGGGTGGTGTGGGTGGTTGACCATGGGGGTTTTTGGGGTGGGGTTGGGTTTGGGTGAGGCGTCGGGTGTGGGTGGTGGTTTGTTGGTGTTGGGGTTTGTTGGATGGTGTTGTGGGTGGTGGATTCTGGTGGTGGACGGTGGTTTGTGGTGTTCGGAGGTGGTGATGAGCGTTGGTGATGACGTTGGTGGAGGTAGGTTAGATGGACGGTGGTGATTGGTGGGGTGCACATGTGAGGAGGTGGTGATGGGTGTATGGTAGTAGACCCCTTTTCTTGGTCATTTTTAATTTTTTTTAAATTAATTTAATTTAGTTTAGTTTTTTATTAGTATATGTTGTTAATTATGATTTTTTTATTTGTATATGTTGTTAAAGATTTTTTTTTATTTGTATGTGTTGTTAATAATTATTTTAATTTGTATATGTTGTTAATTAAGTTTTTTTGCTTTAATATATAAAAAATAATAAAAGGCTGTAATTTATTAGTTTTACTCTAATAAAAACAATAGAATATATTTTTAATTTATAATATATAAAAATAATAACATTAATTTATTAGTTTTAATATATATATATATATATATAATTTTTACATTTATTAAATGATTTGTTAAATATGTATTATTAAATTTAATACCCTTTTTGGTTTAATATTATACATTTAATATTCATATAAACAAATATACACACAAAATCTATATATTTAAATTCATACCCTTTTTGGTAATTTTACCCTCAATTACCATTTTCTAAACCCCATTCCACTACAAACCAAACATAATCACTACAACTCAACTCACTTTAACTCAACTATCAACCAAACAAAACTCCATTTATAAAACCTTAATTTTCTAAACCCCATTTACAAAACCCCGTTTTCTCAACTCCATTAACTAAACTTTGAACCAAACATTTTCTGAATTTGAGACTCTCTACTCCCCACTGGAGTGAGAAGTATAATACTGAATCCCCACTCGACCAATATAAGGGATAAGAGAGATTTAACATCGGTACCCATACCGATTGTGCTATCCCCTATACCAGATAGTTCATCAACTTATTTTCTTGAGACCAAACCTTTAGTCTTGATGGCTTCAAACAATATTTCATTACTAGTACCCCCTATATTTACAAGAAAGAATTATGAAATCTAAGTGTTGAAAATAAGGTGTGTAAGCCGCATAAAGCCTTGTATAGGCTTAAACAGACTCTTAGAGCTTGGTACAATAGAGTTAACAACTATTTCTGCAATCAAGGCTTCAGGAGAAGTGGGAATGATATCACGTATGTGAAAAGGTTGTTGGAAGTTGGTTCTTTAATTGTCTCTTTATATGTTGGTGATTTGTTAGTGATAAGAGGTTTATAGAGTAGATGAAAAATCAATTTGAAATGTCTGACTTAGGAAAGAGGAATTATTTTCTTAGTTTGCAGGTACATCAATTTGCAGAAGGGACTTTTATGAATCAAGAGAAGTATGCTCATGAAGTTTTGAAGAATTTTAGAATGTAGAGTTGCAAATCTTCCTTTACTCATTTTATGTAAAATTTCAAACTTTAAAAAGATGATGGAGCTGAAAAAGTTGATGGCTCTCTTTATGGAAGCTTGCTTTATCTTACTACATTTAGACCCGACCTTATGTGTGCAGCTAGCCTACTCTTAAGATTCATACGAAATCCCAGCAAGGCACATTTTGTAGCAGCAAGGAACCTAGGTACTTAAAAGGCATCATTGAGTGTGGAGTTTGGTAGCCTATTGATAATGGAAGGTTAATTAGGCTATCGGGATAGTGATTAGGCTAGAAACATTGATGACAGGGGGGCACAAGTGGTTATTCCTTTTTCATTTGGCTTTAGCATGTTTTAATGAAATTCAAAGAAACAAGAAATTGTAGCTCAGAGCACTGCTGAGGCTGAATATATTGCAATTGCTACAGAAGCAAACCAAGCTACTTGGTTGAGGAAAGTTCTACTTGATTTGGGAGCAAAGCAACTGAGACTTTTGTGACACCAAATTAGCAATTACTATTGCTGAAGATCCAATTCAGCATGGAAAGACCAATCATATTCAAGTGAAGTTTCATGCTATACGTGAGGCTGTTAAGGATGAAGAAATCAAGTTAGTTCACTATTGTTCAGAGCTTTGAGTTACTGATATACTTATTAAAGCTCTTCCAAAAGCAAGATTTGAAAGACTTAGAGAAAAGCTTGGAGTGTCCACTAAAAATTTCAAGCAGGAGTGTTGATGATGCTGAAATTTATGATGTAAACCAGTATTTTGTGATTTGTCATTTCAGTTTTATGTTTTCAAGACACTTGATGTTTGTTCTGACTTAGTGTAAGGTGACCCATGCCTTTTGGAGTGTTATTAGGATAAGTAATTAGTAGATGGCAGAACACCTTACCTACTTTCTATTCTGTCTTATTTTATCATTGTTATGTATTGTGTACTTGAAACTTAAGTTCTGTTAATGAGAAATAGTATTTCACATTTATGAATTTGCCTTGGTGCTAACAAAGTTCAAGTCCAAGCAGGTACATGGAATAGATTGTTTTGTTTCATTTGAGAAGGAAATGTAAAAAATTTTGTTAGTAGCTGGCTGGGCAAAGTGCTACTCATCCTCTTGTATTCCATTCTTTACAAATGTTACCTAGTGACCCAAGGAACCAATATTAGAAAAAATTCAGTTAACAATATAATTAATATTTATTTATCTTAATTCTTAAATAATCCTAACACAGAAATTTTTACTTTTTGTTTTCTTAAACAATACCCTTAAGACATTAATTAACAAAACATTTTTCTTCTTCCTCATCAATTTATGAAGTTCCTTTCCATCTCAAAGCCTTCTCTTACTCTGACATAACACTCTTACACGCAAATCCAATGACACAGCCTTTTAGAAATTAGTAAATACACAAAACTAGGGAGAGTTGTCGAATTTAAGTCAAAGTTTCTTTGAAAGTAGTTGACTATCAAATAAAAAGTGATCTACAGCCTATCCAATTATTCAGGGTTTTTTGACCAAAATAGGACATTTTTAAAAAATATTTGCACTTTTGGGGTTGAAAAAAAAATATTTAGTTGTCTGGGGTAGAATCTGTCACATCTTATTTGAATTTCGTCTAGTGGGGAGACGAAATTGCAGGAGCCTGCCACGTGTCACGTGTCCGAATTCGTCTGGTGGAGGGGCGAATTTGACTGGTCAAATTCGTCTGATGGGAAGACGAATTCTCAACAGGGGAAAATAATTAACAAAATTGTCTGGACCAGGAGTCGAACCTGTGCCCCATGGATCACAATATGATACCACAACCACTAGGACAACTGGTTTTTTAATACAAATAGGGAATACTATTAAATATAATATCTTTTATTCTTACCTATATATATAAATAAATAAAATAAAATAAAATAAAAACTTATATAGAATATATATATATATAACATATTAAATATATATTATATATTATAAAATATATATTAATAATATTTTAATATAAAATATATATTTATATTTAATATTTTAATATATATATATTAACATTAAATATATATTGATCCGTTATAGAGAAAATAAGTGGGGCGATCGTGAGATGAGAACGGAAGGCCAGACATCGGATATCCGGTGTGGTAATGTTGAACCAAGACACCGGTTTTCCTTATATGAGGTCACTCTAACGTCACAAGATTGGGGGCCGGTATCTAGGACCCGGTGTGGGACCAGCCACAAGAATATAGGTGTTTTAGGGTTTGCACACTGGAACAGTGTGTTTCCGATATATCAATCCGGTCTCTCAGTGGGAGAGCCCAGTCTTGTTGTCCTGGAGATCCTTCACACCAACGTTTCGCGTTGCAGGGGGGCGAAAGGTGGTGCCACCTGCGAAGATTCTCCGACGCTCAAGTTAGAAGAGTGTAAGAACTCAATGAATACTCAAGCGGAGTAATAGTAAAGTGTGAGATAGAACAACGATACCTTGCATGTGTATTGACATGAGCTATTTATAGTTGTACGTTAAAAAATGAGTCGTTGGATACATGTGGGTCCCCTAGCTCTGATAGCGTGTACATTATGTCAATCAGGGTGGCTCAACACTCAGAATGTGTCAGGAGGGTAGGTCAATTATCAGTGTACGACCCTATAGGAAGAAGAGAGGATAATCACCTTTTCCGCATAATCTGCTG
Source organism: Clitoria ternatea (assembly GCA_037962975.1). Taxonomy (NCBI): domain Eukaryota; kingdom Viridiplantae; phylum Streptophyta; class Magnoliopsida; order Fabales; family Fabaceae; genus Clitoria; species Clitoria ternatea. Next base: position 27,097,675 of record CM075671.1, on the reverse strand, counting down.
ACACATCCACTTGCTTTCTGAGGCCATTGACGTGACATATTTTGCTACATACAATATCTTCGCTGATAAGTTATTAGGGGCTCTTATCTTGCTGTGACTGAGAAGCCAACAGTTATATAAATGTTCCGTGAAAATGAACAATGATCCGTTATAGAGAAAATAAGTGGGGCGGTCGTGAGATGAGAACGGAAGGCCAGACATCGGATATCCGGTGTGGTAATGTTGAACCAGGACACCGGTTTTCCTTATATGAGGTCACTCTGACGTCACAAGATTGGGGGCCGGTATGCAGACCGGATCATATATATTAAAGTTAATATATATTATATATAAAATATATATTAATAACTTTAAAGTTAATATATATATTAAAATATTATTAATATATATTTTATAATATATAATATATATTTAATATGTTATATATATATATATATTCCATATAAGTTTTTATTTTATTTTATTTTATTTATATATATAGGTAAGAATAAAAGATATTATATTTAATACTAAATATTTTTGTTTTTCAACCCCAAAAGTGCAAATATTTTTTAAAAGTGTCCTATTTTGGTCAAAAAACCATTATTCAGAGGATGTTTTTTTTTTTCAATTGATGGTTGGTAAACCCAAATCTTTCATTCTTTCCTTTTTGGCCTAGAAATATAATAAATGTAAATGTAATTCTCATTACCATAATATACGATTTTTTTTTTCTCTATCTGTTGTGGCCTTAATCTTAGGTTGTTAAGATTCTATCTCTAAGTGTCCATCATTTCTAACAAAAGGCTATGTGAAAGACTACAAATTCAAATCAGAACGGTTATGTATTTTGTTAAAATATGCCTAGGATGAAAAACCAATAAAATAATACGTCACCTACGGTAGAAGTAGAGACATCTAAACATCACCGTCTCTGGAATTAATTGACTCGGTCAATTACCCTGGAAGTTTTCCATGAATGAGACCCATTTTGGGTTACTGTTTTCTTGCTTCAGTTGTTTGTTCCATGAATATGCTTGGTAATGGAAGTATTATAAATTACAATACATTTATTTAACTTAGCATTGTAAAATGAAATTGTATACTATCTGATCGATCTATGAAACATTATTTTTATTTATTTTTTCTATCCACATGTTTGCTAAACAATGGATTTTGATCAGCAATTAATATGGCCCCACGTAAGCATATTACACCCCCTATTTGCTTAGTTGTAGTTAGGTAAATAAGTCTCTTCTCTACTACGATTCTAGAAGTGGAATTATTAATGATAAAAGTAAGATTCATTCGAGATTGTGAAAATTTGGAGGAAAATGAGTTAGAATGATAATGAAAACGTAAAGAAGAAAAAGTAAACTACTAATAAAGTAATAATTCAGCTGTACTTCTCATATTTGATGCAAATATATATTAATATCGATAATGTTAATGAAATTAATATTTTTTTTGTCTTGATAACAATTCTTTGTAGGTAAGGTTGTGTCACTAATCCTGGCGTGTTAACATTCAACAGTGATATATAATAAGGGAAATCTCTTGTCTACTGTGATTCTAGAGTTTGAATCCTTAATGATAAAAGTAAGAGATTTCAACTCCGTTCATCAGTCTACCCTTATGCAGAAGTGACTCGTGATTGACCAGCATTGACTTGGCCACCAGTGACTTGCTTGGAAATTTCACGAGATTTAGGGTCCGTTTGGTTTTCAGTTGGGGAAACGGAGTTGAGGAAATGGAGAAATTTAAGGGTTGATATTGATCCTTCACGCCGTTCGATAGGATTTACTTTTGGGGTTGGTCAAACCGAGGTTTGACCAACAGGCTCTTAGTATACGCGTCATCTATATTTTACTGATAATCTAATGTTTGGTTGATGTTTATGCTAACTATCACTTCACTTGCCCACCAAAGTCTTCCCATGAAAAGCTCTGTATGATATCCAAGTCTATGGTGTTCTTTTGTTCTCTGTTCTTGAATGCGCTTACTTGAGCAAGAACATGGTGCTCGTGCTCATCCAAATTCCGAGAAGGCCAAAGCTATGGAGATTTGTTTGTCTTACTTCATCTGTTGTTGGACTGTTATGTTATGCTCTCAGTTCATCTTTCAGCCATTTATTCGGAAAGTGGATCTGGTGGAAGATATTACTTTATATTGCTTTCAGCTTCATCATCTGCCTTGCTGTCTTGTATGCAAAGGTATGGCAGGCCTCGACAACTCTGAGACTGAAAGCTCATTTGGCATTTTTGGTTTTGATCATCACTTCCATATACTCCTTTTTCTTGGACAAAGAAGTGAAAGGAAAACCAGATGCATATAGCTTGGTTTCCCTTGCTTCTTTTGCTGTCATGTCACTGTGCTTAACAAGGCAGTCTCACTGTGGTTTTGAGGTTGATCTCTTGTATTTTTTCAGTGGATGTCTAATAGTACAGCTAATGAAGATAAATTTATGGTTCGTCACTGTTGGAGGGAGTTTCAGTTATTCCCTCATCATTCTTCGTTCCTCTTTGGATTCTGTAACAAGGAATGGGTATCTAGAAGCCCATGACCAAGTAGACCTTGAAAGTGGTTTGCATTCACAACCACATGGAAGAATAGAAAATGAGGATCTAGGATTCTTGGTCACTGAAGTCAATTTACATTCATCACAAGAAGGAAATAATCTTATTATGGCACAGTTCATCGGCTGTATAGTGGCGCTTAAGAAGGAGACTGGGAACCTTATTGACACTGTCTCCAAGCATGTGGAGGAATACCTCAAAGCCAATGTTGACCTCACCTCTGAAAGGCTGCTACTGCATCCCGATGACAACTTGGTGGTGGATTTTCTCGTTCCGTTGAAAATTATCGATGAACTTCATGATGCAGTGAAGCTTATGGTGGTGGGTGGGTTCGAGGATGAGTTATCCCATGTATACAGCAGTTGCCGCAGGGAGTTTCTAGAACAGTTCCTGTCAACATTTAAATTGCAAGAGCTCAACACAGAGGGCAACGTTGAGAGATGGATTAAAGCTTCCAACATAGCTTTGAAGATATTGTTTCCAAATGAAAAGAGGCTCTGCTCTCTTGTCTTCCGAGGATTCGTTTCTGCAGAGGATGTCTCTTTCGAGGAGGCTTGTAGGGATTCGAAGATTCAGCTGATGAGTTTAGCCAATACCTTAACTGGGAGCAATTCACTGAATTTTGTGTCCTCCTTCGCCCCTAAAATGCGCGGAGCATTGCACATACTGGTTCCGCAGTTAGAATGCCTCGTTCCTGGCGAGCAAAATGCATCGCTTACGCTCAGAAAAGATTTGCACACGATTTGGATGAGATTGTACATTTTAATGCAGTTGAACATTCTTACTTACCGTGATGAGGTGGTGCAGGTGACTGTTCTTGATGGTGGCGTTCATCCTATTACTGAGAAAGTAATGAACTACCTCTGGGATTTCTTCCTAGGTAAGAATTCCCTTATTTGGGGAAAGTTGAATGGGGAGGGAAAGCCGTCAATTTCTGAGTATATGCGGGGGGTGATGGAGGTGTTACAGGGTAGTTTGGAAGCCAAGTCCAAAAACTACACCGATCCTACTTTGAGCTGTATTTTTATGGTGAATAATCTAAAGTACATAGAACAAATGGTAAGAAAGTATGGACTCAGGGCAACTTTGGGGGGTGACTGGTTCCAAAATATCACAGCAAAGGGCCAGGATAACCTTAAACTCTATCAAAGATGCTCATGGAATAAGATGTTGGATCTTTTGAAACTGGACAATGAGTCAATGGCTTCAATGAAAGACAAGCTCAATTTGTTCAACCAGCAATTTAAGGAGATATGTAACATTCAGTCTACATGGTTTGTCTTTGAAGAGCAGCTAAGGAAACGAATAATAGTTTCCATAGAAGACATCCTGTTGCCAGCATACGGAAACTTCATCGGGAAGTTCCAGGATTTTCTTGGAAAGCAATCTTATGACTACATTGAATATGGAATTTTTGATATTCAAGATCAACTCAATAATTTGTTTCTTGTAAGTGAGAGGATGAATCCGATGCCGGAAGGGGAGGAATGAAAATGAAAGCTTGTGCAGAAGAGGAAATACAAATTTTAGTATCACGAATTGCCCTATATGCCATCGAATGTTTTCATCACAAAATCACAAATGTATCTTTCTTTATAATTATGTTCAATGTTTAGATTGGCTCCACGGAATTCCAAGACCAGGTTGCAACAAGGAACTGATTTTTTTTATTTCATTTATGGAAAAGGAAGCGTCAACTAATTTGTTGGATAATTTTATCAAGAGTTGTTGTTGTTGGGTTTACACGGTTAAAACTGAATAAGCTAGTTTCTAGGAGTTGAATTAGTCAAGTGCGTTAGAATTAGTTTTCCTCTCTTTTCTCTGTTTCAATAATTGTAAGGCTTTATAAAAGCCACCGCAGTCTTTTGAATAAAATTAGTTTTCCATAAAATACATGAGAACAAGGTTTTTGTTCTAGTTTCTTTCATTTGGTATCAAAGCTCGAAAGGGCTTGATAAGGGTGATACACAAATTAAGTGTTGGAAGAGAAATGGCAGCAAAAAGTTTCATAACACCATGCATTCCGAAGTTCGATGGTGACTATGACCACTGGAGCTTACTTATGAAAAATCTCTTCCGCTCCAAGGAGTACTGGAGCATCATTGAACCTAGTTTTAAAAAGTTAAAGAGGACTAAAGCCCCAAACGTGACACAACAGAAGGCACTCGACGAAGCAAAACTCAAAGATCTCAAAGCAAAGAACTATCTTTTTCAGTTTATAGACAAGAGCATCTTGAAGACCATCACCCAGAAGGAGACATCCAAACAGCTATGGGATTCAATGAAAGTCAAGTATCAAGGAAATGCTAGAGTGAAGCGCGCACAACTACAATGGCTTCGCGGAACATTCAAAACTCTAGAAATGAAAATGGGAGAAGGTGTGTCTGAGCACTTCACAAGAATCATGTCTACTGCCAATGACATGAGGAATTGTGGAGAAAACATGGACAATGTCAACATTGTTGAAAAAATACTTCGAAGTCTCACAAATAACTCCAACTTTGTGATATGCTCCATCAAAGAATCCAAGGACATTGATCTTCTCATAGTAGATGAATTGCAAGCATCTTTTCTTGTACATGAACAAAAAGTGATTGAGAAAAGGAGTGAAGAGCAAGTTCTACATGTGGAGAATGAGCAAAAAAAATATGCAGAGAAGAGGTAGAGGCATATTTCAAAGAAGAAGCGGTAACTTCAGAGGAAGCAACTCTAGAGGACGGGGAAGAGGTAGATCATTCGTCAACAGATCAGCTATCCACTATTATCAATATGGAAAGCAAGGACATTATCAATTTGAATGTCCAAGTCTAAACACAGGAGTCAACTATGTCGAGTTCAACGAGGAAGAAGAACTCTTCCTAATGGCACACACACAAGTCAGTGAAGCGGAAGGAAAAGGTATAATGGTTTAGAGAACAAACTTAGAAAAGGGGAGGTTGAATAAGTCTGTTTACTTTTTCAAACCAAAAAGTGATATTTAAATTGTCGAAGCGTTATACAGCAGACCAGACTTATGCAGCGACTAAGAGCGTGATTCTTTGATTGAGAGAGTAAGAGAGAGAGCGCTTATTTTAGCCAGACTTTTACTATCGATTTTAACACTCATAATACACCAGACTTTTGATAGTAAAGAGTAAGAGAGAAAGAGACAATACATGAGAGATTTATACTGGTTCACCTCTAATTCAGAGACTACATCTAGTACCTTTAAATCTGAAGGATTCCCACTATGTAAAAATATTTTACATTACATGTTGAGTATTATTGACTTCAGCCACTCCTGGCTTAAGCATAACTCGTGCTTCAAGTATTATTGACATTGGCCACTTCTGGCCCTTGAGTATTCTAGAGTCTGACTTCTCTTAGCCTAAGCACACCCTGTGCTTTCAAGTATTTTTGACACTGGCCACGCTGGCCATGAGTATTCTAGAGTCTGGCCACTCCTGGCTTAAGCACACCCTGTGCTTCCGAGTATTTTTGACACTGGCCATTCCTGGCCATGAATATTCTTGACTCCGGCAACTCTTGGCCTAAGCACAATACGTGCTTTGACACACCAGACTCCTCTGGATTCCTAAGAGTTTTATTTTGCACGCACCCATTCTTGGAGCAGACCCAAGTATTCTTTCACAAGCCACCTGGATCAAACCCTGAGTATTCTTTCAAAAGCCTATCCAGGCCAAAGTGTTTCCCATACTTATAGAGTCTGGTAACACGCTAGACCTGTACAACCAGAGGATTGGAAGAATTAACATAAGATAAGCCTTCCTCTTTTAACGACTTATCAATGACTGGAGCTTGTAAGTGTAAGATAAGCTTATTTACCTCACAAGCTTTTTCTCTTTCTCCTATCTTTTTATATGACTCTTCTTTCTTCTTTTCTTTTCTTCAGAGTTATATATTGCTCACTATTTATGCATACAAGCTCATATAACCGTGTCTTGTATCTTTCTCTATTTTCCTTACTGAGCTATTCTTCATACTTTCATATGTTCCTTGATCTGCTCTAACTCTTCATATTTATTTTTACTCTCTTCTAATATTTTTTCTTTTTCTTCTCGAGAGCTCTAACTGATGAAGAGATTGATTTTTATTATATAGGATCATTTTATTGATCTCAGGAAAAGGCTTGTCAATTATATAGCTGTTGAAAGAGTAGTTGTATGAAGGACAAAAGCCTTTCTTGAAAAGGTTACATAACAGATAAAAGCTTTTATTTCTAGAGAGAGACGTTCTGAACACGCAATGTCAATACGAGAGTTTTTGAGAAGAGTGCAGTTGTAGGTGTGCTAGATGTAGCACCAGTTACACCAAGAAGGAAATTTTAGATTCATGAGAATCTCTGAATGCGTGAGATAGGGATGAAACTTTATATGCTTTTGAACTGGAATCTACCTTCTTTAGCTAATCTTCCTTTTTGCAAATCTTTTCATTTGGCTTTTTGATGGAGATGATTTATGATCGATGGTGCTTTATGTACCAGACCATTTTTGAAATGATTCAAGGTAAGGAGGTAGAGTCTGATGTTTTCATATGTTCTGAAGCTCAAATGATATCTTCAAGTCTGAGTCTGGTGAATTATTCTGATGCGATAGAATTTCTTTTTGAGGTGAATCATTAGACTTTTAGATGCTTTTAGTCTTAGAATGTAGAATCCATGTTGCAACTAATCCGTTCAGACTTTTGATGTATGGGCTCCCCCTTTATTTTGTAGCTTAAGCCTTATATTTCCTGAAACACTTGAACACCCATATCAAACAATAACATGTAACTTTACTCAAGTTAGTAAACATAATGTTAGTTATCAACAAATCTCGTGGGATCTGGTATATAAAAATGTTTTGTCATTGACCAGATTTTTCATCAACAAGGTATTTGGTTTCTCGACTCTGGGTGTTCAAACCATATGACAGGAGACAAAACTTAGTTTTTCAAGCTTGACGAAAGCTTCAAGCACTTTGTAAAATTGGGTAACAACTCAAGGATGGAGGTTTAAGGAAAAGGAAATGTCAGGTTTGAAGTACATGGAATCATAAAAACGGTATCAGACGTTTATTATGTCCCAAATCTCACCCACAACTTATTGAGCATAGGACAACTATAGGATAAGTGTTTGGTGATTATGATTAAAAAAGGTACTTGCAGAATCTATCATCATCAAACAGGTTTGATAGTAGACACTCCAATGACTACAAACTGTATGTTCCTGGTCTATGCAAAGATGAAGCCACTGCCTGGTAGTTGTTTAAAGATGGAGGAAGAAGACTTGGAGAATCTATGGCATAGGAGATATGGATATTTAAATAACAAGTCCATCCAAATTATGTAGAAGAGACACATGGTAAAAGGGTTACCAAAGCTGAAAGAAGCAACTAAGGTTTGCAAGGTATGCAATGTGGGAAAATAGAACAAGCAAAATTTCCAAAGAAAAGTAACTAGAGGACATCAGAGAAATTGGAGTTAATTCATGGAGATTTGTGTGGACCAATCACTCCAACCTCTTACTGTGGTCAGAGGTATTTGTAGATGATTTTTCTTAATCTTGGATCTATTTTTTGGCAGATAAAGCAGAATCCTTTAAGGGGTTCAAAACCTTCAAAAGCTTTGTTGAAAAGTAAGCAAAGACTGCCATACATGAACTACAAACTGACAGGGGAGGAGAATTTGCATCAAATAAATTTAACTAGTTCTACAAGGAACATGGCATAAGGTGACAACTGACAGCGATGTACACTCCACAACAAAATAGAGTAGTAGAGAGAATGAATCAGACCATCATGAACAAGGTGCGCTATTTGTTGTATAAGAAGGAGATGTCGAGATCACTATGGCCAAATGCAGCAAGATGGACGAGTCATATTTTGAATCAAAGTTTTACAAAATCGGTCAAAGACATGGTACCTGAAGAAAGGTGGACAGGAATAAAACCAAAGGTTGACTACTTTAGAGTATTTGGATCCATTGCACATATACATATCCCTGAACAGAAAAGAGTTAAACTTGACAATCGAAGTCACAAATGCATCTTGCTCGGAGTCAGTGATGAATCAAAGCTTATTGATTGTATAATTTGTTAACCAAGTGGCCTCAATTACTTAAGAGGGGGGTGAATTGAGTATTAAAAATTTTACTTTGAATGCTTTTGAAATTGATTCTTTAGTTACTATGTCTATTGAAGATGATAAGCTTAATGGCAAGTGATAACAGATTATACACAAGTCAAGATAATAAGTACTTAAAAAGTCTAAGTAATAATCAAGATATAGAATCAAATTAACCACAAAGCAATTTATGAGATTTTTAAAAAGATTAATAGAAGAATGTTACTTAAAGTCAAGTTCAACAATGTTAATCAAAATAGTTTGCAACTTAGTATAACATGCACTTAGTCCAAGTTAATGAAATAATGAATCAAGCAAGCAACTTAAGTGCATAAATTAAATGAGTTTAGGGAAGAGAGATTTGCAAACCGATATATACGAGTTCCACCACGCTGGTGTATGTCTCGCCTCTAAGCAACCCACTTAGAGGATTTCCACTATTTGAGATTAGAGATACAACTTTGAGCAATCGCGACTTCCTAGTGTCCCACACTCAAAAATCCAATCCTCACAAGTACAAGGGCACTCCACCCAATCTCTCAATCTCTCAATTACAAGGTTGAAACCCCAACCCAAAGATTTTAAGATGTTTGGTGTTTGAGCATACAAGGAAACTCTCCAATAGAGTGGATATGCAAGTTAAAGCTTTCACAAAGTAATAACTCTCAAAGAGAGGATATGCAAACTTTAGCACTTCAAGAAAATATTTTCTCTCTTAAAAAAATATTAATTTGCAAGTTTAGAAAATAATTTTGCTCACCAAATTTACTCTCAAAGTAATAAGCCAAGAAATAGAAACAGAGAGCAATTAAGAGAGAAGGAGAAAGTGAATCAACGTGAGAGAGGAAGAAAGCAAAGGAAATGCTTCAATGCTTGGTACGAATTGCTTCTTCAAGTTACTCTCTATTTATAGCCTCCAGCAGCATGGTTCCGTTTCCATCAAATGTATAATAAATTGCCAATTTCATTGGCTGGATAATAAATTAATTTCCTCGATGCATTGGAGCATGGAACATGGAGCTTGTGTCTGCGTAGTGCGTTTCATAATTTGCGTAGTGTGATTCCAGGCTGTTTCCATTTGAATTTAAACTGAATGAATCGGTGCATGAATGGATTCCCGGCGTGTATTTGACCTTCTGACAGTGTATGAATCGATTCCTCTAGTTGTGAATTGATTCCCAGGAGTATGAATCGATTCCTTGGACAAATGAATCGATTCCCAGGCGAGTTCCTTGCAGATGAATCGATTCCCACGTTAGTTTTTGTACCATGAATCGATTCCCTTGATCATGAATCGATTCCTTAAGCCTTTTCTTGTGCATGAATTGATTCTTCATGTTGTTTCTTGTGCATGAATCGATTCTTTTCCCCTTTTCTTGCACATGAATTGATTCCAAGTGTTATGAATGGATTCCTGGGCCTGTTGCTTCCAATTTAATGCATTTTGATGTAATTCTAATCCCTTTGTTCATGCAGCTCATGGTTCTTGATTCCTTTGATTCTTTGGCACTTTGTTGATCATTTTTCACTTTGTTTTAATCCTTCGTAAATGCCTTGACTCAAGTTCTTTATTGTTCATCAAATTTAATAGCTTGACAACATCCTTAATATTTCTTCATTTGTTGTGTCATTATCAAAACCTACATCAACATATAAATACATGATTCAGTAACAAAAAAAATAATCATAAGCAAGGATATCATATTTGAAGAAGATGATAAATGGGATTGGAACTTGAGCTCAACAATGTAACATTCCTAAAATAAATTTTTGGGTAAATTATATTGGTCAATTAAATAAATTAAATAAGTAAAATAATCCCCAAGTGATTAAGTTAATTTTTAGAATTTACCAGGGTAAGTTTCAGTAACTGTTAATTACCCGGTTGGTTTAAAAATTAACTGGACGTAGAGAATTACTTAAGTAACCTTTAACTTAACATTAGATAATGCTTTGCCAAATTAATTTTCATTCACGTGTGCTTCACTGGGCAAAGGAAAATTAGATCTTGAAATTCACTATCTCTTTCTCTCGTTCACGCGTACTATACAGAGGAAGGGAAAAATTTTAATTGCTTGCTTTTCTTCTTCTCCATTCCACAGACAACACATCCAAGGGGAAAAATCTAAAATTTGTTATCTCTTCTTTATCTCACTCGCGGGGATGCATGCAACAACGTGGGGGACTTAACTTCTCCATTTTTCTTCAATTTCTTCAATTAAAGGGAAAAAGTTCAAACCATCTTTTCTTCCTCTTCCTTTCTCGGCAGCCATGATCTTGTGGGGGGAGGGGAAGGGAAGGGAAGCTTGATTTTTCCAAATTAGAGGTAAACCCATAAACCCCATTTCATTTTAAGTTGATATCTTTAAACCTCAATCCTAAATTATTCCAATTTCATGAGTTTTAAGGTTGTTTCAGCTAATATCTGTGTCGTGGGTAACTTGAAGTGTGCGGAGCATTGGTATTTTTGCCATTTGTGGTAAGTTGTTGGTACCGGTTTATTATTTTTAGCCCCATTTAATTAATTTGGGTATTAATTGGATTAATTTCAATTTAGAAAAATATTTCAGGGTAGTTCGGAGGTATTCAAGTGTCAGATAGCTTGGGGTTTTGTTCAAAATCGAGTGTCGAAACTTATCGGTAAGTTAATACTTATCGAAATAATTAAGAATTAGTGTTTTAGCTTGAAATATGAATTTTAGTAGCGATTGTGGTATTGATTGTGTGAATTGTGATGATTAACTTGTTTATTGTGAAATGTTGATACTATACCCCGCTTGTGTGATGATTAAGAATTAATTATGTTTATGAGTTGTCATCTATAATGTGATGTGAATTGCATGAGATGCAAATGGTAAATGTGATTGATGTGAGATATTACATGTGATGTAATAAATTGATGAATTAAATTCTATGCATGAGATATGATAGAATGATATGAATGATATTGAGATGTTACATGATATGCAAGTGAATAAATGACCTGGTATCATTTTGGTAGCATGAGATGCTTGTGTGAATTGCATAATGTGGCATAGATAGTAAGGGTGACCCATGGAAGGTCAGGAACCCTGTGTGATGATTTCAAGTTACAGATTCTTGGGCTAGGTCCTGTGAGAGCCCATGATTACCATAGGAGCTAGAGTTAATGTGACGACTCGCGTCATTTTTCTCATTTATCGTAATAAATTTTTCGCTTTTAATAAAAATCCATCCAGTCTCAATATAAAATAATAATTACTTTTATTAAATATATTCAAAATAATAAAATCATACTTAAAATAGTAATAACCGACTAAAATCGTTTGAAACTAAAACCATTAATAAAACAGAGTTGTTCATAAACAACGAAAGAAGAAAAACAGAGTCAGGGGTCAATCGCCTGAGCGAGCCCCTGATTCGCTTAAGCGAGTGTCGACTCGCTTGAGCGAATGCCACACGGCAAACCAAACTCTCGAGTCGGGTTTCACTCGGAAAAGGACCACTCGGTTATGTGTGTCACTCGGTAACATCTTACAGTTTCATCACTCGGAAAACTCTTAGCTTTCATTCACTCGGAAATTGTTTCTCTCGGGTATACATCACCCGGAATACTTTCTTAAGCTTCACTCAAAATAGTTCGCTCATATTTTCACTCGGAGTCTCAACCATAGTTCACTCGGAGACACTCTAACCTTTCCACTCGGACAACTTCACCCGGTATTCAACTCTGCTACAGCAATGCAAATTCACTCATAAAATAAACACCAATTACTTAACATCAAGAATTTATACTCATTTCATACAGCATACCGATTCGAATTTATTTCATCATACAAGCAACACATTGTAGCATCAAACACTCGATAAACTCAAAATATACATATAATACATAATTCATTTAATTCACTCGGTGCCTTGGCATGAATTCTCCGCTTGGCGCACCTCCATGGCTCCGACTTCTTCCTTGTCACTGGTTACTAAAAATATAAACCACAGCAAGGGTGAGTGTTTAGCATCATAATTAATATAGAACGGAATTTAAATAAAATATGAGTATAAACTCCGTCCGATTCCTTTATTCTCAAATTGTACATCTCACTCGGCATTCACTCATAGTCAGCAATCATAGCATTTAACACTCAGCACTTATTGCATTTCTCACTCGGCAATTATAACCATCACACTCGTTAAATATAATAAATTACATTCGGCAAATATGGCAGATCTTTACTCGGCAGAACAACAAATCTCACTCGGCAAATATGACATCTTACTTAGCAAGTATACCAATTCATGCTCAACAAATATAATACTTCACACTCGACAATATAATTACACTCGGCAATTATAGCAATCAACACTCGGTAATCATAGCAAACCACATTCAGCAAATACAACAATTTATACTAGGCAAATATAACAATTTTCCACTCAGAAAATATAACAATCACTCGGCAAATACTTCAATCATACTCATTCGGCAATTAAAACTAATTGCACTTAGCAGAATTATTAAATCATCATTTATCACCACTGACTCAGTCAAAATTGACACAGTATCCGGATACTCAAAGGATCGACCTTCAGCTGGGGGTCCTACTTGACACCCCGTGAACCCTGCTTGGTTCACCGAGTCCTGCTTGACTCCCCCTCAACCACTAGGTCATAGACCTCTAGGTAGCTCAACTGGGTCCTGTTTGACCACTGAAGCCAAAAACGAGGGTAACATATACTGTCGGTCGTCCCATACCACATTATCACCATCACATTTCACATAAGTGGCCATTAACATCACTCGGGTGACCTGCTTGTCAAACCTGACTTGTTAACAACACTCGGGTGACCTGCTTGTCAGACCCGACTCATATTGCCACAAAATACCGATTGCCATAGCCTCATTAAATTTCAATCAGATTTACACCTCACACGATCAGAAACTGATCAGTGTCCACATACATGCATATATATTAACTTTCACTCAGCATCATCTCGTCATTGTATCAAATAATTCACCTTCAATTGAAATATGCTATACACACGATCAGAAACTGATCGGTGTATACATCCATTCATATACACATTCATACATTACTTTCAATCGGCTTAAATCACACACACGATCCTCAACCGATCGGTGTCTACACATACATGCATATAAACAACCAGCATCTCATCGAGTTTCACTCGGAATATGTCACACACGATCATAAACCGATCGGTGTGCATATTCACACATTCACAACACACACGATCCTATACCAATTGGTGTGCACATTCATACATACGTTCAATCAACTTTTCACTCAGCATCATTATTTCTTAGTCATACACATACACACACATGATCAGAAACTGATCGGTACTCACACACATGCATACTCTCATTTTCAAATTTCATTCAGCAATATCCATACACATATTCATATACATTCACACTGTTTTCACTCGGCTCGGCATAATTTTCACTCGTCATTAACTTTTACTCGGCTCGGTATAATTTTCACTAGGTTCAGTCATTATAATGACTCGGACAGTACGTCCTATTCCAATTAATTATAACCCGAACACCCCCTTACCTCTATTCCATGCTGCAACAACTTCTGGGTTCACTGTTCCTCCTCCGTACCAGCAGCAGCCTCCTTATGCGTTTCACCAGTGTTCGTTCCACCACCTGTGGGTTTGGAATGTGAAACACATCAACGTTACACCACCACTCACCCGTTTAAAGGGCCACTTTAAGGCTCACAGGCAGGGGAAGTGGGGATCAGAACAGTACCGCCTTCCATGCACATGACCATTCGGTCCAGAAAAGAAAGAAAGAGGTGAGGAAGCAGATTTTAAACGGTTCAGAGGTCTTACCTTAAAACCACTGTCACGGCTGCGTAATTATTTCAAGGTGGATAGACCTTCTTTCAAAGCTTAAAGCTCTCAACAATGGAAGAAGAAGAAGAAGAAGCTTCTCGCAGAAAAGATGAATAATTGAAGGAAGAGAAAGAAATCTTTCTTTAATACCCATGGCAACCGGTCACCTGCACAACAGGTCATCTCCAACCGGTTACCTTTTCAGCCGGTTATTTCTCCCTTTTTCCTTTATAATTTCATTAATTAAACTTTCTTCTTCTAATCACATCCTAAAAACAATCTTTTAATATTTTCCTCTTCACAAAACTTTCTATAATTATCCGGGATGTTACAGTTAAGTCTTGAGACGTCACAGGGTTACCATTATCACGTGGGAAGGGCTGATGGAGTGAGGCCAGGGTGGAATTTGTAATTGAAATCATGGTTTAAGTCGGATCCGCATGCATATGTATTGTTGCATTGTTATTGAGAATAACATGAATGGTATAGCCTGTGTATATGATATTGAGAATATTTGATGTGAGTTAATTGTGTTAAAGGGTAGTGAATGATATTGATATATGATATTGTGCTATATGATTGAGAATTAGAATTGGATAGGTTGATCCACTTCAATAACTGTCGTTTAACATGTAATGTGCTCACCCCTATTATGTGGCTATTTTCAATGGATTTGGCCAACGATGGTGATTGGTGAGATGTCACCATAGTTGTGAGGAAGACACTTGTATATGGTATATATAGACTATATAGTATTTTGGTGGTAGCCTTGGTCGGCTCTCGTAGATAGCTATTTTGATAGTTGAAGTATATAACTGTGTAGTGGATCTAGGTAGCCTACGGCTTAAACTGGAAGCCTAGATTATTTTTAGATCTGTATATATGATGATTTACTGAGGATATAGATGTGATGATGATATATGAACGTAGTGACCATGGATGATCCCATTTGATATATGTGATGCTTGATATGCCCAGGGATTGTCTGTATGAGATTGATGCATGATATAAGTGTGATGGATAGGAATTGTGGATATGCATGAATGAGTTATGATTGAGTAGATCATGTGATGAATTATGAGTTGATGATAGACGTATGAGAAATGCGATTTTACATGAGTTTTTACGCATAATTGAGGAAGTGATAGGGTCATAATGCGTTTCGTGAGGTTTGGGTACCTCCGGATGGTTCCAAATAACCAATTTAGGTTAAATTATTAAATAAAAAAATTCATTTTTATGGTTCTTTTAAACTTAAGGATGTTTCAAACAGAGTTAACGTATAATGTTCTTGCATGGGGAGAGGATGAAGTTGTTGTAGAAGAATCTAAAGCAGAAGATACTAATGAAGATGTTGAAGAAATTGAATATGGCAGTTCAGAGATGTTTCCAGAAACTAAAGAATCAACACCTGAAGGACAAATAAGAAAGGAGAGAAGGAAGCTTGGTTGGATGCGTGATTACGAAAGCGATGAAAACTTGTCTGAAGAAGAGATACCTAAACAAAACCTGGCCTTGTATATCTCCCATGATGATCCAGTAAGCTTTGATGAAGCCGTGAAAGAAGAAAAGTGGCAGAAGGCCATGAAGCTTGAAATTGAAGCTATAGAAAGAAACCAAACTTGGGAGCTTGTGTTACTACCATATCAAGCAAAGAAAATTGGTGTTAAATGGGTATATAAAACAAAATTGAATGAAGAAGGCAAGGTGGATAAATACAAAGATAGACTCGTCGCCAAAGGATATTCATAAACAGTTGGAGTAGACTATAATGAAGTGTATGCACCAATGGCCCATTGGGATACCATCAGAAGACTCTTGGTAGTAGCAGCTCAGCATGGTTGGTGCATCTACCAACTTGACGTTAAAAGTGCTTTCTTGTATGGAGAATTAAAAGAGGAGGTTTACATCGATCAACCAAAAGGATTTATCAAAAGGGGAGAGGAAGATAAGGTGTATCGACTAAAGAAGGCTCTTTACGGATTAAAGCAAGCTCTAAGAGTGTGGTTTAGCAAAATTGAGAGTCACTTTAAGATGGAAGGATTTCAAAAAAGTAACTATAATCACACCTTGTTCTTGAAAAATAATGGAAACAAGCTATGTCTTTATGTTGACGATTTAATATATAGAAGAAATGATGAGCTTATGTGCATAGAATTCAAGTTGTCAATGTAGAAGGAGTTCAAGATGACAGACTTGGGAAAAATGAAATTCTTCCTTAGAGTCGAAGTCGATCAAAGTAAAGACCGGATTCACTTGTGCTAAAAGAAGTATGCCAACGAAGTATTGGAAAGGTTCAATATATGGAGTTGTAATGCTGTCAAGAATCCAATAGTTCCTGGTACTAGCCTGTCAAAGGTAGGCAACAAATGTGTTGATGCAACACTGTACAAATAATTAGTAGGGTGCTTAATGTATTTAACGGTAACTCGTCCTGATTTAATGTTTGTAGTATGTTTAATCTCTCGTTATATAGCTGAACCAAAAGAACAACACATGATGATTTCTAAAAGGGTATTGAGGTACTTGAAAGGAATACTGGAATTGGGAGTTTTTTACAAGAGAAATATGAATGTTAATTTGTTGGGATATACAGACAATGACTATGCACGAGATTTGGATGATAGAAAAAGTACTTTGGGCTACGTCTTTTTACTAAATGGAGCAGCAATTTGTTGAAGTTCAAGAAATTAAGGGATTGTTACCCTGTCATCTACAGAAGTTGAATATGTAGCTGCCACTACCTGTGCATGTCATTGCATTTGGCTGAAAGGAATTTTGAAAGAGCTAGGCGTTAAAAACTATAATTGTATTCACATTATGTATGATAACAATTAAACAATTAAGCTATCCAAGAATCCAATTATGCATCGAAGGACAAAGCACATTGGTGTTAGATACCATTATCTACGTAATTTATCAAGTGGAGGAGCTGTGAAATTAACATTCTATGGAACTAATGATCAAGTGGCAGACATAATGACTAAACCCATTAAGTTGGATCAGTTTGTGAAGCTTAGAAGTTTTCTTGGTGTTCAATAATCTGAGAAGTAAACTAATGTCCATAGCATATGTCAGTTTAAGGAGAGGAATTTGTTGGGTTTGTGGTTAAAACTCAATAAGCTAGTTTCTAGGAGTTGAATTAGCCAAGTACATTAGAATTAGTTTTCCTCTTTTTTCTCTGTTTCAGATACGTTAGAATTGTAAAGCTTTATAAAAGCCACCGTAGTCTTTTGAATAAAATTAGCTTTCCATAAAATACATGAGAACAAGGTCTTTGTTCTAGTTTCTTTCAGTTGTTCACGGCCAGGGATGTTAGAAAACTTGAGTGTTGTAGAAATTTGTCAACATGGTTAAGAACTTGATCACATAAATTAGATATCTCAAAGTAGTAAAAAAACAAAGAACTTAAGTGTTTAAAATTCTAAATGACATTTAGTAGAAATTGAGTTTACAAGAATGAGATATAAATATTTGTAACACAAAGATACAGGGTGTAACATCCCTAATATTTTAGTAAAATTATGAGTAGCGGAAAATATTAATAATTGTTTTAGAGATTTATTTGATATAAAGGCAATTATAAATAATTAACTAGTCTGGAAATAAATAAATTTATTGATTGATTAATTACAAAAAGGTTAAATGAGATAAAATTAGAAGAAGGTAAAAGTTTAATTAAAACGTTCAATGAAATTATAAAAGAAATAGGGAAAAGACAATTTTGCCCCTGAGTCATAAATAATAAAGATTCCTTCTCCTTCCTCATTCATTTCACGCGACTTCTTCTTCTTCTTCTTCTTCTTCTTCTTCTTCTTCTTCTTCTCCTCTCACTGCCAAGAGCTGCATGCTCTAAGGGAAGGCTCTGTTCACGTCAAAACTTTGAAATAACCCCATTTTTGAGATCGTGGCTTCAAGGTGAGTTCAATGGACCCTTTAAATTGAGTCATCTTTCTCCCTCTTCATTTTCTCTCTCTAGCTGATGGCCATGCATGACGGGGTAAGATTCCGTTTTCCACTCCTCTAGTGTGTGTGAGCTTAAAACTCGGTATTTGGAACAATGAGGGTAATATCACGTTTATGGGTTTTGCATTCTGACCTTCGTAGGTAGCAAAACGAACGTCGAAGGACCGAGTGACGAAGCGGGTGTTGAATTCGGAGGTGGAACCTTGAACCCAGTACTTAGAGGACGCAATCGACATCAAGAACAAATCGTTGAAGCTTGGAATCGAGGTAAGGGGGTGTTCAGGTTGTAATTAATTAGAATAGGTGCGTATCTTGGGTTCGGGTTGCTGAGCTGAGTATTGAAACGGTAAGAAAGATTGTTGGATGATAATTGTATGTGTATGGATGTATGACTGTGAATTGTGTATGATTTATGATGATTATGAGATTTAAGAGTTGTATATTGTGATAAATCGAAGTGTATAGTGGCAATGTGATAGCGGGCTTTACAAGTAGGTCTCCCATTTGATGAGTATGATTTGTTACTGATGGCCACTTGATCTATGATATGAGGAATGTGATATATATATATATATATATGTGTGATTATGTGGTGTGGGACGGCCGACGGTATGTATAGCCCCTCGTTTCTGGCTCCCGTGGTTTTTATACCCAGTTGAGCTACCCAGTGGTCAAGTAGGACCCAGTGGTTGAGGTGGAGAGTCAAGCAAGACTCGGTGGACCAAGCAGGGTTCACGGGGTGTCAAGTTGGACCCCCAACTGAAGGTCGATCCTTTAGTATCCGGATACTAGGCGTCAATTTTGTGTGAGAGTCAGTGGTGATAATTGATGAATTATTAATATTGTGTGATGGTGTATATACCTAATTATATTTGCCGAGTGTGATTTGCTATATTTGCCAAGCGTGATTTGCTATATTTGCCGAGTGTGATTTACAATTTGTGGATAAAGCAGTCGGACGGTGTTTATATACACGTATTTTGTCATTTAATTTCCGTTCTAGATTAATTATGATTCCAAACACTCACCCTTACTGTGACTTTCTTTCAATTTAGTAACCAGTGACAGGGAAGAGGTCGGAGCCCTGGAGGTACGCCAAGCGGAGGATTAATGCCAAGGAACCGAGGAATTATGAAATGAATTTTGTGTGTAATGTATAATGAGTTTTTGTGTATGTGATACCATAACATGTTGCTTGTGTGTTGAACTAATCTAGAATCGGTATGTTGAGTAATATGGACATAAATTCATGTTGCTGAAGTGGTATGGTAATGATGTTAATATAGTCGGTGTTGATTTTTATGAGTTTGAAATATATATATTGGCACGGAGCCAATAGTAGATGTGAATGATAAATTGCTATGGGCAGGTTTTGTTGATAATTATGAGGCATGACCGAGAGAACCTCTTCCGAGTGAGGGAAAGGTTAGGATGTTTCTGAGTGAGGTATGCCCGAGAGAACCTCTTCCGAGTGAAGAAAGGTTAGGATGTTTTCGAGTGAGGTATGCCCGAGAGAACCTCTTCTGAGTGAAGGTTAGGATGTTTCTGAGTGAGGCATGACCGAGAGATCCACTTCTGAGTGAAGGATAGGATGTTTTCAAGTAAGGCATGACCGATAGAATCACTTCTGAGTGGGTTAGAATGTTTCTGAGTGAGACATGACCGAGAGAACTCTTTCTGAGTGAAGGTTAGGATGTTTCCGAGTGAGGCATGACTGAGAGAACCCCCTTCCGAGTGAAGGAAGGTTAAGATGTTCCCGAGTGGGATGCGACCGAGAGGACAATTTCCGAGTAAGAGACTGAACTGTTAGCGAATTTCCCTTACAGGTCTCTTAATCCGCTCAGGTTTAAAATGTAGAATTCACTCAAGTGAGTCGGAACTCGCCTAAGCGACCTTCACTGGTTTTGCTTAAGCAAATCAGGGTCTCGCTCAAGCGAGTGACCCCTGACTTCATTTTCTTCTTCCGCTTATTTAATTAATTCAATTTTATTATTTGATTTATTTCCTATCAGTTATTATTTTGAGCGTGCTTAAGAAAAATAAATGTGGTTTTACATTAGGATCTAATTAACTATTAGTAAATGCGAAAAATTTATTGTGAAAAATAATTAAACGGATGTAAAATTGACATAGGACGTCACAGGTGGTATCAGAGCGGTTCTTTCTAGAGCCGGGTACATGGGTGAACCCAATAATTTGTGTGAGTCTTATATTGGACTGTTTTTGCATTCTATTGCATTGTGTTTGTGGTTGTTTGTGTTATTAACAGAATAGCTTGGCATCATTCCCTTGGCACTCCGACGGTATTGTATTTTATATGTGTATGAGGTAAATATCCGACTCCCTGGTAGATCATTGGTTATTAATGGTGATGTGTTTGTTTGTTGTAGAATTACTTTATGGCTGAGGGAACTAGTTCTGGTGAAGGAGATGACTTCTTCTCGAAATTTTCTCAATTGATGAGTAAGACCGAATCTGGTCCCACTCTTGACAAATTCCTGAAAAGGAATCCCCCTGCTTATAAAGGAGGGCATGACTATGATGTAGCGCATGTTTGGATACGGGAAATTGAGCAAGCTTTTGAGTATTTTGAGTGCTCGGAGGAGCAGAAAGTGCAGTTTGTAACTTATCAGCTGAAGGACGAGGCTAGGATATGGTGGTCTAGGACCAAGGTGCAAATGAATGCAGCAAGTGAACTGCTGGTTTGGGTGAATTTTCGTAAAAGGTTTCTCGTCAAATACTTTCCTGATAATTACAAAATCCGAAAAGAAATGGAGTTTCTGAGGATAGAACAAGGCAGAATGTCAGTGGCCGAGTATACTACCAAGTTTGATGAATTGTGTGACTTCTATCACCCTTTCTCCTTGGAAGGAACCGAGGGTAGTAAATGTGCTAAGTATGAAGCCGGATTACGAATTAAACTCTGCAGTGTGATTGTGCCTATGGAGATTTAGGATTATCCTACTTTGGTGAATAAGGCTAGGCTGACTGAGGAAGTACAATTACAAAGAACATTTCAACCAAAAGATAAGAGGCCATTGAAGGCAAGAGGTTTCAGCTTTAAGAAAATAGGTCAGTTCTTTCGTGGCGGTAAGTCTTCCGCTACGTCTTCTTCCTCTTCTGGTTGGGGTTCTACTGGCCGTTCTAGTAGCCAGTCAGGTAGCCGTGCATGCTATAATTGTGGCCAGGAGGGCCATATTGCGAAGCATTGTCTGACTAGTCAAATTGTGTGTTTCCAATATGGACAACCGAGGCACCTTAGGCCTGATTGCCCATAGAGGCAGCAACCGAGTGGACATGGTAACCGAGCCAATAATTCTGGGACTCGTGGTGCTAATCTTCAGAGGGGAGGTAGAAGCGGTGGTGGTCATGGAGGCCAACACTCGGGGATGTCTGATGCTCAATCCGGTGGCGCTCAAAATGTTATGGCCGAGCGAGTATTTGCCTTTGATGCTTCTGAAGTTGCAAGGACCGACAACTTGGTGCAGGGTATGTGCCTTATTCATGGCTATATGGTAGATGTTATTTATGATTCTGGTACAACGCATTCTTTTATTTCTGAGAGTTGTGTACGACGGCTTGGTTTGCCGGTGGTGTTAATGGAGAATGCTCTTAGTGTCTCCACTCCTACGGGCTCCACTTTCCGGGAAACCACTATGTGTGGGGAATTGCCAATGCAAGTTGAAGATCGCACCTTTTTGGTGAATCTGATTTGTATGCCATTGAAGAACCTAGATATTATTTTAGGTCTCGATTGGTTGGCTGCTAACCATGTTATGGTGGACTGCTATTGGAAGACCATCGTTTTCTCCCAGGAACTTGACATAAAGAACGTGGTGAGTGATGTCTCCGCAACTTATGTTATTCTATTTACTTCGGAAGGACGATATAATCTTATGCCTAGTGATATTCCGGTAGTGTGCGATTTCCCTGATGTATTTCTGGAAGAAATTCCGGAGTTGCCTCCCAATCGGGAGATTGATTTTACCATCGATTTGATTCCCGGGGCCGAACCTGTGTCCCGTGCGCCTTATAGAATGTCTTTGGTAGAATTGACGGAAGTAAAGAAACAAGCGAACGAGATGTTAGAGAAGGGGTTTATCCGACCGAGTGCTTCACCGTGGGGCCCTCCGGTACTATTGGTGAAAAAGAAGGACAATAGTATGCGGATGTGTATCGGCTACCGACAGTTGAATAAGTTGACGGTTAAGAATAAATATACTTTGCCACGAATCGATGATTTGTTGGATCAGTTGCGAGGCGCTGTAGTATTTTCCAAGATCGACTTGAGGTCGGGATATCACCAAATAAGAGTAAAGTCAGAAGATATTCAAAAGACGGCGTTCCGTACTCGGTATGGACACTTTGAGTATGTTGTAATGCCCTTTGGAGTTGCAAATGCTCCTGCTATCTTCATGGATTACATGAACCAGATCTTTCAACCATATTTGGATCAATTTGTGGTAGCGTTCATCGATGATATATTGGTGTATTCGAAGTCGATTGAGGAACATGCATAACATCTTCAAATTGTTTTGCAGATACTATGTGAGAAAAGGTTGTATGCTAAGTTATCTAAATGTGATTTCTGGGAAGGAAGTGTACAATTCTTGGGGCATGTGATTTCCCGAGAGGGCGTATCTGTTGATCCATCCAAGATTGAAGCAGTTATGGCTTGGGAAAGGCCTAAATCGGTGACTGAAATTAGGAGTTTCCTTGGATTGGCTGGGTATTATCGTCACTTTATAGAAGGATTTTCTCGTATTGCGCTTCCTTTGACTCGGTTGACAAGAAAGGAGAGTCCATTTGTATGGTCGGACAAGTGTGAATTGAGTTTCCAAACTCTTAAGCGGTGTTTGACTACTACACATGTACTTGCACTACCAGATGTGACGAAAGAATTTGCGGTGTATTATGATGCATCTAAGTTTGGTTTGGGATGTGTGCTGATGCTGAATGACCGGGTGATCGCCTATACCTCAAGGCAATTAAGACCGTATGAACAGAATTACCTAACTCATGACCTTGAGCTTGTGGCAGTGGTGTTTGCGTTAAAGATCTGGCGCCATTATTTATATGGGCCTCGCTTCATGGTATTTAGTGACCACAAGAGCTTGAAATACTTATTTAATCAGAAGGAACTAAACATGAGACAAAGGAGATGGGTGGAGTACCTAAAGGATTATGATTTTGATTTGAGGTACCATCCTGGTAAAACAAATGTTGTTATCGATGCTCTGAGTAGAAAAGTATTACATGCAGCCTTCTTGATGGGCAATGAGCAAGAATTGTTGGAAAGCTTTCGTGTTATGAACATTGGGGTTGTTATGAACGCTCCAAATCAAATGATAGTTGGGATACTGAAGATCTCCAATGAATTTCTAGAATCTTTAGCTGTGGCCCAAAAGGACGATGAAGAGTTGCTGGAACTGCTTGACACTCAAGCAAGAGGTAAAGATATGGAATTAACCAAAGGTAACGATGGAATTTGGAGATTCTGAGACCGAGTAGTGGTGCCTACAAAAGGTGATTTCAGGCAAGCCGTGTTAGCTAAAGCACATAGGAGTTCTTTGAGCATTCATCCCGGTGTTACCAAGATGTACCACGATTTGAAGAAGGAATTCTGGTGGTCGGGAATGAAGAAGGCAATAATTGAATATGTAAAGTCTTGTGTGATATGTCAGAAATTTAAGGTTGAACACCAGAGACCCCCTGGATTGCTCCAACCACCTGAGATTTCGATTTAGAAGTGGGAGAGTATTACTATGGATTTTGTATCCGGGTTACCTCGTACCCAATCCGGATGTAATGCAATCTGGGTAATTATGGACAGGTTGACCAAGAGTGCTCATTTCTTGGCTATGAACATGAAATGGTCATTAGACTGATTGGTGATGCTAAATCTCCGAGTCATTATTTTGATGTGTAATTCTCAGAGGATTTACTCTTTGGCAAGCGCACCAGTCGTTAAAATTGTATTATATTTGATCGTCCCACAGGGATTGTGGTAAGTACCTCAATCTTGGACAGATACAAGCTGAACCAACACAATGATCAAAAGATTCATTCGATTTTTGTTGTTTTAATGTTTTCTAGTTGTTTTTGTATTTCCAGAAATAGTGTTAAGATGAAATGTGAAAGGCGATTAATAGAAAATAGGTCAGGATTGCTTTGGTTCACAAATTCATTAAGAAACATGCAATTAAAGTATAATCAAACTTCATAATCCAGAGGACAATCCGCTTGTGGTTATTCCCTAATTCCTTAGGTGAAAAACACTAATCCTTAAGCATTGGACCTTAATTCCTTAAGTGCTCAATTAACCTAAGAATCTAATGCGAAATTGGAGGTTAAACTCTAACTATTCACCTAAATTGATTAGGCCTGAACTAGTTAGAAAGTTGGAAGTTACCTAAGCTTCAACCATGATTCCTCACCTACGAAGTTCTTCATCAGATCTGGATTTGTCAATCCAGCAAAACAGATCCACTCCTCAGCTTGTTCGCCTCAGGATCTAGAAGTTGATTTCCTCACTCACAGCTTCAAGATTCCATTGCTAACCTTCGTAATCCCAACCTTAGGAATTTAGAAATCCATCGACATTGGTTCTATCGAAGGAAGTTGGAAAGACATGGATGAGAGAGTTTAGAGAGCGAAAGGAATCAGAGAGATGTTGGAAATGGAAAATGAATTGTATTCTATGTACTCTGTTCTCTGATTTTTTTTTTGTGTTGTTATAGAGCATATATATATATATATAGACATCTAACTAACTAACTAACTTAACTAATCACTAAGAAAGCTGAGTTAATAATTAAACTAACTAACTAATTACATAATTACAGAATAACTAACTAATTACAGCTCAGCTCTTAACAAATTACAGTTCATCATTAGCTAATCACAGCGCAGCACTAACTAATAACAGCTCAGCACTTAAATTACTAAGGTACAGAAGTAGGAGAGAAGGCAGCAGGAAACAACACTGGTGCAGAGTATCTTCTGGAGGGAACAATCAGTGTTTTAAATAACCGCCTTCGCGCTTGAGCGAACTGGGCTCTCGCTTGGGCGAGCTCGAAATATGTACTGCAGTATTGCTTTCTCGCTTTAAGCGTTATGGAGAAGCTTGGGCGAAGGGTGATGTTTTGGAGTCATGCTTGAGCGAACTTGCTCGCTTGAATGAATTTTACTCTCGCTTGAGCGAGTGGATGATTCAATCAGTATTCTGAAGTTGACGCTCGGGTTCTTCTTTTTTCAATCGGTGCTTTTAAAGTCTCGCTCGGGTTCTTCATGCAATATTCGGTTCCCTGTTTCAGTCGGCATCTTGAAGCATTTCCGAGTCGGACTTTTAGAGTTTTACTCGGATTTGTGAAATCTCACTCGGCTTTTTGGAATTTCACTCAGATTTTCCTTCTAAGCTTGAATGCAACCTGTTCCTGCACCAATAAACATATACTGCCTAGCATTTGTACGCTGGCTGCTCAGTGAAATAAATAACTAAAACACTTTTGAAATAAATAACTAAAATATGAATTATTAACAAATTATTAAATAATAAAGTCAAAACTAAATAATAATTAATGAATTATGTTAAATAAAAGATGAAATAATTAAGTCTTTTCAAGACTTATCAATTGGCTAGATTGTACATTACGGAGATTGTAAGATTGCATGGTGTGCCTTCGAGTATCATTTCAGATCGTGATCCCCAATTCACTTCCAGATTCTGGGGAAGTTTACAATAGGAGTTGGGTACTGAACTAAGATTGAGTTTAGTTTATCATCCTTAGACTAATGGTCAGTCCGAGCGTACAATTCAGACTTTAGAAGATATGATTAGAGCCTGTGTATTGGAGCAAGGTGGTTCATGGGAAAGATACTTGCCATTGGTGGAGTTTGCGTATAACAACAGCTATCATAGTAGCATTGGTATGGTTCTATATGAAGCTCTATATGGTAGAAGGTGTCGTACACCTTTGTGTTGGAATGAAAATGGCGATGCTATCCATTTGGGTCCCGAGCTAAATCAGGAAATGAATGAACAGGTTGCCTTGATTCGAGAGAAAATGAAGACTGCCCAAGACCGACAGAAAAGTTACTATGACAATTGTCATACACCACTTGAGTTTCAGGCGGGAGATTGGGTATTTCTAAAGGTTTCACCTACAAAAGGTGTAGGTCGGATACTGAAGAGTCATAAGCTTAACCCGAGATACATTGGGCCATATCAGATTTTGGAGAGGATTGGTGATGTTGCTTACTGATTGGATCTTCCCCAGTCGTTAACTTATATCCACAATGTGTTTCATGTGTCACAAGTTTGGGCGTACATTCCGTGTGATTCCATGATTGTGCCGGAAGATTCTATCGAATTAAAGGAGGACCTGACGGTGGAAGTTACACCTATCTGTATTGAAGAATACCAGACTAAACGGTTAAGAAACAAAGAAGTACCATTGGTAAAGGTGAGGTGGCAAATTTAAATTGGATAACCTACACGTGAGAGTTGGAATCGGACATAAGGCGGTTGTACCCCGATCTTTTTCAATAAGGTGCATTGATTTCGGGGACGAAATCCCTTTTTAGGGGGGTGGATGTAACATCCCTAATAATTTAGTAAAATTATGAGTAGCGAAAAATATTAATAATTGTTTTAGAGATTTATTTGATATAAAGGCAATTATAAATAATTAACTAGTGTGGAAATAAATAAATTTATTGATTGATTAATTACAAAAAGGTTAAATGAGATAAAATTAGAAGGAGATAAAAGTTTAATTAAAACTTTCAATAAAATTATAAAAGAAATGGGGAAAAGACAGTTTTACCCCTGAGTCTTAAATAATAAAGATTCCTTCTCCTTCCTCATTCATTTCACGCAACTTCTTCTTCTTCTTCTTCTTCTTCTTCTTCTTCTTCTTCTTCTTCTTCTTCTTCTTCTTCTTCTTCTTCTTCTTCTTCTTCTTCTTCTTCTTCTTCTTCTTCTTCTTCTTCTTCTTCTTCTTCTTCTTCTTCTTCTTCTTCTTCTTCTTTTTCTTTCTCTTCATTGGTGAGTTCAATGGACCCTTTAAATTGAGTCATCTTTCTCCCTCTTCATTTTCTCTCTCTAGCCGATGGCTATGCATGCCGGGGTAAGGTTCTGTTTTCCACTCCTCTAGTGTGTGTGAGCTTAAAACTCGGTATTTGAAACAATGAGGGTAATATCACGTTTATGGGTTTTGCATTCCGACCTCCGTAGGTAGCAAAACGACCGTCGGAGGACCGACTGATGAAGCGGGTGTTGAATTCAGAGGTGGAACCTTGAACCCAGCACTTAGAGAACGCAATCGGCATCAAGAACAAATCGTTGAAGCTTGGAATCGAGGTAAGGGGGTGTTCGGGTTGTAATTAATTAGAATAAGTACGTATCTTGGGTTCGGGTTGCCGAGCTGAGTATTGAAACGGTAAGAAAGATTGTTGGATGATAATTGTATGTGTATGGATGTATGACTGTGATTTGTGTATGGTTTATGATGATTATGAGATTTAAGAGTTGTACATTATGATAAATCGAAGTGTATAGTGGAAATGTGATGGCGGGCTTGACAAGTAGGTCGCCCAGTGGCAATGTGATGGCGGGCTTGACAAGTAGGTCACCCATTTAATGAGTATGATTTGTTATTGATGGCCACTTGATCTATGATATGAGGAATGTGATATATATATATATATGTGTGTGTGTGATTATATGGTGTGGGACGGCCGACGATATGTATAGCCCCTCGTTTCTGGCTCCCGTGGTTTTTGTGCCCAGTTAAGCTACCCAGTGGTCAAGTAGGACCCAGTGGTTGAGGTGGAGAGTCAAGCAGGACTCGGTGGACTAAGCAGGGTTCACGGGGTGTCAAGTAGGACCCCCAGCTAAAGGCTGATCCTTTAGTATCCGGATACTAGGCGTCGATTTTGTGTGAGAGTCAGTGGTGATAATTGATGAATTATTAGTATTGTGTGATGGTGTATGTACATAATTATATTTGCCGAGTGTGATTTGCTATATTTACCGAGTGTGATTTGCTATATTTGCCGAGTGTGATTTGTAATTTGTGGATAAAGCAGTCGGACGGAGTTTATATACACGTATTTTGTTATTTAATTTCCGTTCTAGATTAATTATGATGCCAAACTTGCTGTGGCTTTCTTTCAATTTAGTAACTAGTGACAGGGAAGAGGTTGGAGCCCTGGAGGTGCGCCAAGCGGATGATTGATGCCAAGGAACCGAGGAATTATGAAATGAATTCTGTGTGTAATGTATAATGAGTTTTTGTGTATGTGATGCCATAACATGTTGGTTGTGTGTTGAACTAATCTAGAATCGGCATGTTGAGTAATGTGGACATGAATTCATGTTGCTGAAGTGGTATGGTAATGATGTTAATGTGGTCGGTGTTGACTTTTATGAGTTTGATATATATATTGGCACGGAGCCAATAGTAGATGTGAATGATAAATTGCTATGGGCAGGTTTTGTTGATAATTGTGAGGCATGACCAAGAGAACCTCTTCCGAGTGAGGGAAAGGTTAGGGTGTTTCTGAGTGAGGTATGCCCGAGAGAACCTCTTCCGAGTGAAGGAAGGTTAGGATGTTTCTGAGTGAGGTATGCCCGAGAGAACCTATTCTGAGTAAAGGTTACGATGTTTCCAAGTGAGGCATGACCGAGAGATCCATTTCTGAGTGAAGGATAGGATGTTTTCGAGTAAGGCATGACCGATAGAATCACTTCTGAGTGGGTTAGAATGTTTCCGAGTGAGACATGACTGAGAGAACTCTTTCTGAGTGAGGGTTAGGATATTTTCGAGTAAGGCATGACTGAGAGAACCCCCTTCCAAGTGAAGGAAGGTTAAGATGTTCCCAAGTGGGATACGACCGAGAGGACCATTTTTGAGTAAGAGACTGAACTGTTAGCGAATTTCCCTTACAGGTCTCTTAATCCGCTCAGGTTTAAAATGTAGAATTCGCTCAAGCGAGTCGGAACTCACCTAAGCGACCTTCTGTAACATCCTGATTTTTAATTAATTGCCAATTAAGGGTTAAATTCAGGATTAAGGATTAGGATTGGTTTAGTTAATGGTTAATTGGGATTTAATAGTTAATTAGATTAATTATTGAATAATGATTATAATAATAATAATATGTGGTTAGCAAGTGACCATTGGTGCCCCTTGGACCGTTGGTGGGTCCGGTTCCCTTCTCTCCCTTTCTCCCTCTTTATGCACGCTGGTGGTAGGTGGTGATTTAATAGTTGATGGACTTGCATTAAATGAGGATGGGATGTGGACGCTGATGGGGGTAGTATGATGATGGGGCTGTGTGGGAGAGTGTGAGTGGTGATAAGGCTTCAACTTCACATTTCTTCTCACTTCTTCATTTCCTTGTGGGTGTATGTTATGGAGGAGAGAAATGCTCCTCCTTCTCTCTAGAATTCATTGGAGCTCCTGCTTCATCTTCTTCCTCTCCTGTATCTTCTTCTTACACTCAACACTGTGTTGAAACTGAGTGGAGCTGCATGGGATGGTGAACAACGTGTGGCTGTGTGAAGAAGGCAGAGATGGATGAAGATGTGCATGTGCATGGAAGCTTGGTTGTCCTCCATGATGGTGAGGATGGTGCTGTGCCTGGAGGTCTCTCCACTGACTGGGTGGCAGTGCAGAGTGGAGCCTGGAGTGTTGATGAGCTACTGGGTGTATCCCGCTCAAGCGAGAATGGTCACGCTTGAGCGAGCCAGTGAAGAAATGGTCACTGGACTTTCGCTCAAGCAAGTGAATGTGTGGCTTGAGCGAAAGGCTGAAGACTGATGCTGGTTGGCAAGGAAGCTGTGTGGCTCTTCCTATGTTGGAATGCCGAGCAGAAGCTGCTATGGCTGGGCCAAGTGGCCCATGTGACTCCTGGAAGCTTCATCCAGGTAAGGGGGGCTTTGCATCTCAAATGCATGGATTTCTGGACGGGTTTCCGGGTGAAATTGTCACTGTGTTGTGTTTTAATGTGTATGGTATGCTGTAGTTGAGTAAATAGCCCGGATCATTGATGCTTATTATTTATGTAATGTATGATACCCGTTCATATGATGTGTGATGTTTGTTGATGATGTTTATGTTGAGATGTATGAGATGCACATGATGAATGTTGTGTTCTATGTGTGATCCTCTATTTGTCCCCGGGTATGTTGTACCTTGAATGCATGTGAGCTTTGTTGATGCATATACTTGTGATAAATGAATGAATAAGGACTGTTATGATGAATGCCGAGTAGGCTTTATGGATGAAAGCATGAAATGCTTACTGGAAAGGAGAAATCCGAGTGATAGAGGATAAATCCGAGTGATAGAGGACAAATCCGAGTGATAGAAGACAATCCAAGTGGAAGGTAAGGTGAAAAAGCATAGGTGCTTGCTGTAAACAATAAATCTGAGTGGATGGAGTAGTGATTACCGAGTGGATGTGGTATAAGCCAAGTCAACTGATTGTGTGGAGTTGCCGAGTGCACATGATGTTGAACGCAGATTTCTGAGTGGGCAATCGAATGAATATATGTTGAATTTATATGCATACGTGTTATTTAGTTATTGAATATGAACACCTTGCGGGGTGCCACAAGGGTATAATCCCGAGTGAAGAGGACTGGGTCCTAATGTTGAATGTGATGAAAGACCTCGAGTTGGACTCGGGGCAGTGCCTGGGGCACTAAGCGTGAAATGATACGCTTGATGAAATGCCGAGTGCGTTGGCGTTGGACGCCGAGTGAATGAAACCGTATGCATCCGATTCGCCACTGGAATGCGTTGAACATTTATTTACCGATCGGCAATCAGATGACATTATATGGAGAATGGCTAAGTCCTGGAGCTGGGCTCAGGCACACTCCTTGAGCAGGGCTCGGAGTTGAGTGAAATCCGAGTGGATCAGTATACTGGTAGAAGAGTGAGTTGAGCATTATAGCCGAGCGAAATGGGTGAAATCCCGATCGAAAGATGTCTGTGATTGCTTATGTTGAATGGCAGTGTATGTTGAATGATTGATGATATATATATGTATAATTGTAATGCGGATTCCATGATTAATCTGAGCCAATATCTGTCATTTAATATGTAATACTCACCCCTACACCATTTTTCAGTGTATGCAGGTCGGGTTGGATGATGTGATGGCCTTAACCCGAGTGTTGGGTATTTATTGATGAGGCTGTGTACATAATGTAATGTACCGAGTGTCTTTTGTTGTTTAAAAGCCTTGGCCGGCTCATAACAATGTTGTATAATGAATATGAAATATATGTACTGGAATCTGAGTGCATGTTAATATATATATACTTCGAGTGAATGGTATTATATGCATTACCGACTGATTGTGTTGATGATGGAAAGTATCAAGATAATAAGTATCCGAGTGTATGCGTATGTATATACATATATATGTTATGCTGATAACAAGGTTGTGAATCGGTGGAAGTGTATTGTTGAATTGGTAGTCGGACTTGGAATTAGAGAATAAATTTATATAAGTGATTTATGTTGATTTGATGCTTCATACTGGCTAGGAAATGATGTTGTATGAATATTCCTAAGTTAATGAATCCTGAGTGAAATGTAAGTGGCTTAGTTGCTTTCTCGTGTGAGTCTTATGTATGTGATTCCATATCCGAGTGTGACTCATCTGTGAGTCTCTTTCTGTGTGTTGATAGCCCTTATGGATTCTGAGTGGAGAATATGGGTAAACCCCGAGTGGGGGATGGTTTGTGGTTCCCGAGTGGAACCCGAGTGAATCTCTTCTAAGGGAAGTGTGGTCGTAATGGTTTAGCTTGAAATATTCTAAGTATATGAGTTATGCATATATTCCGAGTGAACATGGGTACCTATTCTGAGTGAATAGGGTAATATGTAATTTGAGTGGCTAAGTATGGAATGAGTCCGAGTGAACTACTTGGGTAATTCCTCTGAGTGTTGAGGAGTTTGGATCATTCCGAGTGGAATTGATTTTGTAGGCTATTGCTGAGTAATGAATGGTTAAGGTATTATCCGAGAGTGAATAGGCATGAATGCCGAGTGTGTGGCCGGATGAGTATTGGTCGGTAATGATACTAGTTACTGAGTGGAATACCACTCTGATGATGAGTTGGTTTATGAATGATTAGACCGAGTGATTTATGGCCGAGAGGAAGCCTATGTATTCTCTGAGTGATAGAGTTCAAATATGCCGAGTGACTCGAGGTTGAATTATACCAAGTGGCGTTTGGTTGGGTAATAACCCGAGTGAGGAGTTTTATGGAATCCGAGTGGGATACCCCTCATTTACCGAGTGGATCCTTATGTTGAGTCTGTGGATAGAATTAAGAGACTAAGTTATGGGTTGCTGAGTGAGGCAATTGTTGAGGTGGTTCCCGAGTGATTGGATTTCCTTATACCGAGTGGACTAAGTCATTACCGAATGAATGATTGTCTCGAATACCGAGTGATGGGAATGCCGGGTGTGGCTTCTCGCTTCAGCGAATGAAGGCTTCGCTCCAGCGAGTGTGTGTTGTTGGAAGGCTTGGGGTCGGATTCGCTTAAGCGAATGGTGGTTCGCCCGAGCGAGTTGTGCGGTCTCGCTCAAGCGGAGTCGGATCTCGCTTGAGCGAGTGGGCGCTATATTGTGGGCTTCGCTCAGGCGCTGTGTTCAGTTTTATTTTTCCTTGCCTTCTTTCCCATTTTGTATTTCCCTTCTTTGATGAGCACTTTGCCTTTCTGCCTTGCGCTGCTTGTTTTCTTGATTGGTCATTGGACCTAGCTCTCATATCTTCATATATAGGAGTGGCTTTTTATTATGATCCAGGTATACTCTAAACAAAACGCAAAAAAAAAATTTTCCCTAAAATTTAGGATGTTACACCTTCACTGGTTTCGCTTAAGCAAATCAGGGTCTCGCTCAGGCAAGTGACTCCTGACTTCATTTTCTTCTTCCGCTTATTTAATTAATTCAGTTTTATTATTTGATTTATTTCCTATCGGTTATTATTTTGAGCGTGCTTAAGGAAAATAAATGTGGTTTTATATTAAGATCTAATTAACTATCAGTAAACGTGAAAAATTTATTGTGAAAAATAATTAAACGGATGTAAAATTGACGTAGGACGTCACACAGGGTGTCAGAATTCACATAATAGAAATATGAAAATTTGATTTTATCCATTTTCCTATACCACTTTAAATAAATTTTTTATTAAAAATTATGTTTGACTTATATTTCATATTGGCCTGTAGTTTGAATTTTAAAATTTGAGTTTTTTAGTGTTAGTTAATAGTTAATTTAATGTCGGTTATGATTGACACTAGTTTAAATTTTAAATTTAATATGTGGAAAAGAAGGGGAGGAAAAGATAAAAAGAAGGGTGATAAGAAGGTAGGGGTAGACCTTAGGCCAATGTTTGCATTAAACTAGAAAAGACAAGAAGGAGGAGTCATTGGATTTTTTTGTTGGAAATTAGAGGTGGTCATGATAAATGCTATGAAATGTTTAGAATGAAGCAAACACTACATAGTGTTTGTCAAAAACTAATGCAACATTTGCATCAATTGTTTTAACTTCTACTTTGACTGTCGATATAAATACAAGAAGTCAACCAAAATCCATCTCTAAAATGTCTTTTTTTTTTAGTTTATAATCTAGTGGCTTGGTAATTTTTACTACAAATACAACATTTACATCGTAAGGAAGTACAACTCAAAAAGAAAAAAATAAAGTTAAAATATATATATGATTTCTTATATTTATTTTAAGTTTTGATTTAGTCTTTGTAAAACGTCACATCTCACATGGAGGGTTTTGTTCAAGAAATTCTTATGTTGTCATGGACCATCAGATTTTGTCAAAATGAAGGGTATAATTCATATTTATTTATTTTTTAATTGATTGGTTTAATAATTAATGAAAAATATTTTTTATATTAGTTATTCAAATAAGCGACATAAAAAACACTTTTTATATACCGATTATTTTATACTTGTTGTTTTAATAACTTATTAAAAAATACTTTTACAATCTGTATAAAAAATATTTTTAGAAATTAATATTTCATAAATGGTTGTTATCAGGTATTGAAACAACCGATGTAAAAATATTTAAAAATATAAATTGTATCTTCTATCTTAACAAAAATTGATACATGTTATCTAATTAATCACGGGACCCTTTGTATATGTATAATGTGAAAACTAAAATGAAAAATTTGATCAGGTGGAGTGGGAATCGATCATGGTACCAATTCAGACAAGTAAGAACATTGGGAAATTTTAGAACCAGTCAAAACTAGTTAGAACCGATCAAAATTGATACTAAATAAAAGACTCATATATATTATTTTATTTATTATAAATTTTTTATCCTATAAAACATGTAATATGATCTTTAGTTAACATAATTTATTGTTAATATATATCAAGAATTATATTATATTAAAAATATATATTTTAATATCATTGGTTCGACTGCAATTCAATTATGATTACGCCAATAAATCATAAAGTAATACTTTCACCAATTTGATCACCGGTAAAGTTTTTAAAGAATTGATAATCATAGACAGGTTAAAAGAAACAACACACTTGACATGGTGTCCGCACTTGCCACTTGGTGCAACAGGGCCATACGATGATAAAGTACATGAAGCTAATTAACGTCGACCATCTATTGTAAATGTATATTGAAGGTACAAGTGACAATCGAAAAATCTATTTCCTACTTTCCCACCTTAAAAAGATTAAAAAGTAGAAGGACAATGTTCCTTTAATTTTCAAACAAAGGTTTTAGTTTCATCATTTCACTTAGATGGTAAAAAATATCTATATGTATTGATACCCACGGATACAAAAATCCATGACGGATACAAAAATCCAGGGCACGGGTACCTATAACATCCTTGGTGTTTTTGTATTAGAAGGTAAATAAAGAAATTAAATGGGTTATAATAATAATAAAAAGGGGGAAATAAAACTTTAAAATGGAATTTTATGGAAAAATGGAATCAAGACCCGGGCGCGTAGCGTCAGGTATGAATTAATGAGATGACGCGCAGCGCCACTAGGACGCGTAGCGTTAGCGTCGCGATCAGTTTTAAATGAAGGCATGCAGAATAGAACCCCCAAGCTTCTTTCTCATTTTCCTCTCCTTCTCTCATGTAATTCTGCTTGGAAGCTCAAAAGAGGCCTAATTTCTTGAGGTTTTGGGGGATTGGAAACAAGGTAAGGCATTTGGGACCTTTAATCTGTGTTTATATGTTGCAACAGGTTTTGATAATGACAAACAAGATTTAAGATCAAACATAATAATTACAGATAAAATTAATTATGTTTGATGATGTAAAAATGATGAACTCCAAAAGAATGATTCAAGGCATTGACAGAGGCTTAAATCTAGTGAAATAAATTCATCAAAATGCCTAAGGACCAAGACAATAAGGCCATATGCAATAACATGTGAAAAGGAATACCAAATACATGAAAAATGGAATCGATTCATGCGTGATAAAAGGTCCTAGGATGTGATTTTTGGGTGCATGAATCGATTCATATACTCCCTGAATCGATTCAAACGAAAGAAATTCACCCAGGATGTGCTTTTTAATAATTTGAATCAATTCACACCATATTGAATCGATTCATACATTCTCCAGATGGTGTTTTTGCCTATTGAATCGATTCATTTCAAGTTTGAATCTATTCATTTTGATTTTGTTGCACAAATACACTATATGAATCCATTTATTTGTAAAATGAATCTATTCTTTTAGTTCAAAATGCAATCTGAACATGGAAATTCAAAGCATCAGACATGGCACAAAGAGCAACGCAAATTGAATCAGAAAATCAACCTTGCACAAGACATGGAAGCCAGAAAACATGGAAATCTGAAGACATGAATCATTGGAAACATGCATTGCTTTAATTAAGGAACATTGGAGACAGAAACAACATGAATTAAGGATCTGATTTTGAAAATATTTCTAAGACCTTGCCTATAAATAGAGAGAAGCTGAGGACGTGCAAGACACCAAGTGAGCAAGCAAGCATCACATTTTCTCCTCTTTCTCACAAGCTCTCTCTTTCTTATTTGCATAAGTTTCTCTTGAGAGATTACATTGTGAGAAAAATACTTTTAAGCATTAAATTTGTATATCCACTCTTTTAAGAGTTAATATTGTAATCATAAATACTAAAACCATAGAAGCTTGGGGTTGGGTTTCAACCTTGTAAAGTGAGAGATTGAGAGATTGGGTGGGTTACCTTTGTACTTATGAGAATTGGATTCTTGAGTGTGGGAAACTAGGAAGCTTCACTTGCTCAAAGTTGTAATCTCTAATCTCATAGTGAAATCCTTCAAGTGGGTTGCTTGAAGGCGAGACGTACACCAGGGTGGTGGAACTCGTTATATCGGTTTGCAAATCTCTCTATCCCTACACTCTTTTATATTTGCTCATATAAATTGCTTGCTTAATTATTTTGTTTATAACTTAATTGTCAGAATTCACTTGAATTATTTATATTCTTATATTGCTTGCTATATTATTTATTATCTTCTTTAAGCATAATTATTAAAGAATTAATTCCAAAAGCATTCCAAGAAAAATTTTTAATACTCAATTCACTCCCCCTCTTGAGTAATTGAGGCTACTTGGTTAACATGATCTCTAGTTTCTTCCTCTCCCTCTCATGAATCTGAATATGCATGTAATGATTGGGGTTTTGATTCTGAGTTTTAGTTAGTTTAAAGGCTTGGGTAATGAGTTCGGAAGTGTGAGGAAGGAAATATATTGATTGGTTTGACGTTTCGGTGACCGCAGTTGCCGAAACGAGCGTTAGGCGAGTGATCGACAAAGTGGAAGAGGAACGGTGAATCCAGTGGCCGAAGGATGCAACCGACACCTTAAGCAAATTGTGGAAGCTTGGAATCGAGGTAAGGGGGTGTTCGGGTTGTAATTAATTAGGATTCGAATATATGATACCTTCGAGAGGTTTAGAAATATTTAAGAAAATATTGTAGATGATGTAAAGTAGTGAAATATGATTAATATAATTTTTACAAGCATATCGATTACGATTTAGTTGTTGTTTGATAAGAAAGTAAGCTAATTTAAATAAGTACGAGTGAAAAAGTAAAGAAATAAATATGAAAAATTTTATGAATGAGTAACATCTGATAGATTGTGAGGTCTAATGATGTTAGCGATGTGTGGCATGTTAATTGGTGATGTTGTTACATATGATTTGATAAAAGTGTTATGAATAAATGAGATGATGAGTATATGATTATATAACATGGCTTATAATGATGGGCTTGACAAGTAGGTCGCCCGAGAGATGGACAGATGTTACTTCTGACATTGTTGTATATGTTGTATATTGATGATATACCATGATAATATGATTTGCTATATGATTATGTGGTGTGGGATGGCCGACGGTATGTGTAGC
Organism: Clitoria ternatea; assembly: GCA_037962975.1. Lineage (NCBI taxonomy): Eukaryota > Viridiplantae > Streptophyta > Magnoliopsida > Fabales > Fabaceae > Clitoria > Clitoria ternatea. Next base: position 27,059,737 of record CM075671.1, on the reverse strand, counting down.
CCCTCGTTTTTGGCTCCCGTGGTCTTTGTGCCCAGTTGAGCTAGTGGTCAAGTAGGACCCAGTGGTTAAGGTGGAGAGTCAAGCAGGACTCGGTGGACCAAGTAGGGTCTATAGGGTGTCAAGTAGGACCCTCAGCTTAAGGCCGATCCTTTAGGTATCCGAATACTAGAGAGTCTGATACATGTGAGTCAGTTGTGGACTATATGAATTAATGATTCATGTATGATGATGAAATGTGACTTGATGATGTATGTTGATGTTTATATGAATTGGATGACATATGAAAAACTATTTGTGTGATGGATTTGAGACAATTAAAAAAATACTTGTTAGCGACGGACACAATTGGTCGCTAATCCATGCCAAGGTCGTCGCTAAGAGGACTAGCGACGACATTTTAGACGACCCAATGTCCGTCGCTAAAACCTTCGTCGAAGATAGATCAGCGACCACAGAAACGTCGTCGCTACAATGCCGACAGCATAATGCCGTCGCTAACATGGTCTCTGCTTCACTTACTTCAGCCGTCGGTAACTGACCACGTTCAGCGACCACCAGGACACCGTCGCTACTAGTAGTCATATAGCGATGGAGTGACCACGTCGCTATTAGTAGCCATACAGCAACCTCACGTATCCGTCGCTATTTACAGCCTTTGGCCGTCGCTATTAACAGCCACACTGCGACCACTTAAGGCCCGTCGCTATATGTAGCCTTATAGCGACCAACTAGTCCGTCGCTATGTGTAGCCTTATAGCGACCAACTAGTCCGTCGCTATGTGTAGCCTTATAGCCTTATTGCGACCAACTTGTCCGTCGCTATGGGTAGTCATACAGTGACCACGTGCCTCCATCGCTATGGGTAGCCATATAGCGACCACGTTCCTCCGTCGCTATTGGGAGTCATATAGCGACCATCTTTGTCCGTCGCTAATGGGAATTTTTATTTTTTTAAAAAAATTGGTTAAATATTTATAGGTTTTATTAATTTAACTTTAAAAATGTTGATTAATATTTTGTATTGGTTGATAAAATTTTATAATTAAATTTGAATAATTTTTTTAAAATATTAAATTATTATTAAAAATAAAATAATGGATTAAATTTATTTATCAAATAGGTTGAATTATTAATGATAATCACAATAAGGCATTTTTCTTTGAATTTAATTACCAATAAATATTGACATAATAAATGAAGAATGACAAAATAAATACTGAATAGAATATAATATAAAAACTGTAAATGAAATATACAATGTGTATACATAATAAAATTACAATCATGGTGGTGGGGGATCCTGTGGTGATAGTGGGGGCGCCTGGGAAGTGGGGGGAGGTAGTCTCACCATCAACTGCATCAGTAGCTCCTGCTGCTGAGCAAGTTGCCGACGAGTCTCGGTGTGCTGCTTCTCGACCCGCCGTCGGTCCGCCTCGGCCCGCTCCTCCAAAAGCTGCCTCTGACGTCGCTCCTCCTGTAGCTCGTCGTTCAGGTTTTGAATTACCTGAACAACCTCAGTCGGAAGACCAGACGAAGAGGAAGAGAAAGGGGTCTTCCTCTTTTTCGCCAGCTGCGTGCCGACGCCACCCAATCGAAAGACCCTTCCTTTCTTGTTCACACCGCCAACAGCCTCCATATAGATGGCGTTGTCGTCAGAGCAAGATAGGGTGGGAGGAACCTCCCCTTCAGGAGTCGAAGCCACCAGGTCCGCCTCCTTCTCGGCCCTCCTGGCCTGATACGCCTCTTGTAAATTAAAAAACACTGATAGGATTAGTAAGCTGATTTGTAAATTATAAGCATGTGTGAGTTAAAAGTAAATACCGCTAGATCTATAGTCTTCTGGTTTACCCATGCACCGGCTTTGTTCTTCTTGGTCATTTGCATGACCTCAAACAAAGAAGGCTCCCGGTGCTCCCTCAGCTCCTGTGGTGGACAAAAAACATTGAAATTATTATTTGTAAACATGTCAGACGAATCATAATAGAAATGTTAAACATAAATATACTTACAAATCTTTTCTTGTGCTCGAGGGTTGAAATGCTACCCCCAGTGTAAACTGAGGCTGCAGCATCGGCGGCTCTGTTTGCCCTGTTCCGAGCACTTGCCTGCTAGAACGGGACACCGCCCCACTTTTGGACCATCCCATCCTAATGGTCCTCGGGGATCCAACGAGGGCGCTCACCCTTGTCCCTCACCTTCCAAAGAGTACTCTTGATGATTTTGGAGGTCTTTGTGGCAAAGACCTTCCTAATCTCATCAATCATACCCTCTGCCCATTGATAATCACGTTGTAAAATGAAATGAGAATTCAAAATTAATAAGAGGTCTATTCTACAAATCAAATCACAACAAATTGATGTGGTAACTTATCGAGAAGGTGTCAAAGCACCTATCTTGGACAACCTTCCCAGCATCTGTCCAAGATATATATGGACCATCCCACTGGGCCTTTAAAACCTTAGTAATCGCTTTGGTAGTGTGACTACTATCAACAAAGCTGTAATGACAACAATTATATCAGGAGTATAACAACACACAATCTAGGGAAACTCCCAAAATTCCGACAGAGTCTCCCCTGTAAATGTAACATTTCCAAGTTTAAATAGTTACCCTGTTACAAATAGAAGAGTTCCCAGTACAATTTAATCTATACAAGTACTAATTAAAGTAACATACAATAAACCAACAAGTCTTTCCACTAAAGTTTAAAATAAAGTACCATACAAATAACATAAAAGTATTTGAGTTTTAGTGACTTACTCGTCTCTGGCCGGCACGGGTACCAACATGGGCAGAGGGGATGCCGGAGGTGGGGTGGCCTGATGGCTAGGGTCCTCCAAGCCACCAACTCCAGGAGTCTGCTCTAGGGTGGTCAACTGTGGTGGTGATGGGGTGGTTAGCTGTGGTGGTGATGGAGTGGTCCGTTGTGGTGGTGATGGAGTTGTCTGCAATGGTGATGGAGTGGTTCCCTGCTCTGGGGTGGGAGTCCCCAAACGGGATGCCGGGGTCTTGGACCCACCACCCCTACTGAAGGGCAGTCGATGTCCCGTCATCTGTGGATAAAATCATGAAAAAAAAGGTTAGTCTCAGGATATACATAAACCTATGTATATATGTTTAATAACTACATACTCTGTGTCTGTTTCAGTTTCAAATTCCCCCTCAGTTTCAGTGTCACTGTGGTTATCTGTTTGAACAACTTCATCAGTATCCAGATCTGCCCTAGACCATTTTGATCGAGAGACAAGGTCTTTGTCAATGTGTTCACCCCCCGTAGTGGCGAGTGTCTCATCCATTATGACTGGATCAATGTTGAACAACAAATTGCCATCGTTGAGCTCATGTGGTGCAAGCTGATAAGCGTTATCGACCTCCTCGGAGACATTGTCAGTGATCTGACTTTGGGCCTTGGCCTTGATTACTGCATACCAGTCCCGATGTCCTCCCGGGAAGTCGGTGTAATAAACCTGCTCAGCTTGTTGGGCGAAAATGAAGGGATCAAACCCTTTATATCTACCATTCTTCTTGACCTCAACTAAGCTGTAGTTGTTGTCAACCTTTGTTCCAACACCGATTGTGTTGTCGAACCAATCATATTTGAATAGAATAATATCTCTTCTTAGTCATCCAGAGAACGAAACTTCAACAATCTCCGTCAGCACTCCATAAAAGTCTTCTTCCGACTGTCCGGCGGTGCCTCTATCATAAACCCTGTAGTTATGGGTACGCATCCCTTCACTCCATTGAAGAATATTAAACTGTTAGCCATTTACGTAGTAAATAGGCCATTTTTTAACAGTTTTCACCGGCCCCCAAGAAAAGGCTTGGAGTAAAGAATCTTCAATATGGTTGTTAGGGTCTTGTATCTATGTACAACATAACAAATAGGTCATCGTTAGATACCGGGAGTTAGAAGAAAAGATAAAAAACACTCAGTATACGGGTCTTACGTGTTGTGCGAACCAACCAACGAACTTGGATGACACCTCACTATGAATTTGGTCATCAGTTAAATCATTTTGCTTAAGTTTTAGCATATCTGTATATAAGCTATTTAAAGGAAACAAATTTAGATACTATAAAAGCTAGGTTTAGAATGTAACATATAACTTTTATGACTTACTCAAGAAAGGGTTCCACTTCTGGGCAATTTAGAAGAATGTACAAGTGAGCCGCCTTTCAATCTTTCTCATCAATGTAACATTTTGTGAGCTTGCCCCCCAGATGACCAGGATAGTTGAAAATCGATATTTGTTCATCAAACCCTGTGTGGGTGGCTACCCCAAGATTACGGGGAATTCTACTCATTCTAGTTTCTATCTCCGTCGGAAAATAGAAAGAAGCAAAAGTTGTCATTTCTTCGACTAAGTATGCCTCACAAATTGATGCTTCAACGCAGGCTTTGTTTGACACTTTGTCTTTTAAAGAGTGTAAGAATCTTCAAAACATAAACAAATGTTAAGTTAGAAAAAACTATTATAAGAAATGTTTGGAAGGAAATTAAAGAATTCTGGCATTCACCTTTCGAATGGATACATCCAACGATACTGCACGGGGCCACCAACCAAGGCCTCGTACGGTAGATGGATAGGCAAATGCTCCATCGAGTCAAAAAAACTTGGTGGGAAAATCTGCTCCAACTTACAAATCAATACCGGGATGGTTTCTTCCATCTTCACAAGTTTCTCCACAGTCAACGAAGTTGCCATCAAATCCTTAAAGAAGTGACTCAACTCAACCAACGGTTTCCAAATAGGCTTTAATAAGGCATGAAACGCGTACGGGAGTAGTTGTTGCATAAAGACATGGCAATCATGACTTTTCATGCCAAACACCCTGCCCTCATTCACGTCGACACATTTACTCAAGTTAGAAGCAAATCCGTTAGGCAGGGTCAACTCATTCATCCAAATACTCACAGCAATCTGTTGCGGTCCAGTTAAAACATATTTTGCATGGGGTTTAAACATTCTTCCATGTCCCGCATCCCTCAATTCCAACTCCTTCCTAGAACACCAAATCGGAAGGTCTAGACGACTCTTCTCGTTGTCCTTTGTTCTCCCCTTGATGTATATAATAGTGTCAAAAATATTCATGAAAACATTACGTTCGGTGTGCATGACATCAATGTTGTGTCTTAACAACAAGTCTTTCCAATATGGTAAATCCCATAAGATGCTCTGCTTCACTCAGTGGTGTTCCTTACCATAACCCGCAAACTCCTTAACACTCTTGTCCCAGATGTAGGGATACTCTTTGACCCTCTGCCAAACCCGTGCACCGGATAACCTACGTGGTGGAGGTTCATTAACAACCTTGTTCTTCTTAAAAGCGGTTTTGTTTCTCCTAAATGGGTGATCCAACGGTAGAAACTTTCTATGACAGTCAAAGAAACTTGTCTTGCCGCTAACACGGAGTGATTCCCCCCCGGTATGTTCCATGCATACAGGGCAAGCAAGCTTCCCAGATGTTGACCATCCAGAAAGTATACCGTAGGCCGGGAAGTCGTTAATAGTCCATATCAAAACAGCACGCATCATGAAATTATTCTTCAAAGACGCATCGTATGTCATTACCCCGACATCCCATAATTATGATAACTCTTCAACCAACGGTTGCAAAAACACATCTATGTTCGCCTTTGGATTTTTGGGTCCTGAAACCAGTATAGATAGAAACATGACCTCCCTCTTCATACACATATCAGGAGGCAGATTGTATGGGGTCAGTATGACTGGCCAACAAGAGTAAGCTCTTCCGTATTGACCGAACAGGTTAAACCCATCAGTACATAAGCCAAGTCTTACATTACGCGGCTCACCAGAAAAGTCTGGATATAGCTCATCCAAACACTTCCATGTTTTCCCGTCGGAAGGATGGTAAAGAAACCCCTCTTGTGTTCAGTTCAGAGCATGCCAGCGCATGTGTTTTGTCGTGGACAATGAGGCATACAGGCGTTGAAGACGCGGTGTTATAGGGAAGTACCACATTTTCTTCCTGGCCGTCCGGGTTACCTTCCTTCTCCTTTTAACGGTTTTGTAGCGTTCCTCATTACAATGTAGACATTTTGCAACACTGTTATCTGCAAACTCATTCCTGAATAGCATACATCTGCCAACACAACACTCTATCTTCACACAACCCAACCTCAAGTTTGCCACTTGTTTCTTAGCATGGAACAGGTTTGTTGGCATTCGATGATTATTAGGCATGGTGGAACCCAGCAGATTGACCATCCTATTAAAGCAACCTCCAGAAAGATTATAATTTGCCTTTAGGCTCAAAGCAGCTAGGGAGGCGGATAACTCAGTGTGACTCTTGCACCCGTCCGACAATGGAGTCTGAGCCGCCGCTAACAAATCATAAAATTTCTTCACCTCCGGATTAGGATCCTCTTCTACATTGTCATCCTCATTCCCTGCTTGGTCATCATGTTCTAGCATACGCCCTATGGAGGGTCCAACATGATCTATCACCATTTGTTCTATGTTGTTGTACGTATCCCTGTTTCCTTCAACCTCGTAGTAAGACTGTTACACGGTTATGCCTGATGGTCTAGGTGGTAACTGCTCACCATGGTTGTACCAGCAGTGGTATGTTTCCATGAACTCTTTCTCAGTTAGGTGGCACATGACATCATCCGCGTATTCAAAACTCATGCATTTGCACCTTGAGCACGGATAACGAATATTCTGAGTCGCTTTAAATCCAGGCGTGTTTGTCGTAGCGAACGGAATGAACTCCAATAGCCCCATCATAAACTCCTCAGTCACTCGCCGATTGCGATCTAGTCGGTTGTACATCCATCGCCGATTTACCAGTACCTCCATTTACAATATCTAACAAGCACGATTTCTGTTACTTTAAATTATTTATATTTTATTTGACTATCGGTTATGAATCACTCTCTATCTCTTTGATGTTGCAAATTGGTGGGGCCCTATCCCATTCGGGATGAATATGCAACCATCCGTAACCCATCGATGTTGTATGTGGTGTATCTTGTGTCGTTGATGTTCATTTGAAATTTCGGCAGCATTTCGCATTGGTCCCCGAGTACACAGAGATATGTACGGTATGAAACCCCGCACGCAGACATGCACCTTGGGGACAATACGAAACACCATAACTAAAATTTGAAATGAACATTCAACGTCTCAAGATAGACCACATACAACATTGATGGTTTACGCCCTACTGGTTACCAAACTGTCCAACCGAGACAATTCAAGATCCAACACAACACGGTACATCAGCCGGTTGTTTTGAAACTTGAACGGGAATCTAATGGGTACACTCACGACTAAACCCTACATTTTTAAAGTTGAGTTTTATTTTTTAAGTTCCCTAAAAAATGGACCCTTACAAAATTTTGGCAGAGTCTCCCCTGTAAACTAGACATTTCCCAAATTTAGAAACGGCCTGTTACATACAAAAAACTTCCTAGTATAGATAAATATATATACTACGCATTGTATATGATATTGAGAGTTATGAACACCAAATCATGTTATCAGTACATAAAACCAATGCCTAATGAGCTCTGCTCTCCACTAACAAAAAACATTACACATGCATGTAGAATCATGTTATCAGCACACAAAACCAATGCCTAATGAGCTCTACTCTCCACTAACAAACAACATTACACATGCATATAGAATCATGTTATCAGCACACAAAACCAATGCCTAATGAGCTCTACTCTCCACTAACAAACAACATTACACATGCATAAAAAATCATGTTATCAGCACACAAAACCAATGCCTAATGAGCTCTGCTCTCCACTAACAAACAACATTACACATGCATAAAAAATCATGTTATCAGCACATAAAACCATTGCCTAATGAGCTCTGCTCTCCACTAACAAACAACAATCGCCCAACATACACATAATGAGAAAGTCAGTGTTAGGGGATTACCTGGGGAAAAAAGTCAGGGATGAATATGAAGCTGTCAACAAATGATCAGAGACCACGCATAACGTGTGCTAGTCTGTATGACAAACCAATAAGTGGTTGGACAGTTACAAGTAGCAAGGAAACTAAACAAAGAGAGACACGTAAAGCAAATTATAGATTACACAGCAACGACTTCTTAGTGATATAGAGACTTGGGATCCACGTGAGAATGAGTCCATGAGAGACGCAACAGAGACTACATTTGCATTATTAAGCATTCTTAAAATAACATATGAAGTAATTAAGTATGTTTGCGAGGTCAAACGCTAGATTTTTCAAAATCCTTGAGGGGCAGATCGAGAAATGGAAAGAAAATGAAAGTGATATACATATATAATTGATAGACTCAGAAAGTACAGAAGAGATCTACACAAATTTAAATTTGAATTAACTTGCTACCAAGAAAGTTACAGATAGAATGACATATATGAATGAAAATTTTCAGGAGGATGAGGAGCTTCAAGAAATCTGGCCTTTGAAGACACAAGGCAAGCGGATTCCATCAACTGCAGCCTCAAGTCATGCTTCAACAACTATTTTGAAGAAATCTAAAAACATTAAGGGGCCGATCGATTTGCTCTTGATGAGAGATGATGAATATGATTTATCATTTGTAGATTTTCAGATTCTAGTTCACTCTTCACTACTTCACCTCCTAACTTATTATGTTTCTTATCTTGTTATTTTTCTGTTTTAGTAGTTTTGGATCATGTTGGGAGTCTTGAGACAATGTTTTCATTCTTATAATCTTGGTTTTCAATTATCTAGTATGCATTTAAAGTGTTATTAGTTATATTTCTCTGTTTTTTAAGTGATTCTTCATATATATATATATATATATATATATATATATGTTTATGTGTTCCTCCCCCCCCCCCGCGATAGAATCAAATAGCGTCTGTGATTTGCGCCGCGACGCCGCAATCCCAGTTTAGGGGTCGGCCGTGACGCGACGCGATCCGGGATTGACTATAGATAATATTCACCTCCAGATCCTATATAAAATCTTCTCCTAGATAAATTTGGACTTACCTTAGAGGTGTCATTATTGTATAGATAATTGGAATCATCTCAAGGGAAGTTGGCCTATATTTGGAGAGTAAGGACACCTGATTAAATTATGATAATTCTGAGTTTTTTAAGTTAAAGTTTGGTTCTATTTTCTTTGATCCATGCCTCCCAGGTTTAGCCCCACAATCTATAAACATTGTCCCCAGATGAATGTTTGAGTTTGAATGAGATTAACAATTTAACAGAATCTATTTCCAGTTCCCCAGCCTTTTTAGGTTCTGTTGGTCCCTATTTGAGTTCACACCTTCAACCATAACCTCTGCCACATCTGTATAGTGCTTGGATAATTTAATAAACTCTATTGGAGAGTTGTAGTCTTGGAATACATAACTCGAGCCTTAGCAGCCTATCAGTGCCACAACTTCTATGATCACAAGGCTAATTATTTCATCCCTTTTTGGTATATTGCCACTCAGTCTCCATTTTCATCATGTTTCAGTTTCAGCTTACACTTAATCATACTGTTCTCCCAGTCTTTTAGTTGTGAGATTTATGCTATCCGTATTTAAATGAGTACTTACACTCCTACATGGTCATACTAGAACCTTTATTTTGTTCTCTTTACCATGATAAAGTTTAGCATCGATCATGGTCAGTTATTTCATTGAATTTTCTTTTTTTCCACCTCTTGATCTTAGGTATGTTATGCTAAGCCTCATCACTAACCTTTTCCTTCTAACTCAAGACTTAAATAATGAGGTAGGGAAAGTGGTAACTACTACTAATCCTGCATACTTAAAATTATAAATTAGAACCTTAGCATAACCATTTTCCTATCTGTCCTAGTTTACTTTTCATGATTTTATTTTTTGTTTTTACTTGCTTTAATTTTAAAAAAAACATGCTCTCATTTTGCTTATAAATTTCAAAATAATGTATAAAATCAGTTAAACAATAAACAAATCACTATTGCTACTCCAATATTTGAAATCTTAAAACACTATGATACCGTGGCAAATGTAATTCAAAGTGAGATCAAAAAATGAAATAAGGAGATCTTTTACATAAATCACATTCCTTAATGTGATGCAACTCCTTAATCAAGGTAAAAAAAAGGGGCAACAGATTCATGTTAAGGCCAAAGAGAAATCAAAATAAATCCTCTTCTCATTTCAATATAAATCATTATGTTCCCTTCTCCAAGTTGCAGCATATTCTATACGTGTCAGGTTCAACTTCTAATCCTAAAAAAACTATACTAAGATAGCAATAAAAACAACAACATTTTAATCGACCCCTTCCCCATCCACTTCTTGCTTCAAATTCGAGTGTTGTTTCTATGGATTCCTCTTCCAAACTCAGTCTTCAATTAGGCACACTCCTTGAGTTTTAGTTAACTACATTCCCCTTTATGAATCTGTTAACTTGAATGACTTTTATATAAAGGCTTCAAGTAAATTAGAAAGGAGCCAATTAAAAGAACTTATTTTACCTTACCGAAATGGCTTATAACCTATTCATAAAGCTCAAATTGACATTTCAATAAATTTCACAAACATACTTATCGAAATAAACTTTAAATTCTACAGTGTTTAAAGTGAATTATCTACTAACTTTTAATGTGGAAGAATAAAATAAAAGATGTGTGGAAATATTTACACAACACATACTCTAACATAACCAATTGAATGAAACAACACTCACAATGATAGATTCTAAAAAAATCTACTAAGAGAACTAGAGTTAGTATCAAAAAAATATAATAAAATTAACAATTATCTATCTCATCAAGAGAGTTAAATACAATTTCACAAGAAAAAATAATAGGAATACCAAACATTAATTTGCAATAAAGCTATAAACTCAAATGACAGTTCAACTCCTCTCCATATCTTTTTCCTTTCATCTTTATCTATGTTTTTCTCTTGCTAACATACACATGGTCTCACAATTTTAATCTATATCTAGACCCTCTTGATATATTACGTGTGGTTTTGAATTTTTGATCTTTTAAGCATAATTGATCCAAATATCAGTTCATCTTTTTAAATTAAGAAATTGTACTGTAACCCGAAAAACATTAAGAAATTGCCTCTTCAACTTTTTTCTCTGTAAAATAAACATATTCACAATTTTTATATAAACTCTTCACATACAAGCAGCTATCCTACTCAATTAGTCAATACAAGAGCAGATTTGTTAAACAGGAATAACAATTTTCCTTTAATGTCAAAAACGCCAAACATCGATAGCAAAGAAGTTATCATACAGGGGCGAGGAAGATTTTTACCAACATATGAAACCTTAGAAACTTGAAAAGCAACTTAGAATAGGTAGTATATTACCTGCAGAGGCCGTGGATCACACAGGCCTTTGCTCGAAGACCACCTCCTCGCTGGAGATGACGCACACCACAAAGAAGAAGGGGAGAGGTTGTCAGAGGGGGGAAATGAGGGAGTAGCAAATGGGGGCAGTGGAGAAGAAGTAAAGGTTACAGAGATGAATGACGGAGAGGGAAGAGGGGAGGGAAGGGTTTAGGGAAACCGGTGAGGGAGATGACACGACGGTGAGGGACAGAGGCAAACTCGTGAGGCAAACACCGAGCAAAAGTGGAGAAAGAAGTGGGAGCAGGGGGCAGAGAAGAGGAGACAGGGTTTAGAGTTCGAGAAAGTGACCTAGGTGAAAGGTGGAGGTGGGTTTACTTGTAACTGTTAGCGACGGATACACACCATCGCTGAAACCGTGGATATTTTTAGCAAGTGACAGATTTAGTGACTACTAAAGACATCCGTCACTAACTTACTAACACTACTGACGGTGAACTCCGTCGCTAAATTTTAAAATCCCTCTAAAATCTTTTGTTCCCCTCTAGGAACCATAGCGACTGTAACACCCCGTCACTAACATATCCAAATTTAGTGACGTCAAAAATCCGTCACTACTTAGCGACGTCAAAATAACCGTCACTAAAAACAACAAATAATCGTCGCTAAAATTAAACACTAGGAGGGAAAACAAAAAAGGGAGGGAATGAAATCTAGCGACCGCAGTAGCAACGGGGTCACTATTAGCGACGGCACATGTACCGTCGCAATGGCTTGGCGCCAAAAAGAGGGAAACAAAAAATGGAGGGAACGAAATCTAGCGACCACACTAACGACGACGTGTCATTAGCGATGACTCTAGCGACGGTGTTAGTCATACTTTTTAGCGACGGGTGTATTTGGTCACTAAATTAGTCACTAAGATATTTTCCCAGTCCCTATTTCCTAGTCGGTCGCTAATTCGGTCGCTACTTAGCGACGACATTCGGTGGTCGCTATTTTGAGGTGGCTAGTTGGGGTTTTTATAGTAGTGGTATGACTTGAGTTTATGAAGAAAAGTTGAAAGGCTGAGATAGATACATATGTATATGTATTCATGAATGTGTAAAAGTGTAGGAAGGTGGAAGTTAATTAACAATAAAAATTATAGGTATTGTAGATTTATTATTCTGTCCTAAATTAATTATGATATTCTAAACACCCACCCTTGCTGTTATTTCATTTAGTGACCAATGACAGGGATAATCACTAGTGCAAAAATTGGATATAATCACGGTTAAAAATAGCCTTTATTCACGGTTAAAGAACCGTGGTTGTTGCAGCCGTGGTAGTAGATGAGGGTCTTTAACCATGGTTAACAATCGTGGTAATAAATAAGATCTAACCACGATTGTCGAGCATAACCGTGAATATAACAGACAATGTATATTCACGGTTATAGTAAAACCCGTGGATAAAGAACAACTATATTCACAGTTGTTTAGCATAACCGTGAATACAAGTAGAAAAAAATTAACTTATAGACCATGTATATTCACGGTCATAGTAGGAACCGTGGATAAAGAACCTCTATATTCACGGTTGTTTAGCATAACCGTGAATATAAGTAATATAAAAAATTCACTTACAGAGAATGTATAATGACGGTTATAGTAGTAACCGTGGATAAATAGTGTCTATATTCACGGTTATAGTAATAACCGTGGATAAATAGTGTCTATAATCACGGTTGTTACCATAACCGTGAATAAACACTGAGGTTTTTTTTAATATGGTTTCTGTTTTATTGTTTCCCAAACCTGCATTCAGACAACTAGCACAATATACAGTATCCCAGCATATCCAGCAACAAACAATATATAAAAAGAATGGTATATAGATAATAATTAATTTGATATGAATTCATAACAACGTAAAAAATGAAACTATATACAATTCAGATGAATGTAACCTAATAAAATGTAAACCCTAAATCCTACACTAGATACATATTTAAGAGAATAAAGTTCCTATATCTAGCTAAGTTCTTTTGCTGATTTCAATGAAGTATGAGGCCTATTGCCTTCTAAAATTATCTACAAGTGTCTTAGAGAAGTATGACCGGTCCTGGAAGTATTGGAAACAGTGCACAAAACAATTAGAACAAAAGCTATATTTATTACATGAAATTGATGAAATTGTTAGAAAAGTAGTCCAAATGATGAGACTTACATCTGTCCATCCCTCTACTAAATGTTATTGGACAATGGTCAGCATAGTGTGCATGATGAAATAGCCACACTCAAAGGAACCCTCCTGCCTGTAAGACTACAATGGACATAAAATATAGAATAAGTGAATTCGCAACTTAAAAAATATATATTGAAGATTTGAATGAATACGATAGACTTACCTTTGGGTGCACCCACACAACTTTTCTTCCGCTGGACTTAACTCCAACCAGTCGATTATATCCAATCACCGCCCTACATCAAATAAAACACAAGATAAGTTAGAATCGTATAGGTCCAAAAATGATGTAATCGAATTTGTACTTATTGTTTAGGGATTAACTTACCCGTCTACTATAGTTTTAAGGTCTTGTGGAACTGCCCGGTGTGTAGTATCAAAGTACAGAGCAAGATAAGCCCGGGGACAGATCACCACAAGCGTCCAGTGAGCGCTGCAGTTACCAGTGATAAGTGAGACTTCAAAATGCAAAAATTAATGACAATAATTATAGAATAGAATATTACCCTTTATGATAGGGGCCCATGTATACAGTCTTCCCAGACTCAAACATCCAATTTTGGATGTATGCCTGGGTGTCCTGCTTGGTGTTTGAGAGCTTCTGTATGAGAGAGGGCTCTAAGAAACCATAAGTTCCTTGGAAACCCAACTCCACACAAAGTTTTGTCAGAAACCTAAACAAGTTGAGACATGGTTAGCGACAAATAACTTGTATAATGAAAAAATTGGACAAAAAGAGATATACTTACAGCTCCCACAACTGAATGATGGAGATGTTCAGCATCGACGTCCCCGTAATAATCTCACACATGTCAGAATGTGTAATGTAAAGTGGTAGTGCACTTGGATGGCCGAACACCAGTGGCTCCCATGGGATCTGAACAGTCTCATCTCCTTGCTCATACCCGATGCGCCATAGCATCCGGATGGGATTGTCGGCCTCTGGTCTCTTCAATGCATGTTCCTGTTGAACATTTGACAACCATCACAGTTTGTACCATAATTGACAATATAACAAAATTAGTTAGTGTAAGGTTTTTACCTGTCCAGGGGAAACCTATAGAAGTCTGTTGGGCCACATCAAAAAGTGGCCCACCGCCTGACCGATGGTCTTCACCTCTGGAGTTGCCACTGGCACAGCAGCATCCTCCTCGAGGACGATCACAACAAAGACCCTAGACATACCATCAGGTAATGACTGATGGTGAACCACAGGGCCTAAGTTGTAGACCATGCCAGTGGCAACTGGCTCCTCTGACCCGTTAACGAACAGGTCACATTGACGGGTGTCTGGTGGCTCGACCCATCATCATCAGGGTCAGCCGCAGCGCACGACCCCTTAGTGCTAACCCTCTGTACCTACATATTTACACATCAAGCAGAAGTTATTCAACAATGAAATAAAGTGATTACAAACAATAAAACCGAGGAAATTAAATAAAGAATCTAACTTGTGGGTCGCTAACGGGTGCAGTAGTCTCCTGGTGGTGGCTGAGTGAGGCCTTCATCTCCTCCCTGAATCATTCCATCTCCTGGTGGAGCCTGGATATCTTCTCTTGGTACTCAGCCTTCACAACAGCCACCTTCTGCTCCACTATTTTCTCAAGGGAGGGGGCAGGGTCAGGAGCACCGTAATAGCTGTGAAGGCCTGTGAAATGTGAATGATTAATATAACATTGTTTAACAGATAACAAAATGAAAGGATACAGTTATTTCCAACTTACCTACACCTCGACCAACAGCACGCACTCTTCCTGGGTGCTCTGGCCTGCCGATGGCGGTAGTCAAGATATCCTGCCTACATGGGCTACGAAAGACCCTTGGGTTGATTGCTCAACCAAGGAATCCTGAAACCAAACAAGTTAGTAAACAAACATCCTCCACGTAATACCAAAAAAAAGACACTAATACAAGGGGAATACTTACTATCCGTGAGGCGACCTCCTAAGCTTGTGAGGAAGTGTATTCCCCACTCTTCTTGATCCTGGCCCGCTTCCATTTGTCGTGGCGTGTAGGTGGGGAAGGGGGATCCACAATACTAGTGTCAGGCTGACTAGTCTGACACTGACTCAGCCTCTCCTGTACCAGCCGCTCCTCCAACCTACGGTAACCCCCACGTGACAGTGTGTGGGGGCAGTCATTCAGCTTCCTAGTCTCCCGGGCTTTCTCTCTGACCTCCTACAACAAGAAATAAAAATATTCAGAGTTAGCCATTTAAATTATACATAATTTAATCATTTAAAAACCAATGTACCTGAAACTGGACAGAATGCCTATTTGCAATGAAATTATCCCAAGTCGCCTGATCTATGAAGGGATATTTCTCTCCAGGGAACTTTCCTTGGTCGTCCCCGAATACATACCTACAATTCAAGTACATTTAAACTAAGGATTAATTGGTACAATTTGGTAAAGCGTTGATTAAGAATTTAAAGTCCAAATACCTCATGGTGAGTATGGATTTGAACGACCTCCATTGCTCAGCCATAATACCGAGGACCTTCCTCCTCGCTATGTCAGAAGATGGTATGTCAAAAGAATCCTACATGAAAGGAGTTAGTCCATAAAGGAGTCCTTATTATGAATTACATGAATTAATACACTAAATTAAAACTTAAATAATATCAAAGTTACCAGAACATCACTCCATAGCTGGTTCTTCACCACCTCCTTGACATTATCCCAATCGGGGATAATGATGGACACCTTCGATCGAGCCAGGACTCCCAAATAACTGCTAAACTTTATGGCATTTGGTCCTTCAAATCTACCAGTGTTGACATCCATGTCAACAGGTAACCTCTCTCCCCGGTGTCGCCTAAGTGCAACGTCTGCCATTCGGGTAACACCTCTACTCTTCCGAGTAGAGGAATCAGTAGCCTGTGAGTCAGACCTAGATCGTCTATCCTGATCAGCCATGAGTATCTGTTCAAACAAGGAAACACAACTGTCAAATATTTAATATAACATTTAATACAATGAATAATTAATATAACATGCATGTAATTCAATGATTCATTAACATGATTAATACCCTATGAAGATGAAATATTTTCCCACAAGCCTTCATGGTGGTCATGACGACTGGCAACTACATTATCTATGTCATGTTCCATGATAGATGTTGGAATACGTGTTGTGGTCGAAGGAATTTCCACAATATCAAGATTGGGGTCTCCAATGTGTCTACCTTGGATAACAATTGACCAGCGTTTGTCAGTTGGGTCAGCAACAAAAAACTTGCTTCAACTATGTTGCCATTATGAATGGTTTATCCTTATGCCCTATCTTGTTGAGGTCCACCAATGTAACTCCTAAATCATCAGTTTTGACACCGTTCTTATTGTCAACCCATTTGCATTTAAACACAGGAACGGTGAAGGGACCGTAATCGACTTCCCATATATCCTCAATCACACCAAAGTAGCATGACTCGGCCAATACAGGGTTGTTGTCCTTTGAAGTTGAGAAATGCATAGACTGAGCCACAACCATCACTCCACTATTTTGATTTGTACTCTTTTCATCCTGTGTCCTTGTAAAAAATGAATAGTTGTTTATGTTATACCCACAAAAGGTGAGGACATCAAAGTTTGGGCCCTGTGCCAGTCGATGTAATGTCGAGGAAGCAGATGCATCTTTCAGAATGGTCATTTGTAACCACTGCATGAATGTCTTGTTGTGTTCATTCAACAACCACTTTTCAGTCATTTTAGGGTTGGTTTTCTTGACTAGCTCCTTGTAAGTGGCTAGATACGATTGCACGTCGTCCGTGTTGTTTAAAATATACAAGTGTGCCTGAAGAACATCATCACATGGCATGCTCTTGATTTTTTTCCAATCATTCCTTTCCCATCCAATCTCCCTTCATGACGAGTCGTTGGAATACCAATGCTTGAAGCATGTGACATGTATTCAGTGCAAAACTCAATTGCTTCCTCTGCAATATATCTTTCCACAATTGAAGCTTCAGGACGACATTGGTTCTTCATATACCCTTTCAATATCTTCATATATCGCTCAATGGGATACATCCACCGTAAGAATACTGGACCACACAAACAGACCTCTCTCACCAAATGGATGATTAGGTGGACCATTATGTCAAAAAAAAGAGGGCGGGAAATACATTTCAAGTTGACATAATATAAGTGATGCTTCCTGTTCCAACACATCCAATTCGCCGGGCACGATTACCTTGCAACATATGGTATTGAAAAACATACACAACCTTGTTATGACATTTCTCACATTTTTAGGAAGAATGTCACGAATGGCGATAGGCAGAAACTGTTGCATCAATATGTGACAATCGTGAGACTTCAACCCAACTAGCTTCAAATCTTTCATGGAAACACAAGAGTTGATGTTAGAGCCATAACCAGATGGAACTTTTTCTCCACATGCATTACATCAATGCAGTGTCTTACATCAAGCTCCCTCCAATATGGCAGGTCAAAAAACACTGACTTTTTCACACTTACCAAACTGCACATTGACGTTTTTCACCTTTTCATATATCTGGCAACCAGATAGTGGTGGAGGAGCCATTTCAAAGTCTTGGGCACCGTTAAACGACTTCTTCAACCTTCAAAAATGGATGATTCGCTTTAAGAAACCTTCGATGTCGAAGATAAACACTTTTCCTACCATGGTGCAACCGCACAGAACTAGTCCCCTCCTCACATACTAGACAAGCTTTATGACCCTTCACGCTGTACCCGGATAAGTTACCATACGCTGGAAAGTCATTGATCGTGCAAAAGAGTATGGCACGCAATTTGAATAACTGCCTAGTAAACCCGTCAAACACATCAACCCCGTCTTCCCACAACCTTTTGAGGTCTTCAACCAATGGAGTTAAATATACATAAATGTCGTTGCCCGGTTGTCATGGACCAGAAATCATCATCGATAACATGACATATTTTCGCTTCATGCACAACCATGGCGGCAAGTTGTAAACAAACAACAAAACAGGCCATGAACTATGGTTTGTGCTCAGGTTCCCAAACGGGTTCATGCCGCCTGTGGCTAGTGCAAGCCTAACATTTATTGGTTCATGGGAAAATTCCAGAAAAATTGTATCCATTTTCTTCCATTGCGATCCATCGGCCGGATGCCTAAGTAGTCCATCAACAACCCTTTCATCAGCGTGCCATCTTATAAGTTTTGCATCATCTGCATTGGCAAACAGATGCTTTAGTCTTGGAACTATAGGCAGATACCACAACATCTTTGCAGGAGACCCTTTAGTGCATACCTCATCAGAATCCGCCTCTTTCTTCTTATACCGTGACACCCCACACCTAGGACATCGGTGCAGCATTTCTAACTCACCCTGGAATAATACACAATTATTTGGGCATGCATGTATTTTCTCATACTCTAAACCCATAGGACACAACACCTTTTTGGCCTCATAGTTACGATTCGGCAAGCTGTTTCCAGCTGGGAGCATTTCTTTCAACAACTTCAGTAAGTCAGTGAAACTCTTATCTGTCCACCTGTTTATGGCCTTCAAATTAAACAATCATAAAACTGCTGATAACCTCGTGAAATTGACGCAGTTTGGATACAACGGCTGCTCAGAGTCCTCACACAGAGTCGTATATACATGAGCTTTCTTAAAACTTTCTACCCCACATCACGGATCAATATCCTCGAGTCGGTCATCCATGTCGACATCGGTGTCATGCATCGAGCTTCGATTTTCAGTTTGAGAGCTGTTACTTGGCATCACCACATCTTCACCATGCCATATCCAACGCGTATAACTACGCAGAAAACCGTCACACAGTAGATGTTCTTGCACCTCTTCCAAGTCTACCCGACGTAGGTTCAAGCATTTCACACAAGGGCAAAAATACTTTCCATTCACCTCCACTGCATTCCTCGCTACGAATTCTATAAATGATTCAACTCCCCCGTCGTACTCTAGACTTAGGCGTGATGCAGTTATCCAACTCCGATCCATGCCAACTGTTTACAAGGTGCTATGATCAACCTCACTTTTTCCACAAGGTGGTGGTCCTATACCCATTCAGGATGAGAATTGTTTTTATACGTCATTCTAATATACAGGTTAGGAGTTATTTTAAAATTTGATAAAATTTCGGCAGCATTTCGCATTGGTCTCTAAGTACACAAAATGAGAGTCAAATTCAACCACAACCAAATATGCACCTAAAGAACAACACAAAATGCAAGTTACCGAAAGTTTATCAAATTTTAAAATAACTCCTAACTTGTACATACTAAAAATGACGTATAAAAAATAATTGTTCATCCCAAACTGTCCAAACGGACAATTCAAGATTCAACACAAACAATGAAATTAATTAATTTAATGACCATTTGTGTCGAATCTCAAACGGGGAACTACGGTTCACTCATATGCACAACAACTTTCATACTAGTTAACTAGTTAACTAGTATGAGCCTACGAGTTTGCAAGATTGAAAACCATATACATACAATAGACAGAAATAACATTATATACGAGCAACCAACAACAACAGCAATAACATTATATAAGTGAAATGTAACTTTTCATTACAACTCAACTCAACAATCTAATAATGAAATATCAAAATTTTAAACTAAACTTCAACAGAACAAAATTCATAAATGTAACATGTTTTAAAGGGAATGGTTAACAATGATGAAGTGAAAATTTTCCATTTAAAAATATCTAACTTGAACCTAGGAATGCGTTATGTTCATATCTAACAATGATGAAGTATGGATTTATGGATTATGGATTATGAATTATAGATCATGGATTATGAGATATGAATTATGCATCATGTTAAGCTTTCCCGTTTACATAATTTGTAGATATTCATACTTCAAATGCGTATAACTACATCTATATGTGTTTGATGATTTTCTTTTCTAATGTTTAATTCTGATCCAATAGTATTTATTTATTTTTTTATGTAGGACTGAACTCGCCATATTTTTTTAAATCTGAAGGGGATACATATATTATTCAATAGTTTGTTTCCCTATACACTAAGGTGATTTATTTCTAATTGATAGCCTAAAGCTTCTTATTCTATTCATCCTTTACTTGGTTTCCATAAAGACCATTGAGTAAGTTTGAAGGAAATTGTATTATATGTAACATCCAAAATTTATAAAAATTATTAATTAAGAGGAATACACAGAACCAGCAAGCTTGCTTTAATTGTCACAGGTAATGTCACAGGCAATGTCACTGGTAATGTGTCACAGGCAATGAAAACACAATGAGATTGAAAAAAAATGAAACACATGTCTAATCAGATATCTTGCTGCTCCCTTTTTACAATTTTTCATTAAATAAATTGAAAAAAAAGAGATTACCATAACAATGAAAACACATGAAAACAGAGGCAATGTCACAGGCAATGTCAAATAAGCAGAGATAGAGTTCAACTTCAACAATGAAAACACAAACTTAGAGACCTATATTCGTTCATGTTCGACTACACACAAACAGAGAGACAAGCTTTCCAGACAATGGTGATAAAGCATAACAAAAAAGCAGGGCTAAAAAGTGAATGAAAGAAGAAGGGCAAGGGAACACTTACCAGACAATGGTGAATGAAGAAGAAGAAGGGCACACGAAAGAAGAAGGAAGGGAACGGAGAAGCCTACGACCAGTAAAGAGAAGGACGAGGAAGAAGACGACAATAACCAGCGCGAAAGAAGAGAAAGTGAAAAAATGCTGAAAGGCGTGGCTTTTGAAGTTTCAGAAAGGATGTATATTCACGGTTCTCCTTGAAACCGTGAATATATTACACATATATTCACGGTTGAACAAAGAACTGTGGATAAATGTTAACTATTTATCCACGGTTACGACCACAATCGTGGATAAATATTAAATCTATAATCATAGTTATATATACAACCGTGGACATATAGTACCCAGTAATTAAACCCTAAAACCTGAAGTATATATCCACGGTTGAAACTACAACCGTCATTATAGACATCAATACATATCCACGGTTAACATCATAACCCTGATCATACCATGAATATATATCCACGGTTGTGCACACAACCGTGGATATATATTTCAGGTACTATATTTCCACAGTTGACTTCTCAACCGTGAATATATATTGACGTGTACGATGAAGGTTATGATGTTAACCGTGGATATATAGTTTTCTCTGATTATATCATTCACCTTATAATTTCAAAAATGCCACCGTGCATGTTTTTATCACTGATCCACTACAACCCGTGAATATATCCCGTTGTTATATCCAATTTTTGCACTAGTGAATGCTAATGCCGTAGAGGTGCGCCAAGCGGAAGATTGATGCTAAGGATGAATGGATGAATGTAATATATGTAATATATAATTATGTGTGCGATAGATAACCAATCATGCGTGATGAACTTATTATGTTTATGCTTGATGTGATGTGGTAAATTATTAATGATGATGATGAATTATGGCACAGAGCCAATGATGTGTGAATGATGAATGATATGGGCAAGATCTGTTATATGCATGAATGATGTGTGTGCTATGTGATTGATGTTTGGATTGATTTAGGAATATTATGCATATAACTAATTTAGGGATTTAAGGAACTGGATAGGTGAAATTAAGACCCGGTGGGTTTCGGGAGCCCCAGAAAGTACCAATAGGTCCCCTAGGGTGCTTAGGATCTGTGTGTATTGGCCTTGGGCCAATTGGAACCCATTTAGGGTATTTGGTGCAAATTTTTTGCACTTAAATTGTTTAAACTATAAACTGTACATAACTTGTGCATACGGTGGAATTTTGGCAAGCGGACAGTGCCAACAGTTCCAGAATGGGGAAAACATGTGGCCCGTGATGTTTCATGGCAATCGGAACTAAAATGGGCCAATTGGGTAGGTTAGAAGTTGACCGTTTGGCCTAAAATGTGTATCAGCACCTGTTGCTGATACTGTCATGCCCACGCTATGGGTGAGGCTGACACATAACATGAGGTGCGCCGAGCAGGGATGATGCTACGCGTGGGGCTGGCACGTAGCGTCGGACCCCTGCTTCAGGTTCTTGGTTTTCTTTCCAATCTAAATGATTTTAAAACTTATAAATAGGGTAATTGATTCATTTGTTGGTACCTTTTATTTAAAATACATATTTTCCAATCAATGTGCAATTTAATTATGTAAAATACAAAAAATTTATTATGAAATTTAATAAAATGGGTAGAAATAAATATAAATTGATGCAGGACGTCACAGGTGGTATCAGAGCGGTTCTTTCTCAAACTGGGGAAATGGGCAGAGTTGGTGGATTGTTTGAGTCCTATACCAGACTATTTTTGCACCTTATTGTAATTGTCTGTGTGTTTAAATTGTAACAGGTCAACTTGGCATCATTCTTTTGGCACTTCGGGCAGCATCTTATTCTATGTACATGTGTGAGGTAGATATTTTACTCCCTGGTCAATTATTGGTTATTAATGGTGATGTGTTTGAATATTATAGAATTGAGTTATGGCCGAATGAACTAGTTCGGGTGGTGGTGATGATTTCTTTGCAAGGTTCTCACAAATGATGAGTAAGGTTGAATCTGGCCCAACTCTTGATAAATTTCTGAAAAGGAATCCATCCACTTACAAAGGAGGACATGATTATGATGATGCACATATGTGGCTGCGTGATATCGAGCAAGCCTTTGAATACTATGAGTGCTCTGAAGAGTAGAAAGTGTAATTCACTACTTATCAATTGAAAAATAAAGCCCGTGTATGGTGGTCAAGGACTAAGGTTCAAATGAATGCTGCAAGTGAACCCTTGGTATGGATGAATTTTCGATGGAGGTTTCTTGCTAAATATTTTCCTGATAATTATAAAATCTGCAAGAAGATGGAATTCTTGAAACTTGAGCAAGGCAGAATATCAGTAGCTGAATACACAATGAAGTTTGATGAGTTGTATGGTTTTTACCATCCTTTCTCTCTTGAAGGAATTGAAGGCAGTAAATGTATAAAATATGAAGCTAGTCTTAGGATTGAACTCTGAAGTGTAATTGTTCCCCTTGAAATCCATGATTATCCTACTCTGGTAAACAAAGCCAGACTTACTGAAGAGGTATAGTTAGAGAGCATCTCAGTCAAGGAACAATAAACCATTAAAGGCTAAAGGATTCAGTTTTAAGAAGATAGGTCAGTTCTTTCGTGGTGGCAAGTCTTCTACTTCATCATCTTCTTCCTCTAGGTGTGGATCTACTGGCCGTTCTGGCAGTCGTGCATGTTATAACTGTGGTCAGGAGGGCCATATTGCTAAGCATTATCCTGCTGACCAAACTATTTGCTTCCAATATGGAAAGCCCGGGCACCTTAGGCCTGATTGCCCATAGAGGCAGCAATAGAGTGGATGTGGTAACCGAGCAAATACTTCTATGATCCGGGGTGGTAACATTCAGCGTGGTGGCTGAAATGGCGGTGGCCATGGAGGCCAACATCCAAGGAGATCTGATGCACAGTCTAGCGGTGCTCAGAATGTTATGGCCAGGCATGTATTTTCTTTTGATGCTTCTGAGGTTACAAGGTCTGACAACTTAGTACAGGGTAAGTGTCTTATTTATGGCTATCTTGTAAATGTTATTTATGACTCTGGTGTAACCCACTCTTTTATTTATGAGAGTTGTGTTTGGTGACTTGGGTTACCGGTGCTGTTAATGGAGAATGCTCTTAGTATCTCTACTCTTACTGGTTCTACATTCTGAGCAACTACTATGTGTGGAGAATTACTGATGCAAGTTGAAAATCGTTCTCTCTTGGTAAATTTAATATGTATGCCATTGAAGAATTTAGATGTTATTTTGGGTCTTGATTGGTTGTCTACTAATCGTGTCATGCTGGATTGTTATCGAAAGACTATAATCTTTTCTTAGGAGCTTGATAATAAAAATGTGGTGAGTGATGTTTCTACAACTTATGTTATTTTGTTTGCTTCAGAAGGGTGGTATAATCTCAAACCTGATGATATTCCGGTGGTGTGTGATTTTCCTGATGTGTTCCCGAAAGATATTCTGGAATTGCCTCCTGGTAGGGAAATCAATTTTGCTATTGATTTGATTCCCGGGGCAGAACCTGTGTCCTGTGCACCATATAGGATGCCTTCGGTAGAGTTAGCTGAAGTAAAGAAGCAAGTGAATAAGTTACTAAGTAAAGAATTTATTCGACCGAGTGCTTCACCTTGGGGTGCTTCGGTATTACTGGTGAAAAAGAAGGATGGCAGCATGCGGATGTGCATTGATTACCGGCAGTTGAATAAATTGATGGTTAAGAATAAATATACCTTACCATGAATTGATGATTTGTTGGATCAGTTGAGAGGCGATGTGGTATTTTCTAAGATCGATTTGAGATCTGGATATCATCAGATTAGAGTGAAGTCGAAAGATATTCCAAAGACAGCGTTCCGAACTCGGTATGGACATTTTGATTATGTTGTAATGCCATTTGGGGTAACTAATGCTCCAGCCATCTTCATGGATTACATGAATAAGATTTTCCAACCTTACTTGGATCAGTTTATTATAGTGTTTATTGATGACATTTTGGTATATTCGAAGTCTATTGAGGAGCATGCACAACACCTTCAAATTGTTTTGTAAGTGCTACGTGAAAAGAAATTGTATGCTAAGTTATCAAAGTGTGATTTCTGGGAAAGCAAGTGTGCAATTTTTGGGACATGTGATTTCTCGTGACGGTGTATCCGTTGATCCAACTAAGATTGAAGCGGTTATGGCTTGGGAGAGGCCTAGGTCGATGACTGAAATTAGAAGTTTCTTGGGATTAGCTAGTTATTATCGCTGCTTTATTGAAGGATTTTCTTGCATTGCGCCACCTTTGACTCGATTGATGAGAAAAGAGAATCTGTTTATATGGACGAAAAAGTGTGAACTAAGTTTCCAGACTTTGAATTAATGCTTGACTTCGGCGCCCGTACTTGCACTACCTAATGTGATGAAAGAATTTGTGGTATATTGTGATGCATCTAAGTTTGGTTTGGGATGTGTACTGATGCAAGATGATCGGGTGATTACTTATGCTTCTAGGTAATTGAGGCCGCATAAGCAGAATTATCCCACTCACAATCTGGAACTTGTTGCTGTGGTATTTGCATTGAAGATCTGGCGATATTACTTTAATATTCCCGCTTTATGGTATTCAGCGACCACAAAAGTTTGAAGTATCTGTTTGATCAGAAGGAATTGAATATGAGGCAAAGGCGATGGATGGAATACCTGAAGGATTATGATTTTGATTTGAGGTACCATCCTGGTAAAGTGAATGTTGTGGCTGATGCCTTAAGCAGAAAAGTATTACATGCAGCCTTCTTGATGTGCAAAGAACAAGAATTGTTGGAGGACTTTCATGATATAAATATTGGGGTTGTTGTACAGGTCCTAAATTATATGGTAATTGGGATACTGAAGATCTCTAATGAATGTTTGGAATCTTTAGTTGTGGCTGAAGAGGATGATGAAGAGTTGTTGGAATTGCTTGACACTCAAGCAAAAGGTAAAGATATGGAATTAACCAGAGGTGTGTATTTATATGTTGAAACAGGTTTTGATGAATAACAAACAATTGAAGAATCAAAGGATGTTACACAAGCATTTAAACATAGAATTTGAATGAAGAAATCAAGAATCAAATGCATAAGAATTAATGAAGACAAAAGAATTAAGTTAAGGCATTCACAGAGGTCCAAAACAGGTGAAATAATTATCCAAAAGTGCTAAAGAAAGATCATTTCAAAGAACCATGCAAGAAAGTATCAAGAATGGAACCAAACGAAGCAAAATGTATCAAAACTTGAAGGAAACAGGCCAAGGAATCGATTCAAGACACTAAGGAATCATTTCATGCTGAAAATCAAGAGGAGGAATCGATTCAAGACATTGAGGAATCGATTCATGCTGGAAATTAGCTCAAGGAATCGATTCATAAGCTGAAGGAATCGATTCATGCTACTAGGAATCGATTCCCCCTGCCAGGAATCGATTCATGTGTTGTTTTAGTGCAAAAATACCCTGGAAAAGTCATTCAAACTTGGGCCGAATCATGGAAACTATCAATACGCGTTTTCAGAAACTCAAGATAGCTTATTCCTCTCTCGAAGACTCAAACTGAACGGCGATTCCATTAATTGAGGCAGACAATTTCACTTCTCAAGTCAGGAAACATGGAATGTTGGGGGATTAAGGCTTTCGATGCATAAAATCAGGAACCGATGGAATTCAAATTTTTGGCAGCACATACTCTGGAACTCTTATAAATAGAGAAGAAGTAAAGCGGCACAGACACACCTTCGCAGCATCAAATACTTGCCTTCATTCTTTCTTCTTACTTACTCTCTGATTCTCTTTATTTTGAAGTATTAATTTTTGAGAGTTATATTGTGAGAAAAATATTTTTGAGTGCTAAAATTGCATATCCTCTTTGAGAGAAGAAAAATATTTTTTAAAGTGCTTAAATTTGTATATCCACTCTATTGGGAGAGTCACACTTGTAAAATCACATACACAAAATCTGAGATACTTGTTGGGTTGGGATTCAACCTTGTAATTGAGAGATTGTGAGATTGGGTGGGTTGCCCTTTAGCTTGTGAGGATTAAGTTCTTGAGTGTGGGACACTAAGAGACTGTAATTGCTCAAGGCATGTATCTCAAATTCTCGATAGTAGAAATCCTCTAAGTGGGTTACTTGGAGGCAAGACGTACACCAGTGTGGTGGAACTCGTATATATCGGTTTGCAAATCTTCTCTTCCCTAATCTATTTAAACTTGTGCATTTAAATTGCTTGCTTAATTTGTTACGCTTAATAACTTTGTTATTCAAACTTATTTATTATTCTCATTTAAGATTAAGTTTATTATCTTCTCTATATATATTTGTCAAAGAGCCAATTTCACAAGCATTTCAACAAAAATGTTTAATACTCAATTCACCCCCCCTCTTGAGTAATTGAGGCTACTTGGTTAACAAGGTGGTGATGGAATTTGGCGGTTCAGAGACCAAGTTGTGGTGCCTGCGGAAGGTAAGTTCAGGCAAGTTGTGTTAGCTGAAGCACATAAAAGTTTTTTAAGTATTCATCCTAGTATCACTAAGATTTACCATGATTTGAAGAAAGAATTCTGGTGGCTGGGAATGAAGAAAACAATTATTGAGTATGTGAGATCTTGTGTGATATGTCAAAAGTGTAAGGTTGAACACCAGAGACCTCCTGGTTTACTTCAATCTCCAGAGATTCCAATATGAAAATGGGAAAGCATTACCATGGATTTTGTATCCGGGTTACCTCAGACCCGTTCTGGATGTAATGCGATTTGGGTAATTGTGGATAGATTGAGCAAGAGTGCTCACTTCTTGGCTATGAACATGAAATAGTCATTGGATTGGTTGGCTAGATTATACATTACTGAAATTGTAAGGTTACATGGGGTACCTTCAAGTATTATTTTGGACTATGATCCCCGATTCACTTTTAGATTTTGGGGAAGTCTACAGTGGGAGTTGGGTACTGATTTGAGGTTAAGTTCAGCAGTCTGAATGAACCATACAGACTTTAGAGGATATGCTTAGAGCTTGTGTGTTGGAGCAGGGTGGCTCATAGGAAAGATACTTGCCATTGGTGGAATTCGCTTATAACAACAGCTATCATAGTAGCATTGGAATGGATCCTTATGAAGCGTTATATGGAAGGAGATGTCGTACCCCTTTATGTTAGAATAAAAATGGAGATACGGTTCATTTAGGACCCAAACTGATTTAGGAAATGAATGACCAGATTGCCTTAATTCGCAAAAAGATAAAGGTTGCTTAGGATCGCCAGAAGAGTTACTATGACAATCGTCATAGGCCACTTGAGTTTCAGGTGGGAGATTGGGTATTTCTGAGGTTTCACCTACCAAAGATGTAGGTCAGATACTGAACAGTCATAAGCTTAATCCGAAATGCATTGGGCCATACCAGATTTTGGAGAGGATTGGTGATGTCGCTTACTGATTGGATCTTCCCAAATCATTAACTAATATCCACAATGTGTTTCATGTGTCACAACTTCAAGCGTACTTTCCTTGTGATTCGATGATTGTGCCTGAAGATTCTATTGAATTGAAGAAAGATTTGACTATAGAGGTGATGCCTATTTGTATTAAAGAATATCAGACCTAACGATTGAGGAGCAAGGAAGTGCCTTTGGTGAAAGTAAAGTGGCAGAATATAAATAGAGTAACTTATACATGGGAGCTAGAATCTAATATGAGGCGGTTGTATCCAAATCTCTTTTGATAAATCTCTTTTTAGAGGGGAGTGGATGTAACATCCTTGATGTTTTTGTATTAGAAGGTAAATAAAGAAACTAAATGGGTTATAATAATAATAAAAAAAAGGGGAAATAAAGATTTAAAATAGGATTTTATGGAAAAATAGAATCAGGACCCTGACGCGTAGCGTGGCTGGGATGCGTAGTGTCAGGTATGAATTAATGAGCTGACGCGTAGCGCTGGTGGGATGCATAGCATTAACATCGCGATCGGTTTTAAATGAAGGCATGCAGAATAGAACCCGTGAGCTTCTTTCTCATTTTCCTCTCATTCTCTCATGCAATTCTGCTTAGAAGCTTGAAGGAGGCCTAATTTCTTGAGGTTTTGGGGGATTGGAACCAAGGCAAGGCATTTGGGACCTCTAATCTCTAGTTTCTTCCTCTCCCTCTCATGAATCCAAATATGCATGTGATGATTGGGGGTTTTGATTCTGACTTTTAGTTAGTTAAAAGGCTTGGGTAATGACTTTGGAAGTGTGAGGAAGGAAATATATTGATTGGTTTGATGTTTTGGTGACCGTAGGTGCCGAAACGAGCATTAGGCAAGCGATCGACGAAGTAGACGTCGGAAACGGAAGAGGAACGGTGAATCCAGTGGCTGAAGGACGCAACCGACACCTCGAGCAAATTATGGAAGCTTGGAATCGAGTTAAGGGGGGTGTTCGGGTCATAATTAATTAGGATTTGAATATATGATAACTTCGGGAGGTTTATAAATATTTAAGAAAATATTGTAGATGATGTAAAATAGTTAAATATGATTAATATAATTTTTACAAGCATGTGGATTATGATTTAGTTGTTGTTTGATAAGAAAATAAGCTAATTTAAATAAGTACGAGTGAAAAAGTAAAGAAATAAATATGTAAAATTTTATGAATGAGTAACATCTGATAGATTGTAAGGTCTAATGATGTTACCGATGTGTGGCACGATAATTGGGGATGTTGTTGCATATGATTTGATAAAAGTGTTGTGAATAAATAAGATGATGAGTATATGATTGTATAACATGGCTTATGATGATGGGCTTGACAAGTAGGTCACCCGAGAGATGGACACATGTCAACTTCTGACATTGTTGTATATGTTGTATATTGATGATATGCCATGATGATATGATTTGCTATTTAATTATGTGGTGTGGAACGGCCGACGGTATGTGTAGCCCCTCATTTCTGGCTCCCATGGTCTTTGTGCTCAGTTAAGCTACCCAGTGGTCAAGTAGGACCCAGTGGTTGAGGTGGAGAGTCAAGCAGGACTCGGTGGACCAAGTAGGGTCCACAGGGTGTCAAGTGGACCCCCAGCTGAAGGCCGATCCTTAGGTATCCGGATACTAGAGAGTCTGATACATATGAGTCAGTTGTGGACTATATGAATTAATAATTCATGTATGATGATGAAATGTGACTCGATGATGTATGTTGATGTTTATATGAATTGGATGACATATGACAAACCGTTTGTGTGATGGATTTGAGTGTAATTATGTATGACTTGAGTTTATGAAGAAAAGATGAAAGGCTGAGATAGATACATATGTATATGTATTCATGAATGTGTAAAAGTGCAGGAAGGTAGAAGTTAATTAACAATACAAATTAGAGGTATTGTAGATTTATTATTCTGTCCAAAATTAATTATGATATTCTAAACACTCACCCTTGCTGTTGTTTCATTTAGTGACCAGTGATAGGGATGATGTTAATGCCGCAGAGGTGTGCCAAACGGAAGATTGATGCTAAGGATGAATAGATGAATGTAATATATAATTACGTGTGTCATAGATAACCAATCATGTGTGAGGAACTTATTATGGTTATGCTTGATGTGATATGATAAATTGATGATGATGATGATGATGATGAATTATGGCACGGAGCCAATGATGTGTGAATGATGAATGATATGGGTAGGATCTGTTATATGCATGAATGATGTGTGTGTTATGTGATTGATGTTTGGATTGATTTAGGAATATTATGCATATAACTAATTTAGGGATTTAAGGAACTGGATAGGTGAAATTGAGACCCGGTGGGTTTCGGGACTCCCGGAAAGTACCAATAAGTCCCCTAGGGAGCTTAGGATCTATGTGTATTGGCCTTGGGCCAATTGGAACCTATTTAGGGTGTTTGGTGCAAAGGTTTTGCACTTAAATGGTTTAAACTACAAACTACGCATAACTTGTGCATACGACAGTTCTGGAATGGGAAAAACATATGGCCCGTGATGTTTCGTGGCAATCGGACCTAAAACTGGCCAATTGGGTAGGTTAGAATTTGGCCATTTGGCCTAAAATGTGTATCAGCACCTGTTGCTGCTACTGCCATGTCCACGCTACGCGTGAGGCTGACGCGTAGCGTGAGGTGCGCAGAACAGGGTTGACGCTACTCGTGGGGCCGTCACGCAGCGTCAGACCCCTGTTTCAGGTTCTTGGTTTTCTTTTCAATCTAAATGATTTTAAAACTTATAAATAGGGTAATTAATTTATATATTGGTACCTTTTATTTAAAATACATATTTTCCAATCAATATGCAATTTAATTGTGTAAAATGTGAAAAATTTATTATGAAATTTAATAAAATGGGTAGAAATAAATATAAATTGACGCAGGACGTCACAGTACCCGTGGAAGCAAAGGGGCGGGTTTTTAACTACTCATTAACAAACGGGCACGAGTACGGATATAGTAGTATCTGTGTTTACAAATACCTAAATATGTGTAATTTATTTATATCCTGACTTATTATTAATATTTAATTACTTTTAATGTTTTTTTAAATTTCATAGGCCTTAGAGAAATAGAAAACCCTACTGCTGCTGCATATACTTTCCAATCTTTCTTCAAATCCTTTCACACAGTCGCCACACACTTGCAAGGAGGAACCACCATCGTGTGTCCTACGGTCTTTCTTGAGATTTTAGAGTTTATATTTTATCATTTAAGCTCAGATTTCTAGTTGGAGTATATAATGAAACATCTAATGGACAAGCCATTCAAATGCCAAATTAATCATGTCACTTCTAATTTTTTTCATTGCATTGCTTTATAAAGACGATGGTTCCCTTCCTAATAATTTTTGTTTGCACAAAATCTTTTTTAGTTTAATGTTTTTTAATTTTCATTTTATATATTTTTTTAATTAGGTACCTGTGGATATTTATGGATACTTGCTGGTTCCTCGTTAAAAACCCGTAAAATGGACACTCATGTGGGTAATGGATGGGTACGGGTTTAATAATTACCTATAGGTACGGGTATGGGGAAAGAGATATTTGTACCCGCCCTACCCCGTTGACATCCCTTTTCACTTGGTGTCTTATTTGCCAAGGCATGGTAGCTCTCCACAGCCCGAGTCATACCACCTTTGTTTTCTTTACCACTTATGGATACTCTTATCTTACTCACATGCAGGGATGAAACTTTCCTATATATTTTGAACAACTAAAAATATTTAAGTGGTACATATAAATTTATATATTATGTACATATTTTTCAGAAAAAAAGTCTCATACATATTATATTCTATTTGATTTTGAGTTAAAATTTACTATTATGAATGAAAAAATTATTTTTGTTAAACTTTAAAAACCATTACTGGTGTTTAAAAACTCAATTTTTTAAAAAATTAACAATAGTTCACATAACTGTCATCATATTTGAAAAACATTAATATTTTAGGATCATTTTGAAACTAATTGGTTATCTGGGGTAAAAAGTGTCATTTCAAATTTTGTATTACGCATTACGGAAATACGTAACATGCATTACGTAGGTAGCAGAGATGTAATAGTTGTATGACTGCCACTTGGCAGCTCATGCAACATTATGTATTTGGAAATGACGTGAACCACATTGTTACGCATGATCAAGCTACGTAATGCAAATAAATACGCAACTTAAGGAGACGTAATGTATTACGTATGATCAAGCTATGTAATACGTTTACGTATTACTAGCCCATGTAATGCTTACCAATGGCGTAGTGCCACGAGGTAATTCGTGAGAAGAGACTACACAATATTCTGTATATAGCCCATTCACCAGTATAACTCTTTTCATTGTAATCAAAAGTAGCTTCTGAAAAAATTTGCAGTTAGCTTCCGAAGACATATTTATGAGAAATGGGATCCCAAATCATGATAATTCTTTACACGAATGGGCAACAATATGAAGGGTCAGAAGGTTTTACGTTTGAAGGAGACGAAAAGTTGATTCATGTTAGATGTGATATTACTTTTGAGGAGCCAAAACAGAAGATTTCAGCTAAGTTGAAAATTTAAGGTAACATGGCAATTACACATAGGGTAGTTATTGTTAGAAAAATTAAATTTTCTAGTTTTCTAATAACTGATGATAAGGAGCTTGAGGTGGTGTAGTGCCTTTTCGAAAAACAATCTGACATGGCTGCAGTAGAGGTTTTTGTTGATTTTGGGAAGTGTTCGTTGCATAAGGCAGAAGACCCTTCACAATGTTTAACATAAGGTGATAGTAAATATGTTTAGATTTGATTATTATTTGTTGTTACTTTCCAAACAGATATAATAATAATTGTGTTATTTTTGTTGACCTGCAAATGAAAGAAATGATGATTTAGTTGCTTAAGATAACAGAGATTTAAATGTTGAACTTGAGTTTGAAAGTAATGATGAAGAATCTAATGAAGGTAACATTCCGATTGATAACAAAATTAACAACAACAACAACAACAACAACAACAATAAATAAATAAATAAATAAAATTACATTACACTCCACTGACATTCATTATGGTAATAACAATAATTATTACAAATTTACACTAACCCCAAATAACATCAATTATAATATAACAATCATCAACATATTTCAACAATAAAATTTTAACCTCAACTAAATAGTTTAACACTAAACTTTCTAATATTATCAATACTTTAAAATATTTTACATTAAACTCTAACTCTATTTTTCTAAATCCACTATAATTAACTAAATAAACTAAATAAACCACTATATCCATCACATTAATAAAATAATCAATAAAGCTTTATACATTAATTAATAACATAAATACTACACTAACTAACAACATAAATACAATGACTATAATAATTAACTACACTAATTAAAAACTCATTAATATAATGCAAACAAACTAAATATATTAATGAAACTTTTACTATTAATTTTAAAAAATAGAACCTCAACATACCTTGTAACACGTCACTCTTCTTCAACAATTTAAAACTAAAGCTTCACCAATTAAAATTTAAGAGTGTAAAAAATACTACTGAGAGGGCCACCTGGAATGTGAAAAATATGAAATGTGAAACAAGAGAGAGGACCACCTGTATAAAAAATGGCTAACGCAGACACGTGGCAGGACCCCATGGGTTACACATTTCCATTGTATGAAAAGAGTGGTCAAACTGAGCCACTAACATTTCGTCATTGCATTGGACAAAATGGGCTGACATTTCATTTGTCCAAAATACATAACAGGTGGGAAAACGTCTTCTGATCAGACGTAACATTGCATGAGCGCCACGTGGTAGCTATGCACTGATTACATATTACGCAAATACGGGACCAGGGTTACGACACTTGAAAATACGTAATGCAAAAATTGATTTGACATTTTTAACACCAGACAACAAAATATTTTACGAGCCGTCCCATTCTGTTAATTATTTTTAAAAAGGAGATTACAGTGGCCAAAAATTCATTTTCTCCCTCCCTCTTTTTCAATAAAATAAAATAATAATAATAAATATCTAATACCTAGATCCTTTATTTTCAAAAATATTTATGGGTTTGGGGTGGGAAAAATAATATTTAGTGGTCTGGGGTGGTTTCTGTCACAATTCTATAATTTTGCCTGATGAGGGGGCAATTGTCTGCATGTGTGCCACGTAGGGATGTTAATGCAGGTTACCCACCTCGCCCCACCACCAACCCGTCAAAATATGGGGCGGGGCAGATTTCGCTCCTTACCTGAGGCAGGTTGAAATTTCCGGCTCGCCCTGTTTTGATGGCGGGGTGAGGCGGGGCGGATTAGCCCGCCAATTTTTACAAAATTAAAATTATTTTAGTATTTGAAAAAAAATGTTTTTAATAGAAGGTTGATTAATGGTTGGTCGGCTTAAAAATATAAATTAATGAAAATTAGTTAACTTATTATTTTTAATAAGCAAAAGTCAATTAAATTAAAAAACAAAGTAGTATACAACTAAAATAAAAAATTTGAATATAATTATATCAATATTTCTAATTCAAACACTAATCAAAGTAATATGCTATAAAAAAAGTAGAAATTTTTTTGTAAGATATTATTAATATTATATTATTTTTTTAAAAAGGGAGATGGTTTTGCCTCTGAATATTAATAAAATTTGCATTTAGCATGGATTGAACTTAAAACCCATTGAACACCACAAGATGAAATGACCACTAAGACAACTACTTTTTTAATATAAAAAAAAAGATAATTATTAGATATCACTCTTTTTATTCTTTTACCAATCTCTCATATTAAAGTTATATAAATTTTTAACAATTAAATATATAATATGAAGTATACATTGTATAGATATTATATATTAAATATATATTAACGTTAATAGATATTTTAATATTAACGTTAATTTTAATATTAACATTAATATATATTTAGTTAACATCATATATTAAAATTATGTATTAAATATATATTAATGTGATCGTAGATGTTACATATTCAAGAAAAATTATTCTAGGGGTAAACCCAAAATAAAAAATTTACCCTTTACCCATATATGTTTATAAATTACCTTTGCGGTTGTGGATGTTCTTGAATTTGTCTAAACCTATATGGTTGTCCGGCCACAAGATCTTACTTCAACAGGATCTACCTTGCGATCTAAGGAGACATGCATCAATGTCTATCCATCTTTCAATTGCTTCATAAGTAGTTTATTGTTAAATATACAATCATCTGAAACTTTACGAATCATTTGGATTCGAAAAAGTTTTTTAGTTTTTATTTATATTTTTTAATTTTAATTATAAAATTACCATCTTATTTCCAGTTTATTTTAGTGTTTTTTATAATATTTTAAAAATATAAAACAAAATATTAATTTTATAATTAAAACTAACAAGAAATGAAAATAGGAAAGGTCTTCAAATACAAACAGCTTAGCTTTTTTTTTTCAACTGATGGTAAAGCCAAATCTTTCGTTCCTTAGTTTTCGGCCTAGAAACAGTATACTTGAATAAATACTGATGCAATTTTTATTACCATAACATATGATTTTTTTTTTCTGTGGCGGCCTTAGTCTTCAGTTCTTAAGATTTTGGAAAGTAATTGGCTCGGTCAATCACCCGGGAAGTTTTCCATGGATGAGACCCATTTTGGGTTACTGTTCCCTTGCTTCAGTTGTTTGTTCCATGAATATGCTTGGTAATGGAAGTATTATAAATTACAATACATTTATTTAAGTTAGCATCGTAAAATGGAATCGTATACCATATGAAACAATGGATTTTCTATATATATGTTTGTTAAACAATGGATTTTGATCAGCAATTAATAGGATAAATCTCTTCTAGTCTACCTTATGCAGATGCGGGTCAGCTTCTAACTCCTTGTGATTGACTAGCATTGACTTGGCCAGTTGACTTGCTAGGAAATTTCATGAGATTTCAGTGATATTATGGTTCTCATTATTCGTTATTGGCAATCAAATTTTCGGTTCCTTGAGGTGGTGACCACACTTGAACAGTGACCTCATCATTATTTTAACATATTATGATCCTGCTTATCAAGTCAACATTGATGTTTAGTCCTTACAATTAAAGTATATCAAAAATTCAGAAAAAAGGAAACATATAATAAAGTATTTCAATTAAGAAAAAAAGGCTTAGAAAACATTTTAGTCCTTTCATTTTTATGCTATTTACTCAAGAAAAAAGCTGGATGGAGTAATGTACTATCTACTTGAGAAAGAACATAGTGTTCATGGTCAACCGAATTCCGAGAATGCTGATAAGGGAAAATCTATGGAGATTTGTTTGTTTTACTTCATCTGTTGTTGGACTGTTATGTTATGCTCTCGGTTCATCTTTCAGCCATTTATTCGGAAAGTGGAGCTGGTGGAAGATATTACTTTATATTGCTTTCAGCTTCATCATCTGCCTTGCTGTCTTGTATGCAAAGGTGTGGCAGGCCTCGACAATGAGATTGAAAGCTCATTTGGCCTTTTTGGTTTTGATCATCACTTCCATATACTCTTTTTTCTTGGACAAAGAAGTGAAAGGAAAACCAGATGCATATAGCTTGGTTTCCCTTGCTTCTTTTGCTGTCATGTCACTGTGCTTAACAAGACAGACTCACTGTGGTTTTGAGGTTGATCTCTTATATTTTTTCAGTGGATGTCTAATAGTACAGCTGATGAAGATAAAATTATGGTTAGTCACTGTTGGGATTTGTTACAGTTATTCCCTCATCATTCTCCGTTCTTCTCTTGATCCTCAACCAGGTAGTGGCTACCATGCTACTTTTCCTTCTGATTCAAATCAAGATGATCACGTAATCCTTCAAGTCCAATCAGTTTCACTAGAGGCCAGTTCTTGTAGCAGCATTCAGGTGAATTCATCCCAAGCCAACACAGGTTCTGCTAATGCTCATCTTATCAATAGTGACAGTGCTATTGAATCTCCACCAGAAAATGGGGATCTTGGATCCCTAAACCATTCAGTCACTTCACCACAAGACAATAGTGATAGTGATCATATCATGCCACAGCTCATGGCATGCATAAAGACTCTTAAGAAGAAGAATCAGAAGGTTATTGGCACGGTTTTCAAGAATGTGGAGGAATACCTTCAGAAGCCTATGAGAGAACTTTCCAACCTAGAAAGTTCTTTCAATTACCACGAAAACCGCAATGATATTCCAGTGCCATCACTGCAGTACGATGCTACCTTAGTGATGGATTTACTGCCATCGAGAATTATCAATGACCTTCATGAAACAGTGAAGCTAATACAGGCAGCCGGGTTTGAAGAGCGGTGCTGCCGCTCGTACAGCAGTTTCCGGCGAGAGTTTTTAAGACAATGCCTGTCAAGATTTGGGTTGCAAGTGCAAGATCTCAGCATGGAAGACATCAGCAAGAAGACAGAGAATTGGATTAAAGCTTCTACGGTCACTCTGAGGATATTGTTTCCCAATGAAAGGAGACTCTGTGATCGGGTCTTTGAAGGGTTCCCTTCCACTGCAGATATCTCCTTCACGCAGATTTGCAAGTATTTGACAATTCACCTACTGGAATTTGCTAACAACATTGCAACTTGGAGCCATTTGCCGAATGTTTTCCTTCAAATTGCTCCCAAAGTGTTTGAGACATTGAATGACCTGATGCCGGAGTTTGAATCGCTGTTTTCTGATCAGTACAGTGTCTGGCTTAGCGATGAAGCTTTCAAGGTTTGGAAGAAGTTAAAGGAAGCAAATGTGGGAATTTTTATTCAGCTGGAAAATTTTGTTTGCAGTGATAATGCACAAGTGGCGGCGCTTGACGGCAGAGTTCATCTGGTTACCATGGCAGTGATGAACTGTCTCAGACATGTTTGCAATTCTATAGAAATCTCAAGTAAACAAGTTTTTGCAGAACACTCCTTGGTTCCTGACCCAGATGGAAAGTCACCTTCTGTTCGTGACAAGATGACCCAAATAATGGAGCTTTTAGAGATTAATTTGGAAGCTAAGTCCAAAAACTACACGAATCCTGCTTTAGGCTGTGTTTTCATGATGAATAACTTGAGATGCATAGAGATATTTGCAAGAAATCACACAGTGATAACCCTTTTTGGAAAAGATTGGATACAAAAATACACACTGAAAACTCAAGAGTGCCTTAAACTTTATCAAAGAAGCTCATGGAATGAGGTGTTGGATTTATTGAAGCTAGATAACAACGAGTCAGTGACACTTGATGCTGTAGCTGACTCGATGAAAGAAAAGCTCTATTTGTTCAACATGCATTTTGACAAGATATGCAGCGTTCAGTCCAAATGGCATGTGGTTGATAAGAGGCTAAGGAAAGATATATTGACATCCCTAGAAAACATCTTGTTGCCAATGTATGGAAAATTCATTGGAAGGTTCCAGGATGTTCTCCGACAGGATGCTTATGATTATATTAAGTATGGAATGTTTGGCATTCAAGATGGTCTCAACCATTTGTTCGGAGCAAACATGGTAGTAAGCATCTCATGAATCTCGATATAATTCATGTGATACAATGAGTTAGGATGCCAATGATGCATATTACACAGAGTATCTTTGCTATTGTAGTACAAAATTTTTATTGCCACATATGTAGGTTTCAAGGATTTGTGGCCTTTTACAATGACCTTTGTATAATTTGTGCTCAGAAACACAAATGTGTTTCTTTCTTTATTTTGTGTTTTATAATGTTTTATTAGAGATCATGATGGAGAAATACTAATAGCGATCATCATCACAAAATTGTTCACGTATTGTCTTTGCTAGGTAGCATACTGATGAAATACTGCTCTAAATTTTGTAGCAATTACTCCATAATTGTTGTGTTCAGGGTTTACATAGATGTTTTGCTTCTCCACGAAGAGGTAGCAGCAAGTTGTCTTTCACGATGTCCTGTAAAAGATTAGGCTTAAAATTGAACCAAATGCACTTTAGAAAATCAGGCTTAAAATACCTCGTTTTATAGTGCAAGATTTTATTCTGTCAACTTGAAAGCATCAAAGCCAAATGCTTTGTGTTAAATTCCGACAGAGCGGTCAATTCTTTGGAAATTTAGCTTTGACAAACGCAACGAAAATTCATCATAATTAGAAAGTTTGCATACGAGACAAGGTTAGAGCATAATGAAGCAGTTCAACTACCCTAGGCATAAAATTCCACATATTTCCATAACTTTGACTGACTAAACAAACTTTGAAATTAGACTGTCAATATGCTAATTACATATGAGACTGTTCTCCAATCTACTTTTTTTTTTTTCAATTTCAAATTAACTTGTGCTCTCCTGGGTCCACTCCTGTAAATTCATAAGAAGGTTATGCTCAAGCTCATCCAAGTTCTGAGGTGGTTGATGCAGCCAAAGGTATGGAGATTCTTGTGTTTCGCTTCATCCGTTGTTGGATTGCTCTGTTACGCTCTCAGTTCCTCTTTCAACCATTTATTAGGGAACTGGACCTGGTGGAAGATATTACTTTATACTGTTTTCTGTTTTGTCATCTGCCTCTCAGTCCTATTTCCAAAGGCATGGCAGCACTCCACTACTCTGCGCCTGAAAACTCATTTGGCATTTCTGGTTTTGATCATCACATCTGTATACTCATTTTTCCTTGATAAAGCGGTGAAGGGAAAACCAGATGCATATAGCATGATATCCTATGCTGCTTTTGCCATCATGTCACTTGGCTTGTCAAGACAAATTCATTGTGGATTCCAAATTGATCTCCTATATTTTTTCAGTGGATGTCTAATTATACAGTTTATGAAAATAAAATTATGGTTGGTCTTTGTTGGAGCGAGTGTCAGTTATTCCCTCATCATTCTTCGATCCTCTTTAGATGTCTCATCACAAAACGGGCATCTTGAGTTTCAAGATCAAGATCAATTAGAAATTGAAGTTGATCTGCATTCACAAGAAACGAATAGTGATAATGCTCAACCAGAGAATGGTCTTGGATCCGTGGTCACTCAAGTTGATTTACCTTTACAAGAAAGCTATTGCGATAGTGATAACACCAATAGTATCAAGGCACGGCTCGTGGGTTGTATAGAAGCGCTTAAGAAGGAGAATGGGAACCTAATCAGCATGATTTCTGATCAAGTAATTGTGAAGAAATATGTGGAAGGTGTTGTTGAGCACCACATTTCAATGATGCAACTGCTTCCTGATTTTAACTTCATGGTGGATGTGCTGCCGTTGGAAATTACTAAGAACCTTCATGAAATGGTGAAGCTCATGGTGGCAAGTGGGTTTGAGGAGGAGTGCTGCCGCGAGTACAGCCGTTGCCGCAGGGAGTTTCTAGAACAGTGTCTATCTGCACTTGGATTACAAGCACTCAACATGATGGACATTGAGACTTGGATAAAAGCTTGCAAGGTAGTTTTGAGGGTACTGCTTCCCTGTGAAAGGAGGCTTTGTCATCACGTATTCTTTGGATTCTCTTCTGCTGCAGATATCTCTTTCAAGGAGCTTTGCAGGGAATTGATGATTTCTCTACTGAGTTTCGCTGATGCCTTTGCAACTGGGATCCATTCACCAAACCTTTTCTGCGATGTCATCCCCAGAGTCTTCAAGGCATTGAGCAACCAGATACTGGAATACGAGTTACTGTTTTCTGATCAGCATAGTGTGTCCCTAAAAAATAAAGCCCTCGAGGTTTGGAAAAGATTGAAGGAAGCAAATGAGGGCATTTTTGTGATGTTGGAGAGTTTTATTTGCCGTGATATGGTGAAGGCGATTGTTGCTGGTGGTGGTCTGCATCCGGTTACTTGTGATGTTATGAAGTGCCTCAGGGAGGTTTGGGAAGCTAGGTATATTAACAGAAAACTAGAACACATCACTACTTATAAAGGGGAGAAGTTTTCTGTGATTTTTATCCAGTTTACACGGACAATAGAGCTGTTAGAGAGCAATTTGGAAGCCAATTCCAAAAAGTACACAGACCCTGCTTTGGGATATGTTTTCATGATGAACAATCTGATGTACATAGAAGCAGAAGCCAGGAAATGGAAAACAGGAGCTCTTTGGGGCAAAGATTGGTTTCAGAAAAACACA
This sequence comes from Clitoria ternatea, assembly GCA_037962975.1. NCBI lineage: Eukaryota > Viridiplantae > Streptophyta > Magnoliopsida > Fabales > Fabaceae > Clitoria > Clitoria ternatea. Next base: position 27,018,065 of record CM075671.1, on the reverse strand, counting down.
AAAAAAGTCCAACAATACCTTGAACTCTATCAAAGAACTTCATGGAATAAGATTCTGGACTTTCTGAAGCAGGACAACCATGAACCACTGGCACTTAATATTACAGCAGAGTCAATGAAAGAAAAGCTGAATTTGTTTAACACACACTTCAAGGAAATATGCAATGTTCAGTCTACATGGTCTGTGTACAGTAAGCAACAGAGGGAACACATAAGAATTTCCATAGAAAACATCTTGTTGCCCGCATATGGAAACTTCATTGGCAGGTTCCAAGATGTTCTAGATAAGCATGCTTATGATTACATTGAGTATGGAATGTTGGACATTCAAGACCAACTTAACCGTTTGTTTCTTGCTATCAACCACACCGTTCATACCACCATTCAAGAAAGCACATGAATATCCATTGCTATATAAAAGAGAAGTAATAGCTACCCAAGCTTGTATGGAATCAGAATATAGAATTTTTATTACCACAATTGTAGAGGATTTGTGACCTTGTCTATATCTTTTTATGATTCACACTCTTATGCTTCCTTTTTAATTTATGTTTCACTAGTGATATGAAAGGTCTGCTAATGACAATTCTTTCATTTCCTTTACCACCTGCCATACAGATTAAGCTTTATTTCCTCTAATCTAGTAGTAATAGCCAGCATAGCTTTTTTTTGTGCTCGAGGTTATAAAACTTATCTCAGACCGTAAAGGTAGCACTAGCATTATATTAACCCAAATGCACCTTAGAAAGTAAAGTTTTTACATTCTTTTAACTTTGTTAAAAGGACAAGACCAAAACAATGATGTAAGCATCATTGTTGGTTCTATTAGGATAATATGATCACAAGAGAAAACCCACAAGAACAAAATAAAGACCACCGAAATGTAAAACAAAATACTCTAAAATGTCAATGTAGAGTTATCAAGGTAACATAAAAAGATAAAGAGTGAAGAAGAAGAACACAAACAGTTTACATGGTTCAGCCACAATGAGCCTACATCCACGGAAAAAACAGCAAAACTGATTAATGATGAAGAGATTACAAAGGTTACAATGCTAAACAATCTTCTATACTTAGAGAAATTTTCTCAGTCCCTTATACAAGCACCCAACGACCATATTTATAGGAAACAATGCCTAACAACCTCTATAAACCAATGTAGTTACATAGAAACAGAAACGTAACTTAATCAAGTTAAATCTGCTAACAGACTTAAGGTTCCAGACTTTTGGAGTCACAGACCTTCATAAGTTTTCACATTGACTCAAACAGACCTTGATAAAAAAATATTTGTTTTTATAGCTGCTCTCCACTTATGCATCAATCACCATCTTATAAAATTGATTAAGTCCAAACAATGTTTGAACTTTACTCTAGGAAGAGATTTAGTGAGCATGTCCGCAGGATTTTCTTCAGTGGCAATCTTCTTAACTTGGACCTTCCTTGAATTAACTATTTCCCTGATAAAGTGGAATTTTACATCAATGTGTTTTGTTCTTTCATGATAGGTCTGATGATTAGCCAAGTGAATGGAACTTTGGCTATCGCAGAAAATAGGAACATTGTCTTGGTTAATACCAAGTTCTCCCACGAGATCATTTAGCTAGAGACCTTCTTTCACTCCTTCTACTAAAGTAATGTACTCAGATTCTGTAGTTGACAGAGTCACCACAGATTGTAAATTAGCCTTCCAGGATACAATAGTGCCAAAAAGAGTGAAAACGTAACCAGTAAGAGATTTTCTGGTATCAATACAGCCTGCAAAATCTGTATCAACATAGCCTTAACAGGTTTGCTTCCTTAAGACACCTTTGTAAATTTCAGACCTAAATCTGTTTATCCATTAAAATATCTCATGACCCATTTTAAATGGCCAAGATTTGCCATGAATTTGCTAATCAAACTTGCAGCATAAGCCAGATTGGGTCTGGTGCAAACTATTCCATACATGAGAGTGCCAACACCACTAGCATAAGGCACAGAAGACATCTTTAATTTTTCTTCCTCTATAACAGGAGACTGAGAGGATGGAAGCTTGGACTGAGAGCCTAGAGGTGTTTCAACAGATTTAGATTAATGCATTCTAAATCTTTCAACAACTTTATTTAAGTATCCTTGCTGAGACAAGAAGAGTTCTCCTTGCTTTCAATTCCTGATAATGTCCATTCCCAATATCTTCCTAGCAAGTCCCAGCTTCTTCATTTCAAATTTAAACTTCAAAATCTATTTGAACAAAATTAACTCATCATTACTAGAGCATGCAAGCAGAATGTTGTCCATATAGAGGAGAAGATATAGCACATAAATATTATCCTTTTTCAGAATGTAAACACAGTTGTCATAGTTGCATCTACAGAATCCGTACTTAATCAGAAAAATGTCAAACTTCTTGTACCACATTCTAGGACTTTGTTTCAGATCGTAGAGAGACTTCTTGAGCAAACAAACTTTGCTCCCATTTTCTAAAAACCTTTCTGGTTGCTGCATGAAAATGGTCTCTTTCAAATCATCATGAAGAAAAGTTGTTTTAACATCCATTTGTTCTAACTCCAAGTCAAACTGATTTACCAGACTTAGCAGAACCCTGATAAAACTATGTTTTATAATAGGTGAAAAAATTTCATTGTTATCCACTCTATAGTTCTGTAAGAAGCCCTTGGCCACAAGTCTAGCATTAAACCTTAGTGCTTCAACCCCTGGTATCCTTTCTTTTCTTTTGAAGATCCACTTGCTTCCAATAGTCCTTTGTCTTTTAGGCAAACCCAAAAGTTCCTAGGTGTGATTCTTATTCAATGACTCCATTTCTTCATGAATAACCTTACTCTAATGTTGTGCTTCAGAACAATTCATGGCTTCCTTAAATGATCATGGTTCTGTGCTCTGAACTTCATCAACCACACTCTAAGCACAATAGATCAGGTCTGTATACCCATATTTGTTTGGTGGCTTAGGAATCCTCTTCCCTCTGTCTCTGACCAGTTGATAATCAGGGACATTATGAAAGCTTGTAGCTCTACTTGAGTTGTTACTTTCCTGAAAAATAGGTTCTCCTTCTATATTGCTTGGGTTTGGGTCTGCTGATTATAAGAAATGCTCCTCTATAGTCTGTTTCTCTTTTGATGAGAGCTCCACCTCAGTTTGAGTTTGTTCTCTTTCTAAGCTATTTTCCTGTAGAGTTTGACCCTTCAACATACCCATTCTTGACTCATCAAAGATCACATCCCTGCTAATGATGGACTTGCCTCCACCTGCTCTAAATCTCTAGAGTCTGTAGCCTTTCACACCTTCAGGATATCCCAGAAAAATGCACTTTACTTCCCTTGGTTCTAGCTTTCCCTCCTTGATATGAGCATAAGCCAGAGATCCAAACACATACAAAATATAATAATTTGCGGGCTTTCAGTCCAAGCTTCAATTAGTGTCTTGAAGTTTAAAGCTGAGAATGGGCACCTATTAATTAGGTGAGTAGCAGTGGCAGCAGCTTCTCCTCAGAAGCATTTGGGTAGACCAACTCCAAGAAGCATACATCTTACACGTTCCAAGATTATCCTATTCATTCTTTCAGGCAAACCATTTTGCTGGGGTATTCTAGGTATAAATTTATGTCTTTTACTTCCCTGTTTCCTATAAAACTCATCAAACTGCTCTGAAAGAAATTCTAGGCCATTGTCAGTTCTTAGAACCTTGAGTCTAGTGCCTAACTGATTATGAATCAGTGTGTGCCATTGCTGAAATCTTGAAAACATTTCAAACTTACTCTTAAGCACAAACAACCAGATTCTTCTTGAAAAATCATCCATAATTGATAGAAAATAAGAGCCTTCACCTAGAGTCTGAACTCTATAAGGCCCTCACAAATCAGAATGAACATATTCAAAAGGTTTGGAAGAAATATGCATGCCAGACCCAAATTTCACTCTATGAGATTTACCAAGCACACAATTTTCATAGAAATCTAACTTGTTTATTTTATCTTCATAAAGAAGATTTTGTTTTTCAATTCAAATAACTGTTTTTCACTAACATGCCCAAGTCTAAGATACCACAATTTGTTTTATCCTGACAGACTTTGCTAGCAACAGAGCATGATCAATTACAGTAGAACCATCTAAGATAAACAAACCATTGTATTTATCTTTTAAGCCTTTTGCAATTATTAAAGATCCATTTGAAATCTTTAACACACCATGTTGAATTCTTGTTGAAAAACCAAGATTATCAAACATGCTTATTAAAATGAGATTGCGTTTTAAATCAGGAACATACCTTACTTTTTTGAGAAGAAATTCCCTATTGTCAAACATTCTCAGTCTGACGGTTTCAATGTCATGCACCTTGTAGGGACGATTATCCCCTAGTAAAACTGTTCCACATTTTTTAAACTCCAAGGTTTCAAAATAATCCTTCTTTGGGCACATATGATAGGAGCATCTAGAGTCCATGACCCAGTCTTTAAGTCTGCAAAGATGATGCAACAAGAACTCCAACACTCTCATATCCATCTGATACAGCTACAACATTTATTGCTTCAGAGTTGCCTTTGGGACCCTTAGTGTTCTCAGGATAGTTCTTCCTAAAATGTCTAGTCATGTTACAGGTATGGCATCTGTACTAGAAAGTTTGATCCCCATACTTAGCCTTCTGAAATGGCTTCTTGATTTTCTTACTTTTCCAGTTCTTTTCTTTCTTCCCCTTTGAAACATTAAGACTTTCACCATTTCCCTCTATTTTGGACTCCTGCTGTCTCTACAGTTCTTTGGATTTGATTGAGGTCGTAACCTCTTCAAGACTTATGGTTTGTTCCTTTCCATAAAGGATTACGTCTTTGAAATGCTCATAACTTTTGGGGAGAGAGTTTAAAAGCAAGATGGCTTTGTCTTCATCATCCAATTTTACTTTAATATTTTCAAGATCATCTAGGATCTTGTTAAATCTGCTATCTACTCTGAGACACTCTTTGCCTCATTCATCTTAAAGGAATACAACTGTAATGCCCCGACCGCTTTTCAGGAATGAACGACTCTCCCCACACACCAACACGAGACCTTTCCAGTGTGCTTTTATCCTCACTCACACACTTCCCAAGAACTTCCTAGGAGGTCACCCATCCCAGAATTACTCCAAGTTAAGCACGCTTAACTTTGGAGTCCTTAAGTGATAGGCCACCGAAAAGGCTAATGCATTTGTTGGTATAGGTAGTACTAATTAATTCCTTTAAGCTATCCTTGACTGTATAGTCCCATACCTATACAGTCTTTAGATCCCTCTCATTCTGGTATGTATTCGATTCATTCATGTGTCCCTCCCACTAGAAGTCTGCCAGGAGTCGCTCCTTGTCCGTGCCTATGCACCAGCGATCACTCCCCGCCCTCAACAGTACCCGGGATGTCACATTCCCCGCTGGAAGTCTTTCAGGAGCCGCTCTTTGTCCGTGCCCATGCACCGATGATCACTCCTCGCCCTCAACAACGCTGGGATGTCACAACAACTGCTATTTTAAGCAGAGCATGTTCACAAGAGATTTCATCATATACAATGATTCTAGCTTCACCCACATTGATTCGGTTGTCTTCTCTCTCGTTACCTCCCTTAATGCCTTGTCACTAAGACACAAGATGACCACAGATCTTGTGTTTTCAATCATATTTTCTTTCTCTTTAGGAGTCAAGGATGTATCCATCTTCTCTGCTTCTTTGATTACTTCTACACAGCCTTGTTGGATCAAGATAGCTTCCATTTTGATTTTCCACAGGTTAAAGTCATTTTCACCAGTGAATTTCTCTATATCAAATCTTTTGGTACCTATTCTTTGATTTCTTGATGTTTCATGCATTCCCACAGATGACGCTACTTGTTGGTTCTATTAGGATAATCTGATCACAAGAAACACAAAGAAACCCACAAGAACAAAAACAAGACCAGAGAAGAAAACTGGAATGTAAAACAGAGTAAAATAGAGTACTCTAAAATGTTAATGTAGAGTTATCAAGGTAACATAAAAAGATAAAGAGTGAAGAAGAAGAACATAAACAGTTTACGTGGTTCAGCCATAATAAGCCTACATCCTCGGGAAGAGTAACAAAATTGATTTATGATGAAGAGAAGGTTACAATGCTAACCAATCTTCTAGACTTAGAGAATTTTTCTCAGTACCTTATACAAGCACCCAAGGACCATATTTATAGGAAACAATGCCTAACAACCTCTATGAACCAATGTAGTTACATAGAAATAGAAACGTAATTGAATCAAGTTAAGTCTGCTAACGGACTTAAGGTTCCAGACATTTAGAGTCACAGACCTTCACAATCATCATAATCAAAACCATTTGACAAGCATTAAACCATTACTTCCTTAATATAGGCAATTGACTTTTTACTCAATCAATTGAATTAAAACCAGTAAATTAATTATCTAACTATTTATGGATACAATTAATTTAAAGTTTTTACCTTTATATTTTATAATCTAATATTTGAAGTTTTTCTAACTAATTACTCTTAAAGCATTTTTAATTTGTCTATAAATTATGAAGTAGAGGATGTGAGATTTTCAATAGGAAATCTTTTAAGAGGTTTTTATATTAAGAGTCATATGAAATGTAGTCATGATAAAGAGACATTGAGGAAAGTAAATCTAGAAATGTTAAACTCCCAAAAACAACAATTCATTCGGGTCAGACTCCCCGTTGTACTTTCCTATTGATAGCAGTTACGGGGTCTACAGGTGCCTTGGGATGGATACACCCATCAATCTTCTAGTGAATGGTACACTGAACTGGTATTCCCCAGTTTGCCCTTGCGGTGGACCTCTCCTTTGGTTGTTTAACTCTGTGGTCTGGTATGTTGATTCCTGCTCATCGTAAGTTTACGCTTGTGAATATTCGTGAGTATGGGAATACTCATGCTACCTTCGTTCTCCTGCTACCTCATCTCTCAACCCCCTGTTTTGTCTTAGCTCCTGTATCTCCATTTAGAGTTACCTGATAAGCTCATCTTGAGGATCTGGCTGTGGTATGGCTTGCATCCTTCCCTGGGGTTGCTCCATTCCAGGTGTCTCTACGATTCCTCCCCGGTATTCCAGGATTTGAGGTTCAACCCTTTAAGCAATGTTCTGGACATGTCCTTTAGGGGTCCCATTTCGCCTGTTTGCTTCCATAACTTCGTGATGTGGGACTTAATTTACAGGTCCCACCAGGTGTGCCAATGATCTGACTGGTGTACGAGGTCAAAGTAGTTGACCTACAAACCGGTGTTGAATGTCCTTCCTCTCTCTTACTATTTTACACCGTCTTAGTGGGAGTACGGTATTATACACTTAGGCTCAGTGGGAACACCAAGTTTTTTGTGTTAAGGTAGAAATAAGTCAATTCCAACCGTTGTCCTCGTGACCACACCGGAGGTGTACCTACAAAAGAGACTTTGATGCTTAAGCCAATACAATTATAACATGGAAAAATTATATTACGGAATTTTAGAGTGAGGGGGTAAGTGGTTCAATAGTTTGCTTAGTGTGTGTTATGGCTTAATGAATGAGCTCTTTATATAGTCTCTCCTTTAAGTGTAAGTGGTGATTTGACCTGTGTCAGGGATCGGGGTTTGCAGTTTTTGGCAGGCACAACTTGGCCACTTGTCATTTTTTGACTGAGGTCGTTGTCATATTTTCCGTACTAAAAGATCTCAATGTCAGGATTTTTTGAAGGTTAGTCCGACTCTTCGTTTGCCTTTTGCGGGCACTTGGTATTTTAATAATATCCAATATGGCTAATTTATGGGACCGGTATTCACACCAGATCAATATCAAAACATCTTTGAGCTTTTACACAATCTAAGTATTTTTCACAAAGCAAAAACTTTTTGCAATCAACATCCATATTGCAAATCAAGGAAGTCATGAACATGTCCTCTTCACCCTGTCACTTGAAGAGATCATGAGAGAAAAAATTATTAACTGATGAAAAAAGAGAGAAATTTTGCTAAAAACAATTGTTTTCCTATGATAATGATTAATGCATATAATTTGGGCTTTCATTGTGTTGGATATGATCCTAAACCTTTCTTGAGGTCTTTAACAGGAAATCTCAGCCTAAGAACTAAACTAACAAATTATCCTTTCTGTATGGAAAAGAAAAGAAATGATAACATAACATAGGGGAAATCAAAGTTGATGTCATAGTAGCTCTCAACAAAGTAAAAGATAAAAAATGGAGAACACCTTAGCAATATAAAATTACGTTATCAGATTTTATAGTTCTCTTAAAGCCGGTTACAAATTCCTCATCTCATGATTTTGTTTCCATAATTACTTAGGATTATCAAAATAAATAAGGGTAGTGCTCTACATAGAGGCAACCTAAGCATTTCAAGGTCAACTAGACAAGACATACAATCTTGAACAAAGAGTAACATGGCAGTTGTTGTTTAGTCTTGAACACATGGACATTGGTTCTTAAGTGGAAATCAATATGTCTTGAAGCCAAACTATCAACATTAACTACATAATGGATTGGCCACATATTCTTCCCTTAAATCATTGAGCCAAGAAAAAAGTGAACCTAGATAGAAGGCATAATTGATGCAATTCTATTCTCCCGTATTTTATGGTCTAAAAATCCTACTAAATGAGCATTATTTTATAATTTCACTACCAATAAATGCCAAAGGAGTAGGGAGAAAAACTTTGAGTGTAGAGAGAAATTCCTCTTGATTTGTGTCTTTTTTTTCATTTTCAAATTTGTTTGGGCTAAAGCCCATCTGTGCTTGCTTTTCTTTATTTGGTTAGATTCTTACTTTCTGGGTGATGAAGGCCCATTTTTAACCATTTTTAAATCTTTTTATATTAATCTTATTTGTTTTGTAACCATAATGTCTTATACCAGAGACAATTCTGTTCAAGTGAAATATCATTCACATCATGATGAGAGGCTGACTTTTTCAATAAAGATTGTTTCCATCTACGAAGCTGAACCCAAAAACTTACTTAGGGAGAACTAAATATCACTAGTGGAGCAAAAAGTTTTAAACTTGGTTATAAAACACTTTTAAACTTGGTTCCACAACTAAGTTTGTTCCAGTTGTGGTAATAGGTATGAACTTTTAAACTTGGTTATGAATCGAGTTTAACTCTCACATTTAACCTTGGTTATTTTAATTAAGTTTAAATGTACTGTTAGTTGTGGTTTAAACTATCGTTAAGAAATCGCCAATAATGATATATTAATTATATTATTATCATAACTACGATGACTACTTTAGTCTCCTTTAAGATGTTCCTTGACATTTAAATCAATTAATTACTAAGAATAACATTTAAATCAAATAAAGATAGAAATATCATATCCAAGAAATTATTGGTAAAATAAAAATCAAACTTTAAAATAATAGGTGTCGTGACCTAGATCGCAATGGGAGGCCAACCATAAAAAGAAAATTCTCGAGTTTCCTCTAGAAACCGTGGAGTCGCCACCAATGTTTTTAAGGTAAAACATCGAAAAAACCCTAACGTGAAGGTACTGGTCCTAAATTGAGATTTTAAGTTCGGAAGTCTGATTACAGGTGGGGAAGGTATTAGCACCCTACACTATCCGTTTCAAATGGTTACCCTAAATTGTTTAAGTTTTGAATAATCCTAATGAATATGTAATTTTAACCTCTTAAGGATGTCTTATGCATTTATTGTCAATTTAATAATTGAGTTTATGATTTTAATGATTAACAGGACGTCTCGTCTAAATTAATAGGGTCATCATTAAAAGCGTATTGGTTTTTTTTATTTGGGCCCGACAGGATTAATAGTTTCCGTTCCTACGTATTCCCCAAGTGTTAGGGGAAATCAGGGTTACTTATTTCTTTATCATCAAAAAAGTAAGGTGAGTTAAAATGTTGAGATTCAAAACATCAATCAACAGGACGTCTCGTCCAAATTGATTTCAAATAGTATATTATTTTAGAGAAAAAAAAAAAGAACCTTAGGTTTATTTACTTTATTAATTTTTTAGAGAGAAACTTGATGGTATAAATTAATTCTAAAATAAAGACATTTATGTTATTTTAAAACTGAGATGGATGTATCATCCAAATTAACCTCTAGTGTAAATATTTTTGTAACATGTTAACATCATCAAAATACTTTATGATCTAAATTGGTTATTTCAAAATATTTGAAACATATATAGATTAACAAGACGTCTCGTCCAAATTAATCCCTAACATAAAGATTTTGATTTTGTTACATGTCAACATTACTAAAAATACTTTTATGGCCTAAATTAAAAAAAAAATCAAAACATAGATTAACAGAACATCTTGTCCAAATTAATTTTTGTTAGTATTAATTTTATTTTTATGGTTCTAAACAAGCTAAAAATATAGATTAACAGAACGTTTCGTCCAAATTAATTCATAACGTAGAGATTTTTATTTTGTTATACGTCAATATCAATTTTATTTTTTATTTTATGAAGGTAATGTTCTAAACTTGTCTGGTAACAAACATTAAAAGATATTTTATGCTATTGGTTATTAGAATTTTTTTAAAGGAAAAGAACTCTATACATTTAATCATACAGGAACCACAGATAATCACAACAAGAAATTAAAGGGAACAAGAAAAAATACCTAATGTTATTTCTTTTGCACACGTATTTATTTCTTTTTTCATTCAACTGGCTGTGTCAATTGCCTCTTAGACTTGCATCAATGTATATCTATATGATATAGAATTCGGTTCAATTTAATCTCTGATCTGTGTGAATTTCCTTTGTGCCTCCTGTTCATGTGAATGCTATATGCATCTAATCTCCTCTAGACGTGCGTGCCAATATTAATTCTCCAATCCCTGCTTTCCCTCTCTGCGCGTTGATCTCTATCTCTATACTAATCCTCTTTTTTATATATTAATCAAGTTGATTCCTTTTTTTCCTAAACTTACGTTATGCATATATAATATAATAACCCCTAATTCTTTTCTCTGTTACCATCTCGAAGAAAAACCTTTTTCCTTTCCTCTTCGTGATCTTTTATATATATATATATATATATATATATATATATATATATATATATATATATATATATTAAACAACTGATTCCATTATGTAATATATAATATTTAAAAAAGCTATATCTCATTCTATATAATATATTTATTTAAAAATTCTATCTTTTTCTATTCAAAAACTTTATCCCTTCTAATAATATATATTATTAAAAACTCTATCTCATTATTTTTTAAAATCCTCTATCATTTTTCTCTAATCTCTTAAAAATCTAATCCCTTATAAAATTTAAATTTTAAACTTCCTTCTTAAATTTTAAAATTTCTCTAAGATTAGGAATTTAAAATTTAAAATTTATGGTTTTGATAAGGATTTAAAATTTTGAAAATCAAAGACCGGATCAATAATTTAAAACTCAAACAAGCCCACAGGTTTACTTTTTTCTTAAAAATTAAATCCCATGTTAGATTAGAAATTTTTATATTTTTTATTTTTTGGATTTTTTTATTTTTTATTTTTATTATTTTTCTTTGAAAATTTTAAATGGACCCGAACAAAATTGGGGTGCAACAATAGGAATATCATATCCAAGTAAAGAAGGCTTGCTGGAAAAAATACAAGATGGACTTTAACACATACACACACATTAGAAATCTTAAAATGCATGGTGCAGTATGACATCCAAAAATTTCATTCTCATGTATAATCATTTTGATTTAGACCATTAATGATATTATCCATTTTATCTCAACTTTCTACATAAATTTTGGTTGGGACAACATCTTCAATTTAACCTTTTACCATTATAAATAATTTTAACATTATACCTTTGGTAAAAGTTAACCAAATAACTTATTACATATTTCCTTAGTTATTAATTTTTTTGCCTTTTCTATTTACTCCCATCAAATTACCATATACTCCACTCAAAATGCATCATCTTGTACACATTTTAATTCCTAGTTAAAATCCAAATTTGAAATATGGTAAACTACAAAGTTATTCTTCTTCTTCTTAGACTTATGACAAGACCAAATTTATTAAAATCCATTAAGATTTGAGAGAGATATGCCCAAAATACTCAAACTATTTCAGAATTGGTATTTTACTTCAATTATATCATCTTGTAAATATTTTAATGTCTAGTTAAAGGCCGAATTTGAAAAAGTTGTCAACTACAAAGTTGTTCCTCTTTGTCTTATCTTTCCAACAAGACCAAATTCATTAAAATCCATTAGGTATGAGAGAGATATGCCCAAAATACTGAAACTGTTTCAGAATTGATATTTACTTCAATCATACAAGCTACATTATGTAGGCTGCGGGAATGGTCAACAATGCAGCCCATTTTTCTCACCTAAAACTTTCATTATCACCATACATAATGCACCTAACATACCACTACAATCCCATTATGAAAAGCTTGTCCCTCACTTGTCATTTGCATGATTAAATCAACACTACATCTTATTCCCAAGTCTGAAATCTTATAACAAACTAAGTTAGTGAAGATATATCTCTTATTTTCCTTCATTTTCTCCATCAAAGTCATTCTTGATCTGAAGCTAGGACAATAATATAACACTTTCAACCACTCTAAGATCCTCCATTAGGGTAAGAGGGGATAGGGTTGTGAATAAATATGGAATGGGTAGAATTCTATGGTGTCCTATGAATTCCACATTTATTTTCGTAACTTGTTACTTAATTTCAAAGTTGAAAATGTGTGAATTTGACTTTTACTTCTTCATCAAAGTTGTATATCTTTTCGTTATTCGAATTTGGAGACTTGAACTAACTGATTTGGATATGTATAGCTTGAGTTATGGTCAAAATACTGAAGCATGTTTCTTTTGAATGTTTCATGACTTGGTTTTGGATATATGTTGAGATTGTAAATTTTGTGAGTATGATTAGTCATCTTTATCTTCATAAAAGTTGTAAATATAGATGTTATGATTCTGTTAGATTTGGTCTTATATCAAAATTCTAAGTAATATGGAATTTATACTTAAATTACTCTCATGGGCTCACGTTGTTTAATTGTTTCTAAAAATGAGTGTCTTTAATTAAAGTTTGGTAATTCATATATTTCGAAATTAAAAATGATATATTCATGAAATTTTGAATCTGTGTTTTATACTTATAGAATTAGGACACATGGTCTTCATAAAAGTTACAGATAATTCCGTTTTTGAAAATTTGGCACAAGTTTTATCTTAAAATTTTTTTTTCAATTGATACATGGCTATTTTACCAAACTGTGTATATGCAGTAAAAATTTGTAAAAGTCATTGTGTTGTTTGTAACTTGGAGTAAATTCTGTAAGGAATTAGAATTTTTGGTCTTGATGAATGATGTAGATAATTTTGTTATGGAACTACAGAAAGTGGAATTAATCAAAAAGGATTTGATTTGATCACATTATGGTCTTTTACTAATATATGTTGCTGCTGTAAATTTCTAAAATTTGCCTAAGATGGTTATTATGGTTGAAAATGATATGTTCCATGTGGGTAATGATTTATTTATGAATTATTGAGGGATTATTGGTTAATATGGATGTTATTGAGTGTCCTATGAATGTCATACAATATGTATATCTTTGTGATGAATAATTATGAATGACTAAATTAATGTATATATGAATATCTTGTGGTTTATTGAGATAAGTTGTTGAACTGTAAATCCATGATTTTGAGAATTGATATATGTGATGTGTCCTTTGAGGACTTGTGCTTTCCAAGTGATTATGGAAGTATTAATATCATGGTATGTTAAATTGATAAAGAGAATTAAAGGCATTCATACATCATAAGCATTTGGACGCACCATGGAATTTAAGGGTTCCATGATTGCCGGCCCTGGTGGGGGGTTACTCTATGATGAGTTAAAGCCTTATTTTGGTTGAGCGCCATGAAGGGTAGGGATTCATGGTATATGCTAAGTCCTACTTGTATACTATGGTACTTAAGCGCTACGAAGGGTAGGGATTCGTGGCATTATGCTAAGTCCCACTTGTGTCTCTATAAGACTTTTTACTGCAACATTCCCACTAAACCAAAATGGATCCAACATGACATCATTTGGCTAAATTAAAGATTATTAAATGTAAATGACCTTGTTTGGCATATTCATCATATCATAATTGTTTGTTGATTGTGTTTGTGCAATTTTATTTATTTTATATTTATTCTATATTCTATCTCACTCTTACATTATTTTTACAGTGCATGCTTCACAAAATGACGAGTGGTAAAATTGATGAAGCTTTTACGTTTTATTGCTTGGACTTTGACCTTATTTGACTTTTAATGTGTTGTAATAATATTATTATGTACCTCGTACTGCAATCTTATCTATCGTTTCCGCTATATAAATGTATTATGTTTTATTCATTCACGACTAGTATGCATGATAATATTCCGCATTTTTCAATTTTGATGTGACCTCTGAACTTAAATTACGAATTTCAAAATGATTCTTTAAACGCAAAAAATTTATTACAAAAATTTGGGTTAATTAATTTGAATTTGTAATTTGGGTTTTGGGTGTCACAATTGAAGTGGTATCAAAGCATTTTCAAAAAATTCAGGGCCAATTGCTATGACATGTATTGTTTCTTTGATATACTACATGAATTGTTTGGTTACTTGCTTGATAATATGTTAAGTATGTACTATATGACTTGTTGCCTAACTGATAAATTGTAAAGTACTTATAGTTGTGTTATAATCTTGTAATTGTATACGATATACTTTCCCTTAGAATTAGCATAAACTGAACTACAAATATAGAATGTAGGATGGCAAGAAATAATAATGACATTATGCAGCCGCTTTCAATCGCTTGGCTGAGGTCTTGGAGAGGCAAAATCAACCAAGAAATATTAAAGGACTTCACGGATTGGATTACTTCTTGAAAAGGAAGCCATCGCAGTTTAAAAGAGGCTATAATCCAGAGGTAGCATACCTGTGGATTAAGGAAATGGAACACATCTTCTAATCTTTACCCAGCACAGAATTCGTAAAGGTGGAGTATGCCACCTACATGATGATTCAGGAGGCAGAGAACTGGTGGATTCATGCGAGGATTTGTATGACTGAGGCCGGTAGACCATTGGATTGGGCTAACTTCAGAGACTGTTTTCTAGAGAAATATTTTCCAGCAAGTGTGAAGAGCTGAAAAGAGCTAGAATTCATGGAGCTGAAACAAGGCTCAATGTCTATTGGTGAGTATGCTGCTAAATTTGAAGAGTTATCCCTCTTTTACCCTCATTTCCAACAGGCAGGTGCCGAAGCCTCCAAGTGCGTCAAGTTCGAGAATGGTTTGAATCCTGAGATCAAAGAGGCTATCTTTATCAAGAAATTCAGAGCTTCTCAATCCTGATCAATAAATGCTGAATTTTTGAAGAAAACCACCACGCCAGATTGGCTCAAGAGAAGATCAATAGACAATTGAGACCTCAGTCAATTACCTTCAAGAGAAAAGGATCGTCATATTGCGGTACATAACTGTGGAGGTGCTACCCATAGAAGAGGTTGTAATGGAAATAGGCAGGGAACTCAACCTCAGATAAAGGCTGAGGAGTCAGTAGATAAGAGATTACAATCAACAACAGGAAGAGTCTTTGCCATCAGCGGTTCAGAGGCAGACCAAGAAGACGACCTTGTGCAAAGTAAGTGTGAGATCAACGGTATCATTTTATCTGTATTGTTTGATTCTGGTGCTACACATTCTTTTATTTCTGAGGAGTGTGTTAGACATCTTCAATTACCTGTAAAGTCTATGATGTATGACATGATTGTTTCCACTTCCACCGGTACACAACTTAGGACTACTAAGGTGTGTAATGATTGTTTTGTGCTCATAGAAAGTAGAAACTTTTTTGTCAATCTTATTGGTTTGCCTTTGAAGGATCTGGAAGTAATTCTAGGGATGAATTGGTTATCAGAAAATTGAGTCCTGGTGGACTGTCATAATAAGACCGTGGTATTTCTATCAGAAGGAAACACTATTTCTGACAATCCCAAGATCTTTGCTCTAAAAGGAGAAATTCAATTGTTTGCCTTGTTTTCTCTTTCCAAAGGAGGTGGTGAATCTAAAACAATTGAGATGCCAATTGTGTCTGAATTCCCTGAAGTATTTCTAGAAAATGTCTCAAGTTTACCTCCAAAACGTGAAATAGAATTCTCAATTGACTTAATTCCAGGAGCAGAACCAGTGTCTAAGGCTCCATATCGTATGTCATTTGTTGAACTGGCATAATTGAAAAAGCAAATTGAAGAGTTAATGGATAAGCATTTCATCAGGCCCAGTGTGTCGCTATGGGGAGCGCCAGTATTGCTCGTCAAGAAGAAAGATAGAAGCATGAGATTATCTGTAGATTATCGTCAGTTGAATAAATTAATAATGAAGAATAATATCATTTGCCTAGAATTGATGATCTAATAGACCAATTGAGAGGTGCTACAGTATTTTCTAAGATTGATCTGCGATCGGGTTATCATCAGATTCGTGTCAAGTCTGAGGATGTTCCAAAGACAGCCTTTAGAACACGCTATGGTCATTATGGGTATTTGGTGATGCCTTTCAGAGTGACCAGTTGTAGTCATTGATTACATGAGTCAAGTGTTTCATCCATACTTGGATCAGTTTGTTATTATCTTCATTGATGACATTCTGATTTGTTCTAAGACTTGGGAGAAGCATAAAAAACATCTTCGAGTGGTATTTGTAGATTCTGAAAGAGAAGCAGTTGTATGCTAAGTTATCTAAATATGAGTTCTGGTTGAAAGAGGTAAAGTTCCTAGGCCATGTGATCTCAAGTGAAGGAGTGTCTGTGGATCCTTGTAAAATAGAAGTTGTAACAAACTGGGATAGACCTAATTCAGTTACTGAGATACGAAGCTTCCTAGGATTAGCTGGTTATTACCATAGATTCATTGAGGGGTTTTCTCGAATTGCCTTACCGATGACTCGTTTGACCCGGAAGAATCAACCTTTTGCTTGGACGCCAGAATGTGAGAAAAGTTTCCAGGAACTAAAATTGAAGCTTATAATTGCTCCAGTCTTAAGTTTTCCTAATCCACAAGAAGACTTTGTAGTTTATTGTAATGCTTCTAAGATGGGTTTGGGTTGTATTTTAATGCAGCAACATAAGGTGATTGCCTATACTTCTAGGCAGCTGAGGTCGCATGAAATGAACTATTCGACGCATGATCTAGAATTGGCAGCGGTGGTATTCGCTTCGAAAATTTGGAGACACCATTTGTATGGAGTCAAGTTTAAGGTGTTCAGTGACCATAAGAGCTTAAAGTATTTGTTCGATCAGAAAGAATTGAACATGAGGCAACGAAGGTGGATAGAATTTCTTAAAGATTACGATTTTGATTTAAAGTACCATCCAGGAAAAGCGAATGTGGTAGCAGATGTGTAACACCCCTATTTTAATTTTATTAATTCAGAAAATTTTATATTAAAATATGGATGAAATTTAACCATAGACCTTTAGAAGTTTTTGATTAGTATATTTTTTAAAATTTATAAAAAAAAATTATTTATTTAAAAAAATGAAAATTCACTATTTGCACCCCTTAAATTACTATTTGCACCAGCCCCTAAATTACTATTCACACCCCTAAAATTGCTATTCACACCCCCATTATAATTCTTCAAATTCCTTCACGTGAAATTCACTGTGCGTTTCTGAAATTTTCAAACTTTATACAGTAACCTATATGAAAATTTTAAGTTTTTGCATAGTACTTTTATAATAAAATATTCAAACACACAGTAAGTTTTTTTTCCTATAAATACCGAGCGAAGAAACGAAGCAAATCACCGTTTTCTTATTAAATTTTCTTAATATAGTAGTGCTAGAGAGATAGTGGTGGAAGTAAGAGGGAGAAATAATTTTTTGGAAAAAGGTTCTGCTAAAATTCTAAGGTAAGAATACCTTTCTTTTATATTTTTTAGGGTTATTTTTATATCATTTTTAGAAATCTATTATTATACTGGAAATAATATTATTTTAAGTTACTATTCTGCATAGTAAAATACTATTTTAATAGTAAATTACTATTTCAATAGTAAATTACTATTTACTGTTACTATTTACCTTTACTATTCATGTTTTACTATTTATTGTTACTATTCATGATTTACTATTTATCGTTACTATTTACGATTTACTATTTACCATTACTATTTACGTTTTACTATTTATTGTTACTATTCATGATTTACTATTCACTATTCACTATTCAAAATTTACCATTTCTACTTTAAGTAGTAATCTTAATTTTCATCTTTTAAGAATATTAAAATGAAATTGGTATGTTTTAGAACTCGGAGACGAGGCGCACACGGATTTTCAATAACGAATCAGTATACAAGAGGTAAGGGGGAGTGAGATAAGAATATAATATGAAAAGACATAAGAATAATAGGAGGAGTCCCCTACTCCTTTTAAATTTAATAATATTATTATTTTAAAATATTAACTTTTTAACTTAAAAATTTATAATAAAATTTAAATTAAATATCTAATGTAACTAACTCTAAAATACCTATGCAAATACTTAGATAACCTATGCAAACTGGACTGAACCTATGCAAGGACTTAGATTATTATGACCTGTATAGACTGAACTATACCTATGCGAGGATTAGACTATATGGACCTACGTAGACCCATGCGAGGAATGAACTATAAAGACTCAAAATCAATCTTATTAATCTAAATAACCATTAAGATTTGAATTACATTTATGAGTGATATTTAATTTATTTGAATTGTTTATAATTGATAATATTTGATTTTGATTAATATTTAATTGTAATTAATAATATTTGATGTTATTGATGATATTTAGTTATGATTGATAATGCTTGATTTTGATTGATGATTTTGTGATGTGGAGTTTGAGCATATAGCAGCATGACGGAAAGCTAAAACTCAGTAAGAATTTTCTTACCTTACTCTTTAAATTCTTATTAATTTAAATCTTTCCTTCTTAGAAATTATTTTTATTAACTTTACTTTCAATATTTAAAATAAAAAAATAATTAGTATTTATTTTAGAAAGAAGACATTTTATGAAAATTAATTTATGACAAATTGAGACAATTAAATCTTGAATTAAAGAAAAATTTTATAATTTTAAGTATTTTTGGATTATTCTCTTTTAATAAAATAAAATTTTCAAAAGAAAATTATTTTATTTTTCCAACTTAATAACTAAAGATATTTGAAAATAATTGAGAATTCGATCTTGTTAAGATTCAATTTGAGAAAGATTATGTAAAGTTTTATATGAGAAAGTTTTGAGATATTTAAGGCTTAGAAACTCAATTTCAGTAAGATTCGAAAACTGTACCAAAATTTATTTCTGTGGGACAGAAATTCAGAGAATTGAGAAAATGTACAGTTTATTGAAATGATGTTATAAACCTTTAAGGTATTTAATAATTGAGTTTCTAAAAGCCTTAACCAACTAAATATGCGAGTAGTTCATGCATCATAAATCATTAAAGTGAAACAAAATGATATTGTTTGGGGACGGATTATAGAAATCGAGGATACATTAGAGGAGGCTTAATTACGAGCCTTGGGATGAGAGGGTGTGAAAGGGTACTTTAGGGGACCTAGGGTAGCTCCCTAGTGTCGGGTACTTTTACAATAAAAACTTTCTCAATCTGACTAGTCTATAAGTGTTTCCATGTCAGTTGAGCTGTTCATATTATTATTATCCGGACTTATGGAACAGTGTAAACTCCTGGTTGGCCCAATGCAAATTAAAATTTAAGGGCCCACATATATAAGTAAGTTATGATGAAGATATTGCATAACATTCATGCATTCATAATTGATTGTGTATGTGATTGTGACTGATATTATTATGTATTGATTTGTGAAAACCCTTTGTTGCTTATGTCTTATTCGAGAATATTATATTCTGTTTCTCATTCCTTTCTCCGTGTTTTTGTTTCATATGTTTTAAATTGATGGTTCAAAGGGAAGGATCGAAGAATCTCGGCAGTAAATATAGTACGTTCTAGAAAGGGAGCTCGGTATGAATACCGTGGTCCAATAAATAAATAAAGTTATTAAGTAACTGCTTCTGGGCCATGGAGTTTCCTCTCTTTCTTATAATGTTTAATATTTATTTTCTTCGGATGAATGTAAAATTACTTTATAAAGTTTTAATAATATTTATAAGGTATTTCAGAAATGATGTATGTAATTTATTCCGATAGTTTTCTTTTAACAATCATATCTTTTAAAAAAATTATAAATTTTTCTAGTATTTATTAAGGTGTAACTGAGGGTGTTACAAGATGCACTCAGTAGAAAATCCATACATATGACATCTTTGATGGTGAAAGAAATAGAGATGATAGAGAAATTCAGAAATTTGAATCTAAGTATAGAGATTAAATCTTTAGGAAGTATGGTATTAGGGACTTTGAGGATCACTAATGACTTTCTGAAGCTTATATGTGAAAAGCAGAGATCGGACTTGCACTTAAGAGAATTAAGAGAAGCTCAAGTAAATGGAAAAGATGTGGGATTACAAGAAGGATCAGATGAAATTTAGAGGATTAGAAGCAGAATTTATGTACCAGATGATGTTGATCTAAGAAGGACAATCCTAGAAGAAGCACATAAAAGTATATTGAGTATTTATCCTGGATGAACCAAGATGTATCAAGACCTGAAGAAAAGTTTTTGGTGGCCAAGGATGAAGAAAGAAATAGTTGAATAAGTGTCTTCATGTCTGGTATGTCAAAAAGCCAATGTGGAACACCAGAAGCCATCTAGTGAACTGCAACCATTGGAGATTCCTGTCTGGAAATGGGATGACATTACGATGGACTTTGTGTCAGGATTGCCAAGAACACGTTTAGGAAATGATGCAATCTGGGTTATTGTAGACAGATTGACTAAGTCTGCCCACTTCCTCCCAATGAATATGAAGAATTCTCTACAAAAGTTGGCGTAATTAAATGTGAAAGAGATCGTGAGACTACATGGTGTACCATCTAGTATTGTGTTAGATAGAGATCTGAGGTTCACTTTTCGATTATGGGGAAGCTTGCATCAGGAGTTGGGTTCAAGACTCTGATTAAGTTCAGTTTATCATCCTCAAACAGATGGACAGTTAGAACGTACCATACAAAGTTTGGAAGACTTGCTGCAATCTTGTGTGCTTGAGCATAGTTGTAACTGTTAGGGAATCCCTAGAACATGAGCAGCGGAAAAACAGGGATTCTATAGGATTTGCAAAGTGTCGTGTTTCAAAGCACAAAACAAACACAAAAAAATTCATTTTGGATTACCTCTTGAAGAACACCGAAGCAGTCGTAGCCTCGTCCTTTAGGAGTCCACACGAGCACTCCCACCAGAATCGCAACACTTGCCAACTGCTAGTTTGACGGCGTGTAGCTCTTGCAACTTTTACGAATTTGTGTCTCACTTTTGTGAATGGCCTATGAGCATCTTATGCTCCATTTATAGGCTTAGGTTTAACCTAATTTGTTCTCTCTAAAGAGTGGGCTCCTTACTCATTCTAAATGAGTTAGGCCCAATAGCTTTATTTTAGTCCAACTAAAATAATACAAAACATTTTCTGATGGGCATACTCTATGTGTGTGACCCTATAGGTAAAATACCTGGTCATATTAATAATAAATTATTTTATTATTAATATAAAATAAGAGCGGCATCTAGCAATGCATCATTATATCCGAATATTATTTAATATCAATATAACCTATAAGTGATAATTATTTAATATGTTTGTTCCTTTTGTCACGATATCCTAATTGGGCCCAAGGCATGGTCGCGTCATCCTTGTATGGCCCAATTTATTTTACTTGATACCGGAGTAGACTTGATCCGAATAAATATCTAATATTTATTCTTTCTAGCATGACCATGTGTTTTCTTAGTCTTTGTAACATCCCGGATTTTTTTAAATAAAATAAATTTATTGGATGATGATAATTAATTATTCATGGTCAAATAATTATGGGAGATGTTGTTAGACATTAGAGGTGAATTATCGATAAATTAAGATTTACCGGAGTCAGGTGAATTAACTAGTGATACGGGACCCACTTGGTCAAATTAGATGTTTGATGGGTCTAGAATATTCAGAAAATTATTGTGGTTACGACGGTATAGTTAGAATAATTTTTAGTGTTAAGGAACTAATTAATTGGACACGACGCCTAATACAAAATAGGGAAATTACAAACCAAATTGAATTAAAAAGAAAATGAGAATTCCCTTTCTTTTCCTCACTGCCACCGTCCACTTCTTCTTTTCTCTCTCCCTACTCACTTTACACTCTATTACACAATGGACCAAAGAGGGAATATCATAAGGGTACATTTTAATAACCAATGGTTAATGAGCCAATAAAACACATTTTTTCACTCTCTTTTTCCCTTCATTTTCGGTAGCTTCTTCCTCCTCACCATTCTCCATTCTTTTACTTCCTTCTCCCTCCTTCCATGGTAAAAACCGTCCCACACTCCTTCCTCTTCTATTTCTTGCTAAAATCAAGAGTTATGTTGGAAATGTGAAGCATGCATGGAGCTAGGAAGCTTGCATTGGCCCTCCTCTTCTTCTTCACCCTCATTTTCGTTTTGGTGGCGTTTGGACTTAAGGTAAAGATTTCTTACCTCCACCTCATTCCATTATGGTTTTGTGATATTGGGTTGAGGATGATAATGTTAGAAGCCTTACATGTGGATGGGTGTTGATTGTGTTGGTTAACCTAGAGTGAAACTCTAAGCATGAATAATGGAGGTGTGAAATTGAACATGGTTTGATGTTGTGGGATGAAGAGAAAGTTATAGTGACCATAAAGGTTTTAGGAGATTGATTGAGAATATTGTTAAATGATTTTAGATGGGAAACCCTAAGTGCTAATAAATTTGGGGTTTTGACCCACTTGATGATCTTGATGATTTTTGGTACCTTAGAATGATTTTATACATGGAAATGGATTTTTGTAGGATATGGGTTGAATATTGATGTTGATAAAATGGGGAGCTAAGTCATGAGTTGCAAATGATGATATATGCATGTATATAGGTATGTTGATTTGAGGGATTAGTAAGTGTTGATATTTATGATGTTGACAATGATTGCGAACCATTAATATTAGACTAAGAGAATGGATGTTTAAATTGATGAAGCCTTAGGTCTTGTTAAAGGCCATGGTGTTGTTGATGTTGGGTTGTTTAGCCCTTTGAAATCTAGAAATCTTAGCTTTGGGGAAAGGAATTCCCGAAGCCTAATACAAGCATATGAATTTGGAGTACTAGACAAGTCTAGGACTTGATCATGGGTTAGGTGATGATGGCTAAGGTGATGCTTTGTGATAGTATAATAATGGCAATTATATGTATATTTGTTGTGATAGGATTGCATCCCCGACGATGATGCGGAGCGATTGAGGCATTTGGAGCATTGGAATTGTGGATCTTCTCTTAAGGTAGGATAGGAGTTTGTATTTCAAATCGCATGAGTGAATTCATTGTTAATTATGTATATGTTAAACTCATGCGATGCCTTGCCATGAATGTTTTATATGATTAATTTGATGAAGTGATGTATGATGGCTTGGCTCATGTTGATTGTTATGCAAATCTATGTATATGTATGATATTGGTGATAAGTGTTTATTAGTCCCTTGTTTGGACATGAGTTAAATGATGGTGAAAATTTGTGAATGAATGAGTTAAACTAAGTGCAGAGGATTATTTTGAGATGAGAAAAGTAGTAATGAGAGGTGTATTAAAGCCTTCATTTTATAGTTGAGGAATTAGGATTTAAAAGAGTGATTGATGAGTTGAAATAAGAATTTATAAGTATAAATGGTTAGAGCAAGTTTCATATGCCTCATGTGATGTGTAAGATGTGTTGAAGTTGAACAAATTGGATTGGTATGAGTTTTGGTGTGGCAGATTATTAAATCCTCATGTTTCTACACTAGAACTGGTATTCTCGCTCAGGCGAGATGGATTCTCGCTTAAGCGAGAATTCCCCTGGACCAGAATTATGGTTTCTGGCTCCATCTCGCTCAGGCGAGATGAGGTTTAGCTCAAGCGAGACGCGTACTACATGGTTGAGGTAGCCACTGGACGAATCTCGCTCAAGCGGGCGTAGCCGCGCTTGAGCGAGCGAGATGGAAAAATGGTACTGGAGGGATCTCGCTTAGGCGAGAGGCGTGGCATGTTGGGTCTCGCTCAAGCGAGCGAGCACGAGATTGGATACTGGAAGAATTCCGCTTGAGCGAGAGTGACTCGCTCAAGCGAGATAGTGACCTGATGCTCTAAACTTCTTCGCTCAAGGAGAATTTTTGGGCAATCAAGCGACCCACTTCAATCTCGCTCAGGCGAGGGTGTGACTCGCTCAAGCGAGTGGGCGTGAAAACGTTACTGGAGGTATTTTGCCTACGCGAAAGGGCTCTCCCAAGCGAGCGATGTTGATCTCGCTCAAGCGATGGTGAATCTCGCTTGAGCGAATTGCCCTGCATTGAAATTCATTTCATTCCTTTGTATTAGGCTTGTATTGGACCCCTTTCCTTTGTAATATGAGATGATTAAGGGGATGTGTTAAGGACAATATAATGATGATATAACATGGAAGTAATTGGGATTAATTGGCACTTTGGGATCAATTGCTTGTGATGTATTTGCCACCAAAAATAGAGTAGCCAAAGGATAATAATGAGGATATGATGGCGGGGTTATGAGAGATATTCCAGAATAATTATAAGACCGAGGGGTAAATGAATAAATGACATTGTATGAATTATAAATGGATGAATTAGAGGAAGTATGATATTAAATAATGCTAGATGATGATGTTGAACACTCTCTTACACAAAGAGGTGTATATTTATATTGATGAATGGTTGTGTACCATTGTGTATGATACAAGCATGGTCTTGTACATGTGGTATGAAATATGAAATTGATAATGTTGTGAATGCCACACAATTTTGTATATATACATATATGAGTATACTTGAGCAATGGTAATGAATAATGAGATGAAAATCCACTAAATGAAGTGTGATGATATTGATGAATAATATGTGACGTTGAAATGCCATGGTGGCTGTTTGCAAGTGTTATCTTGCGTGTATGAGATGAAATAATTATGAAATATGTTATGGTGAAAAGGCCACGTATAAAACTTGAAACCAATGGTCAAGAAATAAATAATGAGAAAGCCCACTAAGGCGTACATGGAGATGTTGGTAAGTATAATGATGATGATGATGACTGGCATATCGATCGCTGTCTATGTGGAATATTAGGGGGTTCCACTAGGCGGGCCCAGTGGGAGGGCGGCTCAGTGCACGAGCATTATTGTTGTTTCCCCTGTGACTCGGTGTGTGAGTCACGAAGCTGTCCATAGATTGGTGACGAGACACCCTGTGTGGCAGGCCCAGTGGGTGGGTGGCTCTATGGTGAGCGAGTTACCTCGGTGTCCGACGGGGCACGGCTCTCTCGATGTGTGTTCGGGAGGGGCCCGTAGCACTTTTGGCAAGTGAGGCCATGTTATTGATCCGCAAGTCACGGGGTGACTAGTGCTACAGATGGGCGATTACGGTTTGGTATCAGTAAAACATGTTGTTGAGATGCATGCATGCTTTGAGATATGTGTACACATTTTACTACTGCAGTAGGGGCATAGTAGCACACCTATGCTTGACCCACAACTTGGTGACTATTCCCACAGTCGGATCTGCATTGGTTGTCAAATTCATATAGTATGGAGATATGCCAGAATATGATGATGATTGATGAAGATTGAAATAATGGTATTGGCGTTGATGAGATGAGAAGTTAATATAATGAAAGACCACATAAAAAT
Source organism: Clitoria ternatea (assembly GCA_037962975.1). NCBI lineage: Eukaryota > Viridiplantae > Streptophyta > Magnoliopsida > Fabales > Fabaceae > Clitoria > Clitoria ternatea. The sequence continues at coordinate 26,992,165 of CM075671.1, read as the reverse complement.
AATAAATGATATGAATATATGAAATGATGTTGAATATGACGATATGTATGATATGGCCCAATGTAATGAGGGCGCATTTGTTTATGATTATAAATGATGATATTAGCCCATGGTGGCTTGATGAAAGACCAGAATGGTCTATGTTGATGATGTTTGCCCTTTGTGGCGATATGATAGATATATGTTGGCCCATTGTGGCAGTGTTATAGATGTGTATATGCTCACTTTACTATGATTTGATGAATAAGCATGAAATGAATATATATATATATATATATATATATTGTTGAATTAATAATTTCTGATGATTGTTAATATGCTTAGCAAAGCATACATGATGTTAATATGCATATGCACATAATTTCGATTGTATTCATATCGTCATTTGAAATGTAAACTCACTCTCCCATGTGGTCTACTTTTTAGTATTGATGCAGGAAAACCATAGGATGAGGACGTTTAAGAAATAAAGTTTTTGGGAAGGTAAATAGTTGTGGAGGAATGCCTTGGCCGGCAGCTTTGTAATGTAGTGTGTTATGTATATAATGGATAGTATGATGTGGTAATCATTGATATTGATGGACGAATTATGAGTATAATTATACATTTGGTTAATGTACTAATAATGGAAATATATGAATTGAGGTTGATCTAGTTATGGCCTATTAGGAACACAGGTATTGGAAATGTATGATGTAGATATGTATATACATGTATCTTAGGCATTGTATGCTCATGTGATTATGTAAAATGATGATGGTTGTCTATTAGGCTTAAAATATGCCATTGCATGCTTGCCTAGCCTTTTTTCATATCTTCATATATGGGACTAGGCGTGTGCCCGGTATACATATTCTTCCGCTGTAAACTCTGTTATTTTTGTATACCGCATGGGCAAACTATTTATCGATCCAGTTATAAGTTTTTAAATATCACTCTTTGGTTTTCTGTGATTCGAGTCTTGATGTGGTCATGGTGGTGTTTTGGAAATATTTTCTAGCGTGAAAAATTTACTCACATTTTTATTAATTATGTCGATCATATCGGGATTCGAGTACAGAAAATCAGGGGTGCTATAGTCTTACTCCATCAAGTGGCCTATAGATATCACTCCTGTCACATAGGAGAGACAAATCTCATCTACATCACTCACATCCCTCTGCATAATTTGTTCATTGCCTAATCACAACCTTTATAGTCCTCTTGTTACAGAAGACGTTTAATTGTATTAAAATAATAAACTCCTCATATAGGAATCGTAGTGACTTCAGGTCGAAGGACTACATATACCATTATCACATTGAGAATCGTTTATGACATTCATGTAACGATCCATGCAACGTTCTCATGGTGGGTCTGTCCAGTACATCATTACTCTTATTGTGTACCCGTGTGAAGACTTGATATCATCTATATCTATGATCTGTGAGATCAGGTCATCAGTACACTCACACATTAGTCTCAATGTAATTACATGTCCCCATGTAAATACTTGACTAGGGACATTTTAGGAATAACTTTCATATGACCTATTACTCCAAGGATAAATACGTTTTAAAACAATTTTAAACTGAAATACTTATTTTATTGATAAGCAGAAAAATGATACAAATGAAAAAAAACATAAAGCTCATAGTGCATACACTAACAGTAACACCACCTTATTTACACGAGACATATATCTATTCTTCTTGATTTTTTTTTGAAAGATATACATATTTATCACTTCTTATCTCGTGTATACAAGGACGTATATACATCTGATTTTCTTTGAATTTTGAAAGTAAAAAGTTTCAAATTATTCATAATGATAAAATGAACTTTCAAAAAATCATAAGTGATTAAAGATTACAGTATCATATCCAAAGAATAAGGTTTATTAAAGTTTAACCTTTACATTGATTTTACAATCATCCAACTTAATATTGTATTAAGGTAAACTAAAACTAAAGATTTAATACCTCTACTTCGACTGTAACCAATTATTTCCTTATCTTCAAACCATGTGACTTTGAATCCTATTCTTGTCATATCTCTTCTCCTATCCGATTGAGGATGAGACCAATTTACCCTCTTGTAATTTCATCCTTTCATCTTGAACTGCTAGCTATATATTATATAACATAAATTTTAGACACAAAATTCAAACAAGAAAGTGTAACATCCCGATTTTTATTAATTACTGATTAATGGTTAATTGGGGTTTAATGGTTAATTAGATTAATTATTGAATAATGATAATAATAATAATGTTGGAATTGACCATGGTGCCCTTGGTGGTGTTATGAGAACTTCGGTTCTCTCTCCTTCTCTCTCTCTTTTTGTCCACGTTGGAAGGCTGTGATGATGGCTGATGGGACATGCATTAATGAGGACGTGATGGAGCTGAGTGGGACGCTAATGGGGGTAGTATGATGATAAGAGTTGGTGCACGTTTCCCTTCTCTCATTCTCTTCACTTCTCTCGTGTTGCATGCTCTGTTGGGGAGAGGAAACGTTCCTCCTTCTCCCTGGTGCTCCATGAAGCTCTTGCTTCTTCCTCCCCTGCTGCCTCACCTTTGTCTTTTCCTTCATCTTCTCCCCCCACTCACGAATTGTGTTGGACCGAGTGGAATGGTGTGGCTGTGTGAGGGACAGCGTGGTGGAGGAATCAGTGTATGGCTGTGTGTGGAGGCTGGGTTCAGGTTTCTTCCCTGTTCCCTGGTGATCCTTCTTCTCCTCCTTCTTCCTCCATGTGGTGAGCTATTTGTGGCTCGGTTGGGAGCCAACAGCGTATGGTGTGCCTCGGTTGTGGAAAGATGATCCACTGTGTGAGCCTGTGCTGTTTGTGTGAAGAAAGCAGAGATGGATGGTGCATGCATGGAAAGCTTGGAATTCTCCATGGTGGGGAGGATGGTGCTGTTCGAGTGAGGAACAACTTTGAGACGTGCTTGGTGGTTGTTGTTCGAAGTATGGAATAGCATGGTGCTGTGTGGCTTGGAGGTTGAGATCCTTCTCTATTTTTTTGCCTGAACGTGAGGATGCTTGGCTGCATGGTGGTTCTCCACTGTTGGTGAGGACGATGTCATACCTTTGAAGCTGTGATGCTTGGGTGAAGAGGAGTGTTGGAATCCTCTACTGGTCGTGGGAGAAGATGATGTTGTGTTTGGGAGCTTGGTGGTCCTCCGAGCGGTGAGCGTGTTGCTGGGACGACTGGGAGCCATGTTGGCTCTTCCCACGATTGGAATGCCGAGCAGAGTGCTGCTATGGCTGGGCCGAGTGACCCATGTGACTTCTGGAATGTCATTCTAGGTAAGGGGGCTTTGCATCTCAAATGTATGGTTTATGGACGGGTTTCCGGGTGAAAATATACACTGTAATGTGTTGTGTTGTTGTATTGCATGTTGTTGAAGTGTAGCCCGGATGCATGATATCTATTATGTGTGTGGTGTATGATTATCCGTCCATGATAAGTATGATACTTGTTGATGATGAATAAATGCTTGAGATGCATGTGATTCTTATTGATATGTTAAATGCATTGGATGCATGGTGTTATTATTATGTTGCCAAGTGCTATTGTGTGGGGTTTTGTGATTCCCGAGTAGAATATTATGTCTAAGAGCATGGGATGTTTACTGATGTTAGATTCCGAGTGGAATTATATATAAAATGGTGTGAGGCTTAGAAATGCTAAGGCCGGGTGGATCCCATGAAATAGCATGTCAGGCTCGTGGATAATGATAATCCGAGTGGATGGCATAGTGATTGCCGAGTGGATGTGATGTGAGCCGAGTCATCTGATTTGCTGTGGAATTGCCGAGTGCATATGATATTGAACGCTATTACCGAGTGGGCAATCGAATGAATATGAGTTGAATGTAAATGCATACGTGTTGAGTATATCACCTTGCGGGGTGCCACAAAGGGTATGACCCAGAGTGAAGAGGACGTGGTCCTATTGTTGAATATGATGAAAGACCTCGAGTTAGACTCGGGGCAGTGCCTGGGGCACTAAGTGTGAAATGAGGCGCTTGATGAAATGCCGAGTGCATTGGCGTTGGACGCCGAGTGAATAAGACCATATGCATCCGATTCGCCATTGGAATGCGTTGGACGTTTATTACCGATCGGCAATCAGATGACATTATATAGAATATGATTAAGTCCTGGAGCTGGGCTCAGGCAGACTCCGTGAGCGTGGCTCGGAGTGCGGATATTATTTGATATAGAGCTGGGATAAATATAAGGTGAAATCTGATTGGATAAGTAGATGTTTGTCAAGGATGTTAGGCTTTATAGCCGAGTGAAATGGGTAAGAACCCGATTAGAGATGTTTGTGTTTGTTCATATTTAAATGGCAGTGTGTATATTTGATATATATGTGTATGTTGTGGATTCAGAGATTAATCCGAGTCAGTAACTGTCATTTAATATGTAAAGCTCACCCCTACACCATTTTTCAGTATGTGCAGGTCGGATTGGATGATGTGATGGCCTTAAACCTGAGTGTTGGGTGTTTATGATGAGGCTGTGTACATAATGTAATGTACCGAGTGTGTTTTGATGTATTAAAGCCTTGGCCGGCTCATAACAATGTTGTATAATGAATACAAATAATATATGTATTGGAATCCGAGTGCATGTTTATATATAAGATTTACATTGAAATCATGTACTTGTATCGGATAATGGGTGTTGGTGAATGAATAATGTTAAGGGAATAAGCATTCCGAGTGTATGATTATATATATATATGGGTCGGTAGACTGGAATTGTGGACAGGTTTATATTTATGAGAATATATATATACATAAGGGATTTATGTTGATTTGATGCTTCTTACCGACTGGATTGTGTTGTTGAATTATTTGAGAAGTGTTGTTGATTTATCTGAGGAGTGTTGAGGAATAGAATGATGCTAAGTTAATAAATTCCGAGTGGAATATTATTGTAAGAGCTGGTCTGAATGTTGAGGCTTAAGTATATGATCTTTCCGAGTGTGAAGGCATAAGATAATTCCGAGTAATCATAGGCCTAAACATTACCGAGTGAAAAATATGGATAAACCCCGAGTGGGGAATGATTTTGTATAAACCCGAGTGGAAATCCGAGTGAACCTCTCCGAGGGAAGAGTTGTTATGATGGATTAGATTGGATATATTCTAAGTGTTTTATATATATATATATATAATCCGAGTGAAAGTTATATATGTATTCCGAGTGGAAGACCGAATTGGTGTTGGTCGGTCTTGGAGTTAGTTTACTGAGTGAAATACCGCTCGAAAGATGAGTCAGTTTTTGAATGGGTTTCCGAGTGACTTAACTTGATAATATCCCGAGTGATGGGATTGCCGAGTGTAACTTCTCGCTTCAGCAAATAAAGGATTCGCTCCAGCGAGTGTGTGTTGTTGGAAGGCTTTTGGATCGGCTTCGCCTAAGCGAAGGGACGCTCGCCCGAGCGGGTGTGCTGTCTCGCTCAAGCGTGCTGTATCTCGCTTGAGCGAGTGCACGCTGTATTGTGGGTTCGTTCAGGCACTGTTTGTCCTTCTGCTGTGAATGGTTTTCATTTCCTTTGCCTTCCCTTCTTCTTGTGGCTCGGTTTTGGATTGTTTCTATCTTTCTCCAAGCTGTACTTTGGGCAGAGTGTGAATGTTTTGTAAACTCTAATTTTTGGAAGTTTTGGTCCTTATCTGGCCCGATTTATATGGTCTATGGACCCGGCTCTCATATCTTCATATATGAGAGTGGCTTATTATAGATCCAGGTATTTTTCTAAATTGGGAAAAATTTCCCCTGTTTCGGGTTTATTTATTTATTAAAAATTAAGGACGTTTCAGAAGGAGTGAGAAACAGAATATAATACTTTACAGATAAGACATAAGCATAAGGGTTTTCACAATCTAATATAATAATTTCAATCACAATCATATACATAATCAATTATGAATGTAGAGTTTTCATAACATAACAATTATATTTTTATTCACAACCACCCACATAGAATGTCATAATCACATGAATGTCATGCAATGTTTTTAATACTATCATCTCATTCATCCTATGCATGTGGGCCCTTAAAGTTTAAGTTTGCATTGGGCCAACCAGGAGTTTACACTGTTCCATAAGTTCCGGATAATAATAACATAAATGCCTTCATGGCATATGAATAGCTCAACTGACGTGGAAACACTTAGAGACTAGTCAGACTGAGAAAGTTTTTATTGTGTAAGTACCCGACACTAGGGAGCGACCCCAGGTCACCTGAAGCACCCTTTCACACTCTCTCATCCCAAGGCTCGCAATTAAGCCTCCTCTAATGTATCCTCAGTTTCTATAATCCGTCCCCAGGCAATATCACATCTCATTTCTCTTTAATGATTCATGATGCATGAACTACTCGCATATTTAGTTAGTTAAGACTTTTAGAAACTCAATTATTAAATACCATAAAGGTTCATAAAATCATCTCAATAAACTGTACATTCTCATAAGTTCTTCTTTGAACTTCTGTTATACAGAAACAAATTTAGTACAGTCTTCAAATTCAGATCTCACCAAAATTTAGTTTCCAAACCTTAAATATCTCAAAACTTTCTCTTAAAAAACTTCACATATTTACATAATCTTTCCAAATTTGAATCTTAACTAGATTGAGTTTAGAAATTTCGACTATAAAATATCCTTTAGTTATTTCATTAGGGAAAACCAATTTAAATTTCTGATTTCTAAAAGAATATATATATATATATATATATATATTTTTTAAATCATTAATTAAGAATACTTAAAACTATAAAAATTTTCTTTAATTCAAGAATTAATTGTCTCAACCTCTGATTTTTATAAAATAGCTTCTTTCTAATAGTAGATTTTATTCTAGAGATTAAAAATAAAGTTAATGAAAATTATTTCTAAGAAGAAATAAAAGACTAGAATAATGATAAAATACTTTCTCTTGTAATAAAAATTTAAAGAGTAAGGTAAGAAAATTCTTACTGAGTTTTAACTTTCCGTCATGCTTACTATATGCTCAAACTCTATATCACAAGGTCATCAATCATAATAAAATATTATCAATCACAATATCATCAATCATAATCAAATAATGTCAATCACGATCAAATAATATCGATCACAATTAAATATCATCAATAATAATTATAAACAAATCAATTAAATATAATTCAAATTTTAATGGTTATTTAAATTATTAAAATTGATTTTGAGTCCTTATAGTCCATTCCTTGCATAGGTCTATGTAAGTCCATATAAACCAGTCCTTGCATAAGTATAGTTCAGTCCATATGGGTCATAGTGGTCCAAGTCCTTGCATAGGTATAGTCTAGTTCGTATAGGTTATAAAAATACAAGTCCTTGCATAGGTATGTTAGAGTTAGTTAAACCAGATATTTAATTTAAAATTTATTAAAAATTTTAAGTTAAAAAGTTAATATTTAAAATAATAATATTTTCAAATTTAAAAGGAGTAGGGGACTCCTCCCATTATTCTTATGTCTTTTCATATTATACTTTTATCTTTCTTCCCTTACCTCTTGTATACTAATTCGTTATTGTAAATCTGTGCACGCCCCATCTCTGAGTTCTAAAACATACCAATTTCATTTTAATATAGTTACAAGATGAAAATTAAGATCACTACTTAAAGCAGAAATGGTAAATTTTGAATAGTGAATAGTGAATAATGAATAGTGAATAGTAAATAGTAATAGTAAATAGTAAAATGTGAATAGTAACAGTAAATAGTTAATCGTGAATAGTAACGGTAAATAGTAAATCATGAATAGTAATAGTAAATAGTAAAACATGAATAGTAAAGGTAAATAGTAACAGTAAATAGTAATTTACTATTTGAATAGTAATTTACTATTGAAATAGTAATTTACTATTAAAATAGTATTTTACTATACAGAATAGTAACTTAAAATAATATTATTTTCGGTATAATAATAAATTTCTAAAAATGATATAAAAATAACCTAAAAAATATAAAAGAGATGTATTCGTACCTTAGAATTTTAGCAGAATCTTCTTCCAAAAAAAATTATTTCTCTCTCTTACTTCCACCACTATCTCACTAGCACTACTATATTAAGAAAACTTAATCTGAAATTGTGAATTCTAAAGAAGAATTCCTTCGGTATTTATAGGAAAAAAAATTACTATGCATTACATTATTTTAATATAAATGTACTGTGTATTTTTTGAAATTTAAAACCTAGTTACTGTGCACCTTTTGAAAATTTCATACATGCATAGTGTTTTGTATAGTAAATGTCGGCAGAACTATTAAGCCAAGTAGTAACCTCTCACTCGGTATATTTTAAATATTTAAAATTAATCCTTTTTGAAATCTAGCGATATTATATCAGTTCTCACTAATTTTATGATAAGTAATATAAAGTTTAAATTTTAAAAATCTAAACTTTTCTGTTAATAAAAATTTATTAGTGCGTTTTCAATTTTTTTACGATTGGTAAAAATCAAGATTTTACTCAAACCGATAATTTTTAGATAAGTCTACTTGAAATGGATTTTAGAAAATTTTCTTATAATTTAACTTTACATTCTTGTAAATATTTTTAATTTTAAGTAACTTTATATGAATTTAAAATTATTTAAAATATATTATTTTATTAAAATATTTCAAAATTTTCAAAAATTCCATAAAATCATAAATATTATGTAGATCAAAAAGTTCTAAAGAACCATAGTCTAATTCCTTCAAAATTGTATTTTAAAATTCTAATAAGAGTTAAATCTTAAATATGTAAAAACATAAATATAAGAACATAAAATAAAAATGGTGAATAATAAAGATATTAAAAATTCTTAATATAATTTTTTTAATTAGTGAATACTAATTAAGTCATTTTAAAATTCTCATTCAGAAATATTTTCATTTTTTTATTATTATTATTTTAAAAAAAATAATTAAATATAAATACCAAAATTTAAAAAAATGATAATAATAAACTAACTTATAGTAAGTATTTCTCAAGAAAGATATATTAATATCTATTTTCTATTTGTGTTGAAAATGGGATGTTACAACTCTACTCCCCTAAAAGAAATTTTGTCCTTGAAATTTAATATTGTTAATAAATCTTACCACAGCTAAACTAACTGAACTGTTCTAAAATATATTTCTAGTTTCCTTGACAATTGTGTACATTTTCCTTAACATTACCATTTATCTTCTTTTAATCTTATTAGTATTTTTTTTCTTTAACTCAAAAATATTACCCGTCTTAATTTTGTCAACCATGCTCATCATAAATTGATGGTTAACTCTAAACACCTCAATAATTACGTTTCTCAATCTATTAACACCCTACTTAATATAATCCATAACATCCATTAATTAAAATTTCTACTCGTAACATATTAAAATGGACTGCTAAGAATTAATTACTAGACAACTAGCCGTTAGCAACTAGCCGTTGGACTAGCCGTTGGACTAGCCGTTTATGACCGTTGCAACTCTCCCTCCCTTGCTTGCTTATAAATTCTCATTCCATTCTCACTTCCTATCACAACTTCAAGGTTTTTTAGTTTCTCTCTTCTATCCAATTTCTTCAATCTTTTCCCTTAAGTAATATTGTACTACTCGATGGCCAACCTCCCTAGAAGTGACGAAGAACGAAGGCGAGATGGACTGCAGTTCGTGGTAACAAGTGCCTCACTTCTTATAATCATTATGGTGATTTCTCTAGTTTGGATAATTTTTGTATTGCCAAGACTCTTAGACCTCTATCTATGATGTACTAGATGTTCTACTTTATTTTTCTTAATGTAATCGTGTATAATAAATTATCCTAGTGAGAAAGGATAAATATGTCTTAGTCCATGTTGTACTTGTTTATCTAGTTAAATCCTTGTGTTCTTTGCTTCATGACAATCCAGGGTATGTAATCTTTTCTTATTGTCTTCTATAATGACTTAAATATTCCTTAACTAAGTGATTGCACATCCCATCATAATTGACTACAACCATTACATAGATTTGATAAATTCTCCAATCTTAAATGATCACAAATCACTACGTTGACTTAGAAATACTCACTTGATTTTTTTTATGGGTAACTAAGATTTATGTAATTTTCTTCATAGGAAAATCAATAAGTAAAGGTTCATATCTACTTCCTCATGGTTTACTAACACATTTCTTTATTTTAAATCTACAATGGTCATTACATAACAATGATTTATATTAGGTATGTATATTCATCGAACAAAATCGATGACTAAAAAAAATAACTTAATAAGCATGTATCATATTGTTAGGAATCACAAAAATATTTTATGTCACAATTTCTAAATATTAAACCAATATCGATGTCTCCTAAAGATCTATAATACTTATTTTAGGTCATTCATTGACATATTTATCACAATAAATCACTTAAAAAAATTTAAAGATATATGGTTAATTACATTTGATGTCACAACCATAAAAGTTTCATTAATTCATATACTTATACACATAATCATCATATATATTATTCAATCATAGACATCATAAATGAAAACTTCATCAAATCAAACAATAATTAACATATCTTATATGTCATACAAAAGAAGAATCAATACAAATAGCCAGAGATACAATTCCTAATATGATTATTTGCTATACCAAACAAGTTAGTAAACAAATTATCATATTTCTTTCATGAAGCATACATCCACACATTTTTCTTTTCAAAATATATCACCAAAGGAAAAACTATGATTCTATCTTAAACAATTTGTTATACTAGTTTGGGATTACAATAGTTATCTACCCATTGGAATTCTAATTCACACAAGTATCTCTACAACTTCAAGGACATGGTAAGGAATATCCTAATAGAATTTATTGAGTTTATCTCCATTTCTCCATATACCATATTAACCTAGGGTTAAATTCATTGATCTTAACATCCTTCATTTGACATGTCTTTCACTACTTAGTGTAAATCATTCGGGGTGACCAGTCCCGGTAGTTTATAACTAAGTAGTCAAAGCCATGACAACTCCAGTCTAGAATTCATACCAAAATATTTCTAAGGATTTTCTATTGTCTTATCTCCCTTGTTGTCTCATACCATATTGTAAAAGAAACAAATGTTAGAATATTTCATTATCACATATTAATCAGAGAATCAAACACCATACAATACATTTGGAATAAAAGGAAATAACTGCATTAGTTAATTTACCTTATCATTCCACCATACATTAATGCCTGTACTTAAACAATGTCAAGAAAGACTTTAGAATGGCCAGTTTCTGATAATCCCTGCAATAACATTTTTCAAGTAACAGGCTATAGAGTTCTAACTTATACTTCTTATGAACTTAAAATTAGTTCCTTCTTTCTATATTCCTATATTTTCTTCACTTACTTCTTACCATCTACTCCAATAAAATTTCCTCCTTTGTCAACCATAAAATCTCTTGACAAACTTAACCATCAGAGTACACTAACACGCTAGTAAAACCATACCCAAGCCGATTTGGATTGAACTGCTCTGTTACCACTTTGTAATACCCCCTTATTTACACGAGACATATATCTATTCTTCTTGCTTTTTTTTTGAAAGATATACATATTTATCACTTCTTATCTTGTGTATACAAGGACGTATATACATCTGATTTTCTTTGAATTTTGAAAGTAAAAAGTTTCAAATTATTCATAATGATAAAATGAACTTTCAGAAAATCATAAGTGATCAAAGATTACAATATCATATCCAAAGAATAAGGTTTATTAAAGTTTAACCTTTACATTGATTTTACAATCATCCAACTTAATATTGTATTAAGGTAAACTAAAACTAAAGATTTAATACCTCTACTTTGACTGTAACCAATTATTTCCTTATCTTCAAACCATGTAATTTTGAATCTTATTCTTGTCACATCTCTTCTCCTATCCGATTGAGGATGAGACCAATTTACCCTCTTGTAATTTCATCCTTTCATCTTGAACTGTTAGCTATATATCATATAACATAAATTTTGGACATAAAATTCAAACAAGAAGGAGTGAGAAACAGAATATAATACTTTACAGATAAGACATAAGCATAAGGGTTTTCACAATCTAATATAATAATTTCAATCACAATCATATACATAATCAATTATGAATGTAGAGTTTTCATAACATAACAATTATATTTTCATTCACAACCACCCACATAGAATGTCACAATCACATGAATGTCATGCAATGTTTTTAATACTATCATCTCATTCATCCTATGCATGTGGGCCCTTAAAGTTTAAGTTTGCACTGGGCCAACCAGGAGTTTACATTGTTCTATAAATTCTGGATAATAATAACATAAATGCCTTCATGGCATATGAACATCTCAACTGGCGTGGAAACACTTAGAGACTAGTCAGACTAAGAAAGTTTTTATTGTGAAAGTACCCGATACTAGGGAGAGACCCCGGGTCACCTGAAGCACCCTTTCACACCCTCTCATCCCAAGGCTCGCAATTAAGCCTCCTCTAATGTATCCTCGGTTTCTATAATCCGTCCCCAGGCAATATCACATCTCATTTCTCTTTAATGATTCATGATGCATGAACTACTCGCATATTTAGTTGGTTAAGACTTTTAGAAACTCAATTATTAAATACCATAAAGGTTCACAAAATCATCTCAATAAACTGTACATTCCTATAAGTTCTTCTTTGAACTTCTGTTATACAGAAACAAATTTAGTACAGTCTTTAAATTCAAATCTCACCAAAATTTAGTTTCCAAGCCTTAAATATCTCAAAACTTTCTCTTTAAAAACTTCACATATTTACATAATCTTTCCAAATTTGAATATTAACTAGATTGAGTTTAGAAATCTCGACTATAAAATATCCTTTAGTTATTTCATTAGGGAAAACCAATTTAAATTTCTGATTTCTAAAAGAATATATATATATATTTTTTAAAATCATTAATTAAGAATACTTAAAACTATAAAAATTTTCTTTAATTCAAGAATTAATTGTCTCAACCTCTGATTTTCATAAAATAGCTTCTTTCTAATAGTAGATTTTATTCTAGAGATTAAAAATAAAATTAATGCAAATTATTTCTAAGAAGAAATAAAAGACTAGAATAATGATAAAATATTTTCTCTTAGAATAAAAATTTAAAGAGTAAGGTAAGAAAATTCTTACTGCGTTTTAACTTTCCGTTATGCTTACTATATGCTCAAACTCTATATCACAAGGTCATCAATCATAATAAAATATTATCAATCATAATATAATCAATCATAATCAAATAATGTCAATCACGATCAAATAATATCGATCACAATTAAATATCATCAATAATAATTATAAACAAATCAATTAAATATAATTCAAATTTTAATGGTTATTTAAATTATTAAAATTGATTTTGAGTCCTTATAGTCCATTCCTTGCATAGGTCTATGTAAGTCCATATAATCCAGTCCTTGCATAGGTATAGTTCAGTCCATATGGGTCATAGTGGTCCAAGTCCTTGCATAGGTATAGTCTAGTTCGTATAGGTTATAAAAATACAAGTCCTTGCATAGGTATGTTAGAGTTAGTTAAACCAGATATTTAATTTAAAATTTATTAAAATTTTTAAGTTAAAAAGTTAATATTTAAAATAATAATATTTTCAAATTTAAAAGGAGTAGGGGACTCCTCCTATTATTCTTATGTCTTTTCATATTATACTCTTATCTCACTCCCTCTTACCTCTTGTATACTGGTTCGTTATTGTAAATCCATGCACGCCTCGTCTTCGAGTTCTAAAACATACCAATTTTATTTTAATATAGTTATAAGATGAAAATTAAGATTACTACTTAAAACAGAAATGGTAAATTTTGAATAGTGAATAGTGAATAGTAAATAATAACAGTAAATAATAAAACATGAATAGTAACAGTAAATAGTAAAACATGAATAGTAACGGTAAATAGTAAATCGTGAATAATAACAGTAAATAGTAAAACGTGAATAGTAAAGGTAAATGGTAATAATAAATAGTAATTTACTATTTGAATAGTAATTTACTATTACAATAGTGTTTTACTATGCAGAATAGTAACTTAAAATAATATTATTTCCAGTATAATAATAGATTTCTAAAAATGATATAAAAATAACCCTAAAAAATATAAAAGAAATGTATTCGTACCTTAGAATTTTAGCAGAACCTTCTTCCAAAAAATTTATTTCTCTCTCTTACTTCCACCACTATCTCACTAGCACTATTGTAACACCCTCTGTTACACCTTAATAAATTATAGAAAAATTCATAATTTTTTTAAAGATATGATTGTTAAAAAGAAACTATCAGAATAAATTACATATATTATTTCTAAAATACCTCATAAATATTACTAAAACTTTATAAAGTAATTGTACATTCATCCGAAGAAAATAAACATTAAACATTATAAGAAAGAGAGGAAACTCCATGGCCCAGAAGCAGTTACTTATTAACATTATTTATTCATTGGACCACGGTATTCATACCGAGCTCCCTTTCCAGAACGTGCTATATTTACTGCCGAGATTCTTCGATCCTTCTCTCTGAACCATCAATTTAGAATATGTGAAACAAAAACACGGAGAAAGGAGTGAGACAAAAACACAGATAAAGGAGTGAGAAACAGAATATAATATTCTCGAATAAGACATAAGCAACAAAGGGTTTTCACAAACTAATACATAATAATATCAGTCACAATCACATACACAATCAATTATGAAAACATGAATGTTATGCAATATCTTCATCATAACTTACCTATATATGTGGGCCCTTAAATTTTAATTTGCACTAGGCCAACTTTATGAAGATTATCTTTAACTTGTATGACATCAGGTTCAATAACATGTGTAGAATCAAATATATACTTTCGTAAGTTTGACACATGAAAAACATTATGGATATTAGAAAGAAAATATGGTAATGCTATTTGGTAGGCAAGAGGGCTAACTTTATGAATTATTTGATATGGACCAATAAATCTGGGAGTTAGTTTTTGAGATTTCAATACCCGATCGACCTCAGTCGTAGGTGTGACTTTCAAGAATACATGATCGCCTTCTTGAAATTCGACCGGCTTCCTTCTTTTGTCATAGTAACTTTTCTGCCTGCTCTGTGTTGCCTTCATCTTTTCCTGAACTATTTTGATTTTATCCGTGGTTTGTTTTAGGTAGAGAAGTCACAAAATCAATGGTAATGCTATCCCATTTCTATTTTGGTATTTCCATTGATTGTAGCATTCCAGGGGGTTTTTGGTGTTCTACTTTAACCTTCTGGCAAATTAGACATGCAGCCACGTACTCTGCCACCGCTTTCTTCATTCCAGGCCACCAAAATAACTTCTTCAAATCTTGATACATTTTAGTAGCTCCGGGATGAATGCTCATATAACTTTTATGGCCTTCTTCCAGAATTGCTTTCCTCAACTCCTCTTGATTAGGTATACACACTCGATCCTTATACTTCAACAATTGGTCATTTCCCACATTGAACTCGACTTCTTTTCCTTGTTTCAAGAGTTCTTTCTCCTCTTGCAGGAATTCATCCTCTCGTTGAGCCTCTAAAACTTGCCTCAGGAATTCACTTGTCACTTGCAACGCTCCTAATCTATAGCTGTTAGCATTAACCTTTACTGCTAGGTTAAGATCTCTGAAGTTCTCTATCAATTCCAGCTCTTTAATCATCATTATGGACGCATGTAGAGACTTTCAACTCAAAGCATCAGCTACTACATTCGCTTTTCCAGGATGGTACTGTAACTCAAAGTCATAGTCCTTTAAGAATTCCATCCATCTCCGTTGCCTCATGTTTAACTCATTTTGGTCGAATAAATACTTGAGATTCTTATGATCGCTAAACACATCGAATGTTGCACCGTATAGATAATGCCTCTAAATCTTTAAGGCAAAAACTACAGCGGCTAACTCTAAGTCATGGGTAGGGTAGTTAATCTCATGTTGCCTTAATTGGCGCGACGCATAGGCTATAACTTTCTTGTCTTGCATGAGTACACTTCCTAGTCCTCGTTTAGACGCATCACAGTAAACTTCAAAACTTCGAAGTGGATCAGAGAGTACTAACACCGGTGCAGAAGTAAGTCGATCTTTCAGCTCTTGGAAACTATTCTCGCATTGTGTTGTCCACACAAAAGGTTGTCTTTTCCGTGTTAGCTTGGTCAGTGGGTATCCTAACTTTGAAAATCCTTCAATGAATCTCCTATAGTATCCAGCTAAGCCTAAGAAACTTCTAATCTCAGTGATCGTGGTTGGTCTCTCCTATTTTAAAACTGCCTCCACCTTGGAAGGGTCTACAGCTATTCCTCCTTGACTAATTTCATGTCCTAAAAAGTTCACTTCTTCCAACCAGAATTCACACTTCGACAGCTTTTCATACAGTTATTTCTTTTTCAAGATTTCCAACACAATCTTCAAGTGTTCAATATGTTCTTCTCTGCTTTTAGAGTACACTAATATATCATCAATGAACACCACTACAAATTTATCTAGATATGGATGAAAAATCCTATTCATGTAATCCATGAATACGGCTGGTGCATTAGTTACACCAAAAGGCATTACTAGATATTTGTAATGGCCATAGCATGTTCTAAAAGCAGTTTTTTGTACATCTTCTTTCTTCACCCTTATTTGATGGTATCCAGACCTCAAATCAATTTTGGAGAACACCGTGGCACCACGCAGCTGATCCATCAAGTCGTCAATCCTTAGCAGAGGATATCTGTTCTTGATTGTCACTTTGTTCAGTTGCCGATAATCTACACACAACCTCATGCTACCATCCTTTTTCTTACCCAATAACACTGGTGCACCCCAGAGGGATACACTGGGTTGTATAAACTGCTTCTCTATCATCTCTTCAAGTTATTTCTTCAACTCTGCTAATTCTAGAGGTGACATTCGGTATGGTGCAATTAAAATGGGTCCAACTCCAGGTACTAGATCAATGGCAAATTCCACATCTCTTTCTGGGGGTAAACCAGGGATATCTTCAGGAAAAACGTCAGGAAATTCATACATAACTGGCAGATTTTTGATTTTTGACTCTTGCTCTCCTTTCATTGAAAGCAATAGCATGAATCCTTGAGCCCCTCCTTTTAAAGAGGCACTCACTTGGTTGGCGGTTAAAAATCTTGAATCCTCAGGATTCAAATTCACTGGTTCTTTAAACATTATGGTTTTATTATGACAATCTATTAGAACATGATTGGCAGACAACCAATCTAGCCCAATAATAACTTCTAAGCCAGAAAAGGGGTAAATAGAAAAGATTAGCCTTAAAGTCCCTACCATCTATGACAGTAGGACATTTCCAACAGGCTTTAGAAGTGACAATGGGATTGTTTCCAGGAGTATGTATAGATAAGTCAAATGGCAGTTCTATCATAGGTAATTTTAGTTTTTCTACACAGTCATTGACAATAAAGGAATGTGATGCACCTGAGTCATACATAACAGTTAAAGGAATCTTATTAATGATACACTTACCTTCCACCATGGAATCAGAATGAGATGCTTCTTCTCCAGTGATTGTAAAAACCTTTCCTTTTGCCTTCGGCCTTCCGACTGCACTGTGCACGCCTCCTTGAGTATTTATGTTTGTACTCGCACCTTCAGGGTTTTCTCTCTTCATCTTTGGGCAATCCTTAATGTGATGACCTGGTTTGTTACACTTAAAGCAAACATAAGTGTTTTTAGGACAATCCCTTTTCAAATGGGGTCCTCTATAGATAAAACATTTAAAATTTGGTGCAGATGTCGGGTAATAGCTTCCAATTGAAGCTTAGGGTCTGTTAGGAATAGATGCTGCTCCAAACCGGTGAAATGGCGTTGGTAAGGTTTATTTCTCCTGAAGTCTCTTCTTTGGTGATGGTGAGGTCCTCCACTTCTCATTTCTCCCGTCTTATGAATGGGTTCACGACTTTTGGTCATTCTATCCTTATGATCCTCTTCAAAGATCCTGCAGCGATTTACCAATACAAAAAATTCACGGATTTCCTACATTCGTATAGCTTCCTTAATTTATGGCCGTAATCCATTTACAAACTTTGCACACCGATCACCTTCGTTAGTAGCATCATTATAATGAGAATGAAAACGAGATAGCTCTTCAAACCTGGATGCATACTCTCCAATGGTCATATTTTCTTGGGTTAGCGACAGGAATTCGAATTGTCTTTTCTCTTTAACATCAGCTGGAAAGTATTTCTCCAAAAACATATCCTTGAAATGATCCCAAGTGATCTCCATGTTGTTGACTTCGAATTGTCTACGCATGCTATCCCACCAATGTTTGGCATCCTCAGATAAGGCATAAGTAGCGAAGACTACCTTATAAGCTTCATTACATTGCAATGCTCGAAAGATCTTCTCTATCTCTCGAATCCATGTTTGTGCTCCATCAGGGTTATATCCTCCCTTGAAACGAGGTGGATTGCGCTTTTCGAATAGGTCCAGCCTTCTCAAGGCATCATTACCTTGACCTTCACGTGCTCCCATTGCATTGATTAAGCGTTCTACAACTCCAGCAAGATCATTTCCAGCCATTAGTTTCTCGTTTCATAGTAACTGAGATTTGTCACATCAATCACAGTTACTACCAAGTCAGATATTCTATTCTCTATCACCTTTACAGAGTTTACAGACAAAGCAAGATAGACCTTTTCCCCAGGCCTATTGGATTAACTGCTCTGATACCACTTTGTAACACCCTCTGTTACACCTTAAAAAATTATAGAAAAATCGTAATTTTTTTTAAAGATATGATTGTTAAAAAGAAACTATCGGAATAAATTACATACATTATTTCTGAAATACCTCATAAATATTATTAAAACTTTATAAAGTAGTTGTACATTCATCCGAAGAAAATAAACATTAAACATTATAAGAAAGAGAGGAAACTCTATGGCCCAGAAGCAGTTACTTATTAACATTATTTATTCATTGGACCACGGTATTCATGCCGAGCTCCCTTTCCAGAATGTGCTATATTTACTGCCAAGATTCTTCGATCCTTCCCTCTGAGCTATCAATTTAGAATATATAAAATAAAAACACGGAGAAAGGAGTGAGAAATAGAATATAATATTCTCGAAAAAGACATAAGCAACAAAGGGTTTTCACAAACCAATACATAATAATATCAGTCACAATCACATACACAATCAATTATGAATGCATGAATGTTATGCAATATCTTCATCATAACTTACCTATATATGTGGGCCCTTAAATTTTAATTTGCACTGGGCCAACCAGGAGTTACACTGTTCTATAAGTCCGGATTATAATAATATGAACAACTCAACTGGCATGGAAACACTTAGAGACTAGTCAGATTGAGAAAGTTTTTATTGTGAAAGTACCCGACACTAGGGAGCTACCCCAGGTCCCTTGAAGCACCCTTTCACACCCTCTCATCCCAAGGCTCGTAATTAAGCCTCCTCTAATGTATCCTCGGTTTCTATAATTCGTCCCCAGACAATATGATTTAATTTCACTTTAATGATTCATGATCCATGAACTACTCGCGTATTTAGTTGGTTAAGGCTTTTAGAAACTCAATTATTAAATACCTTAAAGGTTTACAACATCATTTCAATAAACTGTACATTTTTTCAATTCTCTAAATTTTTGTCCCACAGAAATAAATTTGGTACAGTTTTCAAATCTCACTGAAATTGAGTTTCTAAGCCTTAAATATCTCAACTTTTTCATATAAAACTTTTACATAATCTTTCTCAAATTGAATCTTAACAAGATCAAATTCTCAGTTATTTCCAAATATCTTTAGTTATTAAGTTGGAAAAGTAAAATAATTTTCTTTTGAAAATTTTATTTTATTAAAAGAGAATAATCTTTAAATCATTAACCAAAAATACTTAAAATTACAAAATTTTTCTTTAATTCAAGATTTAATTATCTCAATTTGTTATAAATTAATTTTCATAAAATGTATTCTTTCTAAAATAAATACTAATTTTTTTTATTCTAAATATTGAAAATAAAGTTAATAAAAATAATTTCTAAGAAGAGAAGATTTAAAGTAATAAAAATTTAAACAGTAAGGTAAGAAAATTCTTACTGAGTTTTAGCTTTCCGTCATGCTCGCTATATGCTCAAACTCCACATCACAAAATCATCAATCAAAATCAAGCATTATCAATTATAACTAAATATCATCAATTACATCAAATATTATTAATCACAATTAAATATCAATTAAAATCAAATATTATCAATTATAAACAATTCAAATAAATTAAATATCACTCATAATGTAATTCAAATCTTAATGGTTATTTAGATTAATAAGATTGATTTTGAGTCTTTATAGTCTATTCCTTGCATGGGTCTATGTAAGTCCATATATTTCAATCCTCGCATAGGTATAGTTCAGTCCATAAGTCTATACAGGTCATAATAATCCAAGTCCTTGCATAGGTTCAGTCCAGTTCGCATAGGTTATCCAGGTATTTGCATAGGTATTTTAGAGTTAGTTACATGAGATATTTAATTTAAATTTCATTATAAATTTTAAGTTAAAAGTTAATATTTTAAAATAATAATATTATTTAATTTAAAAGGAGTAGGGGACTCCTCCCATTATTCTTATGTCTTTTCATATTATATTCTTATCTCACTCCCCCTTACCTCTTGTATACTGGTTCGTTATTGTAAATCCGTGCATGCCTCGTCTCCGAGTTCTAAAATATACCAATTTCATTTTAATATAGTTACAAGATGAAAATTAAGATTAATACTTAAAACAGAAACGGTAAATTTTGAATAGTGAATAGTGAATACTAAATCATGAATAGTAACAGTAAATAGTAAAATATGAATAGTAACGGTAAATAGTAAATCGTGAATAGTAACAGTAAATAGTAATTTACTTTTAAAATAGTAATTTGCTGTTGAAATAGTAATTTACTATTGATATAGTATTTTGCTATTCAGAATAGTAACTTAAAATAATATTATTTTCAGTATAATAATAGATTTCTAAAAACGATATAAAAATAACCCTAAAAAATATAAAAGAGAGGTATTCGTACCTTAGAATTTTAGCAGAACCTTCTTCCAAAAAATTATATTTCTCTCTCTCTCACTTCCACTACTATCTCACTAGCACTACTATATTAAGAAAACTTAATCTGAAATTGTGAATTCTAAAGAAGAATTCCTTCGATATTTATAAGAAAAATTACTATGCATTCCATTATTTTAATATAAAAGTACTGTGCATTTTTTGAAATTTCAAACCTGGTTACTGTGTATTTGTTGAAAATTTCATACATGCATAGTGTTTTGCATAGTAACTGTTGGCAGAATTATTAAGCCAAATAGTAACCTTTCACTCGGTATATTTTAAATATTTAAAATTAGTCCTTTTTGAAATTTAGCGATATTATATCAGTTCTCACTAATTTTATGATAAGTAATATAAAGTTTAAATTTTAAAAATCTAAAATTTTCTGTTAATAAAAATTTATTAGTACGTTTTCAATTTTTTTACGATTGTTAAAAATCAAGATTTTACTCAAACCAATAATTTTTAGATAAGTCTACTTGAAATGGATTTTAGAAAATTTTCTTATAATTTAACTTTACATTCTTGTAAATATTTTTAATTTTTAGTAACTTTATATGAATTTAAAATTATTTAAAATATATTATTTTATTAAAATATTTTAAAAATTTCAAAAATTTTTGAAAATCATAAATATTATGTGGATCAAAAATTTCTAAAGAACCATAGTCTAATTCCTTCAAAATTTTATTTTAAAATTCTAATAAGAGTTAAATCTTAAATATGTAAAAACATAAATATAAGAACATAAAATAAAAATGGTGAATAATAAAGGTATTAAAAATTCTTAATATAATTTTCTTATTTAGTGAATACTAATTAAGTCATTTTAAAATTCTCATTCAGAAATATTTTCATTTTTTTATTATTATTTTAAAAAATAAATAATTAAATATAAATACCAAAATTTTAAAAAAATGATAATAATAAACTAACTTATAGTAAGTATTTCTCAAGAAAGATATATTAATATATATTTTCTATTTGTGTTGAAAATGGGATGTTACAATGGTGGTAGTTGGGAGCAGTTTCTTCCACTGATTGAATTCACGTATAACAATAGCTACCATAGCAGTATTGGTATGACTCCATTTGAAGCATTGTATGGCAGAAAGTGTCGAACACCCCTTTGTTGGTTAGAAACTGGTGAAAGTTTAGCGTTAGGGCCTGAAATTATGTAACAGACTACTGAACAAATAGAAATAATCAGAGAGAAGATGGAGGCATCCTAAGATAGACAAAAGCACTATTATGATAAAAAAAAGAAAACCACTTGAATTCCAAGTTGGTGATTATGTATTTTTGAAGGTTTCGCCTCACAAGGGCATTGGCCGAGCATTAAAAAGTAAAAAGTTGAGCCCAAGGTTCATTGGACCATATGAAATTCTAAAGAGGATTGGCCCGGTTGGCTATCAGATTACATTTCCTCCTCATCTTACAAATTTGCACAATGTGTTCCATATATCACAATTGAGGAAGTATGTACAAGATCCCACTCATGTGATTGCTACTGATGATGTTGAAGTCAGAGAGAATTTGACCATTCCTGTAGAACCTACACAGATTATGGAAAGGATGATTAAACGCCTGAGAAGCAAGGATGTACCATTGGTGAAGGTGGCATGGAAACAAGGAAATGATGTAACTTTAACTTGGGAGCGCGAAGATGCTATGAGGATACAATACCCAGAATTGTTCCACTGAGGGATGCGTTGTATTAAATTTTGAGGACGAAATTTTTATTAGGGTGGAAGAATTGTAACATCCTAAAAAGTTTATTCTCATGTATAATCATTTTGATTTAGACCATCAATGATATTATCCATTTTATCTCAACTTTCTACATAAATTTTGGTTGGAACAACATCTTCAATTTAACCTTTTACCATTATAAATAATTTTAACATTATATCTTAGGTAAAAGTTAACCAAATAACTTATTACCTATTTCTGTAATTATTAATTTCTTTGCCTTTTCCATTTACTCTCATCAAATTACCACATACTCCACTCAAAATACGTCATCTTGTACACATTTTAATTCCTAGTTAGAGTCCAAATTTGAAAATATGGTAAACTACAAAGTTGTTCCTCTTCTTCTTAGCTTTCTAACAACACCAAATTTATTAAAATCCATTAATATTTGAAAGAGATATGCCCAAAATAATGAAAATGTTTCAGAATTGGTATTTTACTTTAATCATATCATCTTGTACATATTTTAATGTCTAGTTAGAGGCCGAATTTGAAAATGTCGTCAACTACAAAGTTGTTTCTATTTGTCTTATCTTTCCAACAAGACCAAATTCATTATAATCCATTAAGATATAAGAGATATATGCCCAAAATACAAAAACTGTGTTAGAATTGATATTTACTTCAATCATACAAGCTACATTATGTAGACTGCAGGAATGGTCAACAATGCAGCCTATTTTTCTCACCTAAAACCTCTATTATCACCACACATAATGTACCTAACATCCCACTACAATCCTATTATGAAAAGCTTGTCCCCAACTTGTCATTTGCATGATTAAATCAACACTACATCTTGTTCCCAAGTCTGAAATCTTATAACAAGCTAAGTTAGTGAAGACATATCTCTCATTTTTCTTCATTTTCTCCATCAAAGTCACTCTTGATCTGAAGCTAGGATAATAATATAACACTTTAAATCACTCTAGGATCCTCCATTAAGGTAAGAGGGGATAGGGTTGTGAATAAATATAGAATGGGTAAAATTGTATGCTGTCCTAGGATTTCCAGATTTATTTTCATAAATTGTTACATGAATTCTAAGCTGAAAATATGTGAATTTGACTTTTACTTCTACATCAAAGTTGTAGATGTTTTCATTATGTGAATTTGGAGACTTGAACTAACTGATTTGGATATCTATAGCTTGAGTTATGGTCAAAATACTGAAGCATGTCTCTTTTGAATATTTCATGACTTGGTTTTGGATATATGTTGAGATTGTAAATTTTGTAAGTATGATTAGGCTTCTTTATCTTTATAAAAGTTGTAGATATGGATGTTATGATTCTGTTAGATTTGGTCTTATATCAAAATTCTAAGTAATATGGAATTTATACTTAAATTACTCTCATAGGCTCATGTTGTTTAATTGTTTCTGAAAATAAGTGTCTTTAATTAAAGTTTGGTAATTCATATATTTCGAAATTAAAAATGATATATTCATGAAATTTGTAGATATTTTGTCCTATAAATTTAGAGACCAAAATCTTCTAAAAAGAATAAGTAAAACTTGAGTTATGATTTATTTATTAAAGTATGATGTTTCTAGAAGCTATGTATGAGTTAATGCTTGTCTAGCTGTTTGAGAATAATTTATAAGGACTTAATTTTTGATCCCTTCATAAAATTTTTAGATATTTGAGTTATGAAACATGTGGGTTTTAGTCCCATGTAAAAATAATTTTTTATTAAGAGATATACAATTTTTACCAAAGGTTGTCAAAGCTGTAACTGAATCTGTAATACTAAAATTACTGTTTTGAAGTCATAAAGTAATTTTGAAACTACGTTTTATACTTATAGAATTAGGGCACATGGTCTTCATAAAAGTTATAGATAATTGTTTTTGAAAATTTGACACAAGTTTTATCTTAAAATAAGTTTTTTACAATGAGACATGCCTATTTTACCAAACTGTGTACATGCAGTAAAAATTTGCAAAAGTCAGTGTGTTGTTTGTAACGTGGAGTAAATTCTGTAAGGAATTATAATTTTTGGTCTTCAAGAATAATGTAGATAATTTTGTTATGGAACTATAGAAAGTGGAATTACTCGAAAAGGATTTGATTTGATCACGTTATGGTCTTTTTACTAATGTATGTTGCTACTGTAAATTTTTAAAATTTACCTATAATGGTTATTACGGATGAAAATGATATGTTCCATGTGGGTAATGATTTATTTATGAATTATTGAGGGATTATTGGTTAATATGGATGTTATTGAGTGTCCTATGAATGTCATACAGTATGTATATCTTTGTGATGAATAATTATGAATGACTAAATTAATGTATATATGAATGTCTTGTGGTTTATTGAGATATGTTGTCGAACTATAAATCCGTGATTTTGAGAATTGATATATGTGATGTGTCATTTGAGGACTTGTGGCTTTCCAAGTGATTATGGAAGTATTAATATCTTGGTATGTTAAATTGATAAAGAGAATTAAAGGCATTCATACATCATAAGCATTTGGACGTACCATGGAATTTAAGGGTTCCATGATTGCCGACCCTGGTAGGGGGTTACTTTATGATGATTTAAAGCCTTATTTTCATTAAGCGCCATGAAACGTAGAGATTCATGGTATATGCTAAGTCCTACTTGTGTACTTTAGTACTTGAGCGCTATGAATGCTAAGTCCTACTTGTGTCTCTATGAGACTTTTTACTGCAGTATTCCCACTAAACCAAAATGGATCCAGCATGACATCATTTAGCTAAATTAAAGATTATTAAATGTAAATGACCTTGTTTGGCATATTCATCATATCATAATTGTTTGTTGACTGTGTTTGTGCAATTTTACTTATTTTATATTTATTCTATATTCTATCTCACTCTTACATTATTTTTACAGTGCATGCTTCACAAAATGATGAGTGGTGAAATTGATGAAGCTTTTACGTTTTATTGCTTGGACTTTGACCTTATTTGACTTTTAAAGTGTTGTAATAATATTATTATGTACCTCTTACTGCAATCTTATCTATCGTTTTCGCTATATAAATGTATTATGTTTTATTCATTCACGACTAGTATGCATGATAATATTCCGCATTTTTCAATTTTGATGTGACCTCCGAACTTAAATTACAAATTTCAAAATGATTCTTTAAACGCAAAAAATTTATTACAAAAATTTGGGTTAATTAATTTGAATTTGTAATTTGGGTTTTGGGTGTCAGAATTGAAGATGAAGTAATTCTGGGATGGGTGACCTCCTGGAAAGTTCTCGGGAAGTGTGTGAGTGAGGACAAAAGCACACTAGAAAGGTCTCGTGTTGGTTTGTAGGGAGAGTCCTTCATTCCTGAAAAGCGGCCAGGGCGTTACAGTGGTATCAAAGCCTAGCCTTTCCTAGTACGATATGGTTCGAGGACAAACCAGGCGGAAGCTGGTGGGCATGTGACATCCTAACGCTGTTGAGGGCGGGGAGTGATCACCGGTGCATGGGCACGGACAAGGAGCAGCTCCTACCAGGCTCCCAGCGGGGAATGTGACATCTCAGGCACTGTTGAGGGTGGGGAGTGATCGCCGGTGCATAGGCACGGACAAGGAGTGGCTCCTGGCAGGCTTCCAGTGAGAGGGACATATGAGCAAACCGAGTACATACCAGAATGAAAAGGATCCAAAGACTGTATAGGTATGGGACTATACAGTCAAGGATAGTTTAAAGGAATGAATTCCTACTACCTATACCAACAAATGCATTAGCCTTTTCGGTGGCCTATCACATAAGGACTCCAAAGTTAAGCATGCTTAACTTGGAGTAATTCTGGGATGGGTGACCTCCTGGGAAGTTCTCAGGAAGTGTGTGATTGAGGACAAAGCACACTAGAAAGGTCTCGTGTTGGTCTGTGGGGCGAGTCGTTCACTCCTGAAAAACGGCCGGGGTGTTACAGAAGGCATAAAAAAACTTAGAAACAAGAGAAACAGGGTTACAAAGCAAATTTTATGAGGTTAAATTACTAGCTCTAACTAGAAGTACATTTGGCCTCAAGTAACCTAATCCTATGTTAATATAAAAAGGGTACCAATCAGGGAAATAAGTTCTAAAATGTTTCTTTTAACAGCAAAACTCTTTTCATGAAATGCAATATAAATCTTGTTGTAGTTCCCTTCATATAATCTTTCATATTTCAAGAATCCAAAAGCACAAACATTTCTCGTGTTTTAATACATAAAATGCACCTAAATTTGACCAAGCTTTTTGGGATTCTTCATCAACAACAATAACTCGAGAAGCATAGAGTTTTCTTACATCCTTCATCGACCCGAAGTTTTTAACTAGGGTTTCTAGTTTGTTCTCTCGCTTGATGTTGAGCTCCTTAATTAAGGTAAAGGCAAGAGGTTAGTGAAGCTTCTCGAACTCCCCAATAAAAGTAAGGACGAAGAGCTTAAAGCGAAAAACCTCTTCTTGTTCCTTGTTGAGAGGCTTTCCCTAGGAAATTGACTCTTCTATGGCTAAGATGCAAAATCAGCTTCTTGCATAACATGTGAAGGCGTTTATTGATTAGGCTCATGGCAAGGCCTTCAACGGCGTTAGGGGTTGCGGTGGTAGAGATAATGAAAAAAAGGGAATAAAATTAGGTTAGAGAATACAAAGTCCAATAAAAGGGAAAATGGGAAGGGAATAAAGAAAACAAGGGAGGGAATCAATGCATGTACGCGAGGTGTACATATAAACTCAGTTATTCTTTAATCGAGTTTATGTGACATTTTAACTCGATTGAAGAAATAACCAAGTTTATATATGTACCAAAATAAATAAAGCGTCTCTCTCTCTCTCTATGAGAACAAACTACATTCCGAGGTGTCAAAAATCCAAGAACTCTATAAACTCGATTGTAAATATAACAAAGTTTATATCTTTGTTTTAAACTCGGTTCTCATGTAACCTAAGTCAAAACTTTTGTTTAAAATTTTAAAAATGTCACATCACTATATATTGATTTGATTCCCTATATCCAGTTTTTGTACTAGTGTATGTATCAGTCAACCAATCACTCATTAGTTGTTTCTATATTAATTTAGCATGTAAATTGCATTCTTGATGTAAATGTGGGAAGAAAAGGAAGAATAGAAACTCCTTGTTTTGTGTGAGTGTTATACATTATTTATGTTTCTGTTATCTTTTATTGTTGATTCTTATGTGTTTTATTTTTTTTTTACTTCGAGTGGTTCCTTTGTTGTTTCAAAATATTGAAGAATTCTTTATATAGCTTTCAAATAGGAAAATTTTTATATCATTTTTTATTAAATTTAGCTCATCAAATAATTTTGAAATCTTCTTTTAAATAAAAATACATTTTTAGTCTTTTAAAATAACTTTATAAAATCAGTGATTTTACATTCACAAAGGAGGATAAGTAGATTATTCTATTTTGTATCTTGTGTTTTTTCCTTTTTAAATTAAAATATTATAAAAATCAAAAAGAGTTAAATATCTTTTTGGTTGTTATGTTTATATCAATTTTTGGTTTTGGTCCCTTAGTTATTTTTTATTGGTTTCAATCCTTATCTTATTGAATATATTGAAATCGGTCTTTAATATATATTAAAATTGATTCCTAAAATGTACTGCTAACTAAATAAATAAAAATATTATGTCATATGTTTTTTGTTCGGTCTCTTCAACTTATCTTATTTTTTAACTTCTTAAAATAAACTCTATCTTCTTCTCCTTTAACGCTTTTAGGGACCAATTTCAATATATTCAATAATATAAAGACCAAAACCAATAAAAAATAACTCACTAACCAAAACCAAAACTTGATAAAAATGTAGGAACCAATAACATATTTCACCAAAATTAAAATAATCTCTTTAATTAAAAAATCAAAATAATCTTTTAATTAAAAAGATAAAAAATATCTTTTTTCTAAATAAACCAAAATCAACCCCATTCAACGTAAAATTTTCTCAAATTAAATATTAAAATATGAAAATCTTTATTTTCAGTAAAAAGTAACTTCTTAAAAAATCAAATCAAATTAAATTCAATTTCTTTTTAATCTAATCTTTTAAAGAACTACGTTTACCCTAATTTGTCATTTTAAATAATGTTTGTCGGCGCCTTTTTCATAAAATCCTTTTTATTTTTCTTGTCTCTTTTGGGTTATTTTTTAAGCTATCATAAAATTTGAACAATTTAATCTGAGATAAGAGCGGGTTAACAAGAGTGTTAGTAATAGTTTTCTTAAGGTCTTTTCAATTTTTTACCTTTAAAAATAAAATAAAATTTTGGTTTTTTCCTCAAAAACCCATTTTCAAACTTTTTCATTTTAAAATAATCTTTAGTCGCTATTTCATAACATAGCAAAAGTCTTCACTGCTCATGTCGATTGAAAAGTCTATGAAATTGATGTTTGTCTAGTTTATAGGAAATGTAGAAGAGATATTTTGTTCCATTTCCTTGAAATTTCTATCACAAAAGGTAACGGTTTATCTGTAGTAAAAAACAGTGGTTCTCATTTGAATGCAAACTTTACTCCCTTTTCTCACTTGCGAATGGCCAGGCAAATTCTGAGTTGGTTGGTGCAACCAAGAGTATGCAGATTCATTAGTTTCACTTCATCTGTTGTTGGATTGTTAGTTTACTCTCTCAGCTCCTCTTTCAATCGTTTATTTGGAAAATGGAACTTGTGGAAGATATTACTTTATATCATCTTCAGTTTCATCATTTGCCTTTCTGTCTTATTTGCAAAGGTGTGCCACTGCCAACGCTCCCCAAGTTTCCGGCTCGAAGCTCAGTTGGCATTTCTGGTTTTGATCATCACCTCTGTGTACTCTTTCTTCTATGATAAAGTTTTGAATGGAAAACCAGATGCATATAGCATAATTTCAAATGCAGCCTTTGCTATCATGTCCCTAGGCTTATCAAGGGAAATTCATTGCGGAATTGAGGTTGATCTTCTATATTTTTTCAGTGGATGTCTAATAGTACAGCTCATGAAGATAAAACTATGCTTGTTCATTGTTGGAGCAGGTGTTAGTTATTCTCTCATTGTCCTCCGTAGCTATTTCGATGCCCCGGAAGAAAATGGTCATTTTAGACAGCAAGTCCAAGATGAAGTAGTCATCCAAGTCTATTCACATTCACTAGAAACCAATAATAATAGTACTATTCAAATGGATTCACCCCCTGCCAACATTGAGAATGTTTCTGAAGCCTCACCATTGAACAGAGATATTAAATTTGTAGCCACTCAAGTCAATTCACATTCACAAGGAGGCAATAATGATCATAGCGATTTTATCATGTCATGCTTCATGGCTTCTATTGAGGCGCTTAAGAAGGAGAATAGGAAACTTATCCATACAGTTTCCAACCATGTGGAAAGATCCCTCAAATTTGATGATGACAGTGACTTGGAATATGATGACACCTTGGTTATGGATACGCTGCCCTCGGGAATTATCAAGGACCTCCAGAAAACGGTGAACCTCATGGTGGCAACCGGGCTTAAGGAGGAGTGCTGCCACATGTACAGCGGTTGTCGGAGGGGATTTTTGGAAGAGTGGCTGTTGAGTTTTGAGTTGCAAGAGCTCAACATGGAAGACATTTACAGCAAGATGGAAAAGATTGAGAGTTGGACAAAGGCTTTCAACGTAGCTGTTAAGGTTCTGTTTCCCAATGAAAAAAGACTATGCGATAGAGTCTTCAAAAGGTTCTCTTCAGCTGCGGATATCACTTTCACAGAGATCTGCAAGGAGTTGACGATGCATCTGTTGAGTTTTTCTGATACTTTGGCAACTGGTATGCATTTACTGGACTTTTGGCCTGCCATTGGATCCAAAGTGATAAAGACATTGCGTAACCTGGATCTAGAGTTTGAATCCCTTCTTCCAAATCAGTCCAGTGTATCATTACTCAGGCAGGTGTTCATGGTTTGGAAGATTTTACCATTGAAAATAAGGATCCACAGTCTTATTTGCTACGATATTGCGCAGCCAGCTGCTCCCAATGGTGGGATTCAATGGATTACTCTCAAAGTGATGAACTACCTTCGGGGAATTCCAAAAATAGTTACTTGTAACAGAGAGATTTCTTCTAGAGGTTCTCATACCCCTTGCCCCTACTTGGCTTCAGTAATGGTTATGTTAGAGAGTAATTTGGAAGCCAAATCCAGAAACTACAGTGACCCTGTTTTGGGCTATGTTTTCAAGATGAATAATTACAGGTGCATAGACCTGGGGGCAAAAGTAATTGGATTGGAACCCATTTTTGGTGATGATTGGTTCCAGAAAAACAAAGCAAAGGTCCAACAAAACCTTGAACTCTATCAAAGAAGCTCATGGAACAAATTGCTTGATTTTTTGAAGCTGAATAACAATGAGTTAGAGCAGCCTAATGTTGCAGATTCTGTAAAAGTCAAGCTTGATTTGTTCAACCTGCACTTTGAGGAGATATGCAACATT
This sequence comes from Clitoria ternatea, assembly GCA_037962975.1. Taxonomy (NCBI): domain Eukaryota; kingdom Viridiplantae; phylum Streptophyta; class Magnoliopsida; order Fabales; family Fabaceae; genus Clitoria; species Clitoria ternatea. The sequence goes on along the minus strand of CM075671.1, from coordinate 26,960,835 downwards.
CGGTCTACATGGCCTGTTTTTGATAAGCAGCTCAGAAAACAGATAATAGCATCCCTAGAAAACATCTTGCTTCCTGCATATGGAAACTTCATTGGAAGGATCCGGAATGTTCTCGGTAAGCAGTGTGATGAGTATATCAAGTATGGAATCTTTCACATTCAAGATCGACTCAATCATTTGTTTCTTGAAAACCTGATAAGTCAATCGCTGGATTTGGACTCAAACTGGATTAGAAATAATCATTTGATCCAGACTTGGATTTAAGAAACTAAGTGTAAACTCAGTAGAGTTAAGGAGAAAATAGGTAAGATTTTAAATGGTAAAATGCATTTTTAAATATCATTACTATGAAAGGATATTAATCATGCTACCTTTGCCTAGTGTTTGTTTGGAAATAAAGTTATTACCTACTTTTATATTTCCAAGTGTTATGAAACAGAATAGCCTCCTTGTATATTTCAAACTTCAGTCATTATCTACTGCCCTTGCTAATCTGTTGACTTCAATTTCCATGAGATGTGCTTACACATCATCATGTCATATAAAACAATATGGTGCAGTGGTTTTTCGTGAATCAAAAAATAGAAAGAAACATGGACCCTTTTACAATTTAGTAATGAATATGCATAACGTATCCCGAATCCGAGAAACTTCTAGATATTGAAAAGCCAAATGCATAGAACTCAACAGCAAACACTTCAAACATATGAATAGTCAAGGCTGGCAAGGATCTAAGTGCTAGCTCAACGTAACATATAACATGTTATGATTATCCATAGAAAAAATTAAATTGACTCAATAAAATATTATTGTCTTTTTATATAGTAACTTGTTATAGTGGAGTACAAGGCACAAAAAAAAAACGCAGTTGAGTGTTTTCAAGCAAAATTACCCGTTTTGGATGGTGCCATCTACCTTATGCAAAATACAGAACATGAGTTGAGATCCTTTTACTGTGAATGATCTTAGAAATCAAAGGTCAAAGGGAATATATAGATCTAGTGTTATGATAGAAACTGGTTCAGATTTACAATAAAAATGAATGATTAATGATAAAATGTGAAAGAAAGATACAACTCTCTGGGCATTTTGGAGACTCCCAATGCCAAAAGCCTAATCCTCACTCAAACGGCAAGATGAACTCCCACTCAACCTTTCTTATTATTTATAGACAACAAGCCTTTATTCTTTTCTTTCTCAGCCCAACTAACTAACATTAATTCACAAGTTGTGTAACTAATTAAGAAAACTAACTAACTAATGGGTATCTAACATGTTACTGGTGCGTGTTTTCAAGAATAGTTGGAGAGCAATTTAACAGCACTTGAATTCATTAATGTGTATGCTAGTGCTTGTATCCTCCTACTCTTAAATGCGAAATATTCCACTCAACTTTGGTTAATTTGTCATTTCTTACACCCATGTCACCTTATAGCTGATGCTATCTTTATTTGCTTTATCTGCGGCTTTCTGCACATGCAAGCCTGTGTGAATTAATAGATGGGAAAATGTTAAATACATGTCTTAAATTTTGTCAAATTTGGTACTTTATTTACCATGAGCAATTTAAATTGAATTTTTCTTTTTCATAATACCAATTCAAATTGGTTTTTTTACTTCTTCAGAATAACAATTCAAATTAAATTCTACTTCTTCACAATACAAATTCAATCTGAATTCTACTTCTTCACAATACAAATTCAATTTGAATTTTACTTCTTCACAAAATCAATTCAATTTGGTTTTGTCTTCATGGTTAAGGAAATATTTTTGTATTCCTTATAATTTCCTGTAAAAGGCAACAAGGTACCACATTTGCAATCATAATCAAATTCTCTCCTAGTGTAATCATGAGAGAATTTTAGTAGCAAGTTTATATTTTTAGTTTCATTTGAAAGAATATTTTAGACAGAAAATTTATGAGATAATTTTATTTTTGTCTTTGTGACTTACTCTCCTTCTTATAGTGGAACTATTTTGCTCGTGATCATTCATGTTTTTTTCACCAGTTTTGGAGGTTTTCCACGTAAATTTTATGTGTTCATTTTCTTGCCCTTATACTTGCTTCTCTTTATCTCCAATTGATTTAATCTTATGCTTCCGCGACACGCTGATTTTCTTAATAAGTGGTATCAGAGCTGCTTGTCGATTGGAGGTTCAATATGTCTACCTCACCATATTTGACATTTAAGAAGTTTGATGGCAAGATCAGTTTTTCTATTTTGCATGTCCAAATGAAAATCATTCTCAATCAAAATGGTTTAAGGAAAACTTTAGATGGCAAAATCAAAAAGGCCATCTACTATGACCGATGAGCAATGGGATGAGCGCTTTTAGCAATCCAACTTTGCTTGTCCTAGAAGGTTCTTCGCGAAGTAGCCAACGAAACCATTGCCACGAGTTTGTGGTTGAAGTTGGAGACTTTATACATGACCAAAAGCCTCACAAATAAGTTTCATCTCAAAGAACGGTTATATACCATTCGCATGGTTGAAGGTACTCCTATTCAATCTCATCTTAATGAGTTTAATTCTATTATTATGGATCTAGAAAATATTGATGTAAAAATTGATGATGAAGATAAAATTGTTCTGTTGGTTGTCTCTCTACCTTCTACCTATAAACACTTTAAAGAAATTATGTTATATGTAACAATGATACCTTATCCTTTGAAGATGTTAAATCTAATTTATTATCCAAAGAAAAGTTTGATCTTGAAATTCATTCTGAGGATAAGGGTGAGGGTTTAAGTGTCAGGGGTAGAACTCAAGAGAGTACCGGTAATAAGAAGAGCATATCCAGATCCAGAGGGCGTAAATCCAACAAAACCTATCACTATTGCAAGAAATATGGGCATGATATCTCTGATTTCTTTATCTTGAAAAAGAAACAAGAAAAGCATGAAAAAGATAAACAACCAGTTGAAGCTGCTAATGTTGAGAATGATTCTAATGGTGATGTTTTGCTATCTATTATTTCTTCTGATAAGATGAGCAAACATGAATGGATTCTTGATTCTGGATGTACTTTCCATATGTGTCCTTATATGGACTTATTTACCACTCTTGAACCTATTGATAGTGGTGTTGTCTTGATGGGTAATGATACCCAATGTAAGGTTGTAGGAATAGGTACCATTTAGATCAAATCTCATGATGGTATTGTCAGGACTTTTTCCATCTTTGTTCCTGACTTGAAGCCGAATCTAATTTCTCTTGGTACCCTAGAATCTCTTTGGTGCAAGTATTCAGTTGAAGGTGAAGTTCTAAAGGTATCAAAAGGTGCCCTTATTCTATTAAAAGCTAACAGTGTTGGTAGTTTGTATATCTTGCAAGGATCTATGGTGACAGGCTCAACAACTGTTTTATATTCTATGTCTAATATTGATGTCACCAAATTATGGCACATGCGCCTAGGCCATATAAGTGAAAAAGGCATGCACCTACTAAGCAAGCAAGGTCTTCTTGGTAATCAAGTCATTGGTAAGTTGGAGTTTTATGAACATTGTGTTTTTGGGAAGTAGAAAAGAGTTAGCTTATCTACTACAACTCACCGAACAAAAGGTATTCTTGCTTACATTCATTTAGATCTTTGGGGACCTTCAAGACATAAAATTAAAACTTTTCCCACTTTTAAGAACTGGAAAACTCTTGTTAAAATTCAGACAGGAAGAAAGTTAAGAAGCTCAAAACAAATAATGGATTGGAGTTTTGTAAAGGTGACTTTAATGAGTTCTACGTAAATCATGGTATTGCTAGACATAAAACTATTCTAGGTAAACCCTAGCAGAATGGTGTTGCAGAACTATCCTTGAGAGAGCTCGTTATATGCTCTCAAATGCTGGCTATAGGCAAAGGCAGCATCTACTTGATAATGGAGTTTTGATATATTTGGAATGAAGAGTTCATTGAAAGAGAATCAAGTTTGTATAATATGAACTCAATGCAGTGGATGTGCCAAGTTTAAACACAGAAGTTGTAATATAGTATAGTTGTCGTTCCACTGAGGAGGTGTTAGAATGAAGATCTTAGTTTTGAATTGATTTGGCAGAATGTTTTGGTTTTTGTTTTGTTTTGAATGATGTTGAATAAGAAAGTGAATAAATAACAGAGAGTGAAATTCTGCAAAAGATGACAGTGTTGGAAAAATCAGTTTTGTAAAACAGGGATTGGCTTCATCACATCTTCACCTTCTGTAAGCTGCATAAGTTTTTATATAAGTAAATCAAAAAGATAATTTCTACGTCACAATCAAAGTCATTTGTATCGATCCCTCAACTACAAAATTCATAAGAATGATTTCAAACCGCTGATCCCTCAGTCACTTTGAAATCATCCCAGCATTATCGATCGATTGTTTTGACGTTTATTGCGTTAGACGCCATCCCTGGCTACCTACTCACAACAAGTATTTCTTTCGGATCTGCTTTCAAAAGTCACTTCCCAGCATACTTGAGAAAACTTAAAACAAGAAAATAGTGATCAAGTACTTTTAGGCATTAAACGCAGAAGGAAATACAGAAACTTATCAAATCTCATTACTAAATAAAAACTTACAACAGCATTACTTCAGTGTTGAATGGATTACAGCCAATCCCATAAGGGAGTTTAGTTACTCATGCTTTGCATTTTCACCCCCAAAATATAAATACAAAAGATAATGGAAAAGGTTGGATTGTGAGGGAAAATACAGGGGATGAATCTGATGATGGGTATATTTGCAGCTTGATTTATAGGAGTTATGGTTCAGCTTCCCTTGCCCACTTGCGTAGAACCCACGCAGCATCTTTCAGAGACTTGTAGAAACACAAGAAAGTGGGTGAGTTGGCATCGCACCATTGGTGAATATTAAATTGAAAAATCCTATACTGCATGAGTCACGCTTAAGCTTAGTAGTCACGCTCAAGCGTGAAGGTCCTGGTACTCATTATTTGCCTTCACGCTTACTCCACCTCAGCTACGCTCAAGTGTGGCTTCCTTGCCTTCTCACGCTTGCTCCTCGCTTACCCTCGCTTAGGCGCGCTCGGGCTCACGCTTGAGCGCCTCCTTAACCACGCTTAAGCGTGGTTCTTCTGTTTAGCATACGCTTAATCCACACTTAATTCCTTTCAGCCACGCTCAAGCGCTCTCGTGTTCACGCTTGAGCGTCCCCTTCTCACGCTCAAGCATGGGGGGGGGGGGGGTCTGATGCTACTTGCTGTCCTTTAATCCATGCTCAGGGTCACGCTTGCTCCTCGCTTGGGCGCTCTTGGGCTCACGCTCAAGCGACTCATTCCCACGCTTGAGCGTGAGAGGATCCTGAAGCTTCTTTGTTTTCTTTAATTCTTCAACAAGGTTGCGCTTAAGCGTGCTCGAGGTCAAGCTTAAGCGTGAGGTTCTGATGATGCTGAATCCTCTTGATTTCTTTCAAGCTTTTGGAACCTTTCTTCAATAATTTTCAGAGCAAGCTTAGTTACTTAACACATTATTTATAATCAAAATCATGCTTAATTATTTATCAATCTAGTTGAGTTATTCAGAAAATAGGTCCAATTGAGTCATGAATTTAATTATAAAATAAGCACTTATCAAACTCTCCCCAACCTAGATTTTTGCTTGTCCTCAAGTAAAAAGAAGTTTTGGAAAGGGAATCAAGCATTTAATAATCTGAGTCAGTTGCAGAGAAAAAGTTTAAAAGACAATAATCTGAGTTGATGTCTAGGCAAATGATTTTCTTAATACCAATTCCTTAAAATGTAATGCACCATTACCTTGTTCATAAAGCATGTAACCCATTGCTGTAAGAATAAAGAACTCTCATTATTTCTTACCAGGTGTCTGTTTCACTCATCCATCATTAGAACTGCTCAGTTAATATTGCCCGTCATTTCTAGTAAAACCAAAATTCAAATGAACAGCAAGGATCAAAAGGTCTTTTAAGGTTGTAATGAGGCTGGGTTAACAAGAATTTTTGGTTTTTCTTGGATTCAAATCGCATGTACAAAGAAGAGCATAAGTGCTTTTAGTTAATTTATTTAACAATTTAGAAGGCTTCTTCTTTGAATTTAAACTTCAGAATTTTCCTTTGTTTTCCTCCAGCTCTTTTATACATTTTTTTGGAGAGCTTACTATTTTTCTTTTTGCATTTTCTTTTTCTGCCTCCATTTGTTTCATCTCCTTTTGAGAAAAAAAAAATATTTTATGCTCTTTTTCAAGATGAACATGCAGGTAAGGTAGGATTTTTACTTTTATGCTTAGCTCAGGGTAGAGAAAAACATTTTTTTTTATGGCTCAAAGATGGGCTACCAAAAAAATCAGATATTTATATCAGGGTAGCTTTTTGGCTCTCGGCTTTGGCTCTCGGCTAACTATGTTTTCAAAATTGCCTTATCATTTCCTTGCTTATTTCTTAAGAAAAAGGTTAATTAGAAAATCAGTCAATGCCAATTTAACAAATTCAAATGAGGCTCTCAGTGTTTAGATTTCTCACTTCTCATCAAGATATAAGGCTCACTTCCTTATTCTAACAGAAAAGGGTTCAAGTCATGTAAACAATCAAAACTACATGCATTCTAGTTCCTTGGTTCTTAATTTAGTCATTTTGCCTAAAAAAAAATCAGTGTTATTGCCTAAAAATATTCTGCTGCTTAGAAACTTTTCTTGTTCAAAAAGTAAAATCTTTGGTTGGGTTTTTCCAAAATGGTACAACTGCAAGCATGTAATGGTATATCCAAACAATCAACCAAAAGCATAAAAAATTTTAAAAAATTTCAAAGTATGCTGCAGTAATGTTAGACAAAACTAACTCAAAGTAAACTAAAGCAATAAAAACTAAAGCAGTAAACTCATCACTCATCCTTAGAAGAGTCATCCTCTGTCTCATGTTTCCTTGCTGGAGGCCCTTATGAGGAGGGTCCTGGTCTAGCCTATGAAGTCTCACCCCTCCTAAGAAAGAAGGCCTGTCCCCAGGCCCAGCAATGTGGGCTGCAAACTTGCTTCCAATGAGAAACCTCAATGTAGAAGAAAACATAGTTTTTGAACTTCTTGGCTTGCTTCTCTCAGTGTTTGACACTTGGAATGGGTTGATGAGTGACCTACGAAAAAAAAAGAACTTCAATTATGAGACTTGAAAAGGAAAACATAAAAATAAAGTGTGCGCAATGTAAATTCAACAGGATGAAAAAGGAAAACATAAAGGATTGGGTTGCCTCCCAATAAGCGCTTGTTTAACGTCATCAGCTTGACGCCTGATAGATTTTTCAAAATGGATCACGGAGTTGGTGGAGGAGAGTGTTGAGTTTTTCCACCTTCTTGCCCAAGTCAGGCCTTAACTTTTTTCCATTCAGATTTTCAAGTGCACATTCTGAGTATTTATTTGTTTCATCAATAACAAAGTTGGCTTCTTCTTTCTGCACTCGAATTTTTACTCTTCTGTCATCCACATCTATGATGACTTTGGCTGCTTTCAAGAATGGTCTCCCCAGTATTAGGGGGACTTCAGGATCTTCCTCCATATCTATGACAACAAAATTCTCATGAAATTCAAATTGATCAACTTTGACCTCAATATTTTCAGCAATACCATAAGGGGTTTTTATTGATTGATCTGCCATTTTTAAAGTCATGTTTGTTGGCTTTACTGAAAAATCCCCTATACTTTTAAGTGTGGATAATGGCATCAAATTTACACTAGCACCAAGATCTAATAAAGCTTTACTTTTTGAAAGATTTCCAATAGTAACGGGAATAGAAAAACTCCCTGGATCTTTGGTGTTATAAGGTACTGCTTCAGGTGTGATAGCATCATGTCCATCTTCTTCCTCAGTTATTTCCTCAGTCAGTGTGGTCACAGCCTTGCAATGCTCTATTGGATTTGTTTCAGTGTTTGCTCCATACTGAGGCTTCTGTTTCTCAGCAAGTTGTCGGGCTAGTTGTCCCAATTGTGTTTCCAAGTTCCTAAGTGATGCCTCATTGTTCTTTTGACTTGCTAAAGAAGTTTGCATAAATTTTTCCAAGGTTTCCTCTAATCTAGAAGTTCTCTCCACCAAAGAAGGACCATTATTTTGATATGGTTTAGAAGAGCTGGGCTCTTGCTTCCATCCTTGGCCTTGGTTTTGGTTACTTCTCCATCCCTGAAATGGTTGGTTAGAAAAATTTGAATTGAAATTACCAGACCTTTCTTGGTTATTCATGAAGTATACAGTTGCTTCTTGTGAGCCACAGTTCTCATTGAGATGATCTCCTCATAATAGTTACATGTTACAGGCATTTGTTGTTGCCCTGGTTGTGATGATTGTACTGCATGTAACTGTTGAGGAAGATTGGATATCTTTTTGGTCAATGCTTCTAATTGTTGGGTCAGAATTTTGTTCTGTGCTAAAATGGCATCTGTGGTGTTTAAGTCAAGGACTCCTTTCCTTTGAACTTGCTGACGATCATGTTGAGCTTGGTAGTCTGTTGAGGATAAAGCTTCTATTATCCTTGTGGCTTGGTCGGCATCCACTGTCATCATTGTTCCTCCTGCTGCTGCATCTAAAATCATTTTAGTGTCAGCCCTTAAACCACTGTAAAAAATATTAAGTTGTGCAATATCTTCAAGTCCATGGTTTGGGCATTTTCTGAGCAGTGATTTAAAGCGTTCCCATGCCTCACAAAAAGGTTCATCTTGGCCTTGTCTAAATGTTGTAATATCTGATTTGGCCTTGATGAATCTAGATGGAGGAAAGAACCTTTGTAGAAATTTTTCTTCAACTATGTTCCAGCTATTTAAACTTTGATTTGGATGAGATTGTAACCACTCCTTTGCTTTTCCTGCTAAAGAGAAAGGAAATAGTCTTAAATATGCAGCATCAATAACATCTTGGTTAAATCCCATGGTTCCAACCAATTCATAGAATGTGGCCAAGTGAGTATACGGATCTTCACTTGACATTCCAGTAAATTGGTGTGAACTAATCAAACTAAGAAATGCTGGTTTCATTTCTAGTGCTCTGACAGTGTTTAGAATTGCAATGCTTGAGAAATGTCTTGGCCCTTGTTGTAAAGCATAGTCTCCAAGTGTTCTCCTTGGTGGGTTTTGATTGTTGCTGTTGACATCCATTGTATCAGAGGAAGTTTGTCCTACGTGGAAGTTTTGCTTGGCTTTCTTGATTTTCTTGAGGAACCTGTCTATCTCTGGATCAAATGCAAGTTGTTTTTTTGTACCCTGTCCTCTCAAGATCATAAATCAAGTACTCAAAATAGCAAAGTTACTACACAAAAAAAATAAAAACAAATTGAGAACAAATTTATTTACACTGTCTTGTCAATTCAATGCTAAAATATTCAAAATTAAATCACCTCCCCGGCAGCGACGCCAAAACTTGATAATGGAGTTTTGATATATTTGGAATGAAGAGTTCATTGAAAGAGAATCAAGTTTGTATAATATGAACTCAATGTAGTGGATGTGCCAAGTTTAAACACAGAAGTTGTAATATAGTATAGTTGTCGTTCCACTGAGGAGGTGTTAGAATGAAGATCTTAGTTTTGAATTGATTTGGCAGAATGTTTTGGTTTTGGTTTTGTTTTGAATGATGTTGAATAAGAAAGTGAATAAATAACAGAGAGTGAAATTCTGCAAAAGATGACAGTGTTGGAAAAATCAGTTTTGTAAAACAGGGATTGGCTTCATCACATCTTCACCTTCTGTAAGCTGCATAAGTTTTTATATAAGTAAATCAAAAAGATAATTTCTACGTCACAATCAAAGTCATTTGTATCGATCCCTCGACTACAAAATTCATAAGAATGATTTCAAACCGCTGATCCCTCAGTCACTTTGAAATCATCCCAGCATTATTGATCGATTCTTTTGACGTTTATCGCGTTAGACGCCATCCCTGGCTACCTACTCACAACAAGTATTTCTTTCGGATCTGCTTTCAAAAGTCACTTCCCAGCATACTTGAGAAAACTTAAAACAAGAAAATAGTGATCAAGTACTTTCAGGCATTAAACGCAGAAGGAAATACAGAAACTTATCAAATCTCATTACTAAATAAAAACTTACAACAGCATTACTTCAGTGTTGAATGGATTACAGCCAATCCCATAAGGGAGTTTAGTTACTCATGCTTTGCATTTTCACCCCCAAAATATAAATACAAAAGATAATGGAAAAGGTTGGATTGTGAGGGAAAATACAGGGGATGAATCTGATGATAGGTATATTTGCAGCTTGATTTATAGGAGTTATGGTTCAGCTTCCCTTGCCCACTTGCGTAGAACCCACGCAGCATCTTTCAGAGACTTGTAGAAACACAAGAAAGTGGGTGAGTTGGCATCGCACCATTGGTGAATATTAAATTGAAAAATATCATACTGCATGAGTCACACTTAAGCTTAGTAGTCACGCTCAAGCGTGAAGGTCCTGGTACTCATTATTTGCCTTCACGCTTACTCCACCTCAGCTACGCTCAAGCGTGGCTTCCTTGCCTTCTCACGCTTGCTCCTCGCTTACCCTCGCTCAGGCGCGCTCGGGCTCACGCTTGAGCGCCTCCTTAACCACGCTTAAGCGTGGTTCTTCTGTTTAGCATACGCTTGATCCACGCTTAATTCCTTTCAGCCACGCTCAAGCGCTCTCGTGTTCACGCTTGAGCGTCCCCTTCTCACGTTCAAGCGTGGGGGGGGGTCTGATGCTACTTACTGTCCTTTAATCCATGCTCAGGGTCACGCTTGCTCCTCGCTTGGGCGTTCTTGGGCTCACGCTCAAGCGACTCATTCCCACGCTTGAGCGTGAGAGGATCCTGAAGCTTCTTTGTTTTCTTTAATTCTTCAACAAGGTTGCGCTTAAGCGTGCTCGAGGTCAAGCTTAAGCGTGAGGTTCTGATGATGCTGAATCCTCTTGATTTCTTTCAAGCTTTTGGAACCTTTCTTCAATAATTTTCAGAGCAAGCTTAGTTACTTAACACATTATTTATAATCAAAATCATGTTTAATTATTTATCAATCTAGTTGAGTTATTCAGAAAATAGGTCCAATTGAGTCATGAATTTAATTATAAAATAAGCACTTATCAAACTCTCCCCAACCTAGATTTTTGCTTGTCCTCAAGTAAAAAGAAGTTTTGGAAAGGGAATCAAGCATTCAATAATCTGAGTCAGTTGCAGAGAAAAAGTTTAAAAGACAATAATCTGAGTTGATGTCTAGGCAAATGATTTTCTTAATACCAATTCCTTAAAATGTAATGCATCATTACCTTGTTCATAAAGCATGTAACCCATTGCTGTAAGAATAAAGAACTCTCATTATTTCTTACCAGGTGTTTGTTTCACTCATCCATCATTAGAACTGCTCAGTTAACATTGCCCGTCATTTCTAGTAAAACCAAAATTCAAATGAACAGCAAGGATCAAAAGGTCTTTTAAGGTTGTAATGAGGCTGGGTTAACAAGAATTTTTGGTTTTTCTTGGATTCAAATCGCATGTACAAAGAAGAGCATAAGTGCTTTTAGTTAATTTATTTAACAATTTAGAAGGCTTCTTCTTTGAATTTAAACTTCAGAATTTTCCTTTGTTTTCCTCCAGCTCTTTTATACATTTTTTTGGAGAGCTTACTATTTTTCTTTTTGCATTTTCTTTTTCTGCCTCCATTTGTTTCATCTCCTTTTGAGAAAAAAAAAATATTTTATGCTCTTTTTCAAGATGAACATGCAGGTAAGGTAGGATTTTTGCTTTTATGCTTAGCTCAGGGTAGAGAAAAATTTTTTTTTATGGCTCAAAGATGGGCTACCAAAAAAATCGGATATTTTTATCAGGGTAGCTTTTTGGCTCTCGGCTTTGGCTCTCGGCTAACTATGTTTTCAAAATTGCCTTATCATTTCCTTGCTTATTTCTTAAGAAAAAGGTTAATTAGAAAATCAGTCAATGCCAATTTAACAAATTCAAATGAGGCTCTCAGTGTTTAGATTTCTCACTTCTCATCAAGATATAAGGCTCACTTCCTTATTCTAATAGAAAAGGGTTCAAGTCATGTAAACAATCAAAAGTACATGCATTCTAGTTCCTTGGTTCTTAATTTAGTCATTTTGCCTAAAAAAAAATCAGTGTTATTGCCTAAAAATATTCTGCTGCTTAGAAACTTTTCTTGTTCAAAAAGTAAAATCTTTGGTTGGGTTTTTCCAAAATGGTACAACTGCAAGCATGTAATGGTATATCCAAACAATCAACCAAAAGCATAAAAAATTTTAAAAATTTTCAAAGTATGCTGCAGTAATGTTAGACAAAACTAACTCAAAGTAAACTAAAGCAATAAAAACTAAAGCAGTAAACTCATCACTCATCCTTAGAAGAGTCATCCTCTGTCTCATGTTTCCTTGCTGGAGGCCCTTATGAGGAGGGTCCTGGTCTAGCCTATGAAGTCTCACCCCTCCTAAGAAAGAAGGCCTGTCCCCAGGCCCAGCAATGTGGGCTGCAAACTTGCTTCCAATGAGAAACCTCAATGTAGAAGAAAACATAGTTTTTGAACTTCTTGGCTTGCTTCTCTCAGTGTTTGACACTTGGAATGGGTTGATGAGTGACCTACGAAAAAAAAAGAACTTCAATTATGAGACTTGAAAAGGAAAACATAAAAATAAAGTGTGCGCAATGTAAATTCAACAGGATGAAAAAGGAAAACATAAAGGATTGGGTTGCCTCCCAATAAGCGCTTGTTTAACGTCATCATCTTGATGCCTGATAGATTTTTCAAAATGGATCACGGAGTTGGTGGAGGAGAGTGTTGAGTTTTTCCACCTTCTTGCCCAAGTCAGGCCTTAACTTTTTTCCATTCAGATTTTCAAGTGCACATTCTGAGTATTTATTTGTTTCATCAATAACAAAGTTGGCTTCTTCTTTCTGCACTCGAATTTTTACTCTTCTGTCATCCACATCTATGATGACTTTGGCTGCTTTCAAGAATGGTCTCCCCAGTATTAGGGGGACTTCAGGATCTTCCTCCATATCTATGACAACAAAATTCTCATGAAATTCAAATTGATCAACTTTGACCTCAATATTTTCAGCAATACCATAAGGGGTTTTTATTGATTGATCTGCCATTTTTAAAGTAATGTTTGTTGGCTTTACTGAAAAATCCCCTATACTTTTAAGTGTGGATAATGGCATCAAATTTACACTAGCACCAAGATCTAATAAAGCTTTACTTTTTGAAAGATTTCCAATAGTAACGGGAATAGAAAAACTCCCTGGATCTTTGGTGTTATAAGGTACTGCTTCAGGTGTGATAGCATCATGTCCATCTTCTTCCTCAGTTATTTCCTCAGTCAGTGTGGTCACAGCCTTGCAATGCTCTATTGGATTTGTTTCAGTGTTTGCTCCATACTGAGGCTTCTGTTTCTCAGCAAGTTGTCGGGCTAGTTGTCCCAATTGTGTTTCCAAGTTCCTAAGTGATGCCTCATTGTTCTTTTGACTTGCTAAAGAAGTTTGCATAAATTTTTCCAAGGTTTCCTCTAATCTAGAAGTTCTCTCCACCAAAGAAGGACCATTATTTTGATATGGTTTAGAAGAGCTGGGCTCTTGCTTCCATCCTTGGCCTTGGTTTTGGTTACTTCTCCATCCCTGAAATGGTTGGTTAGAAAAATTTGAATTGAAATTACCAGACCTTCCTTGGTTTAGGGTTTAGCGTTTAATTATTCAAATGGAATAAAATAAGCATGCATATTTTCTTAATCCATTTTAATTTAAAATCTTATTTTATTCCATTTGAATAATTAAACCGATTAAGCATACAAATTTAATTAAACAGAATGGAATTAAATAAGCAAAGTAAGATTATGAAGAAATAAACAATAATAAAAGCATACTATATTATAAACAAGAACCTCAAAATTATATTACAATATTTTCCAAGAAAATCAATCTAAGGGTTTTAGCCATCCATAATTAAAACAAACTGAAAATAAAAAGAACCTAACCCAGAAATGAAGAACTTGAAGGAAGAAGAAATAGAAACAGAGAAGAACGAAGGAAGAAATGTTGTCTGAAGGAATGGTGTGCATTTGAAGCTTTGCAATCCCTCCTATTTATAGGAGAAGAAATGGTGCTGGATCGATTAAAAAAATGGTGAGTGGAATGATAGTGCATAATTAATAAACTTCAGTGCTGTTTCCACTTCGATAATGCATTATCTGATGTTTCCACTAGATGAATCTGTGCCTGAATCGATTCATCTAAGCAATTTTTAAGAAATTTTCACACAGGAATCGATTCCTAAGGGGTGGGAATCGATTCCCAAGCTCATGAATCGATTCCCAGTGTGATGAATCGATTCCCATGTTGTTGAAAAGCCCATGAATCGATTCCTAACGGTGGGGAATCGATTCCCAACTATATGAATCGATTCCCAGGGTGCTTGAATCGATTCCTGGCTGTGATTTTGTGTAGGAATCGATTCCCAGGTTGGTGAATCGATTCCCATACCTGTTCTGGTGCTTTTCTCGCATTTTTGACCATTTCTTGAGTCGTGGCTTCTTCTGTTTGACCTGTGGTAATTATTTTTCAATTGCAGGCTCATTCATACACTACAAAACAAGAAAAAACCAACATTTATTAAAAATTAATCCTTAATTCATTTTAAAATCAAATATTAAATGAAGCTCAAATGATGAAAATGTGTTAAAATGCAATATGTTACACAATAAGTGATGGCAAATTATACATATTTAAAGTGAAGAATTAAGGATAAATCATGCATCATCAAATACTCCCACACTTATTCTTTTGTACTCCTAGGAAAAATCAGAATAAAAACAAGTATCATAATTTATTGAAAACATTAAGTTGAAAACAACAACACACAGAATTGGCATGAAATCTTAGGAATATACAGAGAAACAAGAGTTATTCAACATGCAAGATATAGAGCATCAAGATATATATAAAAATCATTCAAACACTTAGGCATGTGAGAATTAAATTAAACTGAAAAGAAGATCATAAGTGACAGAACCTCACAAGACATATTCTCAACTCTCAAGTGTTTAAGGTTTGTGTATACTCTCAAAATATTTCCTAAAAAATAGACAGTCTAAAAATTTGGCAAGTTTCTCAATTCCACAATCAACACAAATGCATGTATAGATCAACAGGGCTTTCTAAGGTTGTAATGTGGCCAAGGTTAAAATGGGTGGTAAAATTTTAGAATTTTTGCAAAGTACCAAAAAGAATAAGGAGCAAATAATTTAACAGATAAGCATGAGGATATAACACTTTGTGTTTCAATTTCTTTTGGTCGCAATCATCAAAATATTTCTTTTTATTCATTCATCATCATTTTTATTATTTTTTTAATTCTTTTATGATTGCTTAACACTTGAGACAAGAGTTGCAACTTCTTTTTGCACACCCCCACACTTATTTGAATGCCTGTTTTTGACTTGATTCTAAAGCTCCAATATATTCCTTAAGGTAGGTATATTTTTGGGTTTTTTTTTCATGGCTTATTTGATCTGCAACAAAGAAAAATGGTTAAGTAGGCTCAAAGTGGCTTAATTGAACAAAATGCCTGTGTCCTTTCAAATACATGTATATGAGTTTCAAGTATCATCAAGAAATAAGACAAAGATTGAGATGTAAGTATTCAGGAATAAATCACACATGAAAGAATTCAGATGGCGTAAAGTGATCCATTAAATTTTAAGGCTCAAAAATCTCACAAGGTATAATTCTATCATATATGATCATCTATCAATTATCATGTTATTCTCATCATACTTAAATTGCTTGAGTTCAAATTATAACATATCATTAGGCTTATATCAATCATGAAAGAATTTACCTGTTACTCATGCATATCTTAAAATAAAACATGCCTCTTTTTTTCTTTTTTTTTTACACACAAAATCTTTTTTTTAAAATTTTTTTAATAAAAAACTAGTCACACAAAAATAATCATAATATTCACACAACACAACAAAATATCATACAAGAGTAATCCCACCCCCACACTTAAATCATGCATTGTCCTCAATGTAAGACAGAGCATACAAAATAGACAACAAAATGAAAAAATAAAGAGATGGGTAAGAAAAACTCCCTCAAGGGGGATCAAAAAGTGGTTCCCCCAAAGTATATTCCTCCATTGTAACATCCACAAGTGAAGGATTTTCATGAAATGGCTTCAAACGTTGTCCATTAACCTTGAAGCTTTTATTGGAGTTTTCACTTTTTATTTCCACAGCTCCATGGGGAAATACATTAGTAACAATGAAAGGTCCTTCCTATTTGGAGCGCAATTTTCCGGCCATCAGTTTCAACCGGGAATTAAACAGTAGCACTTTCTTTCCAGCAGCAAAATCCTTTCTAGCTATTGAGCTATCATGGAATTTATTTGTTTTCTCCTTATAGAACATCGAGTTCTCATAAGCTGCCAAATGGATCTCATCAAGCTCATTCAGTTGTAATTTTCTTTCCTCACCTACTTGATCAAGTGCTAAGTTACAAGCTTTTACAGCCCAATAAGCACGATGCTTAATCTCCACTGGAAGATGACATGCTTTACCAAAAATAATTCTATAGGGAGACATTCCTATAGGTGCCTTAAAAGCTGTTCTATGTGCCCAAAGAGCATCATCCAGTTTCTTGCTCCAATCCTTTTTATTAGGCTGTACTATCTTTTCCAGGATTCTTTTGATTTCTCTGTTAGAGACTTCTGCTTGTCCATTGGTTTGGGGGTGATATGGAGTAGAAACTCTGTGAATAACCCTATACTTCCTGAGCATAGCTTGCATGGTCCTGTTGCAGAAGTGTGTTCCTTGATCACTAATGATTGCTCTCGGAATGCCAAACCTGCAAAAAATTTGAGATCTAACAAAATCCATAACAACTCAAGCATCATTAGTTCTGGTGGCTTTAGCTTCCACCTATTTAGAAACATAATCTACAGCCAATAAAATGTAAGTAAAACCAAAGGATGGAGGAAATGGACCCATAAAATCAATGCCCCAAACATCAAATACTTCACAAAATAACATAGCTTGCTGAGGCATCTGCTGTCTCCATGTGGTAGCATTACTAGGTTTTTGGCAATCCTCACAGGTGTTACAAGTTCTTCATGCATCCTTAAAAATTGTGGGCTAATATAAACCAGAATCCAACATCTTCCTTTCTGTTCTTTGTGGACCAAAATGTCCACCAACTAGTGAAGCATGGCAGAATCAAAGAACTGATTCTATTTCATGATCGGGAATGCATCTTTGAATCACCTGATCATTACACAATTTCCACAAATACGGGTCATCCCATATATAATACTTTGCATCACTTTTTAATTTTGAAATTTGGTTTATGGATGCATATGGTGGAAAAACAGAGGCAACAAGATAATTTACAATGTTAGTAAACCAAGGTGTATCAAAAGAGTTAGAAATACTCATGAGGTGTTCATCGGGAAAATGGTCCCGAATAGGTGCCGAGTCAGGAGCATTCTCAATTCTGCTTAAATGGTCTGCCACAAGGTTTTGTGTTCCACTTCTGTCACGAATTTCCAAGTCAAACTCTTGGAGCAAAAGCATCCAATGAATTAATCTTGGCTCGGACTCACCTTTCTTCAACAAGTACTTCAGAGCTGCATGGTCAGTAAAGACAACTACTCGAGAACTGAGTAGGTAAGATCTGAACTTATCTAATGCAAAAACAATGGCCAAGAGCTCTTTTTCAGTAGTGGTGTAATTTACCTAGCCAGCATCTAAAGTTTTAGATGTATAGTAGATGACCCTAGGCCGCTTGTCAATCTTTTGACCAAGGACAGCTCCCAATGCATAATTAGAGGCATCACACATCAACTCAAATGGGGCTGTCCAAACAGGTGCTTGGATTATTAGGGTAGTGGTCAATGCTTGCTTGAGGCAATTAAAAGCCTCCTTACACTTTTCATCAAACTCAAATACCACATCCTTTTGAAGCAGACTGGATAGTGGTCTAGCCTTCTTGCTAAAATCCTTCATGAATCTTCTGTAGAAACCTGCATGGCCAAGAAAAGAACGAACCTCTCAAACACAAGAGGGGTAAGGCAAATGTGATATAACTTCTATCTTGGCAAGATCTACCTCAATTCCTTTCTCAGAGATTACATGCCCTAAAACTATTCCTTGTTTTACCATAAAATGACATTTTTCATAGTTCAAGACAAGGTTAGTTTCAATGCATTTGTTTAAAACTTTATCTAGACTATCAAGGCATGCATTAAATGAAGATCAATAGACAGTAAAATCATCCATAAACACCTCTATGCAATTTTCAATGAAATCATGAAAAATACTTATCATGCATCTTTGAAAAGTTCCAGGAGCATTGCATAGGCCAAATGGCATTCTCCTATAAGCAAATATGCCAAAGAGACAGGTGAATATGGTCTTTTCTTGATCCTCAGGTGCAATATGAATCTGAAAATATCCAGAGAATCCATCAAGAAAACAGTAGTAAGATTTACCTGCAAGACGCTCAAGCATTTGATCAATGAAGGGTAAAGGAAAATGGTCCTTCTTTGTTGCTTGGTTTAGTCTCTTGTAGTCAATACAGACTCTCCAACTATTTTGCACTCTGGTAGGGATCAATTCATCCTTCTCATTTTTCACAATTGTGATCCCTGTTTTCTTAGGAACCACTTGAATCGGGCTTACCCATTGGCTATCAGAGATAGGATAAATGATTCCTGCTTGTAGAAGCTTGGTAATCTCCTTCTTAACCACATCAAGGATTATAGGGTTGAGTCTCCTTTGAGGCTATCTCACTGCTTTAGAATTTTCCTCCAGAAATATCCTATGCATGCACATGGATGGGCTAATTCCAGGAATGTCTGCCAATGTCCAGCCTATAGCCTTCTTGTGTCTTTTCAATACCTGCAATAATTTTTCTTCTTGATTTTTATCAAGAAAAGTGAAAATTATCACCGGGAGCTGTTCATTATCCCCTAAGTATACATGCTTGAGGTTCTCAGGTAGAGGCTTCAATTCTAACTTAGGTTACTGTAAAACAGATGGAACTAATAAAGTAGATTTGGATTCCGCTACTTGCACTTCAAAAATTTTGTTAGAGTTTTCTTGAAATCCTGTATTCAGCTCCTTATGGTTAACAGGTATATCTAAAGACTCTGAATTAGAAATTATGTATTTATCAATTTCAGCACAAATATCACAACTTCCAGAATCATTGCATGCAAAACAATTGTTTGAATCATCTATGCATTCCAAATCAACATTAGAAAAATGTTCAAAAACTAGTTCATCAATAATGTCAATTTGGAAAATAGAATGATTTTCAGTTGGGTATTTCATGGCATCAAGAATATTGAATTGAACTCTCGTGTCACCAAATTCCATAGAGAGAGTTCTAGAATGAACATCTATTTTGGTTCGGGCTGTTTTTAAAAATGGTCTTCCCAAAATGATAGGAACAGGAATTTGAGGCATACCTTCTTCCATATCAAGTACGAAAAAGTCAACAGGGAAAACAAGTTGTTCTACCTGAACCAAAACATCCTCTATGACTCCAGCAGGGTAAGCAGTACTTCTATTGGCTAGTTGAATCACTACACCAGTAGGTTGTAAATTTCCAAGAGACAGAGATTTGAAAACAGACATAGGCATCACATTTATTGAAGCTCCTAAATCTAACATGCAATTTTCAAATTTGTTATTGCCTATGATACAGGGTATAGAAAACATACCTGGATCTTTGCATTTCTCAGGAATATTTGGAACTTCCTTACCAAGCAATGCAGATACATTCCTTCCCACGCTTATCCTTTCATTGCCCTTGAGTCTCCTCTTGTGAGTACACAACTCTTTCAAAAATTTGGCATACTTAGGAATTTGCTTGATTGCATCAAGAAAAGGTATATTCACTTCCACTTTCCTGAAAGTGTCCAAAATTTCTTTATCCACTTCTTCCATTTTCTTACTTGGAATTGCTTTTGGTGGGAAAGGAAGAGGGATATGAGGTGGGATTTAGGGTGGTTGCATCTCAGACTTGCTTGTTCTTGAAAAGGGTACATCATTCTCAACTATTGCAGGCTCAGTTGTCTATTTCTCAGGTTCCTTGGGTATGGGTACTTCAAGGTTCTTACCTGATCTTAACTGAATTACACTCACATTTCTTGGATTTGTAGCTGGTTGAGATGGTAATTTGTTAGAGTTTTAAGATTGTAACTGGCTCAATGATGAAGCTAGTTGCTTAATTTGGTTGCTCAAGCTTTGGATGGTAGCATCATTCCTCTGTTGATACTCCAAGTTTTATGCAGCCATTTGTTTCACCAGTTCTTCCAAAGAAGGGCCACTTGTGGATGGTTGAGGTGTAGGTCTTTGGAAGGTTGGTGCATTGCTTGGAAATGGAGGTTGGGGATGGGGATTTTGTTGTTGGTTGCCCCATCTCAAATTTGGATGGTTCCTCCAACCTGGATTGTATCTGTTGGTAGAAAGGTCATGGTTTTGTTGTTGTTGTGGTGGTGGAGGTCTATCATGGTAGATGTTAGCTGCATAAGCTTGGGGACTATTATTATCCTTTTCTTATAGAGAAGGACAACAATCAGTGGGGTGCTCTTGTGAAGAGAAGATGCCACATACTTTAGCAGTCATGGATTTTTGATTTACTGCTAATTGTGTAACCAGAGTGGTGAGAGCATCAAGTTTGCTCTCCAATTTAATTCCAGATGAACTAGAATTTGAATCATACATGGGTTTGAAAATAATTTCTCATACCGAATTGTTGAGAATTAGATGCCATCTTTTCAATCAAGTTCCTTGCTTCAGCAGCAGTCATATCTCCTAAAGCTCCTCCACTTGCCGCATCTATCATGTTGCGATCAACGTGGTGCAGACCTTCATAAAAGTACTGAAGAAGAAGTTGTTCAGAAATTTGGTGGTGAGGGCAACTTGCACAAAGTTTCTTGAATCTTTCCCAATACTCATAAAGACTTTCTTCAGAGAGTTGCCTAATGTCAGATATGTCCTTACGGATTGCAGTTGTTCTAGAGGCAGGAAAGAAC
This sequence comes from Clitoria ternatea, assembly GCA_037962975.1. Taxonomy (NCBI): domain Eukaryota; kingdom Viridiplantae; phylum Streptophyta; class Magnoliopsida; order Fabales; family Fabaceae; genus Clitoria; species Clitoria ternatea. Next base: position 26,939,836 of record CM075671.1, on the reverse strand, counting down.
TTTTCCAAGAACATTTTCTTCAAGTCATTCTAACTTGTGATTGATCTTGGAGCAAGGTAGTAAAGCCAATCCTTAGCAACACCCTCTAAAGAATGAGGAAACACTTTAAGATAGACATGGTCTTCTTGAACGTTTTGGGGTTTCATTGTGGAGCACACAATATGGAATTCTTTGAGGTGTTTGTGAGGATCTTCACCTGCAAAACCATGAAACTTAGGCAACAAGTGTATAAGTTCAGTCTTAAGTATAAAAGGGACATCCTCAATAGGATATTGAATACACAAACTTTTGTATGTGAATTCAGGTGCAGCTAGTTCTCTAAGAGTTCTTTCACGGGGTTCAGCCATATCAGAAAAACTAGCAGTAGTACTTTCAGCAGATTCAGATGAGATACTATCACTATCAATATCAACAAAGTTATTATTAAATCTAGCTTCACTAATTAACCTATGAAAAGTTCTATCAATTTCAGGATCAAATGAATATAAATGCTCAAAAGTTCTTCTAGTCATACATAGCATACAACAAGATATTTGATGATCATGAGCAATAAATCATAAGAATCCTAAATCATACAAAAAAATAAAATAAACAATCAAAAGAAATATTTTTTATTATTTTTTATTTTTCAATTTATAAAAAAAATTAATTTAAAACAAGAATTTTCCTAAAGATCGTTGATCCCCGGCTGCGGCCCCAAAATTTGACGTGAGATTTTTACAGTCGTGGTTCCGTCAAATTAGTACATCAAAATTAATTAATGTAGTACTAGGGTGTTAACCTAGGTCGTTCTCTCAAGGATCAACACAGAAATTTAGAAAAAAAAATCAAGTTTAAAATTAATTTTTACAAACAGAAATTTAACAAACATACAAATACAATTGGGGGGGTTTGATTGATTTTGTTGTGACAATTAAAATTAAAACAAAGTAAATATAGGATTTACAACAATAAATAACAAGCGATTGATTTTCTTGGAGTATTGTAAATAAATTTATCCTTGGTTCACTAAAGATAATTTGTATACTTTCATTACTGTTGATTTCTTAGCTCAATTTGAATTAATCAACTAAGCGTCTTTTTCAATTCATAATTCCTTTACTTTCATTTAATAATGAATATTTTAATCAAGCATCCTAATTAAGCAAAAGGAGTCAAGATCGTAAAATCTAGGAATTATTGAGCATATGTAAGAACATCGCCTACATACATAATCTATTCTCAAATTATGGAATTAAGCAAACCATAATTATTAAAAGTGATTATGAAAATATTCATTAAGCATGCATATTTTCTTAATCTATTTTAATTTAAAATCTTATTTTATTCTATTTGAATAATTAAACCGATTAAGCATACAAATTTAATTAAATAGAATGGAATTAAATAAGTAGAGTAAGATTATGAAGAAATAAACAATAATAAAAGCATACTATATTAAAAACAAGAACCTCAAAATTATATTACAATATTTTCCAAGAAAATTAATCTAAGGGTTTTAGCTCTCCATAATTAAAACAAACTGAAAATAAAAAGAACCTAAACCAGAAATGAAGAACTTGAAGGAAGATGAAATAGAAACAGAGAAGAACGAAGGAAAAAATGTTGTCTGAAGGAATGGTGTGCATTTGAAGCTTTGCAATCCCTCCTATTTATAGGAGAAGAAATGGTGCCGGATCGATTAAAAAAATGGTGAGTGGAATGATAGTGCGCAATTAATAAACTTCAGTGCTGTTTCCACTTTGATAATACGTTATCTGATGTTTCCACTAGATGAATCTTTGCCTGAATCGATTCATCTAGCAATTTTTGAGAAATTTTCACACAGGAATCGATTCCTAAGGGGTGGGAATCGATTCCCAAGCTAATGAATCAATTCCCAGTGTGATGAATCGATTCCCATGTTGTTGAAAAGCCCATGAATCGATTCCTAAGGGTGGGGAATCAATTCCCAGCTATATGAATCGATTCCCAGGGTGCTTGAATCGATTCCTGGCTGTGATTTTGTGTAGGAATCAATTCCCAGGTTGGTGAATCGATTCCCATACCCGTTCTGGTGCTTTTCTCGCATTTTTGACCATTTCTTGAGTCGTGGCTTCTTCCGTTTGACCTGTGGTAATTATTTTTCAATTGCAGGCTCATTCATACACTACAAAACAAGAAAAAACCAATATTTATTAAAAATTAATCCTTAATTCATTTTAAAATCAAATATTAAATGAAGCTCAAATGATGAAAATGTGTTAAAATGCAATATATTACACAATAAGTGATGGAAAATTATACACATTTAAAGTAAAGAATTAAGGATAAATCATGCATCATCAAATACTCCCACACTTATTCTTTTGCACTCTCGGGCAAAATTAGAATAAAAACAAGTATCACAATTTATTGAAAACATTAAGTTGAAAACAACAACACACAAAATTGGCATGAAATCTTAGGAATATACAGAGAAACAAGAGTTATTCAACATGCAAGATACAGAGCGTCAAGATATATATAAAAATCATTCAAACACTTAGGCATGTGAGAATTAAATTAAACTGAAAAGAAGATCATAAGTGACAGAACCTCACAAGACATATTCTCAACTCTCAAGTGTTTAAGGTTTGTGTATACTCTTAAAACATTTCCTGAAAAATAGACAGTCTAAAAATTTGGCAAGTTTCTCAATTCCACAATCAACACAAATGCATGTATAGATCAACAGGGCTTTCTAAGGTTGTAATGTGACCAAGGTTAAAATGGGTGGTAAAATTTTAGAATTTTTGCAAAGTACCAAAAAGAATAAGGAGCAAATAATTTAACAGATAAGCATGAGGATATAACACTTTGTGTTTCAATTGGTTTCAATCATCAAAATATTTCTTTTTATTCATTCATCATCATTTTTTTTATTTTTTATTTTATTTTATTTTATTTTTTATGATTGCTTAACACTTGAGACAAGAGTTGCGACTCCTTTTTGCACACCTCCACACTTATTTGAATGCCTGTTTTTGACTTGATTCCAAAGCTTCAATATATTCCTTAAGGTAGGTATATTTTTGGGTTTTTTTATGGCTTATTTGATCTGCAACAAAGAAAAATGGTTAAGTAGGCTCAAAGTGGCTTAATTGAACAAAATACCTGTGTCCTTTCAAATACATGTATATGAGTTTCAAGTATCATCAAGAAATAAGACAAAGATTGAGATGTAAGTATTCAGGAATAAATCACACATGAAAGAATTCAGATGGCGTAAAGTGATCCATCAAATTTTAAGGCTCAAAAATCTCACAAGGTATAATTCTATCATATATGATCATCTATCAATTATCATGTCATTCTTATCATACTTAAATTGCTTGAGTTCAAATTATAACATATCATTAGGCTCATATCAATCATGAAAGAATTTACCTGTTACTCATGCATATCTTAAAATAAAACATGCCTCTTTTTTTTCTTTTTTTTTAACACATAAAATCTTTTATTTTAATTTTTTTAATAAAAAACTAGTCACACAAAAATAATCACAATATTCACACAATACAACAAAATATCATACAAGAGTAATCCCGCCCCCACACTTAAATCATACATTGTCCTCAATGTAAGACAGAGCATACAAAATAGACAACAGAATGAAAAAGTAAAGAGATGGGTAAGAAAAACTCCCTCAAGGGGGATCAAGAAGTGGTTCCCCCAAAGTATGTTCCTCCATTGTAACATCCACAAGTGAAGGATTTTCATGAAATGGCTTCAAACGTTGTCCATTAACCTTGAAGCTTTTATTGGAGTTTTCACTTTTTATTTCCACTGTAACATCATAATTAAATAAATGACTAGATTAAAATTAAGATTTATTGCAAGTTAGGATTAATTATTAATTAAGAATTAATTTGAAATAAAAGAAATTGATGCTGATGGGAGTAATGAGACATGACACATGATTGGATGGTGGCTACCAAATTACACATTTTCCACTCACTCTCCTCATTACCTAAGGTACATGCTCAGAGCTCACAACCACTTCTTCATTCTCTCAAAATCTCCACGGGACCTTTCCTCTTCCTCTGCGATTCTTCTTCTCCTTCTTCTTCTTTCTTCTTCATTCTTCTTTGTCAGTTCAGTTGCAAATGTGGTGTTGTGGAGGACTTGAGGTTCCCCACTGTTGGCAAGGAGGGATCATTCGGTAGAGGAACAGCTTCCAGTCTCACAAGCTGCGTGTGTAGTGTTCGACTGGTGCGATGGTTTCTGAGCAGGAGAGAGTGACTGTGGAGGTGGGGGAGCAACGAAATCGGCGTTGGAAAACAGAGCATGGGTTAACACTAAAAACAGAGGAGCTTCTTGCGTCTTTGCAGAAGGTAGGGGGAGCTTTACATCTCAAATGCATAGTTATGGACGGATCCTGGGTGAAAGTACTGTATGTTGTGTTTATGGTTGTGAATATGTTGGTTGTGTGAATAATATGATAATAACTTTCAAATACCGGGTGTGTGTGTTAGTTGAGTCAAGTAAGGTACTGGATCTGTGTGTGAATAAATATGAGAATGCATGAAAATGTACCAGATCTATTTTGGCCGAGTGCATGCGTTAAGAGGTTGTTATGCCGAGTCCCGTGTGTGATTAAACACTTAACAGCATGTGGTATATGTATTGATATTGCTAATGCCGAGTGTATATTGTGGGACTGTTGGTTGATTCCTGTATGGATTTTTATATATATGAAAGCATGAATATATATGATGCATGTGATATGCGGTTTTACCGAGTGAAATGCCTCTGTTATGCTTATGAATATGCATGGGAAAAATAATAAAAGACCTTGGGTTGGACTCAAGGCAAGACCGAGTGAAACACTCGTGTACCAGCGTTGGACACATGGTGAAAGTCCTCAGGTTGGACTCGGGGCAGTGCCGAGTGCACTAAGCGTTGGACGCTTAAAGACCTTGGGTTGGACTCAAGGCAAGCTTACCGAGTTGGACTCGGGGCTGCCCGTAACACTTTCGTTGTCGCTTGGAGCGATTATGTTACTTGTGAGGGCAAACGGTTTGGTACCAGTAAAACGGCTGGATCAACTTGGAGCTGAGAAAAAGGCTTGGAGCCTATGTTGCAACATAAAACTTAATAAAACCGATCGGATCCAACTGAAAATTTATGTGTGCACACTTATACTTTTGATGAGCTCAATGTGGTTATATGCATATGTAAGGGAATATGATTAATATGGCTATGTGTTATTTGAATAAATTCCAATTGAATGATGCTGTGTGTGGATCTATTTAATGACAGTGTATGTGATAGATTGATTAATGAGATAATGCTGTGTAGTGAAATTCTAGAGGTTTTCCGAGTCATTACTATCATTTTATATGTATAAGCTCACCCCTATTGTGGCCATATTTCAATGGATGTTGCTCGGAATGTGGAATGATGGGAGAGCACCGATTGCTGGGAAGTGCGTTGTACAGTGGAGATGTACAAATTTATATATATATTGTATAGATGATTTTGTATAGCCTTGGCCGGCTCTTAGTCTAACTTTCTACTTTAATACGTGGGATTTGAATTCTCTCGGTATTGAGAGTAAAATTAAACATATTTCAGTATATATATATATAATACTACGTGTTTCATTTAATGATGTGGGTGAATGTCTAGGTTATGTACATTTATTTTCTACCAAATGAATAATGCTTACGTAATTCCGAGTAAGGGAGAGCTAAGGAAAATCCGAGTGAGGTGAGATAGGAGACCCTCTTCCGAATGAAGAAGGGTTGGGCTAATTCCGAGTGAATTATACTCATTAAGGAACTATTTCCCTAGAAGGATCAGTCGAAGAGTGTTATGGGAGAATTATGGATAAGGCCATGATATCCGAGTGAGTGAGGTCATGTAATCCGAGTGGAAACTGACTTAAAAACTTCTGAGTATGAACTTAATAGAAATTTCCCGAGTGGAAAGGAGCTAGAGTATTTCCGAGTGAATGAAGTCTCAAAATCTTTAAGCGAGACTTGACCTTGTAGAGTTTTTAAGGTAAGAAGGATAAGATATGCCGAGTGAAAAATATGTGAAACATACCGAGTGATATGAGACTGTGGAAATATTCCGAGTATGGAAAACTGATAGATTCTGAGTGTAATGGCCGAGGGAATAATTCCTGAGTGAACTCAGGTTCGGATTCTGAGTGAAAAGGTTACCTGATAAGTGCTTTATAACACAATAAAATAGATCTAGTTTGCTTAGGATTTTAATCATTATGCACTGTATTTCCTTTATTTATTGAGATTTTTGCTTTCTTTCCACTCTATTCTACTTGGGTATGTTATTTTGCAGGAATTAAGGTAATAAAGGGTCAAAAATAAGAGAAAAACGACCATAAAATGATAAAGAAACAAGAAGAACAAGCCCAAAGTAGAAAGAACTCTCTTTTTATGCTGAATTCCAACTCAGAATGCTGAAATCCGACTTAGAATGTTAAAATCTGACTCAGAAATGCTGAATTCTAACTCAGAATGTTAAAATCTGACTCCAAATGACCAAATCTGAGTGGGATGACTGAGAAAGGACCAAATCCAAGTGGAATTACTCAGAATGGAGCAAATCCGAGTGGAATACTTCACTATTGGATTAGAATCCAAGTGGAAAGTTCCCTGTCTTAGATATTCCGAGTGATAAATGGCTGACTCTGTTGGAGGTTCAATGCTGAAAAGGAATAAGTCTTAGTTGGAGGTGATTCCGAGTGGAAACTGTCCGAATGCAACTATTCCGAGTGAAAAAAGGGACTGACCTTCAATAAAAACTGCCCAAAGCTAATTCCGAGTGAAGGGATGCTGACTGAAGTAGATCTGACAAGGGAACAAGAACTTTTCTAGGCAAAAAGCTGTTCCGAGTGAGTTGATTCCGAGTAGAAAAGGCCACTAAATGAATATGTTGAATAAGGAGGAATCCGAGTGGTTTCATTCGGAGAAAATGGCATTCTCAAGCGGAACAAGGCATTTCCGAGTAGTGTCTTAGCAAGCAAGGAAAAATCCGATCGGAAATGAAACATACTCGGGCAGACTCTCAAGTTTCACACTGAGCCCGAGTGAGAAGTCTCCAAAGAAAAGCACATCCGAGTGAGTTAGGGCAGAAAGCTGTATTTCTGAGCAGAGCAAGGCTCGAGCATAAAAGAAATTCAATCAGCCAGATTCCAAAGTTTCTGAGTGAAAGTGAAGGCCATTCCGAGTGATTTGATTGACGACTGAAGTCAATTTCGAGTGGAAATCAACTCGGACTTCCGAGTGAAGGTGTGATTTTACCATTTGAATGTGACCGAATGTATTCCTGAGAAATCCGAGCAAGATCTCTCCGAGTGGTTCAATTCCATAGACATAACCGAGTGAACAGTGAGCAGACTTCCCAATCCTGAGTGAGCCACTTTCCAGTCGGTTCCGAGTCACCTTTTAATCAGTTCCGAGTGAATCACCTTTCACTCGGTTCCAATTCACTCTTCAATCGGTACCGAAGGAATAAAGCAATCGGAGTTGCTTTGCTCGTCTCCTCAGACACTGTCCGACTTCAAAGTAACTCAACACCGACCGATTTTCTTCCAAACACCGACTCTCAACTCAATACCGACCGGTTTTCTTCCAAAGACAGACCCCTCAACTCGACACCGAGCAAAGATTCACTCGGTTTTCTTTAGAAAATGCACCTTTTTCCAGTCGGTTTTGTGCACAAAAGGCATTTTTCCACTCGGATTCTAGAGAGAAGGTGAAAACCGACCCAATTCTTCACAATGCAACACCGTCCAGCACTCAGCAAACCACCCTCCAGCAAGCTTTCACTCGGATTTTGGAGAAAAGATGAAAACCGACCCATTTTTCCACTCGGATTTTGCCCAGCTGAATAAATCCAAGCACCAAATTATTGGAAATATTAAAATAATGCAATTTGGGACAGTTGGAAGTCACATGCACCGAAAGTTTTCTCCCACTTGACACCATCCAAGTTGTCTCCAAGCTGTGATGGTGGGGTGGCTGAGAAGAAGACAATTACACCAACTGGCAACGCATTTTCCAAGCTAACTTCTTCCCTTCCTTTGCCTATAAAAGGGAACACAGACAGCACCACCAAGGCATCAATTCCATCAGCATTAATTCCTCTTCTTTCTTCTCTCTCTTTTGTTTTCCTTTTCTTTCTTTCTCTTCCGTCCTTCTCTTTCTTTCTTTTCATTTTTTTACTTCGTTCCTTTTCCTTTCTTTTTCGTTTTAATTTCTCTTTTTATTTTTATTTTCTTTATTTTATTTTAAGAGTTGTGAATTCTAAAAGTGAGTTGTTTAAATTTGTAATTGGTGGAGAATACTGCAACAAGGAAATATAATGGTAAATTATTCTGAGCTTTTGGAGAAACCCGTAAGTCTTTATTTTTACCATGTCTTGTATGTTTTATTTTTCCATTATTTATATGAATTTGAATTATTTCATGAGTAGCTAAATTAATTATCTTGGGATAAAGGGGGTATGATAATATTTTATTGTTAATATTATTTTGACTTGGAATTAAATAAATTTCTGTTTTCCATTTAGTTTAAAAAAATGCTCAATGCTTTTAGTGATTCCTAACAAGAACCTAAATGATAAAACTGTATACTTGCGGGTATATTAGTAAGTTTAGGTAATAAATAGAATCGAGAGATTTATTTTTACCGGAAAGCTTTGAACTAAACCTAAGATTTTTGAGATGCTTTTTGTGACCTCGGTAAAACCGTGAAAGTAATCAAAATTCTTTTGAGGAAATAAAAGGGGTTTTCATAAAACGATAATGGGCCTTTCTGAGGATTAAGCAGCGCTTTCCATAGGTTAGGTACATTAATAGGATTCCGAGAGGAACATATTAATTAGCTTTTGGAAAATTCACCTTGGAAAACTTAATTCGATTCTTATTTATGAAAAGTTAAAATTCATTAACATAAAATAGAGTCTTAATCCCCTGAAATCCCAAGATACTCTCAACCCTGATTTTTTTTTAGTGTCAAGTAAATTTTGTTTCTAAATTTAGATTTTTAAATTGTGTTTTATTTTACAAAAACCTTAAAAATCAATTGTGTGGATAATTAAATTTTAATATGCGGTACTTTGAACACAGTCCCTGTGGAGAACGATAATCTTTTATATTACGCGACATAACCCGTGCGCTTGCGGGCCCTTTCATTACCGAGTGAACTTAGGCTCCGATACCGAGTGACGTGGATACCGAGTGGACTTGAGTTAAATCCCGAGTGTCCGAGATTATCCGAGTGCCCTGTTCGCTTGAACGAGAAGGGTTTTGCTCCAGCGATCGTGACTCGCTTAGGCGCTTTCTTCCGCTGTCCATTGTTTGAGCAGTAAGGGAGTCTTGCCAACTTGGGGCGTTCCGACCCGGTTTTTCCTTTCTTTGGTCGGATTCTTGTTCCCATTTTCCCTGGTTGTCGTTCAGAATTTTTGGAAAAATTTTCTTTTGTTTTAGATTTTATTTAATTTTGTTAGGATGTTTCATTTTGGTATCAGAGTGGACTTAAAAGGTCCAAGGCCAAGGTATGCTTACTCTTAAGTAAGCGGTTGGGTGCATTATGACCGAGTGTCGTAATTATTTGCAGCATTTGATGGATTTGATCATGTTTAAGTACATTTGAGTGGCCATGTGCCTATGAGGTGTTGTTTGAGGGTAGAAGAATTGTTCCTACCCTGGTCCGATTAATTATATGATGCTTCAAGATTATATAGTAATGTGTTATAATTGTTGAATATTGGGTTGAAGTCCGATCGGTAGTGAGTAATTCTGTAAACTTATCCTTGAAAGGGGTGTTAATTTCAGGATAAGTCATGGCCAATCGTCAGAGCATGGAAGCCATAGCCACGGCATTCCAGCGTTTTGTTGACATATTTGAGAGGCAGAGTCAGCCTCGAACTGATGATGACCAAGGGTTGGACCGCTTCCTGAAGAGGAAGCCGAGTGAATTTAAAGGAGGATTCAATCCCGAATCGGCTTATGCATGGATTCAGGAGTTGGAGAGAATCTTTGGTGGCCTTCAATGTACTGAGGCCCAGAAAGTGGACTATGCTGTATATATGTTGCGAGCTGAAGCTGAGTGTTGGTGGAAGATCGCCAGGGCTCGATTGATTGATACAGGTACCCAGTTGATCTGGGAGAATTTTAAAGCAAGTTTCCTGGAGAAATACTTTGCTGACACTGTGAGGAGTCGGAAAGAATTGGAATTCATGGAATTAAAGCAGGGTTCCATGACTGTTGAGGAATATATTGCTAAATTTGAAGCACTGTACCTGTTCTATCTGCCATTTCAGCAACCCGGAACCGAGGGTTCCAAGTGTATTAAGTTTGAAAGCGGATTGAGACCCAAGATTAAGAGAGCCTTTAGACACCAAGAAATTCAGAATTTCCCAGTGTTGGTGAACAAATGCAGAATTTTTAAGGAAGATGAGAATGTCCACCCGGGACAGAGCAGCAGGACCGCCTCGTCCTTGAAACCGCAGCAGCCTCGCTTTAAAAAGCCGGGTAATGTTGGAAAAGGCGGACCCTCCTCTAAATACCGAGGACGGGGAAATCGTGGACGACGTTTTGGAGGTCGGCCTGGGAATGGGAAGTGCTTTAGATGTGGTGGAGATCATTTTACCTGAGAGTATGATGTTGGAAGAGATGTTGTATGCTTCCATTGTAATGAAAAAGGACACGTACGCCTCGATTGCCCCCAGCTGCAACCGGCAAATGTTAATGCACAGCGTGGAGGTTTCCGAGGAAGGGGTCGCGGAAACGGTGGCTGAGGGAATGGAGGCAGAGGCAATGGAGCTCGGGGTAATATGATGTTTGCCCCAAATAACCGAGAGAGAAATGCTGAGCAACCAGCTGCTGGACGGGTTTATGCAATCAACGTTGAGCAAGCTGCATAAGCTAACGACTTGGTGCAAAGTAAGTGCTCACTTGGTATTCATACTCTTGATGTAGTTTTTGATTCTGGAGCTACCCACTCCTTTATAGCTGACGATTGTGTGAGACGGTTGAGATTTCCGACTGTGTATATGAATCGGACTTTGGAGGTAGCTAATCCGACCGACGTTAAAATGTTAACATCAATGATGTGTAAAGATGTAACCTTTACGTTGGGCGATCGGAGTTTTACCTTTGATTTGGTGTGTGTGCCTCTGAAAGACCTCGATATCGTACTTGGCATGGATTGGCTTTCAGCCAACAAGGTGCTTGTGGATTGCCAAAACCGGAAGGTGATTTTCCCGAGGCAGAACGATAGTGATTATACAGTGCAAGGTATAGCCCAGTTATTTGTGATGCTTTGTTTGACCGAGGGTGAGAGTAGAATCCGAGTGCATGATATTCTGATTGTTTATGATTTTCTTGAAGTGTTTCCGGATGATGTGCCGGGTGTTCCCCGAAATAGAGAAGTTGAATTCTCTATTGACTTAATCCCTGGAGCCGAGCCAGTCTCCTGTGCTCCTTATAGGATGTCTCCGACTGAATTAGCCGAGTTGAAGAAGCAAGTTGATGAGTTACTCGGTAAATAGTTCATTCGACCGAGTGTGTCACCGTGGGGCGCACCGTGTTACTCGTCAAAAAGAAAGACGGCAGCATGAGGCTATGTATTGATTACCGACAGCTGAATAAGCTGACTATAAAGAATCGGTACCCATTACCGAGGATTGATGATCTGATTGATCAGTTGAGAGGTGCTTCAGTCTTCTCAAAAATCGATTTACGGTCGGGATACCACCAGATCCGGGTGAAGGACTTGGATATTCCAAAGACCGCGTTTAGGACTCGGTATGGTCATTACGAGTATGTTGTAATGCCATTCGGCGTGACAAATGCCCCTGCTGTATTCATGAATTACATGAACAATATTTTCCATCCATACTTGGACCGATTCGTGGTCGTTTTTATTGATGATATCTTAGTTTATTCTAAGACCCCTGAGGAGCATGAGCAACATCTTCGATCGGTACTCCAAGTATTAAAGGAGAAATAATTGTTTGCAAAACTTTCAAAATGTGAATTCTGGATGGATAGGATCCATTTTCTTGGACATGTAATTTCTGAGGAAGGTGTCTCGGTAGATCCTTCCAAGGTGGAAGCTGTAATGGCGTGGGAGAGGCCTAAGTCGGTCTCGGAGATCAGAAGCTTCATGGGTCTGGCCAGATATTATAGAAGATTTATTGAGGGGTTCTCTAAGCTTGCGTTGCCCCTGACTAAGTTGACCCAGAAGAATATTCCTTTCGTGTGGAGTTCCGAGTGTGAGAAAAGTTTCCAAGAGCTAAAGACTAAGTTGACAACAGCTCCAGTGTTGGCATTGCCAAATTTGCAAGAAAGCTTCGTGGTCTACTGTGATGCCTCGGGACTCGGTCTCGGATGTGTGCTGATGCAGAAGAACCGAGTGATAGCTTATGCCTCTCGTCAATTAAGGCCACACGAGCAACACTATCTGACTCACGACTTGGAGTTGGCAGCCGTTGTATTCGCGTTGAAAATATGGAGACATTACTTGTATGGCTCCAAATTTGAAGTTTACAGTGACCACAAAAGCCTCAAATATTTATTCGATCAGAAAGAATTGAACATGAGACAAAGAAGGTGGACGGAATTCTTAAAAGACTACGACTTCGAGTTGAAGTATCATCCGGGTAAGGCGAACGTTGTGGCCGACGCCTTAAGTCGGAAGTCGATTCATATGGCAACAATGATGGTGAAAGAAATGGAATTATTAGAGCAATTCCGAGACATGAACTTACATACTGATGTCTCTTCGTCTAGGAAGGTAACGCTCGGAATGTTGAAGATTGCCAATGAATTCCTGAAGCTAGTGTATGAGGAGCAGAAGTCAGATTCTTACTTGGCCGAGATGAAAGAGATTCAAGCTAAGGGCAAAGATTTGTCCTTAACCGAGGGCTCGGATGGAATTTACAGAGTGAAAAGTAGGATCTATGTGCCGGGTGCTGGAGAGTTGAGAAGGATGGTACTCGTTGAAGCCCACAAAAGTCCATTAAGCATTCACCCGGGCACTACAAAGATGTACCATGACTTGAGGATGCATTTCTGGTGGCCCGGATTGAAAAGAGACGTAGTCGATTATGTGGCTCGGTGTGTCATTTGTCAGAAGTCGAAAGTTGAACATCAGAAACTGTATGGTGGATTGCAATCTCTTGAAATCCCCGTATGGAAATAGGACTCAATTGCCATGGACTTTGTAATGGGATTGCCTAAAACCTGAACGGGTTATGATGCCATTTGGGTGATTATGGACCGATTAACGAAATCAGCACATTTCTTACCCATGAACATGAGGTATTCCTTATAGAAGTTGGCCCAGATCTATATCCATGAAATTGTCCGACTGCATGGTGTGCCGACTTCTATCGTGTCGGATAGGGATCCCAGATTCACGTCTCAGTTTTGGACAAGCCTGCACCAGGAATTAGGCACGAAGCTTTGGCTGAGCTCCACCTACCATCCCCAGTCGGATGGGCAGGGCAATCCGAGCGAACAATACAAAGTTTGGAGGACTTGCTGAGGTCATGTGTATTGGAGCACGGTGGTAGTTGGGATCAATATCTCCCTTTGATTGAATTTACATATAATAATAGCCACCACAGCAGCATTGGCATGACACCCTATGAAGCACTGTATGGCCAGAAATGTCGAACCCTACTCTGTTGGTCGGAAACCGATGAAAGCCTATTGTTGGGACCGAAAATTATGAAGCAGACTTCTGAACAGATTCAAGTAATTCGGGAGAAGATGAAGGCATCGCAGGACCGACAGAAAAGCTACCATGATAGACGGACCAAGCCGCTTGAATTTTCGGTCGGGGACAAAGTGTTCTTGAAGGTTTCGCCAAACAAAGGGGTTGGACGAGCCTTGAAGAGTGGGAACTTAAGCCCCCGTTACATTGGACTCTATGAAATATTGGAAAGGGTTGGCCCCATGGCATACCGATTAGCATTTCTGACTCACCTATCAAGATTGCATAATGTGTTTCATGTGTCCCAACTGAGGAAGTATTTACCCGATTCCACTTACGAAATGCCGGATGATGAAGTAAAGATCAAAGAGGATTTGACTACAGTGGCTGTACCGACTAGAATTGTGGACCGGTCGGTAAAACGCTTGAGGAGCAAGGATGTACAACTGGTCGAAGTAGCGTAGCAACAAAACGTGTGTACTTCTTATACCTGGGAATGCGAAGATGCCATGAGGCAGCAGTATCCCGAGTTGTTCATCTAAGGTAAGTTACCGTTTGAATTTCGAGGACAAAATTCTTTGAGAGGGGGAGAATTGTAACATCCTAATTAAATAAATGACTAGATTAAAATTAAGATTTATTGCAAGTTAGGATTAATTATTAATTAAGAATTAATTTAAAATAAAAGAAATTGATGCTGATGGGAGTAATGAGACATGACACATGATTGGATGGTGGCTGCCAAATTGCACGTTTCCCACTCACTCTCCTCATTACCTAAGGTACATGCTCAGAGCTCACAACCACTTCTTCATTCTCTCAAAATCTCCACGAGACCTTTCCTCTTCCTCTGTGATTCTTCTTCTCCTTCTTCTTCCTTCTTCTTCGTTCTTCTTCGTCAGTTCAGTTGTAACTGTGGTGTTATGGAGGACTTGAGGTTCCCCACTGTTGGCAAAGAGGGATCGTTCGGTAGAGGAATAGTTTCCAGTCTCACAAGCTGCGTGTGTGGTGTTCGACTGGTGCGACGGTTTCTGAGCAGGAGAGAGTGACTGTGGAAGCGGGGGAGCAACAGAATCGGCGTTGGAAAATAGAGCACGGGTTAACACTAAAAACAGGGGAGCTTCTTGCGTCTTTGCAGAAGGTAGGGGGAGCTTTACATCTCAAATGCATAGTTATGGACAGATCCCGGGTGAAAGTACTGTATGTTGTGTTTATGGTTGTGAATATGTTGGTTGTGTGAATAATATGATAATAACTTTCAAATACTGGGTGTGTGTGTTAGTTGAGTCAAGTAAGGTTATATCTTTTCTCCGCCCATGAGATGTGTGTGAATAAATATGAGAATGCATGAAAATGTACCAGATCTATTTTGGCCGAGTGCATGCGTTAAGAGGTTGTTATGCCGAGTCCCGTGTGTGATTAAACACTTAACAGCATGTGGTATATGTATTGATATTGCTAATGCCGAGTGTATATTGTGGGACTGTTGGTTGATTCCTGTATGGATTTTTATATATATGAAAGCATGAATATATATGATGCATGTGATATGCGGTTTTACCGAGTGAAATGCCTCTGTTATGCTTATGAATATGCATGGGAAAAATAATAAAAGACCTTGGGTTGGACTCAAGGCAAGACCGAGTGAAACACTCGTGTACCAGCGTTGGACACATGGTGAAAGTCCTCAGGTTGGACTCGGGGCAGTACCGAGTGCACTAAGCGTTGGACGCTTAAAGACCTTGGGTTGGACTCAAGGCAAGCTTACCGAGTTGGACTCGGGGCTGCCCGTAACACTTTCGTTGTCGCTTGGAGCGATTATGTTACTTGTGAGGGCAAACGGTTTGGTACCAGTAAAACGGCTGGATCAACTTGGAGCTGAGAAAAAGGCTTGGAGCCTATGTTGCAACATAAAACTTAATAAAACCGATCGGATCCAACTGAAAATTTATGTGTGCACACTTATACTTTTGATGAGCTCAATGTGGTTATATGCATATGTAAGGGAATATGATTAATATGGCTATGTGTTATTTGAATAAATTCCAATTGAATGATGCTGTGTGTGGATCTATTTAATGACAGTGTATGTGATAGATTGATTAATGAGATAATGCTGTGTAGTGAAATTCTAGAGGTTTTCCGAGTCATTACTATCATTTTATATGTATAAGATCACCCCTATTGTGGCCATATTTCAATGGATGTTGCTCGGAATGTGGAATGATGGGAGAGCACCGATTGCTGGGAAGTGCGTTGTACAGTGGAGATGTACATATTTATATATATATTATATAGATGATTTTGTATAGCCTTGGCTGGCTCTTAGTCTAACTTTCTACTTTAATTCGTGGGATTTGAATTCTCTCGGTATTGAGAGTAAAATTAAACATATTTCAGTATATATATATATATATAATACTACGTGTTTCATTTAATGATGTGGGTGAATGTCTAGGTTATGTACATTTATTTTCTACCAAATGAATAATGCTTACGTGATTCCGAGTAAGGGAGAGCTAAGGAAAATCCGAGTGAGGTGAGATAGGAGACCCTCTTCCGAATGAAGAAGGGTTGGGCTAATTTCGAGTGAATTATACTCATTAAGGAACTATTTCCCTAGAAGGATCAGTCGAAGAGTGTTATGGGAGAATTATGGATAAGGCCATGATATCCGAGTGAGTGAGGTCATGTAATCCGAGTGGAAACTGACTTAAAAACTTCTGATATGAATTTAATAGAAATTTCCTGAGTGGAAAGGAGGTAGAGTATTTTCGAGTGAATGAAGTCTCTAAATCTTTAAGCGAGACTTGACCTTGTAGAGTTTTTAAGGTAAGAAGGATCAGATATGCCGAGTGAAAAATATGTGAAACATACCGAGTGATATGAGACTGTGGAAATATTCCGAGTATGGAAAACTGATAGATTCTGAGTGTAATGGCCGAGGGAATAATTCCTGAGTGAACTCAGGTTCGGATTCCGAGTGATAAGGTTACCGAGTGAACTTAGGCTCCGATACCGAATGACGTGGATACCGAGTGGACTTGAGTTAAATCCTGAGTGTTCGAGATTATCCGAGTTCCCTGTTCGCTTGAGCGAGAAGGGTTTCGCTCCAGCGATCGTGACTCGCTTAGGCGCTTTCTTCCCCTGTCCATTGCTCGAGCGGTAAGGGAGTCTTGCCAACTTGGGGCGTTCCGAGCTGGTTTTTCCTTTCTTTGGTCGGATTCTTGTTCCGATTTTCCCTGGTTGTCGTTCGGAATTTTTGGAAAAATTTTCTTTTGTTTCAGATTTTATTTAATTTTGTTAGGATGTTTCATCCACAACTCTATGGGGAAATACATTAGTAACAATGAAAGGTCCTTCCCATTTGGAGCACAATTTTCCGGCCATCAGTTTTAACCGGGAATTAAACAGTAGCACTTTCTGTCCAGCAGCAAAATCCTTTCTAGCTATTGAGCTATCATGGAATTTCTTTGTTTCCTCCTTATAGACCCTCGAGTTCTCATAAGCTGCCAAACGGATCTCATCAAGCTCATTCAGTTGTAATTTTCTTTCCTCACCTGCTTGATCAAGTGCTAAGTTACAAGCTTTTACAGCCCAATAAGCACGATGCTCAATCTCCACTGGAAGATGACATGCTTTACCAAAAATAATTTTATAGGGAGACATTCCTATAGGTGCCTTAAAAGCTGTTCTATATGCCCAAAGAGCATCATCCAGTTTCCTGCTCCAATCCTTTTCATTAGGCTGTACTATCTTTTCCAGGATTCTTTTGATTTCTCTGTTAGAGACTTCTGCTTGTCCATTGGTTTGGGGGTGATATGGAGTAGAAACTCTGTGAATAACCCCATACTTCCTAAGCATAGCTTGCATGGTCCTATTGCAGAAGTGTGTTCCTTGATCACTAATGATTGCTCTCAGAATGCCAAACCTGCAAAAAATTTGAGATTTAACAAAATCCATAACAACTCAAGCATCATTAGTTCTGGTGGCTTTAGCTTCCACCCATTTAGAAACATAATCTATAGCCAATAAAATGTAAGTAAAACCAAAGGATGGAGGAAATGGACCCATAAAATCAATGCCTCAAACATCAAATACTTCGCTAAACAACATAGGTTGCTGAGGCATCTGTTGTCTCCATGTGGTAGCATTACTAGCTCTTTGGCATTCCTCACAGGTGTTACAAGTTCTCCATGCATCCTTAAAAATTATGGGCCAATATAAACCAGAATCCAACACCTTCCTTGTTGTTCTTTGTGGACCAAAATGTCCACCAACTGGTGAAGCATGGCAGAATCGAAGGTTTGACTCCTTTCTGATTGGGTAAGAATATCCAAGGAGTCAACATGATCACTGTATTTATTTCTAATAATTTTCTAATGGAACTTTCATTTACTTGTTACTTTATGTTGTGATATATTGATTGCATCATGTGACAAGTTTTTGATTAGGAAATTAAACTCAATAATGAGTTTAAGATGAAGGAATTAGGTGCAACTAAGAAAATTCTTGGCATGGAGATTCACAGGGATCGTCAAGCTGGTGAATTGTTCTTATCTCAACAGAAATATATTGAGAGATTGGTTGACAGATTTAATATGAAAACTTATAAATGTGTTTCTACTCCACTTGCTGCACATTTCAAGTTATGCTCAGACCTATGCCCACAAACTGAAGAAGAAATAGAGCGTATGTGACACGTTCCTTATGCTATTGTAGTTGGTAGTTTAATGTATGCTATGGTATGCACTAGACCAGATTTAGCATATGTTGTCTGTAACACCCCTATTTTTATTTTAATTCATTATAGAAAATTTTATATTAAAATTTTGATGGAATTTGATCATAGACCTTTAGAATTTTAAGATTAGTATATTATTTCAAAATTTATAAAAAAATAATAATAAAATAATTATTTAAAAAACAAAAAATTTCTTTTTACGCCCCCTAAAATACTATTTACACCCCTTTATAATTCTCAGCCTCCTTCACAAGAAATTTTACTATGCAATTTTGAAATTTTCAAACTTTGCACATTAATCTTTCAGAAATTTTATATTCTTGCACAGTAATCAAATATTAAAATATTGAAATGCACTGTAAAAATTTTTCATATAAATACCGAAGAATCGAAATGAAGAATTCACAATTTCACATTAAATTTTCTTAATATAGTAGTGGTAGTGAGATAGTGGTGGAAGTAAGAGAGAAATAATTTTCTTTGGAAAGTGGTTCTGTCAAAATTATAAGGTAAGAATAACCATCTCTCATATTTTTTATGTTTATTTTCATATTATTTTAAAATTAATTATTATACTGGATATAATATTATTATTTTAAGTTACTATGCTAAATAGTAACTTACTATGCTAAATAGTAAATCACTATTATGAATAGTAAATCACTATTATGAATAATAAATTACTATTTACCATTACTATTCAAAATAACTATTTAAAAGTTACTATTTACTGTTACTATGCATAATTACCATTTACCATTTCTATTTCAAATAGTAATCTTAAATTTTCATCTTATGTCTATATTAAAATAAATTGGTATATTTTAGTACCCAGAGACGAGGTGCGCATGGACTATCCATAACAAATCAAGATACAAGATCTAAGGGGGAGTAAGATAAGAATATAGTATAGGAAAACATAACAATAATGGGAGGAGTCCCCTACTCCTTTTAATTAGGAACAATTATTATATTTTAAAGTAATACTTATTATCATCTTAAGTAAATAAATAAATAAAATTTATTCAAAAGTTTAAAATATATGGGAAGTAAACCCTAAAAATGTTATGGGAAGATGGGGTTGATGCGTGTTTGATGGGCTTACAGGACAATCATTCAATTTGAGGGCCATGTTATTCTGCACGATCAATGATTTTCCAACGTATGGTAACCTCTCGGGCTATAGCGTCAAAGGACATAAAGCGTGTCCTGTATGTGAGGAGGGAACTAGTTCTGATCGACTACATCATGGAAGGAAAAATGTTTATCTTCGACATCGTAGGTTTCTCACACCTAATCATCCTCTTCGTAGGTTGAAGAAGTCGTTCAATGGTGCACAAGAGTTTGAAATGCCTCCCCCACCATTGTCTGGTCGACAAGTATATGAAAAGGTGAAAGAAGTCAATATGGTTCTTGGTAAGTCTGAGAAGCAGTCTATCTCAAAAAACACATGGAAGAAAAGGTTAATATTTTTCGATCTGCCATATTGCAAAGAGCTTGATGTGAGGCACTGTATTGATGTGATGCATGTGGAGAAAAATGTATGTGATAGTTTGGTTGGAACCTTGTTAAACATACCTGGAAAAATGAAGGATGGCCTGAATTCGCATTTAGACTTGGAGTTGTTGGGTATACGTGAGGAGTTGCACCCACAAGTAAAGGCAAAACGAACATATTTGCCGCCAGCATGTCATACCTTGTCTAGAAAAGAGAAGCAAAGTTTGTGTGAATCATTGTGTAGTGTCAAAGTTCCATCTGGGTACGGTTCCAACATCAACACTTGTGTTTCCTTGAAGGATCTGAAGTTAGTTTGTTTGAAGTCACATGATTGTCATATGCTGATGCAACAATTTCTACCCATTGCCATTCGTGGCATTCTCCCTCAAAATGTTAGACATGTGATAATAAGGGTGTGTTTATTTTTCAATGCCATATGTGCCAAAGTAATCGCCCACGATGAGTTGGCAGCGTTGGAACAGGAAGGGTTTCTTATACTATCCCAGTTGGAAATGTATTTCCCTCCTTCATTCTTTGACATAATGGTACATTTAATCATCCATTTAGTGAGGGAGGTCCGTTTGTGTGGGCCAGTGTTCTTGAGGTGGATGTATCCTGTTGAGCGATACATGAAAATTTTGAAAGGCTATATGAAGAACCAACGTCGTCCCGAAGCATTAATAATAGAAAGGTACATTACAGAAGAAGCAATTGAGTTCTGCACAAATTATATGTCACAGGCTGAAAGCATTGGTATTCCGAAGACTCGTCACGAAGGGCGGTTGGATGGGAAAGGTACCATTGGGAAAAAAATTAAAAGCATGTCACGTGATGAAGTACTCCAAGCACACTTTTATATTTTGAACAACACGGACGCTGTGCTCCCGTATTTAGCTGCACATAAAGACATAGTCAAAAGAAACAACCCTAGAATGGCTGAAAAGTGGGTGTTGAACGAACACAACAAAACGTTCATACAGTGGTTCAAAATGACCCTTCTTAAAGATACATCTGCTTCTGAGACATTGCATCGACTGGCACTAGGACCTAACTTTGATGTAATCACTTATTGTGGCTATGACATAAATAATTATTCTTTCTATACAAGGATTCAAGATGACAAAAGTACGGTGCAGAACAGTGGAGTTATGGTTGTGGCCGAATCAATGCATTTTTCCACTTCAAAGGACAAAAACCCTATCATGGCTGAGTTATGTTATTTTGGTGTCACTGAAGATATATGGGAAGTTGATTACGGTCGTTTCATAGTGCCTGTTTTTAAATGTAAATGGGTTGATAGCAAAAGTGGTGTCAAAATAGATGATTTTGTTTTTACGTTAGTGGACTTAAACAAGGTTGGTCACAAGGAGGAGCCTTTCAATATGGCAGCTCAAGTAAAACAAGTTTTCTACGTTGTTGACCCATCAGATAAATGATGGTCAGTTATTCTCCAAGGTAGACACAACATTGAGGATCTATGTCTTGATGTCCTAGACATACCTTATCTAACAACACGTCCACCAATAGACGTTGTGGAAGATCTCATAGATGATATAGTTGCGACTCGTAATGACCACCAGGAGGGTCTGTGGGAAACATGGGGTATGGTTATATATCATTCATCATGTTTATATATCATTCATCATGTTTATATATCATTCGTCATGTTTATAAACTGATTCTTATTTTTTTGAACAGATACCTATGGCTGATCAGGATTCACATGCGAGATTTGACTCCCAGAGCATCGATTCCTCAGCTAGGAGGAGAGGTGTTACCCGGATGACCAGTGTTGCACTTAGGCATCATCAGGGTCAGAGGACCCATGTTGACATTGATATTTGCACCGGGAGGACTTCAGGACCCAACGCCGCCAAGTTTCATAGTTACTTAGGTGTCTTGGCACGGTCGAAGGTGTCCATCATTATCCCTGATTGGGATAGTGTTGAGGAGGTCGTGAAGAATGCAATTTGGGCAGATGTTGTTGTAAGTATATTTATCTGTACATTTATTTACTCGTAGTGTAATTTGTTATGCGTAATAATCTCATTCTTGTTTATTTGGCACTTGTAAGATGCTTGGGATATTCCTGCAGTTGATACACTACGTAGGAAGATCATGTCTGAGATCGCTGACCGATGGAGGACATTCAAGAGCAACCTGACCTCCACGTATATTTTAATTTTAAAATATAAATGTTTAAAACATCATTTTTTAAGTTATCAATTAGTTAATTCAAATATTTTAAATTTTAGGTATGTCTATGGGAAGAAGCAGGGTGAGTTTCCTGGAGATAGATACACATCCATAGATCGGCAGACTTGGGATGCGTTTGTAGCATCCAGGCACACGGACGACTTTATTGTATGTATGTTTTACTGATTATGTTTTTATAGTTATCGGAGAATGTATAACGTATAAATGTCTTTGAATTGTTTCTGATGCAGGCCAGACGCATGAAAGCACAGGAAATTAAGGGGAAAAATGACTGCCCTCACACGTTGTCACGTGGGGGTTACTGATTGTTAGATGATCAGATAATGGAGGAGAAAGCTAGGCAACTTCAAGGTAGCCACCCTGACGCCACTATTGTGGATCCCCCCTCCCCACCCACACGACATGAAAAATGGAAGCGTGCCAGGACGAAGAAGAGTGGTCAGTACACTTCATCACATGTTGAGGAGGTTGTCTCAAGGATTGTAAGTACAAAGCTTATCAATATCTTTTATGAAACGTTAAATGTCCATCAAACCCTAACACTAATCACTGACTTTTGGTTGCAGGATTCCTTGGTTGAGCAGTCGACCCAAGGGTCATTTGTGTCACATGGTAGGGATGATATATTGACCGCCGCCATAGGTCGACCAAAGCACCCTGGACGAGTACGTGCAGCTGGTCGAGGTCATGGTACGTTCACATTAATAGTCTTAGATTCTGTATGATAACATTTTTATTTGTAATTATTCTTTCTCTGCAGGCCTCCGAAGCTATTCCGGTCATGCAGCCACCCCTTCCCAATCCATATCTGATTTGGAAAAGAGCTTTGAGGAGAAGGTTACCGCAGTGAAGGCAGAGGCAAAAGAGGAGATGCAGAGGCTGCTTCAGGAAGAGATGGCACGGTTTTGGAGTGGGATGATGGCGTCATTTAGTCAACAATGTCAACCTACGCCACCGGTGTTGGACCCACAGGTTACATTGTACATTATTTAGTTAAATCACCTATGATTCGTTATCATTATTTCTTGAATAACTTCAAAATGTTGTGTAATTATGCAGACTAGACGGGTCAGCACAAAGGGGTCATGTGGTGCACCTGACGGTGATGATGACGACATAAATCTTGGAGACTGCCGTCAGTGTGACCTATTTGTGGATGGAGTGAAAGAGCCAGTTGCCATTGGTTCAGTGTATAACCAAGGCCCTTTGGTTCACCATCAGAAATTACCTGATGGTGTGTCAAGGATTTCGGTTGTACAGGTCCTCAAGGCAGATGCAGTTGTTCCCATTCCGACTTCTGAGGTACGACTCGTCGGCCAGGCTGTAGGACACTTCCTTATGTGGCCGACCAGACTTGTGTCAGATTCTGGTCCCCCGGTATACTCTTTACCCAAGCATCAATTATATATTAAGTTATATAGTTTCAATAATCATAAATTGCCTCTAATTTTTTAACTAATTTAACAGGGTGTTGCCCCATCAAAGAAGCCAGATCCCCCTTGATCCGATAGAACAACTATGGGACATATCGGTTGGGCTTCACAATTGCACTATCCCAGTCCCATGGGAGGAATCCGTTTTTGGTCTCCCGAGTGAGTTCCCAGTGTACATTGCACGACCTGACTTGTGTGAGGTCCTAACAGGGAATCAGATGTTGAATATTTCAGTGATTCAGTGTTGGGAGCTGTAAGTATAATGTTTTTCATTTAATGATAGTGTCAATTAAATTTATATTTTTTACAACACTTAACATATACAAATTTGATTGGGTTTTTACATAGACTTTGAATAGAGAGAGATGTCGATGACACTTATGGTTTCCTGGAGCCCTCTATAATACAACTTCGTGGGAACAACAAGGAGGGGATTCAGGCATACATCCAGAATTGGATGCATGCCTCGGACAAGACTGTGTACCTTACGCCATTTCATAGAGAGTAAGAGTCTAATAAATATTTAGTTATTTTTGTTAATTTAATAATGGATTGTGTTGTTACTATTTACATTACAGCCTTCACTGGCAACTGTTGGTCATTTGCCCGAAGGACGGTATTGCTGCATGCTTCTGTTCGTTGCATGGGAGTACTGGTGTGGACTACATGAAAATACTAGAAGGGTAAGTTGATTTTTAAAAATAAAATAACTTTACATATTTGATTAAGTCATTCTATTAACTAAACTGGTGTTTTATTCTCTTACAGGGCTTTAATTAGGTACCATCTACTACGCGGCAAAGGGACCAAGAAAAGACTAGAGTGGGTCTTCCCAAAAGTAAGCACTTCAATTAATAAGCATTACTTTTAAAGTTACCTCAATTAGTAACAAAAAAAATAACCAATTTTGAAATCAATGTCTGGTACCTTGTAGTCTTATCGGCAGGATGGCAGCTTTGAGTGTGGGTATTTCGTGATGAAGACGATGCTCACCATTGTCCAATATGGTATAGTAGACAGATGGACAACTGTAAGTTTTTGCTTCCTACTTAAATTTATTTGGTTTTTACATATTACTATTATAATTTGTTGCTTACCTATTAATGATTATGTCTTTTTTGCAGAACTTTCGAGACTCTTCCTCAATGTTCCCTGAAGGATACATTGACGAAATCAGAAACCAATGGGCCACCAGCCTTCTTCAACTCAAGGAAGGACTCCAATAGACTTCTGTCATTTATTATATTATTACTGTGTAGTTATATACCTATTAGTGTAGCTTAATCACTTAATGTGCATTTTATATACCATATTTGATGTTTAGATAGTTTGATTGAAATTTATTCATTTTCATTATTATTCATCATTGGGTTGTCTGGTTACTGTTTACAGGTTTTGGGAAAGAATAAAAATCAAAAATAAAATTTTAAAAAAATAACGTTTTAAGCACGGTTATGGTTTTAACCGTCCTTAAAAGTCTAACTTTTCAGCACGGTTATGCCTTAACCGTGCTTAAAAGTGCTCAGAAACAAGAACGGTTCAAAAGAACCGTCCTTAAAAGTACCTTACAAGCATGGTTGGAAGCGAGATACGAGCACGGTTCAAAGGAACCGTGCTTAAAAGTCCCACCTACGAGCACGGTCACTAATAACCGTGCTTAAAAGTACTTTACAAGCACGGTTGAAGGGGAGATACGAGCACGGTTCGAGGAATTCGTGCTTAAAAGTCCCCGACCTACAAGCACGGTTACTAATAACCGTGCTTAAAAGTCCCTTACAAGCACGGTTGAGAACCGTCCTTAAAAGCCCCTATCTACAAGCACGGCGGGAACAAGCACGGTTCCTGAACCGTGCTTAAAAGTTCACCAGAACCGTGCTTAAAAGTCATTTTTCCACTAGTGGAGTGAGAAAGTTTGTTGTGAAAGTACCCGACACTAGGGAGCGACCCCGGGTCCCCTAAAGCATCATTTCACACTCTCTCATCCCAAGGCTTGAAATTGAACCTCCTCTAATGTATACTTGGTTTATATAATCCGTCCCAAGGAAATTTCACATCTTTTCTCTTGAGACTATTCATGATGCATGAACTACTCGCTATTGAGTTTAAGGCTTTTAGAAACTCGATTATATTATCGGGGCCTACGAATCGCGACATAGCCACCCTAATAAACTGTACTTTTTCAAATTCTCAAATAAGTTCTATCACACATATAAAATTTTAGTACAGTTCCTTTTCAAATCATAAATTAAATCTCATCATAATTTGAGTTTCAAAGCCTTAAATATATTTCACAATCTTCTTTAGAAAATTTATAGGTCAATTCAAAATCAATTACTAAAAACTCGAATTCGGAATTATCAATCTTTAAAACCATAGTACTTAAAAGTTTTGTATAATATTTTTATACATTTTTGTAAATAAAATTCTTATTGTTATATATTTTTTTATTTTTTAGAGTTTAAAGTAAAATATTAGTGAAAGATCTTCTTTTCATTTAAGATTTAAATGTCTTTATATATGTATAAAAAATTATTTTTATAAAATAATTTTTCTTTCTTTTTCTTTCTGATAAACTAACTAGAAATCTTAATTTTAATAAATATATATTTTTTAAAAGATAAAAGAGATATTCTAAAATTTTATGTAGTTTCATTGAAAACTAAGAAATTTCTTAAAAGTAATTTGAATAAAAATAAATAAATAAATAAATAAGAGATAAATAAATTCTTACTGAGTTTTAGCTTTCCATTACACTTGCTACATGCTCATTCTCCATAACAACACAGAATAATCATTCACAAATCAATCAAATAAAAATAACACAACCATCATACAAAATCTACATAATTTATTCAAGGTGTCTTAATTATTAAAGTTCATTTTAAGTCGTAGTAGTCTAGTATCAAACCCAAAATAGTCCAATTGTCATATGAGTCCATCATAGTCCAATCAGCGCAAAGGTATAACTCAGTCCATATAAGTCCATAACAGTCTAAATCTCAATGACACGGTATGTTAGGTTAATCAATATGATTCATCTAAATATTTTAAATTTTTGAATAAATTTTATTTATTTATTTACTTAAGATGATAATAAGTATTACTTTAAAATATAATAATTGTTTCTAATTAAAAGGAGTAAGGGACTCCTCCCATTATTGTTATGTTTTCCCATATTATATTCTAATCTTACTCCCTCTTACCTCTTGTATCTTGATTCGTTATGGAAAGTACGTGTGCACTTTGTCTCTGAGTTCTAAAATATACCAATTTATTTCAGTATAGACATAAGATGAAAATTTAATATTACTATTTGAAACAGAAATGTTAAATGGTAATTATACATAGTAACACTAAATAGTAAATTTTAAATATTACTGTGAATAGTAAAGGTAAATAGTAAATCGTGAATAGTAACAGTAAATATTAAATCATGAATAGTAACGGTAAATAGTAAATCGTGAATAGTAATGGTAAATAGTAAATTATGAATAGTAAGAGTAAAGAGTAATTTACTATTTATAATAGTGATTTACTATTCGTAATAATGATTTACTATTCATAATAATGATTTACTATTCATAATAGTGATTTATTATTTAGTATAGTAACTTAAAATAATAAGATTATATCTATTATAATAATAGATTTTAAAATGATATGAAAATAAACATAAAAAAATATGAAAAAGGGTTATTCTTCCCTTATAATTTTGGCAGAACCACTTTTCAAAGAAAATTATTTCTCTTTCTTACTTCCACCATTATCTCTCTAGCACTACTATATTAAGAATTTAATCTAAAATTATGAATTCTTTGTTTCGATTCTTGGTATTTATAGGAAAAAAATTTACTGTGCATTTCAATATTTTAATATTTGATTATTATGTAAGAATTGAAAATTTCTGACAAATTACTGTACAAAGTTTGAAATTTTCAAGATTGCATAGTAAAATTTCTCGTGAAGGCGGCTGAGAATTATAAGGGTGTGCGAACAGTAATTTAGGGGGTCCAAAAAGAAATTTTTTTAAAAATAATTTTTTTATTAGTTTTTATAAATTCTGAAATAATATACTAATAAAAAAATTCTGAAGGTCTATGATCAAATTCCATCAAAATTTTAATATAAAATTTTTTATAATGAATTAAAATAAAAATAAGGGTGTTACAACTATACTCCCCTTGAAAAATTTCTTCCTCGAAATTTACACTTTTCAGTAAAACAAATGGGGATGAGACTCTTTCAACTCAATTTCTATTTCCCATGTAGCATCTTCTCCTCTCGTTTTATTCCAAATGACCTTTACGTGTGGAATTGCCTTGTCCCTTAGCTTTTTTATTCTTCTGTCAGCTATTCTAACAGGTGGTGCATCATAAGTAAGATTATCTTTAACTTGTATGACATCAGGTTCAATAATGTGTATAGGGTCAGATATATGCTTTTGTAAATTTGAAACATGAAAAACGTTATGGATATTAGAAAGAAAAGGTGATAATGCTATTTGGTAAGCAAGAGGACTAGCTTTCTGAATCATTTGATATGGACCAATAAATCTAGGAGTTAGTTTTCAAGATTTCATTGCCTGACCGACCCCAGTTGTAGGTGTGACTTTCAAGAATACATAATCGCCTTCTTAAAATTCAAGCAGTTTCCTTCTTTTGTCATAGTAACTTTTCTGCATGCTTTGTCCTGCCTTCATCTTTTCCTGAACCATTTGGATTTTATCCATGGTTTGTTGTACCAACTTTGGTCATAGCATCAAGTTTTCACCAGTCTCAAACCAACATAGCGGAGTCCTACATTTTCTTCCATATACTGCTTCAAAAGGTGCCATACCAATGCTAGCATAGAAACTGTTGTTGTAAGTGAACTCCATATATGGTAAGAATTGATTCCAACTTCCTTTATGCTCTAACACATAAGCTCGTAACAAGTCCTCTAAAGATTGAATTGTTCTTTCTGATTGTCCATCTATCTGAGGATGATATGTTGAACTCAAACGTAGTCTTGTTCCCAAAACCTTGTGTAAGCTCTTCCAGAATTACGATGTAAAAAAGGGTCCTGCTTAGAAATGATACTTGAAGGAATTCCATGCAATCTCACAATCTTCTTAATGTATAATTTTGCCACCTTCTCCATAGGGTAACGAATATTGATGGTAATAAAGTGGGCAAACTTTGTTAATCTATCAACTATTACCCATATTGAATCATGTCCTAATGGAGTTTTAGGTAAAGAAGTCACAAAATCTATGGTAATGTTATCCCATTTCCATTCTGGTATTTCCATTGATTGTAACATTCCAGGGGGTTTTTGGTGTTCCACTTTAACCTTCTGGAAAATTAGACATGCAGCCACGTACTCTGCCACCGCTTTGTTCATTCCAGGCCACCAAAACAACTTCTTCAAATCTTGATACATTTTAGTAGCTCCATGGTGAATGCTTATATAACTTTTGTGGCCTTCTTCCAGAATTGCTTTCCTCAACTCCTCTTGGTCAAGGATACATACTCGATCCTTATACCTCAACAATTGGTTGTTTCCCACATTGAACTTGATTTCTTTTCTTTGTTTTAAGAGTTCTTTCTTTTCTTGTAGGAATTCATCCTCCCGTTGAGCCTCTAAAACTTGCCTCAGGAATTCACTTGTCACTTGCAATGCTCCTAATCGGTAGCTGTTAGCATTAACCTTTACTACTAGGTTAAGATCTCTGAAGTTTTCTATCAATTCCAGCTCTTTAATCATCATTGTGGACACATGTAGAGACTTTTGACTCAAAGCGTTAGCTACTACATTTGCTTTTCCAAGATGGTATTGCAACTCAAAGTCGTAGTCCTTTAAGAACTACATCCATCTTCGTTGCTTCATCTTTAACTCCTTTTCGTCAAATAAATACCTGAGACTCTTATGATCGCTAAACACATCAAATGTTGCACTGTATAGATAATTCCTCCAAATCTTTATGGCAAAAACTACAACAGCTAACTCTAAGTCATGGGTAGGGTAATTAATCTCATGTTGCCTTAATTGGCGCGACGCATAGGCTATAACCTTCTTGTCTTGCATGAGTACACTTCCTAATCCTTGTTTAGACGCATCACTGTAAACTTCAAAACTTCGATGTGGATTGGGGAGTACTAATACCGCACAGAAGTAAGTTGATCTTTCAGCTCTTGGAAACTATTATCGCATTGTGTCATCCACACAAAAGGTTATCTTTTCCGTGTTAGCATGGTCAGTGGGTATGCTAACTTTGAAAATCCTTCGATGAATCTTTTATGGTATCCAGCCAAGCCCAAGAAACTTCTGATCTCAGTGATTGTGGTTAGTCTCTCCCATTTCGAAACTTCTTCCACCTTGGAAAGGTCTACAACTATTCCTCCTTGACTAATTACATATCCTAAAAAGTTCACCTCTTCCAATCAGAATTCACACTTCGACAACTTTGCATGCAGTTGTTTATTTTTCAGGATTTCCAACACAACCTTCAAGTGTTCAACGTGTTCTTCTTTACTTTGAAAGTACACTAGTATATCATCAATGAATACCACTACAAATTTATCTAGATATCGATGAAAAATCTGATTCATATAATACATGAATACGGCTGGTGCATTAGTTACACCAAAAGGCCTCACTAGATATTCGTAATGGCTATAGCGTGTTCTTAAAGCAGTTTTCAGTACATCTTCTTTCTTTACCCTTATTTGATGGTATCCAGACCTCAAATCAATTTTAGAGAACACTGTGACACCATGTAGTTGATCTATCAAGTCGTCAATCCTTGGCAGAGGATATCTGTTCTTGATCGTCACCTTGTTCAGTTATCGATAATCTACACACAACTTCATGCTACCATCCTTTTTCTTAAACAATAACACTGGTGTACCCCAAGGGGATACACTGGGTGGTACATGTTAACCAAGTGGCCTCAATTACTCAAGAGGGGGGGTGAATTGAGTATTAAAAACTTTTCTTTGGAATGCTCTTGAAATTGATTCTTTTGTCACTATGTATGTTTAAGATAATAAATTAGATAACAAGAAGCAATAAATTATACACAAGACAAACTAACAACTACTTAAAGAGTTTGAATAATGAATCAATTTAGTTGCAAAGCAATTTATAGGACTTTTTAGAAAGATGAATTCAAAAGAGATGCTTAAGTCCAAGTTTAACAAAGTTATTCAAAAATGGTTTTCAACTTAATATATCATGCACTTAGTTCAATTAATGAAGCAAGGAAGTTAAGCAAACAAATTAGGTGCACAAATTAAATGAGTTAAGGGAAGAAGGATTTGCAAACCGATGTATACGAGTTCCACCACGCCGGTGTACGTCTCGCCTCTAAGCAACCCACTTAGAGGATTTCCACTATTGTAGATTAGAGATACACTTTGAGCAATTGCAACTTCCTAGTGTCCCACACTCAAGAATCCAATTCTCACAAGTACAAGGGCACCCCACCCAATCTCTCAATCTCACAATTACAAGGTTGAAACCCAACCCAAAGCTTCTATGAAGTTTAGTGTTTAAGTGTACAAGGAAACTCTCTCACTAGAGTGGATATACAAGTTTAAAGCTTACACAAGATAATAACTCTCAAGGAGAGGATATGCAAGTTAAGTACACAAATATAATCTTCCCACAAATTAACTCTCAAAAATAATCTCAAGAAATATGCCAATCAAGAATAAAGAGAGTAAGTAGAAGAGCAAGAGAATGGAGGAGGAAGAAAGCAAATGGAAATGCTTCAAATGCTTGGTGCAAGTTTTGCCTTCAACTCCTTCTCTATTTATAGGCTCCATGAGGCATGACATGTGTAATATTTAATTCCTTGGGAGCTTGAAGTGTTAGGCATGTGTGTCTCCATTCAACTTGGCATTCCAATTCCAATAAACCTTTTAGTGTCTCCAAGAGAATATTGCATGTGCATCAAGAAGCATGTTTGTCTAATATTCAATTTAATTGCATTTTCAATGTAACACATGCATGTGGAGAGGGACAAGTCATGGAACATTGCCTAGGGTCTTCCAATTTGATCCAACCGAAGGGAATTTAGAGTCTGCGCATGTTTCTACCTTCTGACAGCCTCATGAATCGATTCTTATAGCATATGAATCGATTCAAGTCATTAAATTAGAGTTACTGGGCAAACATTCACGTGAGAATCGATTCAAGAGAAAAGGGAATCGATTCATGCATTGAAAATTCACTTCCTGGAGCATGGAAACCGTGTGAATCGATTCACACTTTGGCTGAATCGATTCAGCCCTGATAAAAATGCATTTTGGCCACTTAAAAACGTATGAATCGATTCATACTTACCTTGAATCGATTCATGCACCTGATCCTTGAATTTTAGTGCATTTTTCACCCCTTTTTGGAACCCTTTTGCATATACCTTGGTTCCTTTGATTCTTAGGCATTTTGATGATCAATTCTCACTTGTTTTGAGCTTTTTTAAATGCCTTTAACATATGTCCTTAATTATTCATCAAAGTTAAACATCAACCAATTTAGATTCCACATTAAACATAATCAATTGCTTGATAACATCTTTGATACTTCTTCATTTGTTGTATCATTATCAAAACCTACATCAACATATAAATACATTCTCCCCCTTTTTGATGATGACAACAAATGTTTGTCTCTTGGGGTGTTAGTATCATATCAATTCATATATATGGCAAGAAAGACTCCCCCTATCATATAATTTGATATCACATGTTGATGAAATCATAGACACAAGAAATCAAGAAAGTATTTAAGAAAACAAAGGTCTCTCCCCCTTAATATATGGTTTCTCCCCCTTAATATATGTTCCCTCATTCTTAGTCATCTCCCTTTGATCATACAATACTTTAAATGTCTCTTACCTTTTACAAGATATTTTTATGTCAATTAGAAAGTGTATATCTTCTCCCCCTTTCTTGTATATATATCTCTCCCCCTTTAAATGTATGTATTTCTCTCCCCCTTTGGCATCATCAAAAAGATTTCCTTAACATATACTTCTTAAAGGTAGATGCATACATTTTGAAGTAAGATAACAATGCAATATACATCACGAAATCATTCAAGGCATATAGGCACATAATGTCTCATGGGAATCGATTCATCTAGCTATTTTTACGCGATTTTGAAGAATCATGTTACTAGATGGTTGTTTTGTGAGGGATATATGCAATGATTTAAATTTTGCAAGTTGCCAATGATTTTGTTGCACTAGAGAGTCAAGAAAATCAAAGGTCATTTGCCATTTATTTTTGAGAACCATGTTGTATATAGGAGATTATCTTTGTGTCAAAATATGTTTAAAATATATGGGGACTCCACGGGATCTTTAAATAACACAAGAGATTTGTAGAGCATTAAGTTGATTATTGGAAATGTGAGTATAAATTTTCTTTACAAATTTGTATGTATATCACAAAGTAAGGTATTATGTTCAAGGAAATGAAAATTTTATGAAAAAGATGAGTTGGAAATTTTCAAGTTAAAGATTTGCAAAGTTTTGTTCAAAGAGTAAGAAAGTGTGATAAAATAAATCAATTAGGAAATTTCCAAAATTCCTAACTCCCTTCTAATATTTATAAATTGGTCTTTTGGAAGGGGTTTTGTAAAAATGTCCGCCAATTGTTTTGAAGTTTCAACATATTCAAGTACACAATCTCCTTTCAAAACATGGTCTCTTATGAAGTGATGTCTTATTTCAATGTGTTTGGTCCTTGAATGCATGACCGGATTCTTAGATATATTTATTGCACTAGTGTTATCACATTTAATGGGGACTTTATCCAAGGAAATACCAAAATCAAGAAGTTGTTGTCTCATCCAAAGAATTTGAGCACAACAACTACCGGCTGCTACATATTCTGCCTCAGCCGTTGACAATGCAACACTTGCTTGTTTCTTGCTATGCCAAGAAACAAGGGAACTACCAAGTAAATGACATGTGCCACTAGTACTTTTTCTATCAAGCTTACAACCCGCAAAGTCAGAATCGGAATATCCTAAAAGATTACATTCAACGCCTTTGGGATACCATAAACCAACATTTTGAGTACCCACAAGATATTTCAAAATTCTTTTTACAGCGGTGAGATGTGATTCTTTAGGACAAGCTTGATATCTAGCACACATGCATACGGCAAACATAATATCGGGTCTACTAGAAGTTAAATAAAGTAAGGATCCTATCATTCCTCGATACTTAGTTATTTCAACGTCCTTACCCTTTTCATCTTTATCTAGATAGCAAGATGTGCTCATTGGTGTTGCTATTTCATTTGCCTTATCCATTTCAAAACGTTTGAGTAATTCTTTACAATATTTTGTTTGACTAATAAAAGTTCCTTCATTTGTTTGTTTGATTTGTAATCCTAAGAAAAAGGTAAGTTCTCCCATCATGGACATTTCAAATTCTTTTTGCATGAATTTAGCAAACTCTTGACAAAGACTTTCATTTGTAGCACCAAAAATTATGTCATCAACATAAACTTGTACCAAAAGAATGTCATTATTTTTACGCCTTATAAATAGTGTAGTGTCAACCTTTCTTCTTTCGAAATTATTTTCTAAAAGAAATTTGCTAAGTCTTTCATACCAAGCTCTTGGAGCTTGTTTCAAACCGTATAAGGCTTTTCTCAATTTAAAAACATGATTTGGAAATTTATGATTTTCAAAACCGGGAGGTTGATCTACATAAACTTCTTCTTGAATATAGCCATTTAAAAAAGCGCTTTTGACATCCATTTGATAAAGTTTAAAATCCATACAACAAGCAAAAGCTAATAATAATCTAATGGCTTCTAACCTAGCTACGGGAGCATACGTTTCTTCATAGTCTATTCCTTCTTCTTGATTATACCCCTTAGCAACTAGTCTAGCTTTGTTTCTAGTTATTATTCCATTTTCATCTAGCTTGTTCCTAAAAATCCATTTGGTGCCTATTATTTGATGGTCATTGGGTCTTGGCACAAGTTCCCAAACTTCATTTCTTTCAAATTGGTTTAATTCTTCTTGCATGGCCAACATCCAATGTTCATCAATAATGGCTTCATCAATATTTTTGGGTTCAATTTGAGATACAAAGGCTAAGTGATTGCATGCATTTCTAATGGCATTTCGAGTGCTTACCCCTTTGGTTATTTCTCCAATGATTTTGTCCAAGGGATGGTCTTTTAGGGTTACCCAATCTTGTTGTTTGTCAAGTTGTGTTTCTTCATTATTGGCTTCTTCTTTGTCTTCCAAGTTCATTTCTTGGAAGGTACCTACAAGATCATCAACTTCTTTTCTCAGAGGATTTTGGTTAAGTTCATCGAATTTAACATGTATGGACTCTTCAATTGTAAAGGTTCGTTTGTTAAAGAGTCTATATGCTTTACTAGTAGATGAATAACCTAGAAAAATTGCTTCATCAGATTTTGCATCAAATTTGCCAAGATTTTCCTTTCCATTGTTTAAGACAAAACATTTGCATCCAAAAATGTGAAAGTAAGAAATATTTGGTTTACGTCCTTTGTAAAGTTCATAGGGGGTTTTCTTTAGTATAGGCCTTATTAAACAACGATTCATAACATGACAAGCGGTGTTTACCGCATCGGCCCAAAAATGTTTTGAAATATTTGCTTCATTCAACATAGTTCTTGCAAGCTCCGCTAAAGATCGATTTTTCCTTTCAACTACTCCATTTTGTTGTGGAGTTCTTGGAGCCGAAAAATTATGTTCAATGCCAAACTTTTCACAAAATTTTTCAAAAGATTGGTTTTCAAATTCTCCCCCATGATCCGTTCGAATGGATGATATTTTTAAATTTTGTTCATTTTGGATGACCTTGGCAAGTTTCTTAAATGCTTGATATGCTTCATGTTTATGAGTAAGAAACAATGTCCATGTATATCTAGAGTAATCATCCACAATCACAAGACCATAATGGTTTCCACCAAAACTTTTGATTTTCGAAGGTCCAAATAAATCCATATGTAAAAGTTGTAAAGGCCTTGTTGTTGAAACAATATTTTTTGCTTGAAAAGAAGCCTTTACTTGTTTTCCTTTTTGACAAGCGTCACAAAATTTATTTTCAAATTTTAATTTTGGTAAACCAATAACTAAATCCTTTGAAACAAGTTTATTTAAATGGTCTACATGAATGTGAGTGATTCTTCTATGCCATAGCCATGATTCATCCTCTTTAGTTATGAAACATTGTACATCATTTGAAGCAAGGCAATCTAGATTAATCATGTAAATGTTATCTACTCTTTGACCAACAAACTTTATCTCCTTGTTTAGTTTATTTTCAATTATGCAACCATTTGATTCAAAAACAATTTTGTAGCCCTTATCACATAATTGACTAATACTAAGCAAGTTGTGTTTTAGACCTTCAACATATAACACATCATTTATGGAGGTGGAAGAATTTTTACCAACATTTCCGATTCCGAGTATTCTTCCCTTTGTGTTATCTCCATAAGTAACAAATCCTTTATTTCGTGGAGTAAGTGATATAAACTTACTCTTATCTCCCGTCATATGTTTGGAACACCCACTATCCAAGTACCAATGGGTGTTACTTGCCTTAAAGCATACCTACAAAACAATTTAAGTTAGAGAGCTTGGTACCCATTTTATGTTGGGTCCTTGTAGGTTAGTTTGTGAAAAAGTTCCTTTAGGAACCCATACTTTTCTCACCACTTTTGGTCCTAATCTTCTAACTTTGCAATTATAAGAGTTATGACCTTTAAGACCACAATGATTACATTTTATAAAAGGTGAGGAGAATTTGCTTGGAGGTACAAAGAAATTTTTGTAGTGTTTTTCCATTTTGTGATTGCTATGTTCTTGATCATATCCCAAGCCGGTTTTACTAAACATGCATTTTTGTTGCCCAAGTAGGATATTCAAATTATCTCTTCCATTAGTGAACTTTTCTAGTGTCCTATTTAGGTCTACAACCTTGGTTTCTAATATAATGCATCTTTTTGCAAAATCACATGGTTTAACCTTAGAGCATGCTTGATTGTTTCTATCATTTGTAAGTTTTTCAAGAGTTTTATTCAAGTCCAAAACCTTAGTTTCTAGCATATCACTTTTCTTTGAAAACTCACAAGGTTTGGTCCTAGAACATGTTTGAACATTTGCTAACTCTTCTTTTAAGGATTCATTTTCTTTACACACTTCCATGAGATGCATTTCTAGAGTATTACTAGTTTTTCTTGATAACTTAAGCTTATTAGAGACTTTGGTGAAGTTATCATACAAATCATCAAGAATATCAAGTAATTCATCCTTTCCTAAGTCATGAAAGTTTACCTCATTTTCTTCATCTTGGTGATTGGCCATGAGGCAAAGATTTGCTTCTTCATTTTCGGATTCATCCGAACTACTCACCTCATTTTCATCCCATGCTATGTATGCTCTTCTTCTTTCCTTTCTTTCTTTGTTCTTCTTTTTTAGATTTGGACAATCCACTTTGAAATGTCCTTCCTTTCCACATTCAAAACAAGTTGGTGAAGTAGAATTTTCTTTAGGTATAGATTTCTTACCTTGTGATTTGAAGTTCCTTTGAAAGCGTTTGTTCTTCATGAGCTTTCCAAACCTTTTTACAAATAGGCTTAACTCTTCATCTTCGTCAAGATCACTCTCGGTTTCATCTTCAACAATTGAAGTAGCTTTGAGAGCTAGTCCTTTCTTTTTGGAGACTTTCTCTTCTTCTTCCGCCATCTTCAATTCTTTTAGCTCTTGTTCTTGTTCTTGCAACTTACCAAATAGTGTAGCAAGAGACATTTCATTGATAGTAGGTGATTGTTTGATGGCCGTGACTAATGGTTGCCATTCCCTATTAAGACTTTTCAAGACTTTGTGAATAAGCTCTTTATTAGTATAAGTCTTTCCAAGTGTAATGAGTTGATTTATAATGAGTGTAAAACGTTTTTGCATATCAACAATAGATTCATTGGTATTTAGCCTAAAGCACTCATATTGACTAGTTAATGTACTAATCTTAGAGTCTTTAACATCATTTGTACCTTCATGGGTTACTTGTAAAGTATCCCACATCTCTTTAGCCGTTTCACATGTTATTACTCTAAAGAATTCATCGGGACCTAAGGCCGAAGTAATAAGATTTTTTGCCTTATAACCATATTGCACTTTCTTTTCTTCTTCACTAGACCAAATGTCCATAGGCTTTTCAACTTGTTTATTATCCACAATATGCATAGGTATAAAGGGACCATTTTCAATAGCATTCCACACTCTTAAATCTATTGATTGTACAAAAATTTTCATTCTTGCTTTCCAAAAAGCATAACCCTCACCATTAAAAGCGGGAGGTCAGTTTGTAGCACCACCCTCGGGAAACATGTTATATGAGGTTGAGGCCATTTGTTCTCTTGAAGCCGTTAAGCTTGATTTTCCAAGAGTCAAGCTCTGATACCACTTGTTAACCAAGTGGCCTCAATTACTCAAGAGGGGGGGTGAATTGAGTATTAAAAACTTTTCTTTGGAATGCTCTTGAAATTGATTCTTTTGTCACTATGTATGTTTAAGATAATAAATTAGATAACAAGATGCAATAAATTATACACAAGACAAACTAACAACTACTTAAAGAGTTTGAATAATGAATCAATTTAGTTGCAAAGCAATTTATAGGACTTTTTAGAAAGATGAATTCAAAAGAGATGCTTAAGTCCAAGTTTAACAAAGTTATTCAAAAATGGTTTTCAACTTAATATATCATGCACTTAGTTCAATTAATGAAGCAAGGAAGTTAAGCAAACAAATTAGGTGCACAAATTAAATGAGTTAAGGGAAGAAGGATTTACAAACCGATGTATACGAGTTCCACCACGCCGGTGTACGTCTCGCCTCTAAGCAACCCACTTAGAGGATTTCCACTATTGTAGATTAGAGATACACTTTGAGCAATTGCAACTTCCTAGTGTCCCACACTCAAGAATCCAATTCTCACAAGTACAAGGGCACCCCACCCAATCTCTCAATCTCACAATTACAAGGTTGAAACCCAACCCAAAGCTTCTATGAAGTTTAGTGTTTAAGTGTACAAGGAAACTCTCTCACTAGAGTGGATATACAAGTTTAAAGCTTACACAAGATAATAACTCTCAAGGAGAGGATATGCAAGTTAAGTACACAAATATAATCTTCCCACAAATTAACTCTCAAAAATAATCTCAAGAAATATGCCAATCAAGAATAAAGAGAGTAAGTAGAAGAGCAAGAGAATGGAGGAGGAAGAAAGCAAATGGAAATGCTTCAAATGCTTGGTGCAAGTTTTGCCT
This sequence comes from Clitoria ternatea, assembly GCA_037962975.1. Classification (NCBI taxonomy): domain Eukaryota; kingdom Viridiplantae; phylum Streptophyta; class Magnoliopsida; order Fabales; family Fabaceae; genus Clitoria; species Clitoria ternatea. The sequence goes on along the minus strand of CM075671.1, from coordinate 26,900,910 downwards.
TCAACTCCTTCTCTATTTATAGGCTCCATGAGGCATGACATGTGTAATATTTAATTCCTTGGGAGCTTGAAGTGTTAGGCATGTGTGTCTCCATTCAACTTGGCATTCCAATTCCAATAAACCTTTTAGTGTCTCCAAGAGAATATTGCATGTGCATCAAGAAGCATGTTTGTCTAATATTCAATTTAATTGCATTTTCAATGTAACACATGCATGTGGAGAGGGACAAGTCATGGAACATTGCCTAGGGTCTTCCAATTTGATCCAACCGAAGGGAATTTAGAGTCTGCGCATGTTTCTACCTTCTGACAGCCTCATGAATCGATTCTTATAGCATATGAATCGATTCAAGTCATTAAATTAGAGTTACTGGGCAAACATTCACGTGAGAATCGATTCAAGAGAAAAGGGAATCGATTCATGCATTGAAAATTCACTTCCTGGAGCATGGAAACCGTGTGAATCGATTCACACTTTGGCTGAATCGATTCAGCCCTGATAAAAATTCATTTTGGCCACTTAAAAACGTATGAATCGATTCATACTTACCTTGAATCGATTCATGCACCTGATCCTTGAATTTTAGTGCATTTTTCACCCCTTTTTGGAACCCTTTTGCATATACCTTGGTTCCTTTGATTCTTAGGCATTTTGATGATCAATTCTCACTTGTTTTGAGCTTTTTTAAATGCCTTTAACATATGTCCTTAATTATTCATCAAAGTTAAACATCAACCAATTTAGATTCCACATTAAACATAATCAATTGCTTGATAACATCTTTGATACTTCTTCATTTGTTGTATCATTATCAAAACCTACATCAACATATAAATACATTCTCCCCCTTTTTGATGATGACAACAAATGTTTGTCTCTTGGGGTGTTAGTATCATATCAATTCATATATATGGCAAGAAAGACTCCCCCTATCATATAATTTGATATCACATGTTGATGAAATCATAGACACAAGAAATCAAGAAAGTATTTAAGAAAACAAAGGTCTCTCCCCCTTAATATATGGTTTCTCCCTCTTAATATATGTTCCCTCATTCTTAGTCATCTCCCTTTGATCATACAATACTTTAAATGTCTCTTACCTTTTACAAGATATTTTTATGTCAATTAGAAAGTGTATATCTTCTCCCCCTTTCTTGTATATATATCTCTCCCCCTTTAAATGTATGTATTTCTCTCCCCCTTTGGCATCATCAAAAAGATTTCCTTAACATATACTTCTTAAAGGTAGATGCATACATTTTGAAGTAAGATAACAATGCAATATACATCACGAAATCATTCAAGGCATATAGGCACATAATGTCTCATGGGAATCGATTCATCTAGCTATTTTTACGCGATTTTGAAGAATCATGTTACTAGATGGTTGTTTTGTGAGGGATATATGCAATGATTTAAATTTTGCAAGTTGCCAATGATTTTGTTGCACTAGAGAGTCAAGAAAATCAAAGGTCATTTGCCATTTATTTTTGAGAACCATGTTGTATATAGGAGATTATCTTTGTGTCAAAATATGTTTAAAATATATGGGGACTCCACGGGATCTTTAAATAACACAAGAGATTTGTAGAGCATTAAGTTGATTATTGGAAATGTGAGTATAAATTTTCTTTACAAATTTGTATGTATATCACAAAGTAAGGTATTATGTTCAAGGAAATGAAAATTTTATGAAAAAGATGAGTTGGAAATTTTCAAGTTAAAGATTTGCAAAGTTTTGTTCAAAGAGTAAGAAAGTGTGATAAAATAAATCAATTAGGAAATTTCCAAAATTCCTAACTCCCTTCTAATATTTATAAATTGGTCTTTTGGAAGGGGTTTTGTAAAAATGTCCGCCAATTGTTTTGAAGTTTCAACATATTCAAGTACACAATCTCCTTTCAAAACATGGTCTCTTATGAAGTGATGTCTTATTTCAATGTGTTTGGTCCTTGAATGCATGACCGGATTCTTAGATATATTTATTGCACTAGTGTTATCACATTTAATGGGGACTTTATCCAAGGAAATACCAAAATCAAGAAGTTGTTGTCTCATCCAAAGAATTTGAGCACAACAACTACCGGCTGCTACATATTCTGCCTCAGCCGTTGACAATGCAACACTTGCTTGTTTCTTGCTATGCCAAGAAACAAGGGAACTACCAAGTAAATGACATGTGCCACTAGTACTTTTTCTATCAAGCTTACAACCCGCAAAGTCAGAATCGGAATATCCTAAAAGATTACATTCAACGCCTTTGGGATACCATAAACCAACATTTTGAGTACCCACAAGATATTTCAAAATTCTTTTTACAGCGGTGAGATGTGATTCTTTAGGACAAGCTTGATATCTAGCACACATGCATACGGCAAACATAATATCGGGTCTACTAGAAGTTAAATAAAGTAAGGATCCTATCATTCCTCGATACTTAGTTATTTCAACGTCCTTACCCTTTTCATCTTTATCTAGATAGCAAGATGTGCTCATTGGTGTTGCTATTTCATTTGCCTTATCCATTTCAAAACGTTTGAGTAATTCTTTACAATATTTTGTTTGACTAATAAAAGTTCCTTCATTTGTTTGTTTGATTTGTAATCCTAAGAAAAAGGTAAGTTCTCCCATCATGGACATTTCAAATTCTTTTTGCATGAATTTAGCAAACTCTTGACAAAGACTTTCATTTGTAGCACCAAAAATTATGTCATCAACATAAACTTGTACCAAAAGAATGTCATTATTTTTACGCCTTATAAATAGTGTAGTGTCAACCTTTCTTCTTTCGAAATTATTTTCTAAAAGAAATTTGCTAAGTCTTTCATACCAAGCTCTTGGAGCTTGTTTCAAACCGTATAAGGCTTTTCTCAATTTAAAAACATGATTTGGAAATTTATGATTTTCAAAACCGGGAGGTTGATCTACATAAACTTCTTCTTGAATATAGCCATTTAAAAAAGCGCTTTTGACATCCATTTGATAAAGTTTAAAATCCATACAACAAGCAAAAGCTAATAATAATCTAATGGCTTCTAACCTAGCTACGGGAGCATACGTTTCTTCATAGTCTATTCCTTCTTCTTGATTATACCCCTTAGCAACTAGTCTAGCTTTGTTTCTAGTTATTATTCCATTTTCATCTAGCTTGTTCCTAAAAACCCATTTGGTGCCTATTATTTGATGGTCATTGGGTCTTGGCACAAGTTCCCAAACTTCATTTCTTTCAAATTGGTTTAATTCTTCTTGCATGGCCAACATCCAATGTTCATCAATAATGGCTTCATCAATATTTTTGGGTTCAATTTGAGATACAAAGGCTAAGTGATTGCATGCATTTCTAATGGCATTTCGAGTGCTTACCCCTTTGGTTATTTCTCCAATGATTTTGTCCAAGGGATGGTCTTTTAGGGTTACCCAATCTTGTTGTTTGTCAAGTTGTGTTTCTTCATTATTGGCTTCTTCTTTGTCTTCCAAGTTCATTTCTTGGAAGGTACCTACAAGATCATCAACTTCTTTTCTCAGAGGATTTTGGTTAAGTTCATCGAATTTAACATGTATGGACTCTTCAATTGTAAAGGTTCGTTTGTTAAAGAGTCTATATGCTTTACTAGTAGATGAATAACCTAGAAAAATTGCTTCATCAGATTTTGCATCAAATTTGCCAAGATTTTCCTTTCCATTGTTTAAGACAAAACATTTGCATCCAAAAATGTGAAAGTAAGAAATATTTGGTTTACGTCCTTTGTAAAGTTCATAGGGGGTTTTCTTTAGTATAGGCCTTATTAAACAACGATTCATAACATGACAAGCGGTGTTTACCGCATCGGCCCAAAAATGTTTTGAAATATTTGCTTCATTCAACATAGTTCTTGCAAGCTCCGCTAAAGATCGATTTTTCCTTTCAACTACTCCATTTTGTTGTGGAGTTCTTGGAGCCGAAAAATTATGTTCAATGCCAAACTTTTCACAAAATTTTTCAAAAGATTGGTTTTCAAATTCTCCCCCATGATCCGTTCGAATGGATGATATTTTTAAATTTTGTTCATTTTGGATGACCTTGGCAAGTTTCTTAAATGCTTGATATGCTTCATGTTTATGAGTAAGAAACAATGTCCATGTATATCTAGAGTAATCATCCACAATCACAAGACCATAATGGTTTCCACCAAAACTTTTGATTTTCGAAGGTCCAAATAAATCCATATGTAAAAGTTGTAAAGGCCTTGTTGTTGAAACAATATTTTTTGCTTGAAAAGAAGCCTTTACTTGTTTTCCTTTTTGACAAGCGTCACAAAATTTATTTTCAAATTTTAATTTTGGTAAACCAATAACTAAATCCTTTGAAACAAGTTTATTTAAATGGTCTACATGAATGTGAGTGATTCTTCTATGCCATAGCCATGATTCATCCTCTTTAGTTATGAAACATTGTACATCATTTGAAGCAAGGCAATCTAGATTAATCATGTAAATGTTATCTACTCTTTGACCAACAAACTTTATCTCCTTGTTTAGTTTATTTTCAATTATGCAACCATTTGATTCAAAAACAATTTTGTAGCCCTTATCACATAATTGACTAATACTAAGCAAGTTGTGTTTTAGACCTTCAACATATAACACATCATTTATGGAGGTGGAAGAATTTTTACCAACATTTCCGATTCCGAGTATTCTTCCCTTTGTGTTATCTCCATAAGTAACAAATCCTTTATTTCGTGGAGTAAGTGATATAAACTTACTCTTATCTCCCGTCATATGTTTGGAACACCCACTATCCAAGTACCAATGGGTGTTACTTGCCTTAAAGCATACCTACAAAACAATTTAAGTTAGAGAGCTTGGTACCCATTTTATGTTGGGTCCTTGTAGGTTAGTTTGTGAAAAAGTTCCTTTAGGAACCCATACTTTTCTCACCACTTTTGGTCCTAATCTTCTAACTTTGCAATTATAAGAGTTATGACCTTTAAGACCACAATGATTACATTTTATAAAAGGTGAGGAGAATTTGCTTGGAGGTACAAAGAAATTTTTGTAGTGTTTTTCCATTTTGTGATTGCTATGTTCTTGATCATATCCCAAGCCGGTTTTACTAAACATGCATTTTTGTTGCCCAAGTAGGATATTCAAATTATCTCTTCCATTAGTGAACTTTTCTAGTGTCCTATTTAGGTCTACAACCTTGGTTTCTAATATAATGCATCTTTTTGCAAAATCACATGGTTTAACCTTAGAGCATGCTTGATTGTTTCTATCATTTGTAAGTTTTTCAAGAGTTTTATTCAAGTCCAAAACCTTAGTTTCTAGCATATCACTTTTCTTTGAAAACTCACAAGGTTTGGTCCTAGAACATGTTTGAACATTTGCTAACTCTTCTTTTAAGGATTCATTTTCTTTACACACTTCCATGAGATGCATTTCTAGAGTATTACTAGTTTTTCTTGATAACTTAAGCTTATTAGAGACTTTGGTGAAGTTATCATACAAATCATCAAGAATATCAAGTAATTCATCCTTTCCTAAGTCATGAAAGTTTACCTCATTTTCTTCATCTTGGTGATTGGCCATGAGGCAAAGATTTGCTTCTTCATTTTCGGATTCATCCGAACTACTCACCTCATTTTCATCCCATGCTATGTATGCTCTTCTTCTTTCCTTTCTTTCTTTGTTCTTCTTTTTTAGATTTGGACAATCCACTTTGAAATGTCCTTCCTTTCCACATTCAAAACAAGTTGGTGAAGTAGAATTTTCTTTAGGTATAGATTTCTTACCTTGTGATTTGAAGTTCCTTTGAAAGCGTTTGTTCTTCATGAGCTTTCCAAACCTTTTTACAAATAGGCTTAACTCTTCATCTTCGTCAAGATCACTCTCGGTTTCATCTTCAACAATTGAAGTAGCTTTGAGAGCTAGTCCTTTCTTTTTGGAGACTTTCTCTTCTTCTTCCGCCATCTTCAATTCTTTTAGCTCTTGTTCTTGTTCTTGCAACTTACCAAATAGTGTAGCAAGAGACATTTCATTGATAGTAGGTGATTGTTTGATGGCCGTGACTAATGGTTGCCATTCCCTATTAAGACTTTTCAAGACTTTGTGAATAAGCTCTTTATTAGTATAAGTCTTTCCAAGTGTAATGAGTTGATTTATAATGAGTGTAAAACGTTTTTGCATATCAACAATAGATTCATTGGTATTTAGCCTAAAGCACTCATATTGACTAGTTAATGTACTAATCTTAGAGTCTTTAACATCATTTGTACCTTCATGGGTTACTTGTAAAGTATCCCACATCTCTTTAGCCGTTTCACATGTTATTACTCTAAAGAATTCATCGGGACCTAAGGCCGAAGTAATAAGATTTTTTGCCTTATAACCATATTGCACTTTCTTTTCTTCTTCACTAGACCAAATGTCCATAGGCTTTTCAACTTGTTTATTATCCACAATATGCATAGGTATAAAGGGACCATTTTCAATAGCATTCCACACTCTTAAATCTATTGATTGTACAAAAATTTTCATTCTTGCTTTCCAAAAAGCATAACCCTCACCATTAAAAGCGGGAGGTCGGTTTGTAGCACCACCCTCGGGAAACATGTTATATGAGGTTGAGGCCATTTGTTCTCTTGAAGCCGTTAAGCTTGATTTTCCAAGAGTCAAGCTCTGATACCACTTGTTAACCAAGTGGCCTCAATTACTCAAGAGGGGGGGTGAATTGAGTATTAAAAACTTTTCTTTGGAATGCTCTTGAAATTGATTCTTTTGTCACTATGTATGTTTAAGATAATAAATTAGATAACAAGATGCAATAAATTATACACAAGACAAACTAACAACTACTTAAAGAGTTTGAATAATGAATCAATTTAGTTGCAAAGCAATTTATAGGACTTTTTAGAAAGATGAATTCAAAAGAGATGCTTAAGTCCAAGTTTAACAAAGTTATTCAAAAATGGTTTTCAACTTAATATATCATGCACTTAGTTCAATTAATGAAGCAAGGAAGTTAAGCAAACAAATTAGGTGCACAAATTAAATGAGTTAAGGGAAGAAGGATTTGCAAACCGATGTATACGAGTTCCACCACGCCGGTGTACGTCTCGCCTCTAAGCAACCCACTTAGAGGATTTCCACTATTGTAGATTAGAGATACACTTTGAGCAATTGCAACTTCCTAGTGTCCCACACTCAAGAATCCAATTCTCACAAGTACAAGGGCACCCCACCCAATCTCTCAATCTCACAATTACAAGGTTGAAACCCAACCCAAAGCTTCTATGAAGTTTAGTGTTTAAGTGTACAAGGAAACTCTCTCACTAGAGTGGATATACAAGTTTAAAGCTTACACAAGATAATAACTCTCAAGGAGAGGATATGCAAGTTAAGTACACAAATATAATCTTCCCACAAATTAACTCTCAAAAATAATCTCAAGAAATATGCCAATCAAGAATAAAGAGAGTAAGTAGAAGAGCAAGAGAATGGAGGAGGAAGAAAGCAAATGGAAATGCTTCAAATGCTTGGTGCAAGTTTTGCCTTCAACTCCTTCTCTATTTATAGGCTCCATGAGGCATGACATGTGTAATATTTAATTCCTTGGGAGCTTGAAGTGTTAGGCATGTGTGTCTCCATTCAACTTGGCATTCCAATTCCAATAAACCTTTTAGTGTCTCCAAGAGAATATTGCATGTGCATCAAGAAGCATGTTTGTCTAATATTCAATTTAATTGCATTTTCAATGTAACACATGCATGTGGAGAGGGACAAGTCATGGAACATTGCCTAGGGTCTTCCAATTTGATCCAACCGAAGGGAATTTAGAGTCTGCGCATGTTTCTACCTTCTGACAGCCTCATGAATCGATTCTTATAGCATATGAATCGATTCAAGTCATTAAATTAGAGTTACTGGGCAAACATTCACGTGAGAATCGATTCAAGAGAAAAGGGAATCGATTCATGCATTGAAAATTCACTTCCTGGAGCATGGAAACCGTGTGAATCGATTCACACTTTGGCTGAATCGATTCAGCCCTGATAAAAATGCATTTTGGCCACTTAAAAACGTATGAATCGATTCATACTTACCTTGAATCGATTCATGCACCTGATCCTTGAATTTTAGTGCATTTTTCACCCCTTTTTGGAACCCTTTTGCATATACCTTGGTTCCTTTGATTCTTAGGCATTTTGATGATCAATTCTCACTTGTTTTGAGCTTCTTTAAATGCCTTTAACATATGTCCTTAATTATTCATCAAAGTTAAACATCAACCAATTTAGATTCCACATTAAACATAATCAATTGCTTGATAACATCTTTGATACTTCTTCATTTGTTGTATCATTATCAAAACCTACATCAACATATAAATACAGTACAAACTGCTTCTCTATTATTTCTTCAAGTTATTTCTTCAACTCTGCTAATTCTAGAGATGACATTCGATATGGTGCAATTGAGATTGGTCCAACTCCAGGAACTAGATCAATGGCGAATTCCACTTCTCTTTCTAGGGGTAAACTAGGGATATCTTTTGGAAAAATGTCAGGAAATTCACACACGACCGGTAGATTTTTTTTTTTGATTCTTGCTCTCCTTTCATTGAAAGCAATAGCATGAATCTTTAAGCCCCTCCTTTTAAAGAGGCACTGACTTTGTTGGCAGTTAGAAATCTCAAATCCTTTGGATTCAAATTTACAAGTTCTTTAAACATTATAGTTTTATTATGACAATCTATTAGAACATGATTGTCAGACAACCAATCTAGCCCAATAATAACTTCTAAGCCAGAAAGGGTAAGCAAAAGAGATTAGCCTTAAAGTCCCTACCATCTATGACAATAGGGTATTCCCAATAGGCTTTAGAAGTGACAATGGGATTATTCCCAGGAGTATAGATAGATAAATCAAATGGCAATTCTATCACGGGTAATTTTAGTTTTTTTACATAGTCATTGGCAATAAAGGAATGTGATGCACCTGAGTTATACATAACAGTTAAAAGAATCTTATTAATGATACACTTACCTTCCACCATGGAGTCAAAATGGGATGCTTCTTCTCCAATGATTGCAAAAACCTTTCCTTTCGTCTTCGGCCTTCCGACTATACTATGTACGCCTCCCTGAGTATTTATGGTTATACCCGCACCTTCAGGGTTCTCCCTCTTTATCTCTGGGCAATCCTTGATGTGATGACCCGGTTTATTACACTTAAAGTAAATATAAGTGTTTTTGAGACAATCCCTTTTCAAATGGTGTCCACCACAGATAAAGCATTTAAAATCTAGTTAATAACTTCCAGATAAAGCTTGGGGTTTGTTAGGAATAGATGCTGCTCCAACCTGACGAAATGGCACTTGGAAAGGCTTCTTTCCCTTGAAGTCTCTTCTTTGGTGATGGTGAGGTCCTCTACTTCTCATTTCTCCCGACTTGTGAATGGATTCACGACTTTTGATCATTCTGTCCTTATGATCCTCTTCGAAGATCCTACAGTGATTTACCAATACAGAAAATTCATGGATTTCCTATATTTGTATAGCTTCTTTGATTTCTGGCCGCAATCCATTAACAAACTTTACGCACTGATAACCTTCATTAATAGCATCGCTATAATGAGAATGAAAATGAGATAGCTCTCCAAACCTGGATGGGTACTGTCCCATGATCATATTTCCTTGGGTCAGCGACAGGAATTCAAATTGTCTTTTTTCTTTAACATCAGCTGGAAAGTATTTTTCCAAGAACATATCCTTGAAACGAGTCCAGGTGATCTCTACGTGGTTAACTTCAAATTGTCTATGCATGTTATCCCACCAATGTTCAGAATCCTCAGATAAGGCATAAGTAGCGAAGACTACTTTATTAGATTCAGTATATTGCAATTCTCAAAAGATTTTCTCCATCTCTTGAATCTAGATTTGTGCTCCATTAGGGTTATATCCTCCCTTGAAACGAGGTGGATTACGCTTCTTAAACAGTTCCAGCCTTCTCAAGGCATAATACCTTGACCTTCACGTGCTCTCATTGTAGTGATTAAGCGTTCTACAACTCCAACAAGATTGTTTCCGGCCATTAGTTTCTTGTTTCACAGTAACTGAGACTTATCACATCAATCGTAGTTACTACCAAGTCAGATATTCTATTTTCTATCACCTACATAGAGTTTACAGACAAAGCAAGATAGACCTTTTTCCCAAGCCTACAAGATTAATTGCTCTGATACTATATTATAATTACATCTCAATAAATTCTAAAAAGAGTTCATAATTTTTTTCACTATTTTTTTCTAAAAATATGATCGTTAAAAAGAAACTATCAGAATATATTACATACAACATTTCTGAAAATACCTCTTGAATATCATTAAAAATTTATAAAGTAATTTTGCATTCATTCGAAGAAAATAAATATTAAACATTATTATAAAGAGAGGAAACTCCATGGTTCGGATAATATAACTGCCTCAATGCAAAAGAACAACTCTACTAACATGGAAACACGTAGAGACTAGTCAGAGTGAGAAAGTTTGTTGTGAAAGTAACTGGCATTAGGGAGTGACTCCAGGTCCCTTGAACCTCCTCTAATGTATCTTCGGTTTCTATAATCTGTCCCCAAACAATTTCACATCTTTTCTCTTGAGACTATTCATGATGCATGAATTACTCGCTATTGAGTTGGTTAAGGCTTTTAGAAACTCGATTATATTATCGGGGCCTACGAATTGCGACATAGCCACCCCAGTAAACTGTACTTTTTTAAATTCTCAAATAAGTTCTATCACACATATAAAATTTTAGTACAGTTCTTTTTCAAATCACAAATCAAATCTCATCATAATTTGAGTTTCAAAGCCTTAAATATGTTTCACAACCTTCTTTAGAAAATTTATAGGTTAATTCAAAATCAATTACTAAAAACTCGAATTCGGAATTATCAATCTTTAAAACCCTGTACTTGAAAATTTTGTATAATATTTTTATACATTTTTTAAAATAAAATTCTTATTGTTATATACTTTTTTATTTTTTAGAGTTTAAAGTAAAATACTATTGAAAGATGCTCTTTTCATTGAATATTTAAATCTTTATATATGTATATATGTATAAAAATTATTTTTATAAAATAATTTCTCTTTCTTTTTCTTTCTAATAAACTAACTAGAAATCTTAATTTTAGTAAATATATATTTTTTAAAAAGATAAAAGAGATATTCCAAAAAATGTAGTTTCATTGAAAACTAAGAAATTTCTTAAAAGTAATTTGAATAAAAATAAATAAATAAATAAGTAAAAAAGAAGTAAGAGATAAGTAAATTCTTATTGAGTTTTAGCTTTCCGTCACGCTTGCTACATTCTCATTCTCCATAACAACACAGAATAATCATTCACAAACCAATCAAATAAAAATAACATAATTATTATACAAAATCTACATAATTTATTTAAGGTGTCTTAATTATTAAAGTTCATTTTAAGTCGTAATAATCCAGTCATGATGTTAGTTGCTCCATATCAAGTCCAAAATAATCCAATGGTCATATGGGTCCATCATAGTCCAATCTGCACAAAGGTATAACTCAGTCCATATAAGTCCATAACAGTCCAAATCTTAATGATACAGTATGTTAGGTTAATCAATATGATTCATCCAAATATTTTATTTATTTATTTAAGTAAACCCTAACATTTTTAGGTCTTCAACTAACAGAGATAAGTATACATCAATGTCGTTCCCTGGTTGTCGTGGACCAGAAATCATCATTGATAACATAACGTACTTCCGCTTTATGCACAACCATGGCGGGCAAGTTGTAAACAAACAACAAAATAGGTCATGAACTGTGGTTTGTGCTTTGGTTCCCATATGGGTTCATGCCGTCTGTGGCTAGTGCAAGCCTAACATTTCTTGGGTCACGGGCAAAATCTGGAAACATCGTATCCATTTTCTTCCACTGTAATCCATCTGCCGGATGCCTAACTAATCCGTCAACAACCCTTTCATCAACATGCCATCTCATAAGCTTCGCATCATCTGCATTGGCAAATAGACACTTTAGTCTTGGAACTATAGGGAGATACCACAACAACTTCGCAGGAGACCCCTTTTGTAGAAATCATCAGAATCAACCTCTTTCTTCTTATACCGTGACACCCCACACCTAGGACATTGATGCAGCATTTCGTACTCACCACGGTATAATACACAATCATTTGGGCATGCATGTATCTTCGTATACTCCAAGCCCATAGGATACAACACCTTTTTAGCCTCATAGTTACGATTTGGCAAAGTGTTACCAACTCGGAGCATTTCTTTTAACAACTTAAGCAAGTCAGTAAAGCTTTTATCTATCCACCCATTTAGCGCTTTCAAATTAAATAATCGTAAAACTGCTGACAACCTCATGAAATTAGAGCAATTCGGATACAACGGCTTTTTAGAATCCTCACATAGACTCGCATATACGTGAGCTCTCTTAAAACTTTCTACCCCAACATCACGGATCATATCCTCAAGTCGGTTATCCATGTCGTCATCAACCTCATGCGCAAAGCTTTAGTCTTTTGTTTGAAAACTAGTACTTGGCACCTCAACATGTTCACCATGCCATATCCATCGCGTATAACTCTGAAGAAATCCATCACACAACAGATGTTCTCACACCTCTGCCAATTCTAACCGGCGCATGTTTAAGCATTTAACACAAGGGCAAAAATACATTCCATTCACCTCTTCAGCATTTCGTATCACGTACTCTATGAATGTTTCAACTCCACCCTCATATTCTAGACTTATACGTGATGCAGTTATCCAACTTTGATCCATACTCACTGTTTACAATACCAGAAAATTTAACGGTGCTATGAATCTTACTTTCTTCACAAAGGTGGTGGTCCTACCCATTCAGGATGAACATTTTTCTATACTCATAGCTGCATACAACTTAGAAGTTATTTTAAAATTTGATAAAATTTCGGTAGCATTTCACATTGGTCTCTAAGTACTCGAAATGAAAGTGGTCACATCATCTTCAACCACAATCAAATATGCACCCAGAGAACAATACAAAATTTAACTAACCAAAACTTCATCAATTTTTAAAATAAGTCCTAAAACTTGTACATAGCAATGACGCATAAAAAATTGTTCACCCCAAACTGTCCAAACGGACAATTCAAGATTCAACACAAATGATGAAATCAATTAATTTAATTACCATTTGTGTCGAATCTCAAACGGGAAACTATGGTTCACTCGTATAATTTAAACAATCATAAACTCATTTAAAAGGGACTAAAATATTAACATTAGTGTCACCAAATTCAAATTCAAATTAAAGACAATAAACAAAGGATTTTATTACTTAACTATTAGTAATTTTTTATTTTGTCGGGTAGTATATACATTTAACATATCAACCTTTTTGTATTTAATTTTTTTAATATTGCAACAAATATTACTAATGTTTATGTATTTAATCTAAGTTGATTAATTTATAACTTTTGATCTATAACTAAGTAACAATCAATCTAAGTTGATGAATCTATAATCTATAACTAAGTAACAATCAATCAAAGTATTTAATTTATATCTAACAAAATTCTAATTCCTAATATACAATATTTTCCTAAAACTAAGCCTAATATTAAGAGTATACAAAATAATTTCAACAATCAACCCTTAATCAACACTTATTTTATTACTTAACTATTAGTAATTTTTTATTTTGTTGGGTAGTATATACATTTAACATATCAACCTTTTTGTATTTAATTTTTTTAATAGTGCAACAAATATTACTAATGTTTATGTATTTAATCTAAGTTGATTAATCTATAACTTTTGATCTATAACTAAGTAACAATCAATCTAAGTTGATGAATCTATAATCTCTAACTAAGTAACAATCAATCAAAGTATTTAATTTATATCTAACAAAATTCTAATTCCTAATATACAATATTCTTATTTTCCTAAAACTAAGCCTAATATTAAGAGTATACAAAATAATTTCAACAATCAACACTTAATCTATAGTTAACAAATAATTTTAATAATATATAACTAACTAAGCCTAACAATGCATTAATCTCAACCATAAGCATTAAAAATGGAAAATATGGGTTTTAGAAAAAATACCTCTTTCGAAACGCCCAACTTCAATGGAGACGAAGGAGGAGGTGGAGTGCCGGACGAAGGAGGGGAACGTTTAGAGGAAAGGTGAAATGGAGGGAGGGAGTGAGAAGGAAGACAACACGGTTATGGAGGGAGGAGGAAGAAGAAGAGGGAGAATGGAAGGAGGGGAATGTTTAGATGAAAGGTGAAATGGAGGGAGGGAGGGAGGAGGAAGATGAAGAGGGAGAATGGAAGGAGGGGAATGTTTAGATGAAAGGTGAAATGGAGGGAGAGAGGGAGGAGAAAGAGAACACGGTGAAATAGAGGTAATGAAGGGAGAAGGAAGAAGAAGAGATAATGGAGGGAAATGAAAATAAAGCGTAAAGGAGTTTCGAGACAAGGACCCTATAAGCACGGTTCCCCTCAGAACCGTGTTAATAGCTCCATTATTTTATTACTTTTAAGCACGGCCCCCTGCACAACCGTGTTTATAGCTTGACTTTCAAGCATGGTTCCCCTTAACCGTGTTAGTAGGCTTTTTTAAAAAAATTCAAAAAATTAAAACAACCTTTAAGCACGGTTAACATCAACCGTCTTTGTAAGTCTTTCAGAAAAAAAATTAAAAAAAATTTTACCAGTCTTTAAGCACGGTCCACTAGTAACTGTCGTCATAGATGGCTTTTTAGGACGGTTTCCAATCAGCCGTCCTCGTATGCGATTTCAAAAATTACAAAAATGTCACCGCCTTTTTTTAACACGGTTTTGACATAACCATGCTAGTATCCTGTCCTCGTAGCCATTTTCTGCACTAGTGCTCTGACTAGTCTCTAAGTGTTTCCATGTCAGTAGAGTTGTTATTTTGCATTGAGGCAGTTATATTATCCGGATTTCAAAGAACAATGTTAAGTCTTGATTAGCCCAGTGTAAAATAAAAATTTTAAATGGCCCACATACATTGATAAAATGAATCGTGGATTAAGAGCATCAAACTGCATCTCATATGCATTCATAATTGTTTGTGCGTGTGATTGTGATTGATAATATATATATATATATATATATTATATTTGTGAAAACCCTTTGTTGTTTATGCCCATTTCTTTCAATATATTATATTCTGTTTCTCACTCTTTTCTCCGTGTTTTTGTTTCATATGTTTTATTTGATGGTTCATACAGAGGGAAGGAACGAACAATCTAGACAGTAAATATAGTACGTTTTAGAAAGGGAGCTCGGTATGAATACCATGGTCCAATGAATAAATAATGTCATTAAGTAACTGCTCTTGGACTATGGAGTTTCGTCTCTTTCTAATAATGTTTAATATTTATTTTCTTCGGATGAATATCAAATTACTTTATAAATTTTTAATGATATTCAAGAGGTATTTTTAGAAATGTTGTTTATAATTTATTCTGATAGTTTCTTTTTAACGATCATATTTTTAGTAAAAAACATAGAGAAAAAAAATTACGAACTCTTTTTAGAATTTACTAAGATGTAACATTGGGCGTTACACTGTCAGCATGGTGAGTCGATGCATGCATAATTCTGGAAAGGATCATTGGAATGCTGTGAAATGAATTTTTCGGTATCTAAAAGGTACTTTTGATATTGGCTTGGTATTTGACAAAAGCAAAGCTATGACTAATAATGTTGCAGGTTTTGTTGATTCGGATTATGGTAGTGATCTTGATAGAAGAAGATCTCTTTCTGGTTACATCTTCACTCTTTGTAACTCTACTATCAATTTGAAAGCTTCACTTCAATCTATTGTTGCATTATCTACAACTGAAACAGAATATATTTCAGCCACAGAGAGTGTGAAATAGGCTCTTTGGATTCGCGGTTTAGTCAATGAACTTGGTCTTACACAAGATATTGTTACTATGTTTTATGATAGTCAAAGTGCTATTCATTTGACCAAGAATAGTCGTTATCATGACAAGACCAATCACATTGATGTAAAGCATCACTTTTCGAAACATTGTTACGATTGGTGGAATTATGGTGCAGAAGATTTATACTACTGATAATCCAGCAAATATGCTTACTAAGCCACTTCCTAATACCAAGTTCCAACACTGCTTGGACTTGGTTGGTCTACACGGCACTTGAATGCGCTTTTGGGCTTTATTCGGTGATGAGAAATTTATCAAATTTGATCCAAGGTGGAGATTGTTAAATACATGCCTTAAATTTTTTCAAATTTGGTACTTCATTTACCATGAGTAATTCAAATTGAATTTTGCTTATTTGTAATACCAGTTCAAATTGGTTTTTTTTACTTTTTCAGAATAGCAATTCAAATTGAATTCTACTTCTTCATAATACAAATTTAATTTGAATTCTACTTCTTCACAATACAAATTCAATTTGAATTTTAGTTCTTCACAAAACCAATTCAATCTGGTTTTGTCTTCATGGTTAAGGAAATAGTTTTATATTCCTTATAATTGCCTATAACAGGCAACAAGGTACCACATTTGCAATCATGATCAAATTCTCTCCTAGTGCAATCATGAGAGAATTTTAGTAGCAAGTTTATATTTTTAGTTTCATCTGAGAGAATATTTTAGATAGAAAATTTGAGAGATAATTTTATTTTTGTCCTTGTGACTTATAGGGTTTATTGTGACTTTGTTCTCTTCCTTTTTGTGAACTTCTTATACTTTCCTTATATAGTGTTGTGTGAAGTGGGCATTTCAAAAGAAGTCCCACATTGCTTGGCATGTGAGAAATGATAGTGTATATATTAAAACTAGTGTGTTTGGGCCAATGAACAAGCAAGAAAGGTAAAGGGCTCGCGCGCATACGGGATTAGCCTAAAATGCCAAATCTAGTGCAAATTTTCTAATTTGCCCCCTTGTGTGCACGAATATACGGATGTGAAAACCTTATCCGGAAACAGTTATTTTTTATAGTTTGAAAATTGAATAGCCTTATCTCTTATTTTACCGGGTCAAACGTTATCTTTCCGGATTTGTTGTATCATGATTCCATTATATGTAATTAACCGTCCACTAAGGCCTACAGATAAGATTCCTTTTCAAAATTTGAACTTAATTATGGAAACAGTTTCTGGTATTTATTTTTATAATATATCTTAATTGTTTTAAATTATTTTTACCCTAAACCGGTTACATGTTTTTATATAACTTATACTCTAAAACCCTAATTATATAAACTCTCTCTTTACCGTCGTCTTTCTCTTCTTCTCTGCTAGGTTTTCTTTTTCTTTTTCCTCATGCTAGTTTTGGCCCTGGTTAACACTAGAAGGGGCTGTTGTATCTTGGGGAGTACGTATATACTGCGAATAACTCTCAAGAGCAGTATTACTACACGCCTCAGCCTACTATTTTGTCAACAATCTTAAGAGTTATACCCATGGCTGAAAACAATGATCCTGACGCTGCTTATAATACGGGTCCCAATAACGACCAACCGACCCAAACGTAATTCCAAAACAACTGTCTGTCTCCAAAGCTCCCATCACCATGACCAAGCCTCTCCCTGACGTTTCAAAAATTGAAGTTTTCAGTGGTTAGTCCTACCGCAGTTGGTAGGAGTGTGTCTTCTCTGTGCTTGATATGCATGCCATTGCATGGGCTATTTTTGAACCCAAACCAACCCAAACTGAACTCATTGATGCATGGACCAATGAAAACAAGGTATGTAGGTACACTATTCTTTGTACTTTGGCTAACGATTTGTTCGATGTTTACTACGGAAGGAAGCAAAGGAAATATGGGATTCCCTCAAACTGAAGTACGTCGCTGAGGATACTGAAAAATAGAAGTTCGTTGTGGGCAACTTCTACCGTTGGGAGATGACTGACGACAAAGACATAAGGGCACAAATCAATGAATACCATCGGCTTCTAGAGGATCTCAAATTAAAGAACCTTTCTATGCAAGATGAACTAGTGGATGCCTTCCTCATTGAAAAGCTAGCCCACTCCTGAAAGGACTACCAATAGTAACTTAAACACAAACATAAATAGCTTTCTCTGTCGAAATTAATCACCCACATAATGATTTAAGACACTAATCGAAAGGAAGAGAAGCAAGCCCAACAAAAAGCTTTGGCAGCAAGAGCAAACTGTTGGAAATATGCACTAAAAGCCTATATAGGTTTGCATCATTTTGAATAAGTCATTTTTTTTTGTTAAATAGTTTAACAACCTTTATTTATCCTTGGAGTAATAGGTCATATGAGAGTTATTCCTAAAATGTCCCTAGTCAAGTATTTACGTGGGGACATGTAAATACATTAAGACTAGTGTGAGAGTACTGATGATCTGATCTCACAGATCATGGATATAAATGATATCAAGTCTTCACATGGGTACACATTAAGAGTAATGATGTACTGGACAGACCCACCATGAGAACGTTGCATGGATCGTTACATGAATGTCATAAACGATTCTCAATGTGATAATGGTATATGTAGTCCTTTGACCTGAAGTCACTACGATTCCTACATAAGGAGTTTATTGTTTTAATACAATCAAACGTCTTCTGTAATAAGAGGACTATAAAGGTTGTGGTTAGGTAATGTACAAATTATGCAGAGGGATGTGAGTGATGTAGATGGGATTTGTCTCTCCTATGTGACAGGAGTGATATCTATAGGCCACTTGATGGAGTGAGACTAAGGAAATGCATGGCCATGCTAGAAAGAATAAATATTGGATATTTATTCGGATAAAGTCTACTCCGGTATCAAGTAAAATAAATTGGACCGTACAAGGATGACACAACCATGCCTTGGGCCCAATTAGGATATCGTGAACAAACATATAAAATAATTATCACTTATAGGTTATGTTGTTAATAAATAATATTCGGACATAATGATGCATTGTTAGATGCCGCTCTTATTTTATATTAATAATAAAATAGTTTATTATTAATATAACCGAGTATTTTACCTATAGGGTCACACACATAGAGTAAGCCCATTAGAAAATTGCTTTTTATTTTAGTTGGACTAAAATAAGACTATTGGGCCTAACTCATTTAGAATGAGTAAGGAGCCCACCCTTTAGAGAGCAAATTGGGTCAAACCTAAGCCTATAAATAGAGCAAAAGATGCTCATACCCAAAAAGAGACATAAAAATACACAAAAGTTGCAAAAGCTACACGCCATCAAACTATCATTTGGAAGGTGTAGCATTTCTGGTGGGAGTACTCGTGTGGACTCCTAAAGGACGAGGCTACGATTGCTTCGATATTTTTCAAGAGGTAATCCTAAAACGCAATTTTTTTTGTGTTTGTCTTATGCTTTGAAACACGACGCTTTGCAAATCCTATGGGAATCCTTGTATTTCCGCTGCTCATACACTAGGGATTCCCTAACACAAACATGATACAAAGCAACTCCTCAAGGAAAAGGTATGAAAATAAAAAAAACCTTTTCATCACATTCCTAAGCCATCTAACCCCCTACCTTTAAAAGGAAGGGTTTTTGCTATGTGTATAGAAAACCATGTCATTATGCTGCTGTGTGTAGGTTCAGTAAGAGAAACAACGTTCCTCCTAAACCAAAGGCAAACTTGGTTGAATGAGATGATATAATTGCTGCGGTCATTTCTCAAGCCTTGATAGTGGCCAATGTAAGCAAATGGGTGGTAGACTCAGGGGCTACCACGCACATATGTGTGAATCAAAAAATGTTTCCTCCTACGCTATGGTGAGAGATGGAGAAGAATTGGTATATCTTGGTGACTCCCGCAAAGCTGATGTTGTCAGGAAAGCCAAGATTCTTCTAAAGCTCACATCGGGAAAGACACTAGCACTAAATGACGTTTTGCATGTACCTAGTATAAGAGCGAATTTGGTTTCTGTGGCTCTGTTGGGAAAAGTGAGGGTTAAAGTGTCCTTTGAATCAGACAAAATTGTGATGCAAAGAACGGTGTTTTATGGGAAAGGGATATTGTGATTAAGGGTTATTCGTTTTAAACATTTCAAAAATTATTCGTTTTAATTAAGGGTTCTTCGGCTTATATGCTTGACTTGTATGATATATGGCATGCTAGATTAGGACACGTTAGTATACCCTATTTGAATTGTATGCATGTTAATGGTTTAATTTTTGGAATTAAAAATGCATGTTTAAATAAATGTGGTGTATGTATCAAATCAAAAATTATGAAAAAACCATGTATTTTCATTCAACATGAATCTGAATTACTTGATTTAATCCACACTGACTTAGGAGATTTAAAACAAACAATATCTAGAAGTGGTAAAAAATATTACGTAACTTTTATAGATGATTTTTTGAGATACACTAAAGTATATCTAATTAAGCATAAAGATGAGGCATTTAACATGTTCCTACTTTATAAGGCCAAGGTAGAAAATCAATTAAATAAGAAAATAATGAGTTAGATCCGATAGAGGTGGCGAGTACGTCTTGTTTAATGATTTTTGTGAAAAAGAAGTCATAATCCATGAAACAACTCTGCCCTATTTACCTGAATCTAATGTTGTAGCTAAAAGGAAAAATAGGACCTTAAAAGACATGATGAATGTGTTATTAATTAGTTATTCCTCACCTGATAACTTATGGGGTAAAGCCTTATTAACTGCCTGACATCTTCAAAATAGAATTCCCTATAAAAATTCTAGGAAAACTCCCTATGAGCTTTGGAAGGGTCACAAACATAATCTTAAATATTTAAAAATGTGAGGGTGTTTGGCTAAGGTAATGTTACCAGATCCTAAAAAGAGAAAAATAAGCTCGAAAACCTCGGATTGTATGTTTATTAGGTATGTTGGGTATAGTGCTGCATATAGGTTTCTTGTTATTAAAAGTGATGTGGTTGATTGTAACATTATCATTGAAACTAAGAATGCTAAATTTTTTGAGCATTTATTTCCTATGAAAAATAATTTTGATAATACTTCAACTGTACCTTAACTTATCGATAATGAGAACCCATATAATGATTTGAGAAGAAGCAAGAGACAACGACAGGAAACATCCTTTGGAAATGATTTTTACACATGTCTTGTTAGAAAAGATCCTTTGACATTTTCTGAAGCAATTTTTTCCTGACTCAAATTTTTGGAAAGAAGCAATTAAAAATAAATTAGATTCGATTTTAAAATCTAACACTTGGTCTTTAGTCGATTTACCTCCGGGAACTAAGCCCATTGGTTGCAAATGGATTTTTAAGAAGAAGCTTTTACCTAATGGTTCAGTTGAAAAATACAAAACTCGTTTAGTAGCAAAGGGTTTTACACAAAAGGAAAATATAGATTATTTTGACACCTTTGTCCCAGTAACAAGAATTTCTTTTGTAAGAATCTTAATTGCTTTAGCTTCCATTCATAGTCTAGTTATTCATTAAATGGATGTAAAAATTGCCTTTAAACAATGAGCTAGAGGAAGAAATTTACATGGTTCAACCTAAAGGTTAAGTTGTCCCTGGTCAAGAATATAAAGTATGCAAACTTCTCAAATCTTTATACGGATTAAACAGGCACCTAAACAATGGCATAAGAAATTTGATACAGTTCTAACTAGCTATGGTTTTTCCTCTATTGAAGTTGATAAATGCGTCTATATAAAAATAGAAAATAGTGAATGTGTGATTGTCTGTTTGTATGTAGATGACATGCTTATCTTTGGAACATATGACGCTATTGTGTATGATACTAAGAGTTTCCTTGCTTGTAATTTCGATATAAAAGATATGGGTAATGCAAATATGATTTTGGGAGTTAAAATTATAAGGAAGAGTAACAGCATAATGCTCTCTAAAGAACATTATGTTGAAAAACTTCTTCAGAAGTTTGGACACCTCGACACTAAACCAGTGTCAAACCCTTATGACTGTAACTCTCAGTTAAAGAGAAATATCGGAGACCCAATGTCACAAACTGAGTATGCTTATATTATTAGGAGTCTGTTGCATTTAATGAACTTCTTGAGGCTAGATATAGCTTATGCTATTGGCAGATTAAGTAGATACATACATAACCCTAATATTGAGCATTGGATAACATTGTCCAAGTTAATGAGATATCTGAGAGGTATCATGGATTATGGTATTCTATATAATGGATTTCCCATTGTATTGGAAGGGTACAATGATGCAAATTAGATCTCAAATTCAGATAAGATAAAGTCCACTAGTGGTTATGTATTCACACTAGGCAGTGGTGCTGTCACCTGGAGATCAGCCAAACAAACCATTATTGCTAGATCCACTATGGAGTCAGAGTTTATAGCTCTGGAGCTGGCTGGTAATAAGGTTGAGTGGTTGAGAAACTTCTTAGCGAGTATTCCTCTTGAGACAAAACCAACGTCTTCAGTATCTATGCATTGTGATAGCCAATCGGCTATAAGTGTTGCTAAATATAACTCTTATAATGGTAAGAACCGTCATATACGATTAAGACATAAAGTTATAAAGCAGCTGCTGAAAGATAGAATCATATCTATTGGATATGTGAGGTCAGAAGTGAATTTGGCCGATCCTCTGACTAAATCATTAAGTAGAAAACTTAATTATGAAACATCGAGGGGATTGGGACTACAGTCCACATTAGAATTAATAATGATGGGAACCCAACCTTTATGATTGGAGATCCCATGAAGAAGGTTCATATGGGTAATAACAAGTCATTGTTAATTCACTAGCACTTTTCCTTTCCTATTCCTATGATGTATGAAGTGCTAGGCTGCATTGAATGAGAGGTTAGGTTATGAAACCTTTAATGGTTTCATATCCTTTATGGGTGGTGTATATAATGCAGGATACACTTGATGAGATCACCTATATGAGTGTCAAGTGGGGCCGCTTGCATGAGGTTAAGGTAAAATCTCTAGAGCACTCATGAATTACCAGGAACGCGCAGGCCTAAATGCGTTAAACGGCGATAACGACAAGAGAAGCCAAGTGTAATATGACAGGTAAGCCTCTAGCTTACTCTTAAGTGATATTTAGTTCATAGAAGCTATGTTTCACCTACACATTGTATGGTATGCTTATTTGTCTAGGACTTGGTTCATAGTCTAAAAGATACCAAGTCTGATGTATTCACACTCATGATGTCAACCCAGCAAACTCAATGATATTTCTAAATATTCCTTGTTGTTTTTGAAATACTTTAACTATTTTAAATTCTTTTGAAATATGTGGGGGATTGTTGTGTGAAGTGGGTATTTCAAATAAAGTCCCACATTGCTTGGCATATGAGAAATGATAGTGTATATATTGAAATTAGTGTGTTTGGGCTAATGAACAAGCAAGAAAGGTAATGGGCTCGCGCACATACAAGATTAGCCCAAAATGCCAAATCTATTACAAATCTTCCGATTTTCCCCCCTACGTGCATGAATATGCGGATGTAAACCATTTCTGATATTTATTTTTATATTATATCTTAATTGTTTTAAATTATTTTTACCCTAAACCGGTTACATGTTTTTATATAACTTATACTCTAAAATCCTAATTATATACCACTCTCTCTTTACCGTCATCTCTCTCTTCTTCTCTACTAGGTTTTCTCTTTCTTTTCCTCTTGCTAGTTTTGGCTCTGGTTAACACAGAAGAGGTTATTGTATTCTGGAGAATACACATATACTACAAATAACTCTTAAGGGTAGTGTTACTACACAGCCTGCTATTTTGTCAATATATAGTGGAACTATTTTTCTCGTGATCATCCTTGATTTTTCACCAGTTTTGGAGGTTTCACAACCAAACAAAACCTTTTTAGCGACCACCCAAACCCGTCGCTAAATTGTGATTTTTCTGTCGCTAACACTATCGGTGATGGAAGTTATGATGGACAATACATCGTCGCTGTATCCATTGTCGTTGACAACACAGTGACGACAAGTTACTCTGTCGTAAACTTTTCAACGACGTCACACCGTCGCTAAAATGGGTCCCTTAAGTGGTGACGCAGGCGGTCAATATTAGTGGCATATTAGCGACCACCGAATACCATCGCTGTTTCTACCACTTTAGCAACCACTGTATGCCGTTGCTATGACTGGACACCTAGCGACTACATTTAGCCGTCGCTATGACTGTCCTACTAGTGACAACTGTAAGCCGTCGCTATGACTGGACATCTAGCGACTACGTTAAGCCGTCGCTAATGGTGGTGTACTAGCGACCACTGTAGTCCGTCACTATGACTGGACACCTAATGACTATGTTTTGTCATCGCTATTATTCATATGTTAGCGACCCACTCCTTTCCGTCGCTAATATATTTTTTAATTTTTTTAAAAATTTTTTGTTTATTATTTTAAATTAAATTAAATTTTTATTTATTATTTTTAAATTGAGTCAATTAATGATTAATAATATTATGATTCTTCGTTGAACGAGTGAGCCCTAAATATCGAATATTAAATAACATAAAACAAGAAAACAATAATGACATAAAATATTCTGAAATATGATATATATATATATATAAAGTCTAAATCAATAAACAATATATAATGTAACAAATGAAAAAAGAGTAAAATCATGGGGGAGGGGGATCCCGTGGTGGTGGTGGTGGTGGCGGTTCGGAAGTATGGGGAGGAAGCCTCGCCCTCAACTGCATCAATAGTTGCTGCTGCGTAGCAAGCTGCCAGCGAGTCTCGATCTGCTCGTCACTGGCCCGTCGTCGGTCCTTCTCGGCCCGTTGTCGGTCCGCCTCAGCTCGTTCCTCCAATAGTTGCCTCTGACGTTGCTCCTCCTATAGCTCATTATTCAGGTTTTGAATGACCTTAAGAACATCTGTCGGAAGGCTAGAGGAGGAAGAGGAAGAGGTCTTCCCCTTCTTCACGAGCTGCGTGCACACTCTGCCCAACCTGAACACCCTCCCTTTCTTGTTTATGCTACCAACAGCCTCCATATAGATGCCGTTGTCGTCAGAACAAGATAGGGTGGGAGGTACATCCCCTTCAGGAGTGGAAGCCACTAACTACGCCTCCTTCTCGGCCCTCTTGGCCTGATACGCCTCCTGTAAATGTAAAATAGTGATAGGGTTAGTAAGCTAATTTGTAAATTATAAGCATGTGTAAGATAAAATAAAATACCGCTAGATCGGTCGTCTTTTGGTTAACCCATGCATCGGCTTTGTTCTTCTTGGTCATTTGCATGACCTCAAATAGGGAAGGCTCGCGGTGCTCCCTCAGCTCCTGTAGTGGACAACAAGCATTGAAATTATTGTTGGAAAACATGTGAGACCAATCATAAAAGAAATGTTTGACATAAATGTACTTACAAATCTTTTCTTATGCTCAAGGGTTGATATGCTACCCCCAGTGTAAACTGACACTGCAACATCAGCGGCTCTATTTGCCTTGTTTCAAGCACTCGCCTGCTCGAACAAGACACTGCCCCACTTCTAGACCATCTCGTCCCAGTGGTCCTTGGGGATCCAACAAGGCGGCTCGCCTTTGTCCCTCATCTTTCAAAAGGAACTCTTGATGATTTTGGAGGTCTCTTCCTAATCTCATCAATCATACCCTCTATCCATTGATAATCTCGTTGTTATATGAAATGAGATTTCAATATTAAAAATAGGTATGTAAATTAGCCACAAATTCATAACAAATGGGAGTGTTAGCTTACCAAAAAGGTGCCAAACCACCTATCTTGGACAGCCTTCCCTGTATCTGTCCAAGAGATATATGGTCCATCCTACTGGGTCTTCAGAACCTTAGTAATCGCTTTGGTAGTGCGACTACTATCAACAAAGCTGTAATAACCAATAATTAGAAACAAATAAAACAAGTTACACATGGGGAGGCTACCAAAATTTCGGTAGAGTCTCCCCTGTAAATATAACATTTTCAAATTTAAACGGTTGCCCTGTTACAAACAGAAAAATTCCCAGTACAGTTGAATCTATACAACTACTAAGTTAAGTAACATACAACTATGTGAGTTTTATATACAAAGCAACTAACAAGCTACCAATTAACTTGAAATAAATTATAGTATACTTACTTGTCTCCGGCCAGAAGTGGGACAAGTATGGGTAAGGGGATGTCGGAGGTGGGGCCTTGAGGCCAGCGTCATCCAAACCACCAGGTGAAGTAGTCTGTTGTGGGGTGGTCTGCTGTGGTGGTGAAGGGGTGGTGGTCTGATATGGTGTGGTCTGCTATGGTGGTGAAGGAGTGGTGGCCTGCTGACAGGGCCCGCAAGCGCACGGGTTATGTCGCGTAATATAAAAGATTATCATTCTCCACAGGGACTGTGTTCAAAGTACCAGCATATTGAAATTTAATTATCCACACAATTGATTTTTAAGGTTTTTGTAAAATAAAACACAAAATTAAGTTGCACATAATACAAAAATAAAATTTACTTGACACTTAAAAAATCAGAGTTGAGAGTATCTTGGGATTTCGGGGGATTAAGACTCTATTTTATGTTAATGAATTTTAACTTTTCATAAATAAGAATCAAATTAAGTTTTCCAAGGTGAATTTTCCAAAAGCTAATTAATATGTTCCTCTCGGAATCCTATTAATGTACCTAACCTATGGAAAGCGCTGCTTAATCCTCAGAAAGGCCCATTATCGTTTTATGAAAATCCCTTTTATTTCCTCAAAAAGAATTTTGATTACTTTCACGGTTTTACCGAGGTCACAAAAAGCATTTCAAAAATCTTAGGTTTAGTTCAAAGCTTTCCGGTAAAAATAAATCTCTCGATTCTATTTATTACCTAAACTTACTAATATACCCGCAAGTATACAGTTTTATCATTTAGGTTCTTGTTAGGAATCACTAAAAGCATTGAGCATCTTTTAAACTAAATGCAAAAACAGAAATTTATTTAATTCCAAGTCAAAATAATATTAACAATAAGATATTATCATACCCCCTTTATCCCAAGATAATTAATTTAGCTACTCATGAAATAATTCAAATTCATATAAATAATGGAAAAATAAAACATACAAGACATGGTAAAAATAAAGACTTACGGGTTTCTCCAAAAGCTCAGAATAATTTACCACTGTATTTCCTTGTTGCAATATTTCTCCACCAATTACAAATTGGAATATTCACTTTTACAATCTACAACTCTTAAAATAAAATAAAAAAAAGAAAATAAAAGAGAAATGGGACAGAGAAAGAAAAAACGAAAAAGAGAAAGAGAAGAGAAAGAAAACAAAAACGAAGAAAAGAAAGAAAGAAAAGAAACGGAAAGAGAAAGGAAAGAAAAATAGAACGAAGCTGATGGTAATTGATTTCAAGTGATGCCTTATGATGCTCCTGGTTGCTCTCCCTTTTATAGGCGAATGGATGAATGAATCCAGCTAAGAAAACGCGTTAAAATTGCAAGTGGGAGGAAACTTTCGGTGCATGTGAGTTCCAGCTATGCCAACTTGTTTCCAATTTGCATATTTTAATATTTCCAATAATTCGGTGCTTGGATTTAGTGATGATTGGTGCAGGTGGAGAAATTCCAAGTGGAAAGGTGCTGGAATTCCACAAGACCAAGTGACAGCTTGCTGGGAGGTTGGATGGTTTTGTGGCTTGCTGTTGGATGGAGATTTGGACGGTGTTGTGTTGAGTGGGTTGCTGGGCGGTGTTGTGGATGGAAAGGAGAGGGACGGTGTGTGGTATGGATTAGAAGAAGAAAGGGAGAAGGTGTCTTAGGTGAGGTGGAGAGTTGTGTTGACTTGATATGTGAGGAAGGAGTACGGTGTGGGTGATGGAGAGGAAAGGGACAGCGGATAGAAGAGAGGGAATGGGACGGTGTTTAGGAGAAAGCCGGTCGGTATTGGTTTGAAGGGATGGTGTTTGGGTTGCTGGAGAGCTGGAGTTGATCCGGTGT
The DNA here is from genome assembly GCA_037962975.1 of Clitoria ternatea. Lineage (NCBI taxonomy): Eukaryota > Viridiplantae > Streptophyta > Magnoliopsida > Fabales > Fabaceae > Clitoria > Clitoria ternatea. Next base: position 26,872,967 of record CM075671.1, on the reverse strand, counting down.
GCATTTGATCCGGTGTTGGAGTGATCCGGTGTTGGAAGAAAACCGGTCGGTATTTGGAGCAAATCGGTCAGTATTTGGAGCAAACCGGTCGGTGTTGAGTTGCTGTGAAGTTGGACAGTGTTAGTTGCTATGAGGAGATGAGAAAAGCAACTCCGATTGCTTTATTTCTTCGAAACCGATTGAAAAGTGAATCGGAACCGAGTGAAAAGGTGACTTTGGACACAAATCCGAGTGAAAGCCAGTCAGTGTTGTTGGGGGGTCAGTGTTTGGAGGAGAACCGGTCGGTGATGAAGCTGGATGAAAGGATGAGTGAAGAATGACTGAAGAGTAACTTCTGATCGAGCCATTCAGTCGGAATTGACTGCAGAAGGACTTGGAACCGACTGAAACCATTCACTCGGCTTAGGTTCATGGAGTTCATTCGGAACTGATTGAAGACTCACTCAGGATTAGAATTTATTCAATCGGTTCCCAACCATTTTCACTCGGCTGTCTCTGAATTTGAACCACTCGGTTAAAACTTTGCTCGGATTTTGCTTTGGAATTTACTCGGACAAATTCATTTGGATACATTCACTCGGAAGTGCCTTCTTACTTCTCACTCGGCCTCCACTTTTACTCAGAAACTTGCACTTGAAGGGTTGGAATCTGACTGATTGAATTTCTATCCGGGTCCGTATCTCTCTTAGCTCGGAAACATAGGTTTCTGACCCAACTCACTCGGTATTCTTCGTTGCAGAGATCTCACTCGGACTTAGTGCGAAACTGTGAGAATCTGTCCTAGTATGATTCACTCCTGGTCGGATTTTCCTTGCTTGCTTAAGGCATTACTCGGAAATTCCTTGTTCCGCTTGAGAATGCCATCTTCTCCGAGTGAAACCACTCGGATTCCTCCTTAGTCAGCACTTATTCATTTCACCATTGGTCCTTCACTCGAGTCAGCCATTTATCACTCGGAATGGCTTTGACAGGGAACATTTTCACTCGGATTTTCCTCCAACGATGCAGTATTCCACTCGGAAATGCTCTACTCTGAGTCTTTCCACTCGGATTTGGTCATTTCTGAGTTATCCCACTCGGATTTGGCCATTCTGAGTCGGATTTCAATGTTCTGAGTCGGATTTCAGCTTTCTAAGTCGGATTTCAGCTTTAAAAAGAGAATTCTTTCCAATTTAGGCTTGTTCTTCTTGATTCTTTATCATTTTATGGTCGTTTTTCTCTTGTTTTTGACCCTTTATTACCTTAATTCCTGCAGAATGACATACCCAAGTAGAAAATAGTGGAAAGAAAGCAAAAATCACAATAAATAAAGGAAATACAGTGCATAATGATTAAAATCCTAAGCAAATTGTGTCTAATTTATTGTACTATAAAACACTTATCAAAATACCCCAAACCAAAACATTGCTTGTCCTCAAGCAATCACTATATTCACAAGATAAAATACAGAAAACACTAAGCTTAATAAACTAAGGAATCCGAAACAAAGAAAAAGATTTATTCAAATGCCAATTTTAATTTACTTATGTGAATCAATTTTCAATGTCAAGACTTGAGATACTCTTCTCACAATTTTCACTCAAGTGTTTCAAGGTTTGTGTATCTCTCAAATCATCATAGTCAAAAAATATTACCATAAACTTGTTAATAAACCAGAGACTCCACAGTTTAGATAGAAAATATGTCAAAGTCTAAAGGTCTTTCAAAGGTTGTAACGTGGCCTTGGGTTGTATTGTCAAGGTAGGAATTTCAAGAAAAATGGAATACAAAAGGGCTTTAACAGTCATGAATGATTCAAATTATCATCATAAATTTAACAGAGCAAATTTTTGAATTTTTATGGACTTTTTTGGAATTCATTCAATATCATCCTTTTGATTTCTTTTTTCTTTTTCTTGTTTTCTTTACATTCAATACATATTTTTCTTAAGTCCTTTTTTATTTCTTTGCTCCACTAAATTTCCAACTTTTTCACCATTAAGAGAATATCAGTCAATGAAAGGTTTCAAGGAAAAATTTTCACTTTTAGGCTCAAAAGGGGCAACTAGGGGTCAAATTATACAAAATTCTGAGGCTTAAGAATAAGACCTAATTGTGCCTTTATCATCCTAAGACATATAATCAAAAACCATTTTGAATCGGTTGAAAAACAAGTTCTAGAATATTAATGACTATGAGATTCACTCAATCAAGAAAATATGGGTTTTGAAAATTTGTTTGATAAATAACCCATTTTGGCTCAAGTCTAATCATGGAAAGTCTTTTCAAAGAAAATTTTAATCACATAAGGTTCATTTAAGCATTTATTTGGCATTTAAATAATCAAATTTTGAAATTTTTTTTTGAAAATTTTACTCAAAATTTTGGGGTCCTTAGATACTTCAGCCTTGTGTTTAAAGTAAATTTATCATGCAATAATGGTAAATTACAAGATTACAAACAAGGAAAACACACATGCAAAATAAAATAACAATCACACAACGTAAACAAAACAGTTAAGTTTTCTTACCTACCACCCCAAACCAGAATTTGACATTGTCCTCAATGTTAAAATGGATGATAAAAGTATAAGAAAACTTACCTGTAGTAACCCCAAACCAGCAGTTGACATAGTTGGGTTTTTTTTTTAACTTAAAATGAAACAACAACTTTTTATAGGGTTACCTCCTTATCAGTGCTAAGTTTTAAGTCTTCAGCCAGACTTCTCACCGTTTGGATTTACTTATCAGGAGCATCAAACAAGTCCAAGTCACTTGCTTGTTGTATTGGTTGACCTGTCAGATAGTGCTTTACTCTCTGTCCATTTACCCTAAATGTACCAGATTTCTCGCTCCATAGTTCGACAGCTCCGAAGGGAAAGACTTTTGTCACCTTGAATGGTCCCGACCATCGGGATCTCAGTTTACCTGGAAAAAGCTTCAATCTGGAATTAAACAGTAAAACCATATCTCCTGGATTAAATATTCTCCGTTGGATGTGACGATCATGCCATTGTTTGGTTTTTTCTTTATAAATTCTGGCATTTTCGTATGCATCTAGACGGAGTTCTTCAAGCTCATTTAATTCCAACAATCTTTGTTCACCTGCAGCCTTATGATCAAAGTTAAGAGTTTTAACAGCCCAAAAAGATTTATATTCTAGCTCAACAGGTAAATGATAGGGCTTCCCATATACTAACTTAAAAGGCGTGGTTCCAATGGGAGTTTTATATGCGGTTCGATACGCCCATAAGGAATCATCTAACTTAATAGACCAATCCTTACGTGATGTATTCACCACTTTTTGAAGAATATTTTTAATTTCCCGATTGGATACCTCAACTTGTCCACTAGTTTGTGGGTGATAAGGTGTAGCAACCTTATGCTTAACTCCATATTTCTTTAGAAGGGTCTGAAAAGTTTTCTCAATAAAATGAGACCCTCCATCACTTATAACACATTTTGGGACCCCAAACCTTGGAAATATTATTTTCTTGAAAAGTTTAATAACAGTCTTAGCATCAGAATGGGGTGAAGCAATGGCTTCCACCCATTTTGACACATAGTCAACTGCCACTAATATGAACTGATTTCCAAAAGAGGAAGGAAAAGGTCCCATAAAATCAACACCCCATACATCAAACAGTTCAACTTCTAAAATGGTATTCAATGGCATTTCTTGTCTCTTACCAATGTTACCTGTTCTTTGGCAAGCATCACAAGTTAGAACATACTTACGTACATCCTTAAAAATATTTGGCCAATAGAACCTAGCTTGCAATATTTTAGCAGCTGTCTTGGAGGTGCTCATGTGCCCTCCACAGGAAAGAGAATGACAATGATCCAAGATAGCATGGACATCATCTTGTGAAACACATCTCCGAATCATACCATCTACACATTGCTTGAAAAGGAGTGGTTCATCCCAATAATAATGCTTGACATCTGCATAAAACTTTTTCCTTTGCTGAAAACTAAGATCAGGAGGTAAGATACCACATGCAAGAAAATTTACAAAATCAGCATACCAAGGAACACGTTGGATGTAACGCCCCGTGTAATATTAATTAAATTTTCCGAATAAATTTTTCACGTTTTTAAAAGATCTTTTTAAAGTTCATAAATTAAAATCAGAGTTCACATAAAGGTCGATAATAACGGAATATTATTATGCATACTAGTCGTGAATAATAATATTCGTGAAATATTTGCATAGCGGAAACGATTTATAAATAACAGTACATAACACATTGTATTTATTACAAATCGTAAAATTAGAATAAATTTGAAATCCAAGCAATAGTTCACATAGACATCAACCATAGCATCACTCTTCATTCTGGGTGGCATTCACTGTAAAAATTATTATAAGAGTGAGACAGAATATAGAATAAATATAAAATATATAGAATTGCACAAACACAATCAATAATACATAATGATATGATGAATATGCCAAACAAGTTCATTTAATAAGTCTTTAATTAGTCAAATGATATCATATTGGATCCATTTTGTTTCGTGGGAATGCTGCAGTAAAAGGTCTCATAGATACACCGGTAGGAATTAATACAGTCATGGATCCCTACAGCCCCATGACCCACACATCGGTAGGAATTAATACAGTCATGGATCCCTACAGCCCCATGACCAACACAACGGTAGGAATTAATACAGTCATGGATCCCTACAGCCCCATGACCAACACATCGGTAGGAATTAATACAGTCATGGATCCCTACAACCCCATGACCAACACATCACAAAAATAGGGCTTTAACTCATCATAGAGTAACCCCCCACCAGGGTAGGCAATCATGGAACCCCTAAATTCCATGGTGCGTCCAAAAGCTTATGATGCATGAATGCCTTTAATTCTTATTACCATTTAACATACCATGATATCCATATTTCCAAAACCTCTTGGAGAATACAAGTCTTCAAGGGACACAACACATAATAATTCACAGAATCATGGATTTACTGTTTCAACCACATATGTCAATAACCAAAAGGCATTCATGTACATATAAATTAATTTTGTTATTCATAATTATTCACTACCACAATATACAAATTGTATGATACTCAACAGCATTCATAATCACTCAAGAATTCAATAATAAATTATTACTCATAGAGAAAACATCATTTTTATCCATAATAACCATCATAAGTAAATTTCAGCATTTCCAAACAGCGACATGCGTTAGTAAAACAGTCATAATATGAGCAAATCAACTCCTTTTTAGGTGATTCCACTTTCTGTAGTTCAATAGCATAATTGTCTACAACTTTCATGAAGAACACAATTTCAAATTCTGAACAGAAATATCACTTATTCATGAAATACCACACTGCCTCAAGGTGAGTTTTTTCAAAACGTACATATGTTAGTAATTTCAGTGTTTCTGGAGTTACAAAAATGATTTTTGCATGAAACCAGTTCTAAATTACTCTTAACACAAATATATACAATTTTCATGAAGATCATAAATTCAAATTCTAAGCAGAAATACCATTTATCCACAAAATACAACACTGCCTCCAGGTGAGTTTTCAAAACGTACATATATTAGTATTTTCAACATTTTTAGACCTACACAAATGATTTTAACATGAAACCAGTTCTAAACTACTCTTAACATAATTATCTACAACTTTCATGAAGATCATAAATTCAAATTCTAAGCAGAAATACCATTTATCCACAAAATACAACACTGCCTCCAGGTGAGTTTTCAAAACGTACATATATTAGTATTTTCAACGTTTTTAGAGCTACACAAATGATTTTAACATGAAACCAGTTCTAAAATACTCTTAACATAATTATCTACAACTTTCATGCAGACACCAACAACTAATTCATACCAAAAAATTCCCAGTATTGAAAACAAGATTCGGATTTCATAGTTAACAGATTTGCATCATGAACATACTTCTGTATTTTGAGCATAACTAGAGCTACAAGCATCTTTTTAACTTGAAACCACTTTTTATAAATCCCTAACATGTATATCTACAACTTTTTGAAGACATCAAAGGCTGATTATGCATGTATAATTCCCAGAATATCAAAATATGCATAGAACATAGCTTAAACATTTCACTCGGTCATGCTGTAGTATTTTGGCTATAACGTTTGCTATACATATCCAAATCAGTTGAATCAGGTATCAAAATTCACATAACAAACAGATCTACAACTTTCATGAAGAAGTCAGAGTCAAATTCATACGTTTTCAGCTTCAAAATTAGGCAACAAGATACGAAATTAAAACTGGAATCCTAGAACAGCATACAACTCTACCCATTTCACAAATATTCACAACCCTGTCCCCTCTTACTTGGTTTGCCGACTGAAATGGCTCCCTTGCAGTCCACAAAGCTGTTTGAATGGAAGGAGAATTTGTTCACAAGCTTGTTCTAATCAGGCCTTAGTAAATGGGCAGATTTAATAATGCCAGACAAGTGGGAAACATCATCCTCATGAGTGGAGGTTTAGTGCTGTTAGTGCTTTGATAGTGGGGAATTAAATAAGAAAGTGGGTTATAATGGTCCACTTCGGGCCGTCCTACTCACTAGAAAGGATTAATGGGGTTAAATGTATTAAACAATGCATAAGAGACAAGATAAGAGTCAAAAGTTACTCCTGATACTGAAAACCGACTGGAATTCCACTCGGTTAGCCTATAAACCGACTGGAATTCCTTCAGTCGTGTGAAGAAGAAGGGAAACCGAGTCCTCTCGCTCAAGCGGAATAATACACGCTTGAGCGAGTGCCATATAATGCTCTGGCTGAGGGGTTACGCTCAAGCGAAAACTGACTCGCTTGAGCGAGTGTGAGTTTCGCTCAAGCGAATACCAACTCGCTTGAGCCAGGCACACTCCCTCGCTTAAGCGAGGAACTCATTCGCTTAAGCGAATCCACTCGGTTTTCATTCAACATTTTAGTCCACTCGGTAAAATCTCCTGAAACTGAGTCTTCACCTATTACTCACTCGGAACTGGTTCTATTTGAAACTCTCAGTTTGATTTCTCTTCTTTGGAGGTGACAGTAGGAGTTTCCTCACTCGGATTTACTCATGATTTCCATTCGGCAAACAACCTATTCTTATCTATTTCTCACTCAACTAAATCATCCTTTAGCCGACTTAACATCAAATCAATTTTCACTCAGGATTTCATAACACCTTACTCACTCGGAAATGGCTCTATGCATACTGAAATTCACTCGGAATGGGCTCCCAATAACATTTTCCACTCGGTATCTATTCACTTAGTATTATTCATTTATCACCACTCATATTCAAGCCAAGTAATGCCTTAACCATATAGTATATATATATATAACCACTCGAAATCCTTAACTTAATCACTCGGTTTATCACTAATCAAATACCACTCGGTATACCTCATTTTATTCACTCGGGGAAACCATTACGCTAAGTCCAACTCGGACTTGTTCTAACCCAATCCACTCGGATTATCATCATATACTTAGAAATTTTCCAATCTAATCCATTACAACAAATCTTCGCTCGGATTTCCACTCGGGAATATCCAAATCCATTCCTACACACATCATTTTCACTCGGTATTATTTCCCACTCGAGTATATCTTACTTGGGATCATCCAAGCCTATTCACTCGGAAAGGCTACATATTTAACCTCACTCAATGGCTCTAAACCTCATATATATATATATATATCCCACTCGGAATGCTATTCCCTTTCTCACTGGGAAGGTTTGACTTGGACTAACTTACTCGGATTGCATTGGTTATATCCCTGACTGAGTCTTTTCACTCGGAAATGAAGGCACTCAGTGAACTTTCAGTCAGAAATGCTATGTCTGACTATGATTGACTCGGAAACTAGTCCTTCAGAAACATTGGACTCGAAAACGAGTCTTTGGAGAGTACTTGACTCAGAAATGAGTCTCTCAGGAATAATTGACTCGGAATTGAGTCTTCCTGACATGTTTGACTCAGCAGTGAGTCTCTGAGACAGAATTTCACTCGGAATGAGTCCTCTTGACCATGTTCCATTCGGAAAACACAATTTTAACTCGGTATTTCCATTTTCCACTCGGAATTCCTTTTGGTCACTCGGAATTTGCAGTTTTTACTCAGAACAGAGTCTCTTTCTCACTCGGACAGTTCTTTCTAAGGCATTTTCACTCGGAAATTGGGCCTTATCAATAAGGATCTATATAAATTCTAGAATTATACCCAAAAATGAAACTTTTGGAGCATTAAAAACCATCCATAGAGTGTTTTATTCACTGATTAACACTAACATATCTTCTATACCTCATAATTTACAAAATAGAGCTATTATTAAAAGCAGGATGTTACATTTCTCCCACCCTAATAAAAATTTTGTAGGCTTCGAGAATTCCCTTCCCAAGTCTAAGATTCCTTAAATCTTAAAAGAGCTAATCACACCTGTCAATAACAATACTATGGCCCTTAGTTTTTAAGATCTCCAGATCATGACATGAATCATTCAATCATCACTACATCAACTACTTCAAAGTGACTCTAATATTCATTCTCTTTAATTCACTATCAATTGCTTGCAACCATTTTTAACATCATCATAGACATCAACAATCTAAATTTAAGTCCTCCAATCATTCACATACTCATATACACTCCTCTCCTAATCCTCAATAATTAATACCAACATTTCAATAATTCGATTCCTCATATATAATCATCCTAGAGTATTAAAAGTCATCAGAATCATCAACTTAACCAAAATCCTCAACTCATCAAAACTTAATAATCATTCCTAATAACCACTAATCTCCATTATTAATAACACCTACACACACATTATCATGGGCTTCCACAAAATCGCTTTTCATAACATTATCATTCATTTTTCCCAAATCCTAGAGTTAGGGTTTCACTAAAATTAAACAGTCACCCTTAACAGCCATTATCTTCCATCTCAAATCTTAAAATCTTCGTATACCATTTCACACCTATCCAAAGATACTTAAGACATATTCTTCCTTTGGGTTTCACATGAAAATGATTTCTATTCTTAAACTCATTCATAAAGTATTCTTCTATCACCATAGAAATCAAAACCTAAAACCAAAAACAACAAAAGAGTATAAGAATTTCACCTTAAGCTCCAAGCTATCTCTAGCCTTAGTATGTCCAAGAAAATGAAGAGAGAATAAGGAGTTTTCAAACATTTGAACCATTTTCATAATGAAGCATAAGAAAGCATGGTTGGTTGGTATGGAAGGAGACTCACAAAATGGTTGTCTGAGATGAAATTTTCTTCTAAGGGAAATATCATGGTCTCGTTATGATGATTTACTAAAACTTGATTCACCGATAACCAATTCATTCCTAGGATTACTTCCAGATTCTTTCAAAAATAAACAAGAAGATTGACAAGGGAGTTCCTACCCTCTATGAGCTCAGAACAATCGTTACACACCTTAGTAATTCCTAAGTTATGTACCGTTGGGAATGGAAATAATCAGATCATATATTATAGGCTTCACGGTTAATTGAAAACGTCTAACTTACTTCTGCGTAGCACCAGAATTAGACAACACAGATAAAATGCTACCATTAATCTCACACTTACGTTGGCATGAGATCGCCTGCTTGGTCCGCCTTTGAACCGCTAATGGCAAAGACTCTTCCTGTTGTTGGTTGTGGTTTCTCGTCTGTTGGCTCTCTATACTGTCTTAGAGGTTAAACAGCACGAGCGTTTTCTCTACGGACTCCTTGATAACTAGAACCTCTTTGATTATCCATGGTATTATTGTTGTTGTTGATTTGACGGTTCTGTGGACAATTTGGGCTGATGTGACCCTTCTGATTGCATCAATAGCAAGTGACATTTTCTAAGCGTTTATTGCAATCACGAATATGGTGATTACCTCCGCAGTTATGATACTTTATATTCACATGATTGTTACGTTTTTCAGAAGAAGATGATGATTCTCCCTTGAAACGATTTGGATAGAACGATCCTCTCTTTTTGAAATCAACTGACTGAGGTTTCAGTTGTCTATTGGCCTTTTCATGTGCCAGTCTGGCTTGGTGATTTTCTTCAAAAATTCTACATTTGTTGATCAGAATAGGAAAACTTCGAATTTCTTGGTACCCTATCGCCTCCTTGATTTCCAGATTCAGGCCGTTCTCAAATTTAACACATTTTGATTCTTCGGCACCAGCCTGTTGAAAAGGAGGGTAAAAGAGAGATAGTTCTTCAAACTTTGCAGCATATTCTCCAACAGACATTGAGCCTTGTTTCAGCTCCATAAATTCCAGCTCTTTACGGCTTTTCACACTTGCTGGAAAATATTTCTCTAGGAAACAGTCTTTGAAGTTGACCCAGTTCAAGGGTCTGTCAGTCTCGATCAAACGGATTCTAGCATGAATCCACCAGTTTTCTGCCTCTTCCACCAACATATAGGTGGCATACTCCACCTTTTCGTATTCTGTGCAGGGCAATGCTCGAAAGATGCGCTCCATTTCCTTGGCCCAGAGATACGCTCCTTCTGGATTATAACCCCCTTTGAATTGTGAAGGTTTTCTTTTCAGGAAATGATCTAACCCATGGAGTCCTCTAGTGCTCCTTGGTTGGTTTTGTCGTTCTATGGCTTCAGCTAAGCAGTTGAATGCTGCTGCCATATCTTGGTTATTGTTGTTTCTTGCCATCCTACATTCGTAGTTTGGTTTATACTAATTCTAAGGGATAATATATCATATATAAATACTACTTAACTATCATTATTCTACAGTTTATCAGTTAAGCAATAAATCATATAACGCATTTATCATATTATCAAGCAGTAATCAAACAAATCTTTTTGTAATTAATCAGTCAGGCACAAGTCATATAGTACACACTTAACATGTTATCAAGTAAGAAATCAAACATTTCACATATTATATCAAGAAACAGTACATGTCATAGCAATTGGTCCTGAATTTTTGAAAATGCTCTGATACCACCAATGTAACGCCCCGTGTAATATTAATTAAATTTTCTAAATAAATTTTTCACGTTTTTAAAAGATATTTTTAAAGTTCATAAATTAAAATCAGAGTTCACATAAAGGTCGATAATAACGGAATATTATTATGCATACTAGTCATGAATAATAATATTCGTGAAATATTTGCATAGCGGAAACGATTTATAAATAACAGTACATAACACGTTGTATTTATTACAAATCGTAAAATTAGAATAAATTTCAAATCCAAGCAATAGTTCATATAGACATCAACCATAGCATCACTCTTCATTCTGGGTGGCATTCACTGTAAAAATTATTGTAAGAGTGAGACAGAATATAGAATAAATATAAAATATATAGAATTGCACAAACACAATCAATAATACATAATGATATGATGAATATGCCAAACAAGTTCATTTAATAAGTCTTTAATTAGTCAAATGATATCATATTGGATCCATTTTGTTTCGTGGGAATATTGCAGTAAAAGGTCTCATAGATACACCGGTAGGAATTAATACAGTCATGGATCCCTACAGCCCCATGACCCACACATCGGTAGGAATTAATACAGTCATGGATCCCTACAGCCCCATGACCAACACATCGGTAGGAATTAATATAGTCATGGATCCCTACAGCCCCATGACCAACACATCGGTAGGAATTAATACAGTCATGGATCCCTACAACCCCATGACCAACACATCACAAAAATAGGGCTTTAACTCATCATAGAGTAACCCTCCACCAGGGTAGGCAATCATGGAACCCCTAAATTCCATGGTGCGTCCAAAAGCTTATGATGCATGAATGCCTTTAATTCTTATTACCATTTAACATACCATGATATCCATATTTCCAAAACCTCTTGGAGAATACAAGTCTTCAAGGGACACAACACATAATAATTCACAGAATCATGGATTTACTGTTTCAACCACATATGTCAATAACCAAAAGGCATTCATGTACATATAAATTAATTTCATTATTCATAATTATTCACTACCACAATATACAAATTGTATGATACTCAACAGCATTCATAATCACTCAAGAATTCAATAATAAATTATTACTCATAGAGAAAACATCATTTTTATCCATAATAACCATCATAAGTAAATTTCAACATTTCCAAACAGCGACATGTGTTAGTAAAACAGTCATAATATGAGCAAATCAACTCCTTTTTAGGTGATTCCACTTTCTGTCGTTCAATAACATAATTGTCTACAACTTTCATGAAGAACACAATTTCAAATTCCGAACAGAAATATCACTTATTCACGAAATACCACACTGCCTCAAGGTGAGTTTTTCCAAAAGGTACATATGTTAGTAATTTAAGTGTTTCTAGAGTTACAAAAATGATTTTTGCATGAAACCAGTTCTAAATTACTCTTAACACAAATATCTACAATTTTCATGAAGATCATAAATTCAAATTCTAAGCAGAAATACCATTTATCCACAAAATACTACACTGCCTCCAGGTGAGTTTTCAAAACGTACATATATTAGTAATTTCAACGTTTTTCGAGCTACATAAATGATTTTAACATGAAACCAGTTCTAAAATACTCTTAACATAATTATCTACAACTTTCATGAAGATCATAAATTCAAATTCTAAGCAGAAATACCATTTATCCACAAAATACTACACTGCCTCCAAGTGAGTTTTCAAAACGTACATATATTAGTATTTTCAACGTTTTTAGAGATACACAAATGATTTTAACATGAAACTAGTTCTAAAATACTCTTAACATAATTATATACAACTTTCATGCAGACACCAACAACTAATGCATACCACAAAATTCCCAGTATTGAAAACAAGATTCGGATTTCATAGTTAACAGATTTGCATCATGAACATACTTCTGTATTTTGAGCATAACTAGAGCTACAAGCATCTTTTTAACTTGAAACCACTTTTTATAAATCCCTAACATGTATATCTAAACCTTTCGTGAAGACATCAAAGGCTGATTATGCATGTATAATTCCCAGAATATCAAAATATGCATAAAACATAGCTTAAACATTTCACTCGGTCATGCTGTAGTATTTTGGCTATAACTTTTGCTATACATATCCAAATCAGTTGAATCAGGTATCAAAATTCACATAACAAACAGATCTACAACTTTCATGAAGAAGTCAGAGTCAAATTCATACGTTTTCAACTTCAAAATTAAGCAACAAGATACGAAATTAAAATTGGAATCCTAGAACAGCATACAACTCTACCCATTTCACAAATATTCATAACCCTGTCCCCTCTTACTTGGTTTGCCGACTGAAATGGCTCCCTTGCAGTCCACAAAGCTGTTCGAATGGAAGGAGAATTTGTTCACAAGCTTGTTCTAATCAGGCCTTAGTAAATGGGCAGATTTAATAATGCCAGACAAGTGGGAAACATCATCCTCATGAGTGGAGGTTTAGTGCTGTTAGTGCTTTGATAGTGGGGAATTAAATAAGAAAGTGGGTTATAATGGTCCACTTTGGGCCGTCCTACTCACTAGAAAGGATTAATGGGGTTAAATGTATTAAACAATGCATAAGAGACAAGATAGGAGTCAAAAGTTACTCCTGATACTGAAAACTGACTGGAATTCCACTCGGTTAGCCTATAAACCGACTGGAATTCCTTCAGTCGTGTGAAGAAGAAGGGAAACCGAGTCCTCTCGCTCAAGCGGAATAATACACGCTTGAGCGAGTGCCATATAATGCTCTGGCTGAGGGGTTACGCTCAAGCGAAAACCGACTCGCTTGAGCGAGTGTGAGTTTCGCTCAAGCGAATACCAACTCGCTTGAGCCAGGCACACTCCCTCGCTTAAGCGAGGAACTCATTCGCTTAAGCGAATCCACTCGGTTTTCATTCAACATTTTAGTCCACTCGGTAAAATCTCCTGAAACTGAGTCTTCACCTATTACTCACTCGGAACTGGTTCTATTTGAAACTCTCAGTTTGATTTCTCTTCTTTGGAGGTGACAGTCGGAGTTTCCTCACTCGGATTTACTCATGATTTCCATTCGGCAAACAACCTATTCTTATCTATTTCTTACTCAACTAAATCATCCTTTAGCCGACTTAACATCAAATCAATTTTCACTCAGGATTTCATAACACCTTACTCACTCGGAAATGGCTCTATGCATACTGAAATTCACTCGGAATGGGCTCCCAATAACATTTTCCACTCGGTATCTATTCACTTAGTATTATTCATTTATCACCACTCATATTCAAGCCAAGTAATAACTTGACCATATAGTATATATATATATAACCACTCGAAATCCTTAACTTAATCACTCGGTTTATCACTAATCAAATACCACTCGGTATACCTCATTTTATTCACTCGGGGAAACCATTACGCTAAGTCCAACTCGGACTTGTTCTAACCCAATCCACTCGGATTATCATCATATACTTAGAAATTTTCCAATCTAATCCATTACAACAAATCTTCGCTCGGATTTCCACTCGGGAATATCCAAATCCATTCCTACACATATCATTTTCACTCGGTATTATTTCCCACTCGAGTATATCTTACTTGGGATCATCCAAGCCTATTCACTCGGAAAGGCTACATATTTAACCTCACTCAATGGCTCTAAACCTCATATATATATATATATATATATATATATCCCACTCGGAATGCTATTCCCTTTCTCACTGGGAAGGTTTGACTTGGACTAACTTACTCGGATTGCATTGGTTATATCCCTGACTGAGTCTTTTCACTCGGAAATGAAGGCACTCAGTGAACTTTCAGTCAGAAATGCTATGTCTGACTATGATTGACTCGGAAACTAGTCCTTCAGAAACATTGGACTCGGAAACGAGTCTTTGGAGAGTACTTGACTCAGAAATGAGTCTCTCAGGAATAATTGACTCGGAATTGAGTCTTCCTGACATGTTTGACTCAGCAGTGAGTCTCTGAGACAGAATTTCACTCGAAATGAGTCCTCTTGACCATGTTCCATTCGGAAAACACAATTTTAACTCGGTATTTCCATTTTCCACTCAGAATTCTTTTTGGTCACTCGGAATTTGTAGTTTTTACTCAGAACAGAGTCTCTTTCTCACTCGGACAGTTCTTTCTAAGGCATTTTCACTCGGAAATTGGGCCTTATCAATAAGGATCTATATAAATTCTAGAATTATACCCAAAAATGAAACTTTTGGAGCATTAAAAACCATCCATAGAGTGTTTTATTCACTGATTAACACTAACATGTCTTCTATACCTCATAATTTACAAAATAGAGCTATTATTAAAAGCAGGATGTTACATTGGATACTAAGATTCAAGAGTTGTTCATCTGGAAAAGATTCATTGATGAGAATATTATTTGTTTGTTCTTTTTCAGATGTCAACCTAGATAGGTGGTCAGCGACCAAGTTCTCGGTACCCTTCTTGTCCTTAATTTCCAAGTCAAATTCTTGCAATATTAGAATCCACCTAATTAATCTAGGCTTTGCTTCCTTTTTATTCAATAGATACTTAATGGCAGAGTGGTCAGTGTAAACAGTAACATGTGAACCTACCAAGTAAGACCTAAATTTATCAAAAGCAAAGACAATAGCTAACAGTTCTTTTTCAGTTGTGGTATAATTTACCTGAGCATCATCTAGCGTCTGGCTGGCATAATGAATTACATGGAGCTTTTTATCCTTTCTTTGCCCCAGCACAGCCCCCACTGTGTAATTACTCGCATCGCACATCAGCTCAAATGGGAGTTTCCAATCAGGTGGTTGCACGATGGGGGCAGAGATTAGAGCTTGCTTAATCCTGCAAAAAGCTTCCATACAAGATGAATCAAATTTGAAAGGCACATCCTTACCCAGAAGAGTTGTAAGAGGCTTTATGATCTTGGAGAAATCTTTAATGAACCTGCGATAAAACCCTGCATGTCCAAGAAAACTCTGAATACCTTTCACATTTGTGGGTGGAGGCAATTTTTCAATCACTTCTACTTTAGCCTTATCAACTTCTATACCTCTCTCAGACACCAGGTATCCAAGAACTATGCCTTCTCTTACCATAAAATGGCATTTTTCCCAATTTAGAACCAAATTGGTTTCTTCACAACGCTGCAAGACTTGGCACAAATTTGTTAAACAATTATCAAAATCCAAACCATGCACTGAAAAATCATCCATAAAGACTTCCATCACATTTTCAATAAGACCAGAAAAAATTGCTTGCATACACCTTTGAAAAGTCGCAGGTGCATTACATAAACCAAAAGGCATACATCTGTAAGCATAAGTCCCATAAGGGCAAGTGAAGGTAGTCTTTTCTTGATCAGATGGATGAATGGGAATTTGATGAAAACCTGAATACCCATCCAAATAACAGAAATAAGAGTGTTTCGCAAGTCTTTCAAGCATCTGATCAATAAAAGGGAGGGGAAAATGATCTTTTTTCATGGCGCTATTTAACTTCCTATAATCAATGCACATGCACCAACCAGAGACAATCCTAGTAGGAATCAAGTTATGTTTATCATTTTCAATCACAGTTATTCCCCCTTTTTAGGCACCACATGGACAGGACTTACCCATTTACTACTATCAACAGGATATATGACTCCAGCATCAAGCAATTTCAAAATTTCCTTTTTAACCACTTCTTGCATTTTAGGATTTAATCTCCTAAGTGGTTCTACTGTGGGCCTACTTTTATCTACAGTAATCCTGTGCATACAAAGAGAAGGGCTAATCCCTTTGATATCATCCATTGTATAACCTATTACCTTTCTATACAACCTAAGTTGTTTCAAAAGTTTTTCAGTTTCACATGGATTCAATTCAGCATTAATAATCACAGGATATGTGGAATTAGGGCCAAGAAACTCATACCTTAAAGAAGCTGGTAAAGGTTTTAATTCCACATTGGGGCTTACCACTTTATCACACATGACCTCAGTATCATGTGGGGCCTTAGAGCAATCAGATGTTTCTGTCAGCTCAATCATGAAAACAGTTTCAAGTGGGTCATTAGGAAGGGTTGCTTCCTTTACCACTTGTTCGACAAAATCCACAGTACAACAAACATCATTGTAAGGTTTTTCTAAAACATTTTTCAAATTAAAATCAACCTTTTGGTCTCCAACAGTTAGAGACAACTTACCATTCTTGACATCGATCACAGCACCTGCAATTGCTAAAAATGGTCTGCCTAAAATAATAGGAATCAAAGAATCTTCGTCCATTTCAAGCACAACAAAGTCAGCAGGTATAAAAAATTTTCCTATCTTAATAGGAACATCCTCTAAAATTCCTACAGGATATTTTACAGATCTATCAGCCAATTGTAAAGACATCCTAGTAGGTTTCAGTTCACCTAATCCTAACTTTTCAGCAACAGATAATGGCATTAAACTCACACTCACTCTTAAATCACACAATGCTTTATCTATATTCATGTCACCAATCATGCAAGGAATAGAGAAACTACCTGGATCTTGGAGCTTGGGTGGAAGTTTCTTTTGAATTAGAGCACTGCACTCTTTAGTAAGTGCAACTGTACCATCTTCCTCCAGTCTTCTTTTATTGGACAGAATGTCCTTCAGGAACTTTGTATATGTGGGCATTTGCTGCAAAGCATCTGTGAAGGGAATATTAATATACAATTTCTTTAAAACATCAAGAAACTTACCAAATTGTTTGTCCAACTTTGCTTTAGCTAAGCGCTGAGGAAATGGAATGGGAGGTTGATATGGCTTAACCTCCTCCTTCTTTTCTTGTGGTTTCTCTTATTCAATTACTGGATGAGATGAAGATTCATCGACTTTCTTTTCCTCCTTTGCATGCTTGTCAACTGGCCCATCGTATTAAGTACCACTCCTGAGAGTGACAGCCATGGTTTGGTTAGATGGTCCAGCCTCTGGTTTCCCAGGAAATGTTCCCGGTGCTCTTTGAGAATAGGAGGCTTGTTGGGCAATTTGATTTTCCAGTATTTTGTTGTGAGTGGCAAGAGAGTCCACTTTTGAAGCCAAGTTTTTTATTGCATCAGAGAATTCATCATTTTGTTTAAGTTGAGTAGCTACAAATGTCTCCATCAAGGATTCTAGCTTTGATTTTTGTGGAATATAGGTTCCTTGTTGAGGTTTGTAGTTACTTTGTAATTGAGGTGGCCTATTTTGGAAGCCAGGTGGACCTTGTGGAGATCTGTAGTTACCTTAATAATTTCCACCATAGTTTCCAATAGCATCCACCTGATGCATTTCTTGTTCTTGATTAGGAGTCATTGCTAAATAGAAATTTGTAGCTCCATGTCCTGAAGCACCACAAACTTCACAAACAATATTAGTAGCACCTGTTGACCCTATTTTATCAAGTTTTAATGTTAATGCTTCAACTTTGGCAGAAAGTAAGGAAAGAGCATCAACAGAGTACTTACCTGGTGTTTTAGAAGGTAATCCTCTCTCAGAGTTCCATTGGTGAGTGTTTTGAGTTATTTCCTCGATCAGGTTCTCAGCTTCATCAACATTTTTACTCATGAAGGCTCCTCCAGCTGCAGCATCTAAAGAGATCTTTTGTGTGGAAGTTAGTCCATTATAGAAAATATGGATTGTCAACCACCTTTCTATCCCATGGTGAGGACATTCTCTCAACATCTCTCTGTATCTTTCCCAGGCTTTATATAAGGATTCATCATCTTTTTATGAAAAATTTATGATTTGTTTTCTTAGCACATCAGTTTTGTTCCTTGGGTACTATTTATTGATAAAAGCACTGGACAATTGTTCCCAAGTTGTGATGGATCCTTCAGGAAGAGAGTATAACCATGCTCTCGCTTTATCTCTTAAGGAGAAAGGGAAAAGTCTTAAGCGAATGACATCATTGGTGGCTCCGTTCATCTTCAGGGTGTCACAGTATTCAAGAAAGATTTGAAGGTGAAGGTTTGGATCTTCAGAGGGTAAACCTCCGAATTGGTTCTGTTGAACCATTGAGAGTAGTGAAGGCTTCAATTCAAAATTGTTAGCCTCCACTGTGGGTCTGAGGATACTGGATCCTCTTCCATTAGTGCTTGGAGCGGCAAAATCTCTTAAGGGTCTGTGTTGGTCTGCCATTTATTTTTCTTTTTGTTCTTTTTGTTGTTTTTGTTGTTTTCTTAAAGCTCTAAGGGTACGTTCTATCTCAGGGTCAAATCCTAAGTTTAGATCGACACTACGGCTTCGTCGCATAAAAAGAAAGTGAATGACAAATAAAACAAATTATCACAAAAATAAAACAACAACAGATACACAAAATAAAGAACAAAATACAAAATTACAAACAAAATAAAAATAAAAATAACAATAAAAATATTAACAAGTATGATCTAATCGAATTTCAATATTGCCGATATTTGAGGGACAACAGTCCCCGGCAACGGCGCCAAAAACTTGACAGGGCCCGCAAGCGCACGGGTTATGTCGCGTAATATAAAAGATTATCGTTCTCCACAGGGACTGTGTTCAAAGTACCAGCATATTGAAATTTAATTATCCACACAATTGATTTTTAAGGTTTTTGTAAAATAAAACACAAAATTAAGTTGCACAGAGTACAAAAATAAAATTTACTTGACATTTAAAAAATCAGAGTTGAGAGTATCTTGAGATTTCGGGGGATTAAGACTCTATTTTATGTTAATGAATTTTAACTTTTCATAAATAAGAATCAAATTAAGTTTTCCAAGGTGAATTTTCCAAAAGCTAATTAATATGTTCCTCTCGGAATCCTATTAATGTACCTAACCTATGGAAAGCGCTGCTTAATCCTCAGAAAGGCCCATTATCGTTTTATGAAAATCCCTTTTATTTCCTCAAAAGAATTTTGATTACTTTCACGGTTTTACCGAGGTCACAAAAAGCATTTCAAAAATCTTAGGTTTAGTTCAAAGCTTTCCGGTAAAAATAAATCTCTCGATTCTATTTATTACCTAAACTTACTAATATACCCGCAAGTATACAGTTTTATCATTTAGGTTCTTGTTAGGAATCACTAAAAGCATTGAGCATCTTTTAAACTAAAAGGAAAACAGAAATTTATTTAATTCCAAGTCAAAATAATATTAACAATAAAATATTATCATACCCCCTTTATCCCAAGATAATTAATTTAGCTACTCATGAAATAATTCAAATTCATATAAATAATGGAAAAATAAAACATACAAGACATGGTAAAAATAAAGACTTACGGGTTTCTCCAAAAGCTCAGAATAATTTACCACTGTATTTCCTTGTTGCAATATTCCTCCACCAATTACAAATTAGAATATTCACTTTTACAATCTACAACTCTTAAAATAAAATAAAAAAAGAAAATAAAAGAGAAATGGGACAGAGAAAGAAAAAAGAAAAAGAGAAAGAGAAGAGAAAGAAAACAAAAATGAAGAAAAGAAAGAAAGAAAAGAAACGGAAAGAGAAAGGAAAGAAAAATGGAACGAAGCTGATGGTAATTGATTTCAAGTGATGCCTTATGATGCTCCTGGTTGCTCTCCCTTTTATAGGCGAATGGATGAATGAATCCAGCTAAGAAAACGCGTTAAAATTGCAAGTGGGAGGAAACTTTCGGTGCATGTGAGTTCCAGCTGTGCCAACTTGTTTCCAATTTGCATATTTTAATATTTCTAATAATTCGGTGCTTGGATTTAGTGATGATTAGTGCAGGTGGAGAAATTCTGAGTGGAAAGGTGCTGGAATTCCACAAGTCCGAGTGACAGCTTGCTGGGAGGTTGGATGGTTTTGTGGCTTGCTGTTGTATGGAGATCTGGACGGTGTTGTGTTGAGTGGGTTGCTGGGCGGTTGGAGAGTATTGCTGGATGGTGTTGTGGAAGAAAGGAGAGGGACGGTGTGTGGTATGGATTAGAAGAAGAAAGGGAGACGGTGTCTTAGGTGAGGTGGAGAGCTGTGTTGACTTGATATGTGAGGAAGGAGTACGGTGTGGGTGATGGAGAGGAAAGGGACAGCGGATAGAAGAGAGGGAATGGGACGGTGTTTAGGAGAAAGCCGGTCGGTATTGGTTTGAAGGGATGATGTTTGGTTTGCTGGAGAGTTGGAGTTGATCCAGTGTGCATTTGATCCGGTGTTGGAGTGATCCGGTGTTAGAAGAAAACCGGTCGGTATTTGGAGCAAACCGGTCGGTGTTGAGTTGCTGTGAAGTCGGACAGTGTTAGTTGTTGTGAGGAGATGAGCAAAGCAACTCCGATTGCTTTATTTCTTTGAAATCGATTGAAAAGTGAATCGAAACTGAGTGAAAATGTGACTTTGGACACAAATCCGAGTGAAAGCCAGTCAGTGTTGTTGGGGGGTCGGTGTTTGGAGGAGAACCGGTCGGTGATGAAGCTGGATGAAAGGACGAGTGAAGAATGACTGAAGAGTAACTTCTGATCGAGCCATTCAGTCGGAATTGACTGCAGAAGGACTTGGAACCGCCTGAAACCATTCACTCGGCTCAGGTTCATGGAGTTTATTCGGAACTGATTGAAGACTCACTCAGGATCAGAATTTATTCAATCGGTTCCCAACCATTTTCACTCGGCTGTCTCTGAATTTGAACCACTCGGTTAAAACTTTGCTCGGATTTTGCTTTGGAATTTACTCGGACAAATTCATTTGGATACATTCACTCGCAAGTGCCTTCTTACTTCTCACTCGGAATGGCCTCCACTTTTACTCAGAAACTTACACTTGAAGGGTTGGAATCTGACTGATTGAATTTCTATCTGAGTCCATATCTCTCTTAGCTCGGAAACATAGGTTTCTGACCCAACTCACTCGGTATTCTTTGTTACAGAGATCTCACTCGGACTTAGTGCGAAACTGTGAGAATCTGTCCTAGTATGATTCACTCCTGGTCGGATTTTCCTTGCTTGCTTAAGGCATTACTCGGAAATGCCTTGTTCCGCTTGAGAATGCCATCTTCTCCGAGTAAAACCACTTGGATTCCTCCTTAGTCAGCACTTATTCATTTCAGCATTGGTCCTTCACTCGAGTCAGCCATTTATCACTCGGAATGGCTTTGACAGGGAACATTTTCACTCGGATTTTCCTCCAACAGTGCAGTATTCCACTCAGAAATGCTCTACTCTGAGTCTTTCCACTCGGATTTGGTCATTTCTGAGTTATCCCACTCGGATTTGGCCATTCTGAGTCGGATTTCAGTGTTCTGAGTCGGATTTCAGCTTTCTGAGTCAGATTTCAGCTTTAAAAAGAGAATTCTTTCCACTTTGGGCTTGTTCTTCTTGTTTCTTTATCATTTTATGGTCGTTTTTCTCTTGTTTTTGACCCTTTATTACCTTAATTCCTGCAGAATGACATACCCAAGTAGAAAATAGTGGAAAGAAAGCAAAAATCATAATAAATAAAGGAAATACAGTACATAATGATTAAAATCCTAAGCAAATTGGGTCTAATTTATTGTACTATAAAGCACTTATCACCTGCTGTGAGATGGTGGGGCCAGGTGGTGAAGGGGTGGTGGCCTACAGACAGGATCCGGGGGGCCTCGAACCACTACCTCGGCTGAAGGGTAGTCGACGTGCTATCATCTGTAGAATAAACCATGAAAATAAATGTTAGTCTACGACTACAAAGATATGTATATAAGCGTCACTATGGAAAATTAATTACATACTCTGTGTCTATTTCAGTTTGAAATTCCCCTCAGTTTTAGTGTCACTATGGATATCTGTTTCAACAGGTTCCTCAGTCTCCAAATCGGCCTTAGACCCTTTTGACTGGGATACAACATTTTTGTCAATGTGTTTACCCCCCGTAGTGGCGAGCGTCTCATCCATTATGGCTGGTTCAATGTTGAACAACAAATGACTATCGTTGAGCTCGTTCGGAGCGAGCTAATAAGCATCCTCAACCTCATCAGAGATATTATCAGTGATTTGACTTTGGGCCATGGCCTTGATTACTGCGTACTAGTCTCGATGCCCTCCAGGGGAGTCCGTGTAATAAACCCGCTCGGCTTATTGGGCAAAAATAAAGGGATCAAACCCTTTATATCTACCATTTTTTACCTTAACTAAGTCATAGTTGTTGTCAATATAACATCCCTAAATAACTACCATAATTTAAATAATACAAAAATTTAATTAAATATTTAAACAATTTCATAGACATAATAGCATATATCTAAATACTTTGCTGTATAAACATTTTTATAGATATATATAAAAACTGTACATGATTTTGATTTTTGATTACACTAACACAAAATATAGTTTTAGATTAGCAACAACCCCAAGAGTCGGACGCTAGCTAACGACAAAACAGGCTCCAGAATATGTGAGTAGCTAAATAATATACAAAAAGGACTACTCAACCCTCAAGTATAACTAGAGTCATCAAAACTACCCATAACGTCCTACTGGGTTAACTATAGGTACTACGCGTCATCTATGGTGAAGTCACTTCTAGATGAAGCTTCCTCCACATCCTCTTTATTGGCTGGTGGGGGTGGGGGCAGTGGGACAATAGGAAAGAAAGGGTCCAAATCACAAAGATCCAATACGAGCCTAGCCCTAAAGGTGATAGTGAGAGCTCCTAAGGGGTCAGGTACACCTAAAATAGTCCGCGACAGTCGCACCATAACAATCCCATGGTATACGTGTACGTGACCCATCCAATAATGTCTCCAACAACCTGGATTAGGCTGTCTTGGCCTTATTCTAATGTCTGCAATATGGGGTTGGTTATCACCGTCCATAGTGGCTCTTTGTTCGGTTCATATCCCATTTAATATAAACAAGGAAGAAAAAGGGTGAGAAACAAAAAATACCAATAATACAAGACACATATAAATAATAGATTTTTACAAACAATAAATTTTAATAACAATTTCTTCATACATGTTATTTCTAGTATGAAATGAAAATGTAGAGATGACTAACAACTTTTAATTTTAATTAATAAATATTTTACTAATTCTTTTATGAACAATAAAGATGTAATGCATGTGGGCCCTTAAATCTTCTTTTATTGGGAGCAGTCAGGAGTTGATATTGTTTCATGATAATTTGCCAATATGGCTAAGGAATAGCTCTACTGACCATAATATGTGCTTAGGGCCTAGTCAGATTGACAAAAGCTTGTTGTGAATTTACCCGATACTAGGGAGCGGCCCCAGGTCTCCTAGGCCTCTCTTCACACCCTCTCATCCTAAGGTTCGTCATTGAATCATCCCTAATGCATTTCTCAGATTATACCGTATCTCCCAAAACATTCTTGTCTTTCACTTGTTATATGATGCATGTCACATACTTAATTAGGTCAAACTTTTAGTACATACTATTCATTTTATTCACAGGGTTTATCAAAATTTTGGCAGAGTTTCCTCTATAAATTGAATATTTCCAAAATTTATCTTTGACCTGTTATACTCAAAATTTCCAGACAATATAACATAATTATATTAAATATGTATTTTTGATTCAAACACCAAACTTTACACTATCTGACAAATCTAAATTCTCATCATAACAATATGCAAATAACAAGGTATAACATATAAATAATATTTGTAAATAAGTAAAGACATAAAAATAACAACTGAAATAAATATTGAGAGTGTTAGGGAGTCCCTTCTACTATTTAACATGTCTTATATTTAGTAAACTTCTTTCTTATTGTTAGTAAGTTCATCTTATTTTATTATACTTTTGTTTTATTTGACACTTAATATAGCGATATTAATAAAGAGAAAAATTTTGATAATTACATATTCATAATAACACAATAATATTCAAAATGATATTGTCATAAATTTTAAAAGTGCATAACAAGAATTAAACATCCATTAAATATTACAAAAAGATAACAATTAAATAAATGATTAAGGAATAAAGTAAATAATTAAATAAATGATAAATAAATAAACATTATAAGCATAATAAATAATATATAACAATAAAAATAGTTCAAATAAATAAGTAAAAAATGTAAATGAATGAAAGGATAATTAATAGATAACTATAAATTAATTAATTAGATAAATGAATAATAAAATAAAGAAAATAACAAATTTAAATTATAGATGAAAAATAATAATAGAAATAAATAAAACAAATAAGTAAATTGATATTTAAATAAGTCAATAAATGAATCAACATTTAAATAAGTAAATGAATAAGTAAATACATACATAAATAAATAACAATAATAAATAATAAATAAATAAACAGTAAATAAAAAATATATATATAAATTAATCAATTAAAAATAGAATTAATAATAATAAAAAACAACAGAATAAATAATAATATAGAATAATAAAAAATAAAAAAGTAAATAAATAAGCAAAATAAATAAATAAATAAAAATAGTTAAACAATTAATTAAACAATTAACAATTAAGTAAATAATTAAATAAACAATAAAATAATTAATTAAAAAATTAAATAAATAAGTAAATAAATAACTAAGCAAATAAACAAGTAAAAAACTAAATGAATAAATAATTAAATAAATAAAAAATTAAATAAACGATTAAACAAATGATTAAATAATTAAATAATTAACTAAACAAATAAATAAATAAACAATTAACTAAATAAATGATTAAATAATTAAATAATTAATTAAACAATTAAATAAATAATTAACTAAATAATTAAACAAATAAATTAATTAAATTAATTAAATAAATAAACAACAATTAAAAAACTAAATATTATATATATATATATATAACATTCAGCAACATTATATTATAATAATAATAGTAGTAAAAGACATAATAAAGGAACAATTAACAAATTAAACAAATGAGATTAAATAAAAAAATAAAAATTGAAATAAGCTAATTGAAGGAAAGCAACGTGTACCTAATGCAGAGTGAAAATGATGGTGAAGTTTGAAAGTGAAAGTAACAGGTCACATATATATAAGAGAAAAAAAACCATTTTTTATTTAAATTTAATAATAAATTTGATCTTATCCTAATCTTATAATAAAATATTATTGAGTATTTTTATGAGATAAATTTTATATTTAAAATTTTGTTATAAAATATCAGGATGTACTTAATAAAATAAATGTAACTTTTTAATAAATTTCTTTCACACTAAATATCTCAATTACTAAATGTTTAAATACTCATTTTTATAAGTTTTTCGGTTTACTTTCCTAACCAGTATGGGCAGTCGCTAATTTAGTCACTAATTATCTTTTTTAGGTCCATTTTCACGCGACGCTCGCTAACTCGGTCGCTAATTAGCGACGAGTTATGGATGTCGCTAACCTCAAGTGGCTCTTAGTGGTTTTTTTAGTAGTGTTTTCCAAGTAAATCTTGTGTGTTCATTTTCTTGCCCTTATACTTGCTTTTCTTTATCTTCAATTGATTTGATCTAATGCTTCCGCAATACGCTGATTTTCATAACAGAAATACCGAGAAAATAGATAATATATCAACATAACTTGTTGAAGATACGTGGTGATTTGTG
Organism: Clitoria ternatea; assembly: GCA_037962975.1. NCBI lineage: Eukaryota > Viridiplantae > Streptophyta > Magnoliopsida > Fabales > Fabaceae > Clitoria > Clitoria ternatea. Next base: position 26,846,495 of record CM075671.1, on the reverse strand, counting down.
AAAGAAACCACTAATCTCTAGCTGTAATTTAAATATTCATTTTTGTCTATTCGTGTGCCACTCTCAGGAAGTAATATGCTTGTAGACGGCAATTATAATGCTAGAATTAAGAGTTTCTTTCCAAACTTATTAGTTTCCTTTTATGGTTAAAAGTCAATAAGTTGGTATAAGTTTGGTTTGTCAAGTAATGAAATGTTTAAGTTGTCTTGGAGTCTTCAAGAGTTGTTGTATTTAGTCAATATGTTATGTTTGACTAAGATGACCTATTATAACAGGTTTCTCCTATCTTTTGGAAATTACAAATTTAACCCATGTATTATTTGAATTAGAATTAGGCATATTTTATGGTCAGTTTTATAATATTAAAAATTAAATTAAAAAATCAAAGAAAACCTTAATTAACTAATCTTAAATAATAATTAATCCCAAATATATCATAGACCATTTTTTAATAATTAAGAAAAATAATTATTATTTAAATTAAGAATATTATTAATCTGATATAATAAAATAACTTTTAATATTACTAATTATGAGATTATATCTCAAAATAAGTAAAACTTTATAATTTTTATATTATTAAATAATAAATTAAAATGATCATTACTTTCGTAAATAAAAAAAATGACCTTAATATCAAAGCCCACGTAAAAGGGTATTAATATAAAAATTAAAACAAATTATTGATCCGGTTGCTATAACTAGTTGTTATAACTCTTTTGCAAACCAATTACTGATCCCGGTTGCTCTAATAAATTGCAATGTAATTTGTCATTTTTTTCTTTAAACCATAATGGCAAAAGAGCTTCTGCAGCTTCCTCTATTGTTGGTGCTGCTGCTTCTCCAACTAAAAATCTTATAACAACTGTAGTTTCTAGGAAAGCATAACAGGAAAGCATGTAATAAATTTGGTCGCAGCATGACCCTCTATATTCTCATCTACAGATAATAAACCTTCCTCGGATAGTAAAGAAAACAACCAAAACCAACAAAGCAAACATCATCGTGATGGAACTTCCATGCCCCATCTCACTATTTCTGAAGCCAAAATATGCTAAAATCATGCTTTATCTCTTACAAATCACAAACAATAATTACTTCTATTCTTTAATCTCTTTCTTCTTTATAACAACACTTGTGAATCTCCTAATGCAACAAACACAGTATACTTTTTTTCTTTGCTTTTCTTTATCTTTGAGAAGAAAATCTTCAAGAATGTAGAGTATCATTGAAATATAACAATTCAACAAAAAACAAGATATTCTAAAACTTCAAAATGCATCAGATCCAGCGAGTACATGTGGCGAATCACGTCGTCGATTGCTTCTCTCTCCTTGAAACTCGCAGATCCAAAATCCTCCAAGAACCTCGCCACAGTCCTCCGCCTCAACTCGCGCGCGTCCACGTCCTCGCCGCCCATGGCCTTCCACTACGCCGTGAAGAGGCAGTTCCTGTCGGCGGAGACCTCGCCACCGTGCGAGAGGCGGAAGACGACGGATCTGAGGGCGGAGGAGTACGGCGACTTGGACGACGAGTCCTCCTCCTCCTCCGGTGGCGTTGCAGCTTCTGGAACCGCAGGCTGAGAATGGAAGCCCAGAGGTTGAGTCCGACGACGAAGACAGAGAAGTCGAGGAGTTTCGCATTTTCATGAGTTACTGTTCCTTCCCTGCTTTGAAGATTCTGCTAAAAAACTACTTGGGTGTGAAGATGGTGACTTGGACGAGTCTGTTTTGAAAGAGTTAGAGGAGGTTGTTGAGTTGGCAAGGATGACTCCTGCTGATATAAGCGAGGTTTTGAACAAGAACCGGCATAAGAAGGAGAAGACCGTGTGTGAACTACTGGAAACATTGAAGCTCAAAGCAGAGATGAATGAAAAAATAGAGTCTTGAGAGGGAAGAATAATAATGGGGTTGTTGAAGAGGAGGAAGAGCAAGAGAAAAGGGCTCTTGATAGTGAGAGTCCTAAGCAAGAATCTGAGATTGAGGACAATTGCAAGGAGAGAGAGAAGATGATCTTGAAAATGATTTTGATTTTTTCAGAAATTTAGTAGGGAAAGATGATCTTAAAGAGAATGTAATTTTGATTTTGATTTTTTTAGAAATTTGGTAGGGAAAGAAGATGATGAAAATGAAAGGGGAATGGATCAGATGGTAAATGGGTACTTAATATAATTAAGATGTTCTGATATGGTATATATTAAAATTTTAAATGATTGAGAGGTAGAAAATAAAATTATTAGAAGTTTCAAATGGTAACCTGTTAAACAGGTTGCCATCAATTAATATAGACCGTTGATTAACATTCAACGGTTGATATTTTTCGGTCTACCGTAAACCCAAAAAACCAAGTTCCACCTTAGCTTTCACCTTGTTTTGCATCATAAAAGTCTTGTACCAAATGCTGAAAATAACTACCAACGTGAATATAAGCCTTCCATACTTTCTAAATTTGACGCCTTGCCTTTCTCACTTTCTCTTGCCTTTTTCATTTATTTAAACACATAACAATAGGTGAATGTTAAGGTGGACTTTTCGCAGGCTTAGGCTTCTCACACTTGTACCTCATATATAGAACATCCCTTGCCATCTTGTTTTACAAAGACATGGTGAACCTTAACTTGTCCCATGCTGAAAGTTCGCTTGCATTTTTCCTGGGTATAAAAACCGGAAGACCACTATTTATAAAAACTAAAAATATATTTAAGCATCTTTTTATAAATCTTTTTACAAGTTCTGGCCACTTTAATATTGACTTTAATAAAGAGTACTCCATGATTCTCATCAATGACCGAGTACTCAATGCTACTAGTTTCAGATTTGTAATTGATCAAGGACTAAGTACCTTATCCATGACATTGTTCATTTCCAATCAACTATATCCATGTGTCAAAGATGTAATTGATTAAACAAACAATAAATTTATGATTTTCAAAAGTTAAAAGACTAATGTAATAATTTTTTGAAGTCACTGAGAACTATGCCCGATGCTATTAGTATGAGGAATTAAAGTAAAGGGTTACTCATTATTTCATAATCAAATACTTTAAAAGTTAAATAGAATTTAGAAATTTAATGAAATTTGAATAACTCAGTAAGACCTAAAAATAAATTTAAAGAGGAAAAAATTAATAACTTTTATTATAGGTTAAATTTGATATTTTAACATATACTAAAAGATACCGTGTCTTCTCAATTGTTGAAATTATTTTTTTGAAACTGTTCAGTGTGAAGACCTTACTGTTTATTCTTGTAAATCTCATTTTAAAATAGAAAAATAAAGTCACTGCCCGCCAAGAAGGAATTTTGTCAAATGGTATTGAGTAAATAAAGTCAGTGATTGAGAAGAATTGATTTAGTAGCACACAAGTCTTAGCCCAAACCAACCTCAAGCTGCATACCATACTCCACTTGATTGGGTAGAAAAGTCTCTAAATTTGACGATTGTACATCTAAAAGAAAATTTGACTTTGTAAGAAATGTAGCTTCTCAATAGAGAAGACCCTTCTAGCTCCCTTTCCTCATAATTTCTATCAGAAAGCCGGTTCAGAGGTGAATTAAATCTTAATCATCTCACTTAAAATGACCAAAATTCTGAGTTGGTTGATGCAGCCAAGAGTATGGAGATTTCTGTGTTTTAAATCATCAATTGTTGGATTATTCTCTTATGCTCTAAGCTCCTCTTTCAACCATCTTTTTGGAAAATGGAACTTGTGGAAGATGTTAATTTATAGTGCTTTCAGTTTCATCATTTGCCTCACCATCTTGTTTGCAAAGGCATGGCAACACTCCCCTAGTCGTCGGGTCAAAGCTCAGTTAGCATTTCTGGTATTGATCATTACCTCTGTTTACTCTTTCTTCTTGGATAAAGTTTTGAATGGGAAACCTGATGCATATAGCATAATTTCGTGTGCCGCTTTTGCTGTCATGTCCCTCGGCTTATCAAGGCAAACTCACTGTGGATTTGAGGTTGATCTTTTATATTTTTTCAGTGGATGTCTAATAATACAACTCATGAAGATAAATTTATTGTTAATCCTTGTTGGAGCAGGTTTTAGCTATTCCCTCATAGTTATTCGGTCTTATTTGGATGACCAAGTTGAAAGTGGTCATCTTAGAATTCAAGTTCAAGATCAAGTAGTGATAGTAATCAACTCAGATTCACAAGAAACTAATAGTGGTAGTGCTACTCAAATGAACTCACCCCAATCCAATAGTGGTACTACTAGTACTAGTACTAACTGCCTCATGCCACTAAAAGCTAATAATAATGGTCCTTCTGATGCCGCAGCTGAAATTCAAGGTCTTGAATTCCAAGACCACATAGTCCGCAAAGTAGATTCACCTTTGCAACAAGGGAATAGTGATAGTTTTATGCCACAGCTCATGAGATGTATAGAGGGGCTGAAGAAGGAAAACCAGAACCTTATCCGCACGGTTTCCAAGCATGTGGAAGAATACCTTAAAACCAAATCTGACTCTGAAGAGGACAGGATTTCAGGGGTGCAACTGCATCCAGACGACAACTTGGTGATTGATTCATTGCCATCAGAAGTTATCACTAATCTTCATGAAACTGTGAAGCTTTTGGTGGCCGCTGGTTTAGAGAAAAAGTGCTGCCACTTGTACAGCAGATGCCGGAGGAAGTTTTTGAAAGAGTGGCTTTCAAGATTCAAGTTGCATGAGCTCAACAAGGATGATGATGACAAGATGGAGAAAATTGAAAGTTGGATAAAAGCCTTCAACATAGTCGTGAGGATATTGTTTCGCAATGAAAGGAAACTCTGCAATCGCATCTTCCTCGGGTTCTCTTCATCAGCAGACAACTCTTTCACAAAGGTTTGCAAGAAATTAACGATTCATTTGCTGAGTTTGGTTGATATCTTTGCAACTAGGAGTCATTTGCCGAATCTTTTGTCTGCAATTATCCCAAAAGTGTTCAAGGCATTGTGTGACCTCATTCCAGAGTTTGAGTCATTGTTTTCTGATCCATACAGTGCGTCACTCACACAAGTGCACATGGCTTGGGGGATAATACCCTTGAAAATGGAGTTCAACAAACTCATTTCCCGCGATATGGCGCAGGCAACTGTTTCTGATGGCCGAATTCAACGAATTACCATTGAAGTGATGGACCGCCTCTATAAGTTATCCAAAGAATTAACTTCTGAGAGAGAGATGAAGTCTCCTTTGCTCTTTCTCCATATGGCATCATTAATAGATATCCTAGAAAGCAATTTGGAAGCCAAGTCCAAAAACTACATAGACACTGCTATGGCCCATGTTTATATGATGAATAATCTAAGGTGCATAGAACAGATGGCAAAACAACATGAATTGAAGAACATTTTGGGTGATGATTGGTTGACAAAAAATGCAGCGAAAATTCAGAAGAAGTTTGAACTCTATCAAAGATGCTCATGGAATAAGGTGCTGGGCGTTTTGAAGCTAGAAAAGAATGAGCCAGTGGCACGTAGTTCTGTAGCAGAGTCGATGAAAGTGAAGCTCAATTTGTTTAACTTACAGTTTGAGGAGACATGCAACATTCAGTCTATGTGGTCTGTCTTTGATGAGCAGTTGAGGGAACAAATGATAACATCCCTAGAAAGAACCTTGTTGCCGGCATATGGAAACTTCATTGAGAGGTTCTGTGATGTTCTTGGTAAGCATGCTGATCCGTGTATAAAGTATGGAATCTTTCACATTCAAGATCAACTCAATCACTTGTTTCTTGTAAGTGAGCCTGTGAATCCAGTGCACGAAATTTGGAAAGAGGATATTGATCTTGCACTACAGGCAACTTCCAAGTCCTTCCATTTTAAGAAGCCAAGTAAGAATGGCATCCACAAAGTAAGCTTGTTATGAAATGGCACAACTAGTTTCTGAAAAAGAAAACGATACTTCAAAATATATTAGGCATAATAAGTTGTGCCTTTTAATATTATGTTTTAAGAACTCTGTTAGGAAATAAGACTAAGGTCTGTTTGGTTACCCCGTTAGAGTAACCTGGTTGAGAAAACTGGGGTTTTGTAAACCAAGGTTGAGAAAACCGGGGTTTTATAAACGGAGTTGTGTTTGGTTGTATAAAAGTTAAGTTGGGTAAAAGTGGGTTAAGAAGTAGTGATTATGTTTGGTTGGAGAAAAAGTTAGGTTGGGTAAATGATGGTTTGATGAGAAATTACCAAAAAGGTATTAATAAAAAATATATTAAATATGTATATATATTGATAATGTAAATATATCTTAAATCAAAATATGTATATATATTATGTATAATTGAATTATTTTTTTAATAAAATAAAATATTTTTTAAGAATACCTTATTATTTTTTAAACAAATAAAGTTATTTTTTAACAAATTAGATGATATTATATCAAATTAGATTAATTGTTAAAGTAAATATATTATTTCTTTAATAAAGTAGATTTTTTGTTTCATGATATTATAATCAATTAACGTATTTTTTAACAAAATATATCATTGTTATTCAAATTAGATGATATTATATATAATTAGAATATACTTTTTGACCCTATACAAATAACTTAATATAAACGGATAACTAATTTTTTTTACAGATTAAGTACGTTATTTAAACAGATTTGTCTAAACAGATAACAAATAAATCTAAACGGCTCCACTATGTTAAATTTAAACCTTAATTACTAAAACCACCAATTGTATCAATTTAAATATAAAAAATATTCCCTTGCATCAAATGAAACTATATAAATAAAAAAAACCGTACACCCTAAATAAAAAAATGATCTGATAAGAACAAAAATAACTACAAATCAAATAAAAATATACATAATTTACTTAATCTGATTTTAATGTTTTTTTAAAAAATATTGTACATCCTACAACTCAAGGAACATCCATGCACCTCCAAGTATCACCATTCATTTAACATTCCTATGCACCCTAGCCTACAACCCATACCCATGCACCCCATCATCAACACCATCCATCCCTCCCATCATCCATCACCACCATCCATCTTTCACCAATATCCCCAACCACCATACACAGCCACCACCCACCCCACCAGCATCCATCACCCACCATCCATCCGTCACCCACCCCCCTCCCCACAACCACGAAACCCCCACAATCCATCCATCACCCACACCCACACCCATCCTCATTCACCACCCACTCACCCACCATAAAACACCAACAGAACCCGACACCCCCACCCCCCACCCTCCTGACCACCACCAACCCGCAACCCCTCCCCATGACAATGACCTTTTCCATGCCAAGAAGAAAACCAACACCCAAAAACCACAGCAGAACAGCAAACTGAAACAGCAGAACCAAAAGGGAAAGGGAAAGGGGACAATCAAAAATTAAAGAGAAAAACGAAAGGGGAAATCGAAGCTTTAATCCGTTTAAAAATGGCAGCTTTCTGTAAGATCTTGGTTTCCATCGTGTAAAGGTTGTAACTTTGGAGGTTGGTCCTCTGTTTCATGCGCAAAAATGGAGGGTTTGTTGGTCTTTTCACCAAACCAGGTTCCGTGGAGGGAGGGGGAGCCAGCTTCACGCGAACGAAGGTTGGGCCTTGGGAACGGAGCCTTGAACGGAGGTTGGGCTGACGGAATGGAGCTTTGCACTCAGCCAAACACCACCACGTTTAAGGAACGGAGGTTTACGGAACGAACGGAGGTTGGGAGAGACATCCAAACAGGCACTAAGGCTCGTTTGTTGTTTGGTTTCTAGTTAGCGAAACAGGGTTATGAAAATGGAAAAATCTAAAGATTAATATTAATTCTTTACGCCGTTCGAGACAATCAAAACTTCATTTATTTTTGGGGTTGGTCAAAGCACCAAACACATATACAAATTTTCATTTTATTAGTAAAAGTGGGAATAAACCAGACTAGAGAGTTAACAGTTGAGCCAAACGTATAATAAAATTTTTAACATTCTTCTAGAATTTTTGATTGGTACTGAGTTATAGTGTAAAGTCAAATTTCTTTGATTAATAAAATTTAAAATGTTTATCAATTTGAGAGAATATACATCTATAAGAGACATAAAAATTATTCTACATCAAATAACATCATGAGTCTTAGTTTCAAAAGATAGAATGTCTAATGTTATTTAACCCGATGAACTTATTGGATTGGCGGCAGCGGCGTACTTTGGAAGAAGTAATTTTTTACCAAGCTCTATTATTGAAAATACAAAAACATCTCTACATACTCAAAGTTTGTCGGGAGCCAAAACCTAACTTAAATTCAAGTCATTTAATTATAAAAATAGGTTAAGATTTTTCAAAAAAAGTCTATTTAATTTAAAAAGTTGAATTTGAGTTTTTTTTAAATATTTTTATCTTGTTGGGACAGATTTTTTTCGAATTGCTGTATGATTTTAAAAAATAAATCATAATTTATGATATATTATAATTTTTAAACACTCACCATAGTTTATATGTATAAAGTAAAATTTGTAAGATTAAAATATGTCAAAATTAACTTTAATATGCAACATTGATAATTAGATATGAATTTATAGGTCATAAACTTTTTAGAGTTTAGTTTATTTAATATGAGTTCGTTGATGTTTATATATGATAATTGATGTTTTTATTTTTTTGAATGTAAATTAAGTTTTTATACATATTATCACAACAATCCAAACTTTTAAATAAGGTAAACAATATCTAAAACTATAGTCTATCTCACCAAACGAGATAGACTCAAGTCTTACAACTAAGTGTTAGGTTAGACTCAGGCTATGTAAACCTTAGTTTGACCTAAATTGATGAATGTCAAATGTCATTTTTTACTAATGAATATATTAAATAGAAATAAAAATAAAAATCAACCATTAGTGAAATGGGAAACCAAACAACACAATTTGAAGGACTATTAGGAGAAAGTATATAAAAGATACAAGACAAGGTGCATGATAGTTTGTAAATACAAAAAGATAAATAGCACATCATAATTAGTATAAAAATAATAATATTGTAGGATATTGAAAAAATAAATTGTAAAAAGATAAAACATCATAACTTTTTAGTTTAATTATTTAAATATGATATTAATTTTTATTTATATATTAAAATGATATTTCAAATATCCATTAAGATCTAATGAATTAATAGTATATATTATAGAGTTATACTAGCTTTTATCTGATATTAATTAATTACACCTATTATGACTATTTAATTAGTTTTTGTATTATCTTTTATTATATAACCATTATTAGTTGAGACATATAATTGGTAAGTTTTATAGAATTCACGAAAAAAACTAATATTATTGTAATATAATTAAAGTGTGAAAAAAACTGACTATATATATACTAAAAATTAATTCATAATTTTATGTTTTTTATTTCATCTTAAATATATTAATTTTTATTTATATGATAAAACTAATAGACCATGTTAACAGGTAAAATTAGTTTTTGATTTAATAATATTATGTTTTTTAAAAATGTTTGTTATAACCAAAATAAATAACATACCTAATAGAATTTTTTTTTGAAATAGTGAGTTAAGACTGAATTATTCATTATATAATTAATACTATGATGACTATAAAACTTAAAAACAAAAAAATTTAAATTTATCACCATATATAATTAAATTGTTAAAAACAAAATGCAAATGATAAATCAAATAACTTTTCATAATTAAAATTTTATATATGATAAAATAATAAATAATAAATTAAATAATTTATTAATAGTTCAACCGGGCCTATGTCTAGTTTTATTACAATTACTGTGGAAAAGTGAAAAGTACTGAGTTATCACAATATAGCAACAGAAAATTGTGGTTACGAGCTGCACTTCAGTATAAAGATTTAAAATTTCACATGAAATTGATAAGATCATTATATTTCTAGTTGGATCAGCATATACACATGCAAATGAAATCCAATTAATAAAACAACAAATAGTTCATAAAGTAGTTACTAACTTACTATCACTTGATTATGTAACAACGTTTCATCCTCCTACACTCTTAACCTAATACACTACAAATTTTACAGCATGTTCTTTGGCTTGCTTGCCATCTTCTACCTCATTTTCCCATCTCTTTTCCATTTCTTGTACAGGTTTAACATAGAGCATACGACAGCCTCTTCTCTTGAATCGCCAGTGCATGACTGCTTTATCAATAACTCCAATAGACCAAAACTTTTTAGAATATTGTTTCCGCACGTGAAAACCTCGAAAAGCCTGCATTGTAACACACAGATTCAGAAATTTTATTTACACTCCGAACAGATAAAAAGAACATCCAATATCTGGTGAAGTTTACTCAGTTTGACTCCTGTAAAACCAGACGAAAGGGAAAATAATTATGGTAGCCTTCTATTGGCTTCATTAACACAAAAGTAATGACCAAATCCATAGGATAATTTCATCACCACATCTTGGTACCATTTGTCACAACCTATCAAAGACGGATACCTCTCTATTGTGATGTATCCCATGTTAAACACATATTTGATACATGTTCTTCTGTAAGTGTTTATATAAAACTTCATTTGTTAATAATCTGAACACTTAAACACTGGTAATTTAATATCTTTCACATATCCAAATTATTAAAAATATATTTATTTTTAATTTTTATAAAAAAAGCTTGAATATAATAAAAAAAAAACTTGAAATGTATGTGTATAGTGTCCTTGTGTCTTTGTTTTAAACATTAGCTATATCTAGCATTTTCGGTGTCCGTGTTGCGTCAGGATATGTGCTTCGTAGCTTCAACCTACGTCACGCTAAAGAGCAATTGATGAATCCATACTCAAACTAGCACGTGCACGTGGCATGGATTTGCAACGTGACATATATGTTTTATCCGCTCAGTCAATCAATTAGCAATAGCAGAGGCAAGAAGTAAGGAGGAGTGGTGTATACTGGAATTTTAATAGCTTGACGACGAATGTTGAGAGATTCTTTACTGATCTTCCTCGCACGGAAATTATGCTGGATGCAAGTAGCAGCTATGGACATCTTCCTTTCCCTATAGTTGCGAAAGGCATGTTGAATCTTCATGGCAGCAATTATTTTGCCTGCTTCAGCCTCCGGATTGGAAAATTGAAACTCCTTTAATTCCTTCAGTGTGTGTTCTCTAAATTCAGCAGTTGTCCGGTTTGCATTCTTGAATAACACCTTGTCTGGAACAGTTGTGACAAAACACCTGAATGATATATAAATGAATAGTACCTTAATGTATTCCATGTCAAACGTTTTGAGTAGCTAACGCCAGATTTTATTTTAGAATAAACCAAGTTGCTCCTTGAAATTATATAGACCATTAATTAGTTCTTGAAATTGTAAAATATCATTCATTCGGCGCCCTTTAATACTAAAAAATAAATAAATGGGAAGTCATTTTGTAAATTCAGGACTAAATTGATATTTTTTGAATTAAAGAGCACAACTTACAATATCTCGAATACTAACTTGATAGTTTACTCGCAGAGATTACCATGAGTAATGAATTCAGTAAGAAGAAGAAACTGTCTATGGACTAACCTTTTGCGTAGTGAGGGCAATTCTTGGTAGTGATTGTTATATTCAGATTGGAACCCACTTTTTGCTGTTTCAATTTCAATGGCTACATGATTGGGAGCTGTGGAACTAGCAGTTTCAATCTCCTGCTGGGAATCCAAAGAAGACCGAAGAATGATAAGGAAATAACAGAAGACTCCGCAAAGAGAAGCTAACATCATGCTAATCTTCATGAGCTGCACAGTAAGACATCCTAGGAAAAAATTAAGCAGATCCACCTCGAAGCCGAGGTCAGTCTGTCTCGACAAGCTAAAGAACATCAAAGCAAATGCAGCACAAGAAATCAAGCCTGGTATATCAGAGTTTCCATTCACTGCTTTGTCATAGAAAAAGGAGTAGAGAGATGTGATGTGAGCATCAAAACCAAAAACCCCACATGAGCTTTCAACACGAGACTCCTTGACCGCTGCCATTTCTTTGCAAGTAACACAATATTAATGCTGCACATTACAGAACTCCCCACACCATAGAGAATGATCTTCAGCAAATTCCACTCTCCAAAAAGATGTTTGAAAGAAGAGCTCAGTGCATAACAGAGAAGTCCAATTATACTAGATATAAAACCAGTGCATCTCCATAGCAGAGGCTGCTTCAACAAACTGAGGATTGGGATTGTTGAAATCATATCCTTTCTTATGAGATGGCAAGATTTTATTGCTAACTATAAGAAGCTGAAATGGTATGGAGTTCTAGAAAAACTATTCTAAGATAGGTGCTTATAGACAGACCAGAAAGTCTTGGTTTTATTTTAAAAATAATACACGGACAATTTATGTTTAGCAGAACAAAAAGATTAGGTCCTTATATATTTGTCATCAAACTTTCCATTTATGTGATAATACTATTTTTTTATATTTTCTCTAAACAATAACAAAGAGGAAATAAATTTCAATAAGTCAAAAATTGAGGTTCAATTTCAGGTCCAACACTTTACATTTATACTATAGAACTGATCTCAAATGACCAAATGATACGCAGGTGCTATTTCTTGTAATTAATAATTTTATTGTAAAATTTTAAATAAATGTCCACGTGTCAATAATTGACCAAAACACTAATGTCTTGATATTCTACTCTTGCCCCACTTAAAAAAATCAATTTCACAAGAAAGTTGATGTTAAGTAATTATTTATATTAATATTATTAAATATTTGATATATTTATTTAAAATGTCTTTAATCTTATTTATTATATAAAAAATTTAGTTACTTTACAAATATATTTTAAAAAGACATATTTAATATATAAGTATTTAATGATATTAAAAAAATAGTTTTTTCTTTATATTAAAGAAAAAATTTCTAAAAAATTGATTTTATAAATGGGAGAAGGAATAAGGTTTTTCTTCAATGTAATTATTTCATTGACAAACCACAATGTGGCTGTCTTTCCGAGCATGTGTCCCATACGCGTAGAAGCAGTGTGAGTGAGATAATTCCGTGATGAATAGTTACGGGGAGTTTCGATTATGATACTAAAAAGTCAAAAATGCCGTCTTACACGTATTTTTCAACCTAAATTAAACAAATACTTGAATACTGTATACTATCTCTGTTTTGGGATCAAAATAATTTACACGAACAAAAACATGTATCACTTTTAGGCAGAAAAGATACTATTTGTAACCCGTTTCCCCAACTTTATCAAAATAACTTGCGTATAAAATAAAATCTTCACAAGCAAATAGACTTAAATATAAAATTAATTTTTTAAAATTTATGATTTAGAAAAATTCTTTGTAAAATAATTTAATCATTTTTAACTCATGATAATTTAATCATTTTTTAACTCATGATATTTTTAACTCATTTTTAACTCTTTTTTTTATTTTTTAAATAATTTTTCAAAAAAATACTCACCTTCTTCTTTCTGTCTTTTCTCATTCTTAATCCTCACCTTGTTCAACCTTTCCTCATTCTAGGTCATCAATTTCTTTTTGTTCACTTTACATATTGTTATTATGATGTTTAACATTAAAGGTAGTAAATCGTGCTTAACTTTGAATATGTTGATTCATATGACACGAAATGGCATAAAATTGGCTAGATTTGAACCGTTCGTTAAATAACTGTTCGTTACATGTTTTATGTTTCGGATTATGTTTAATGGCTTCTTCAACCATTCAACCATGTAAAACGTAAAATATAAAACTAAAATAATGATAAATACAATTATTGAAATGGTATATCAATTATATAGGAGCTGGAGTGATATTTGTCACATCCTTACCAATAGAGTAATCACACTTGTGGAAAGGGTTGGAGGGGTGAAGATTGAGAATAGGATGAGGGGGAGAGGAAGGAAGAAGGAGGAAGAAATGAGGTGAGATAATAAAAGATGTTTTAGGAATATTTAAAAATAAAAATGGGTGTTTATTTTTTAAAAACAAAAAAGAGTGTTAATAACATTAGTTGTATTCATATTTCTTAAAATACTCTTGTATGTATCAACCCAATATGGCTAGTAAGTTGGTCATGACATATTGTTCGAGTCCACATCGTGCATAGATGACATACTGACATCATTGATCTAGATAGAGCTTGTTCTTTTTATGGACAACATGTCTCTACTTCCCCTCGTAGGACATCATCACGACCCTGCCAGATTAGTAATCACGTCATCAATAAAACTTGCAAAAGCATTTAACATCTCATCATTGCATTTGTACAATGTAACACCCTCGGTTAACTAGGATAATCCCTTCTACTAGATTATCCTGAGAGGTTACGAGTTTTTAGAAAAATGTGGAAGTTTTTTTTTTTACAAAGAAACTTGGTGGAATAGATACATCGTATATGCAACGTAAACATACATAATGCATGGTCATAACAGTAACTGTACAAACTGAAAGTAAAAGGGCATGCAGGCTCCGATGAATTAAAATAAAATTTAACCTATTCTATCTGTCCACAGTTCAAGAAGAGTCTAGTTGCTCCTTATTCTAAAGTCTGTCTTCATCCCCACGATGCCTGGAAAAATAGCGTAAGGGTGAGTCTTCACCTCCATAACAATCGGGAAGGTGCCTTATCAACACCTGCCCTACATACAATACAAACAATCTAGGATCGAGTCCCACCCACTCTTTTTGGGGTTTCTAAGATACATTCTAAGTTATCTCACCACTTTTGATCTCAGCTAATCATCCCCATTTTTCCATTCATTTCCCAGGGTTACTAAGTTCTACAAAGTCATACTTAAGTAATAAACAGCACAATTTCAGTGCAATGATGCAATGCATGAGTTCATTTCGTTATTTCCATTCTTTTTATTAGTCATCATGATACATGTGGGCCCATCTCCTCCTCAACAATCTCATATACAATATCCATGTGCACAACAATGCCACCCTTATCTCCCTTTCCCAACTAGAGCGACCGGAGCTCTCCTCGTTCTGGTTTTCACAAATGGGTAAGGACTCATAGTCCAATCATCAAAATAACCAATTATACATCACCACAGAACAAGCACTCCACGGTCATAGAAAATCCCACTTCTTGTCGAAGTACACCAGAGTTTGCTACGGGCTATCCCGTGACGGGCGCGAATCTGATGCCACTTGGAATTCCCGCCTCCGGTTATACTCCCTAGACTACCCTCAGGTATCGAGGCGCTGGTAGATTCTTCAGTGTACCCATCACTGTATGCTCTAGGGGATTATTCCAATATCCCTCCTTAAATTCCATACATGATGCATACAATACATAATTTTCTTTTCACTAGTCATCGGTAGGGTCCTTTTGATGGCTCCATTTCATTTCTAACGTCGGACTTTTTCCTTTCCTGAAATTTCAATTAATTCTTTTCCTTATTTTCTCAAAATTCTTCAATTCATAATGGTATCATCCGACGCTTAAAAATGAAACAAAATCTCATATTTTCCAGAAATCATGGGTACATTGATGTTACCACGCCCATCATTACATCGGATCTGATCCAATCTCATCATATCATTTTCATAATTTATTCATCTCAAGATCCCTACCGAGACATTTCTTCATTCATTCTTTTCTTATTTATTTCATCATATTTGTTTAATGCATCATACAATTACAACATCACAGTTCATACACATGTCATCATACCATACTCATCACGTATGATTAACACATATTCATGTACACCATTGCATAGCAGTCGCCAAACACAATATTTATCATACAAGTGTTATACAACAATCTATACATATCATGAGAGAATCATACATACAGACATATTCATGGATATCTCCTTATAAGTGTTTTAACCTTGGTTTCTTACTCGTATCTCATCAGACTATTTATCTCGATTTATGTATGATTACTCCCTTTTTTTACCCTTTTATTTTTTTAGTGTCCATTTATGAATTCTTTAATCATTATCAAGCGGCTTCTATTGTCTACTTCCTTTACTTAATTAAATTCTATTAGTCAGGTACTTATTTCCTTGGTCACTAAACGGTTTACTGATCCTTTATGTTCTAGTAGTGTTTCAGCGATGCTTTTCTTCAACTTACGATTAACAATCTTGTAACTCCTTATTTCATTTCTACTGTTCTTAACTATATTAACTAAATTATCCTCTTAACTGCATTCTTTTGATTAACTAAATTTATTTCCTCTATGCATGTCCATTAGTTGTTTAGAAATCTAGGCACTACCTTGACCTTAATATCACAAACTAAGTTCATTATTACTTAGTTACTAGAAATTCTCATTTAATTAATAGGTCTAGTCTCTTTTCATGATAAGTCTAAGATTTAGTCCTAAAATCCTTTCTTATTAATTTATACGTCGGGAGAAAATTTCTTTTGTCCTAACTTAATCTCTTACATCCCAATAGTGATATCCTTCTTAAATATAGATTCACTAGATTCTATAATTCCTTCCTTCAATGACTAATTTAATTATTTTTATTTAACTACATTCCTTTGACTATTAATTCCCATTTGCTCATTCGTCATTTAAAGACCTAGGTACCTCTTTTAATTTAGGCGTTATAACCTAGTCTAATATCGTTTAGTTACCAATTGATTCGATAACTCCTATAAAAGTCACTAGTGTAAAAGTACCATTTCACATCGTAGAATTCAACACAGTTTAACAAAAATAGATGTGAAATATAAGGGTGGTGGCATTTTTGTAAATAAATGAAACATCAGATAACCTTTCACATCGGTTTTTATGAAAAGCCGATGTGGAAAACAATTTATCACATCGGTTTTATCAAAACCGATGTTAAATATTTGTGCGGTGGCAATTTTGAAATTATACACAAAGTTTTATAAACACTATTAGACAATGCTTTTTATAAAACTGATGTGAAATTTGCTTAAAAAAATTAAAATAATCACCCAATGTAACAGCACAAAAGGGTGTAATTAATTGACAAAATTTAAAATGTAAAATTTTCATACATATATCACATTGATTTTTCAATAAACCGATGTGGTAACTTATTTCTCACATCGGTTTTGTCCAAAAACAATGTGGTATTTGATTTTAAAATGACGAAAGGAAAATACAATACATTTAACTTATATATATTTTTATTTTAATTGAAAAAATTTAAAATTTAAAATTTTTTGCAATTTTTCACATCGTTTTTTCAAAAAATCAATGTGGTAACTTACGTGTCACATATTATCTCATGGAGGGTACAAGTTGTTAGAAAAAAAGATGATGGAAGAGAAGTTGAAACAGAGGCAGGAAGCTTCTGGGTCTGATCCTACTACTATCATCTCTCCGCCATCTCCTCCACTACGACATAAAAATGGAAAAAAGCTCACAAAAGAAATCAAGAAGCTACACATTAGAGGAAACCCATGTTGTTGCCGAGACAATTGTGAGTATTCATAATTAATTATCATTTTATCATTTCAATTAATATGATTGTAATGTTATATTTTTACAAGATTCTTTGGAACAAAGAAGCTCAGTTGGTGAATTTGTAGCATCTGGACGAGAGGACATATTGACCACCGCCTTAGGGCGGCCAGAACATAGTGGTCGTGTTCGAGCATGTGGACGAGGGATTGGTCTAAAGACATATTTTGGACATTCAAGACGACAAAATATTATAAAGGATGAGAAGAAATTTAGGGAAGAGCTAAAGATGGAGCTTAGAGAGGAACTGAAACATGAAATTCTCCAGGAGCTAGCCCGTATGCAACAATCTTCACAAATTCCTGAACGACCACCACAAACGCCTTCACATCCTGTACTCTTAAGCACAAAAGGGAGTTGTGCTCCAGATGATTTACCTTCACAAGATTATGCTCATGTCCCAGACCGATGCAAGCTTTATGTTGATCATCCATACCATTTGGTGGCAGTTGGCAATGTGTATAATTTTGGGTCTACCATCCACCATAAGCAAATAAGTGATGATCATGTGAGGGTATCGATTGATAAAATTGAGGAAGCAGAACCTATTCCCACAGATGAAGTATGTACAGTGGGGGAAGCCTTTAAGCACTTCATCTTGTGGCCCAAAAGACTAGTTAAAATTAGAGGTGTCAAAACGGGCCTACGGGCCGGGCCGGGCCAAGCCCCGTATAGGCCCGTCCAAATACGGGCCGGGCCGGGCCGGGCCAGAATAGTAAAACGGGCCAAAAACATTGGCCCGGCCCATATTCTATATGGCCCGCGGGCCAAAACGGGCCAACCCATTTTTTAAAGAAAATTTTACATGCTTTTTTTTTATTTTTAATTTAAACTATTTTTAAGTAAAATTAAAAATAAAAATAAATTTCATATTTCTAATTCCAAATCAAATAATCACACAAACACTAATAATATAAAGTTTAAAATAAATAACATCAAATAAAATTCACAATAATGAAAACCTAAATAATAAAAGTCCATAGTAAATAGCATCAAATATGGTTCACAAAGTCCATAATAATAAAAACTTAAATAATAAAAGTCCATAACAAGTAACATCAAATAAAGTTCACAATAATAAAGTCTATAATATTTTTAAACCAAAATAATAAAAGTCCATAGTAAATAACTAACATCAAATAAAGCAAGAAGTTCATCTTCATCATTTACATCAACATTCAATAACATATATATTAAGTATTCATATATTATTACATATATATTATAATTATATTTTAATATAGGCCCAACGGGCCAGCCCAGCCTGGCCCGTTTTGGCCCATTAAAAAACGGGCCAAAACGGGCCGGGCTTATTTGGGAAAACGGGCTCTGGAGATTGGCCCGGCCCGGCCCATTTTAACGGGCCAAACGGGCCGGCCCGCGGGCCTGGCCCATTTTGACACCCCTAGTTAAAATTATATCAGAGGAAGAGGTAAGAAATTCCATGCAATAATACTTGTTTAATTACATCCACTATTAATTATATATGATTTTATTACTACTTTTACCTGTTTAATTATGATTTATTAGGCCAATGTTGATGTGGTTAAGAAAGTTACACAAAAACAACCTTTACAAGAAACAGAAGAGTATAGTGATCCACTTGGGAGGTTGTGTTTTGTAGCAATGAATCTTGGATCTGAAACAATACAATTGGAACTAGATGCTAGTGCCATAGGCAAGGACTCTCCAATCTCTTTCTTTATTACACAGCAGGATATATTAGAATTTCTAATGGGAAAAAAGATGCTAAACATATCTGTGCTCCAATTATGGTTGATGTGAGTTTATTACTAGTTAATTTTTTATATGTCTAAAGCAAATACATATCCGTGATCCAATTATGTTTATCTATATTTTAGGTATTTGCATAACCTTTGCAATATTAATGGATGTCATGATTATAGCTTCCTTGAGCCTGAGCACATCCAAGACACAGGAAATAGTGTAGATCAAATCTGGGCATATATTCAACATAGGATATCCACAAGTTCTCATGGCTTTTTTTTAGCTCCATATTATGAATTGTTAGTATAACCTTAAAATTTCAAGTTTTATTATACATGCGTTTTTGTGTAAACTTCTTCATTTCTTTTGTAATCTGATAGGAACCATTGGCAATTGATCATTATTTGTCCCAAACAAAATGTTGTTGTCTTCTTTTGCTTATTATGGAAACAACCAGGGAAAAATATTAAGGGTGCTATTAACTTATAAGTATTTTGTTAACTTGTAGGTGTTCTTGAGAATCCTTTAATGTTTAGATACTTGATAGTATTTTTAGTCTTGTTGGTTGTTTTTATACTACAGAGCCTTGGGTGCTTGTAATGTTTTGGGAGGGTCACGACATATGATTAGGAAGAAGGTTGAATGGATAATCCTAAGGGTAAGTCACTCTATGTTGCATTAACTCTATGTTGCCTTTATGCCTAGACATGACTTGATGAGGGTTAAGAATTTGATGCAAAGTTTACTTGTTCATAATAGTTCAGGCTAATAAGCAATCGTCGGGCAGCAACCACTGTGGTTATTATGTCATGGGACAGATGCTCAATGTCATAATAGGGAACATTAAGAATGATTGGAGACAGGTATTGAAATGGTTTAAAGAATGAAGCATTTTCTAGTAGTTAAATGCATATTCTGACATCACATCGGTTTCTACTAAAAACGTTGTTAGAGATCATATTTTTCACATCGGTTGGTATAAAAAATGTTGTTAATTTCCTGCTTTTTCACATCTGTTTTACAAAAAACCGATGTGAAATATATTTTTCACATCTGTTTTCTGTAAAAAACTGATATGGTAAATGGTATTTCACATCGTTTTTATTAAAAAACCGATGTTAAAAATCTTTTTCACATCCGTTTAAAAACCGATGTGAGATGTTCCTATATTTCACAACGGCCAGATTCACATTGGTTTGAAAAACGATATGAAATGTCTAAAAAAACCGATGTTAAATCCCTTTTTTGCACTAGTGAGTCTACATCTAGTGTACCCAAATCTTTCCTTATTTTACTTGTAATTTTTCACTAGGTAATAAACTCCCTTTAATCTTTTCTCCTAGTTTTAATGGTCATTTAAGTTTCTTACTCATAATATCATTCTTTTAAAAATTTCAAATTTTAAACTTAATTTATCTTAAATGAATAATCCTCTCTATATTAATCTATTAGAAACATTCTCTATAAATTATTCTAAATCAAATCCCAGTGATCAATTTCTTTTCATTCTTGATCCATTTAACCTATTAAAATAGTTAACCCCGAAATCTTTATTTTCCCGATTTAGTTTCTTTTACCGAATTTATCTTATTTACTTAAATTCTTAAGGTTATTATTTCTTTCTTTCTAAGTGGTCACAAAAATGGTTACTAAAATTTTGTCACTAACAACTTCTTATAACTCCTATCATTCATGATACTAAAACTTGTCTTATTTTCTTTACTTAACTCATAAAATGTCATTTGTGCCTAAGTTACTTTAATAAGGTTCTTTTATGTAAAATTTTCTATCTAAAAGAAATTTCCAATTTGTTTATTTTACTTACTATTATATGGTTACACATATTTTTCTTTGAAATTATTACCTTATTAAGATTTAATACTTCTTATTATAATAAAAGAAAATATTTTAATCCTCTGAACAGTAATTTTTCTCGAAAGTACACAATATTCCTAAAGTGACTTTGGCAACGTATAAATGGTAAATTAAAATTCTAACAGCGAGACTTACCGGGAAAATTAAATTACAAATTACATAAGTACATCACAAATTAAAATAATCAATACAACCATATTGAATAAAATCGAGCCCGCCGAAACACTATTTTTGATCGTGATAAAATCCTTTCGAACACACGAACGTCGAATTACATCAATTAAATTTTTAAAATACACACTAACTTAAAAATGTTATTTTTATTTTTATTTTTTTAACCATCGGTTACGAAAAATTATGCGGTTTGAAATCTAACAGTTAGATCGTGGTGAAATTTGAAACGGTGGTTCCCAGAAACTTAAGCGATATTATGGAACAATTTAAAACACAATCAAACGAGGCCAAGATGCCCTTACCACATAGAACGCTCACTTTCCGGAGGAGGAGAATGATCTGTTCGTCAAAAATTTATCTCGTACTCCGAAACGTCCGTCGATCATCGTCGTTTGTCCTTACGTTTGCTAAAACGTGACATGCAAAAATTTTAAGCACCTAAGGGATTATGGACAGCCACCAAACAGCCAAAATATTGTCCAAAATAAAATGGTCATTTACTAAAATTTTGTCGTTTACTTCATATTTTCCACTGCTCGTCGCCGATCGCCGCCGATCGTCCCCGATCCTTTAGGAAGCCACACATGCAAGCAAGAGGAAAAAGGGCTCATGGTTTTTAGCTTCTTATACAGCAAAGAAAAGGTTCATAAAACATGCATGAAAATGGACAAACTTAGAGGAAATGGAGACAAGGATTTTGAGAGCAAGAAAATAATTTTTCACTTTATATTGGCCAGTGATGCTCACGGTTTTGGTGTCCCAAAATAAGGAGGTGAGATTATGTTCTTCAAGACTCTTACATGCTAGATAAATGAAGTTGGATGGTGGATTTTGAGGTGGCTGGAATAAAGAGGAAATGATTGTTGTTTGTGGCTGAATGAAGAAAAAGAAAGAAGAAACAAATGACAATGCATGGCATAACATGACATGGCTAGCATGATATGGTATATGGTAGCATATGATGGCATGACAACATCATGGAATTGATCATAATTGAAGAAGGGGTACACAGTAGTTTCAAGGGGAAAATTGGCACATGAGTTATATTTTTGTTCAAAGTTAACAACTTGTTAGACAAGTTGTTTTCCTTGCTAAGCAAGGAGTAAGTTTTGGTGTTGCCACATGAGGAAAAAAGTGGCATGGTTGTGAGGGCATGTGGTAGGATATGGTGATGCATAGGGAGGGAGTTTTCAAGAGCTATACAAGTGTCCCTTGGGTGGAAAGGGTTAATTGGCCAAGGTTGCATGGAAAACTGGTGTGGCACAACCAATGACATCATCTTGTGAAGGCTTTTTAGGGGCATTCTGAGCTGAATTCGAAAATAGCCCAAACACAAAAGTTGTAGAAATTTTTTTTTATATTTACTTTGATATATGGTACAAAAACATCCATTAAGAAATGAGAAAGGTATGGCCCAAATACAAAACTTGCAAAGATTATTTTCTGGGCCAAATTGGTAAGGACTTGGGCTTCGTGTTCTTCATCAAAATTGTGGAGAAGTAAGTTAAGAAAAATTTGGTGAAGGAATCATTCAATTTCATGGTCATATGAGAGATATATGTGGAAAATACTGCACCTAGTGTAAGCTGTTGTTGGAGAAACATGAATCAATAGAGTATTTTAAATTTTGGGGTTTATGGATTAAGAATTAGCTTTCAATACCTTCATGAAGTTTGTAGATCTTTATTTCCTCTTTAATTTGATATATCATTTGCAATGATCCAAGTTCTGTAACCCGAGATATACCCGATTTACGACAGGGCGCTCCAGAAACTTCCTAGATCAGCTAGGGTCTTAGAAATTAATTCACCATTAATTATCCTTTGGGAATTTGATTTCGTAACCTTTATGAAAATTATAGAGGTCTACGATAAGGATCTATAGAAAAATAATGGAGTGATTCAAGCACCGGAAAAAGGAGACACGAATTTTATCGAAGGCTGCCAGCATAGTGATGAAACAGTCAAGGGGTCACAAAGATTTATTAAACTGTACCAATCTAGAAGGATTTAGCTTTTTATGTCTTCATGGAAAATGTAGATAATTTTATTGTAGAGATTTTGACACCAAGTTTTCATAAATCGAAGGTCGTATGAGGAAGTTATGAATTTTTTCTAAACTATACGCAGAGAAAAGCATCCAAATGTTGGAATTTTTAGACGAGTATACTTAATTTTTGATTTTGGGGTTGACAGAGTGAGAATCGGAGTTAGTGGCTAGAAATAGAGATTGAAGATCTTTTCAAAACAAAGAGATTGAAACCAAAATCATTCGATTCTAAGATTGTATAAAAAATCTGGGTCTAAAACACCAAAGGTATTCAGGTTGAGTTTTAAAACGATTTCTGAGGAAATCAACTTATTGAAAAATAGAGATGATAGAGTTCGAATCAAGCTTCGGTCCCTTTAGGAAAAATTTCTAAAATGTCAAAATGACATACCAGAGGTTGACCATGTCACCATCGGATATCCTGAGGTATATGAACGGTCAAACGTAAGAGACGCCAAAGGTTCTGATTGAGCTTATCAGGCCAAGTCAGACACCTTTAATTCTTCGCAGAGGGATTCTAACAAGACTAGTATAACGCTCAGAGTCTGACCTCAGGTTGGGTCCCAGAGTTCAAATCTGAGGAACCGAGCGGTACTATATTAAATATAATTATCAAACAAATATAAAATTTAATATATATAATTTCAAAATAATTATTATAATTATTTATATATTAAATATTATCGACAAAAAATATTTATCGAATAAATATAATTATAAATTAATTTGTACCCAAAATAATCGTTATGTATTATTTCTAATTAAACAGTATTATCGAATGTTATTTATTATTTTCTTATTTATGCTTTTCTCACTCATTACATTCTCTCGGTATTCTTATCTTTCATATTAAACTCTGCTTCTCTCTATTTTCTCATTCTAAACTGTTCGGGGAATAGGCCGAAGCCTCGAGCTTCTTACCAAAAGCTCAATAGAGTGTCCTTAGGAGTCCTGAGGGTCTGATTTCCTATTCTTAAAAATCAAGGCTATTACATACAACAACCCCATTGTAAATATTTCCTCATAAATGGTAAAGGTATGCATTAGTTTTGTATTTATTATGAGTTACAATAATCTTATCCTAATTAACTTTGACATCTCATTTCTGACTTAGGCATTAGAGGTGCCTCACAGGATACACCTTCACTCTGTTTTGTCTACCATTTATGCAGGTATATATCAGACCTAAAAGTGCACTGTCCAAACCATCCCTCTCAAATATCTAACTTAGCTTGTTCCATACCCTAGATGGATCATTTGGTGTTGCCCAGTGGGACTCTCCCATGGCCACAATGGACCAAATTGTAAACTTAAGAATGCCTAAAAGCCCTGATGGGGTAGTCAAAGAGGTATCGGTTTCCCCACACTGACCTCAGGCTCAACACTACCTAGGATTTTCCCAAGATGACATCCTCCGACCAACCCACCCCGACCAACATGACTTTGAGATCAACCTATTATGAAGAAGAATTCAACAACTTGAAGATTCCTAAAGAGGTTTAACAATCCCCTCAACTCAATACATATCCCTTCTTTCTAACACCGACGACGACAATTATGAGGAATCGTCCTTCTACTTTGACTCCTCGATTTCAACACTTTTGCAATTTATGCTCTAAGGGATTGGGTATAGTGAAATTTATGCCATATTAGCTTAATTAATTGTGAAACCTAATCCCAACGTTTTTGTTTATATTCAATTTCTACTTTTATAATTTCTACATCATAACAATATTTTCTATAAAATCAATAACCTTTTATGAATATTTTACATATAGGTTTATGGTGATTTTACAAATATAGGTTGTTATTTTTTCTATTTCCAACAAGTTCTTGTAGATATGATACTTTTACTTCCAAATCGAAACTACAATAAATATTTGGTACACTTGTCAAAATTCTAACAAGTTTTAGTGAAAATGATACTTTATTTATTCCCTTTATTTGTTCCTATGAAATAAATTTATGTATTGGCAATGTTAATAGTTCTAAAAAAACTATGTAAATATAGTGCAAAAAAATAAGAAAAAGGAAAAATTAAAAAAAAAGGGAAAAGTGTTGGTGTATGCACTACGAGCCACTATGCTTTTAATTTATCAATTTGTACTTATCAATAGAATAAGTCTTTTCAATTTTCAAATTATTTTTAATCTATTTATCCTTGGAATAGCAGGTCATATGAGAACTATTTCTAAAATGTTCTTAGTCAAATATTTACATGGTGACATGTAAATACATTAAGATTAATGTGTGAATGTATTAATGATTTGATCTCACGGATCATGTTAATGGAAGATATAAAGTCTTCACACGAGTGCATATTAAGAGTAATGTTGTACTAGATAGACCCACTATGAGAACTTTGCATTGATCGTTACATGAGTGTCATAAACGGTTCTCAATATGATAATGGTATATGTAATGTTTCGACCTAAAGTCATTACGATTCCTACATAAGGAGTTTAGTGTTTTAATACAATCAAATATCATCTATAACAAGATGACCATAAAAGGTTGTGATTAGGCAATGAACAAATTATGCAAAGGGATGAAAGTGATATAGATGATATTTGTCTCTTCTATATGACAAGAGTAATATCTATGGGCCGTTTGATGGAGTGATACTAAAGAAATTCATGGTCATATTAGAGAGAATAAATATTGGATATTAATTCAAGTAAAGTCTATTCCAGTATCAAGCAAAATGAATTGGGTCATACAAGGATGACTACGGCCATGCCTTGAGCCCAATTGGATATCGTGATAAAAGGAACAAATGTATAAAATAATTATCAATTATAGGTTATATCGATGATAAATAACGTTCAAACATAATGATACACTGCTAGAGGCCACTCTTATTATATATTATGAATAAAATAGTTTATTATAAATATGATTAGATACTTTACCAATAGGGTCAAAAGCATATAGTAAGCTTACTAGAGGATAGCTACTAAAATTAAGCTATTGGACATAACTCATTCAAAATAAGTTAGGAGCCCAATCTTTATAGGGAGCTCATTAGGTCATATTAGGACTAAAATATGATCTTTGTGGAGCCCAATTAAAATTGACTTAGCATGATGCATAACTCAAATTAAGTGAAAGAACAACATTGCCATAGACTGATATGTATGATACATTGTAAGGTATGACCATTGAAGCTCTTTTAACTATGTGATAATTAATCATGGTAGCTCTTAGTTCCTAAACTTTTCATGCACTTATATCATTGTCCTAGCACATTGAATTATTGTGAGCTAAAATTTTCCTCATTTGATCACTTTAAATGTTTGTGCATATTTTATTTAATGAGCTTGTAAATTCCTTCTTGTTTTGTACATTTTCTTTTACTCATCATTTCAATTTGTTAGTAGTAATGTTTGGTGTTTTCTTAAGGGCAAGCAAACATTACTAAGTTGGGGGTGGTGATGAATGTCAATTTTACTTTGTTTGTAATGTAAAATATGACATTAAATTAATGTTTAATTATTCGTTTAATTAATAATATAGCCTCCATTTTTTAATTGAAACATTACCAATATTTTGAACTTACAAACTATTTCTGATGTGTTTTGATAGGTTTAAGAGGCCTTTGGGGAAAAAAAGACAAAAAGAAAAGGAGTGTTATTTCCACCCAACTCCAAAACTAGCAGTGTTAATTTTCCACTTTTGCTTCATTCACCATTGGATCAAGCTTAATTTTTGATATGTTTTTAAGACATTTAGATGTTCATTTTGAACGATTCGATCTTGGTTTAGAGGTCGAGAACTATAAATATGATGAAAATAACAAAAAAATGGAGTTTCCAACAAAAGTGGTGTTGTGCTATCAAGAATTTGCCTAAGTGAAACCATAAAAATGTTGGAATTATACCTAGATGAGAATATGGCCACCTAAGCAAATGGGTCACAACATCACTTCCTCAAAAGTCATATAAAAGGTTTTAGGTCACTTTTTATGATATCTTTGGTCTGTAGAAGGCTTGAAGCACTATGTAGAGGATCTTTGATGCCTTAGGGAGGCTCGAATAAGTGGGATCTCATTCGGTTTCCATTCCTTTCCTCTTTCTTTCCATTGATCATTTTTATTTCCTTTGAGTTTAGATAAGACCACTTAAAAATGTATGGCTAAACCCTTTTTTTCTTGGGTTCAGGTTTAATTCACTTATTTTCTAGCTATGTAATTGAATATTTTGTATAATTTATGCATTAATCAAAGTTTGTATTTCATTTCATATACCTAAAGCATGTTTTATATGAGAGAATGGTCTATTTATGTCTTTACAGTTTTCCAAATGGGTTGAAGAATGAAAAACCCATTAATTTATTCTTATAAGGATAAAGTTGAATTTAATGATTGTTAAGACCAATTCTTAAAGCAAACATTATCATTAGTTGTTACAAAGATCTTCAATTAAGGATAGGTTTAGGATCTATGCTCTGAGGGATCAGGTATAGTGAAATGTATGCTACATTGACTTAATTAATTGTGTAAACATGTTAAGTAGGATAACATATGCTTAAAAGGAAATGAGGTGAAACCTAATCCCAATGCTTTTGTTTATATTCATTTATGCTTTTATAGTTTCCGCATCCTAATAATATTTTCTATAAAATCAAAAACCTTTTGTGAATATTAGTGAATATTTTACATATAGGTTTATAGTGATTTTATAAATATAGATTGTTATTTTTCTTGTTTCCAACAAGTCCTTGTGGATATGATACTATTACTTCTAAATTGAAACTACAACAAATATTTGGTACACTTATCAAAGTTCTAACATCCACCACCCCTACCTTTACCATTATGCACAATACCCGCATATATAATGTAGCCCTTGTTGAATGGCCTTAGTAAACCTCTAAATATACCATACACCCTCAAGTGTGTAAGCACATTGATTCCCGACACATTGCCCGTAACACCAAATTCTGAACCTATTGTCACTCAACACACTAGCCAACCTTCTTACATAATTCTCCCAAATCCCTCTGCCTAAAGATTAAACCATTTCAGCCTACCCTTCACACCCAGATTAATGTCCATAGATATTTTAGAATGATATCATAGCCCACACCTATTACCTATATCGGTATTCGATTAGGGGACTAACCATGAGAAGTGTTTAGATGTTTTCACTAAGGTGATGATATTTATTAGTGCAAAAGTGACAACCTTACATGTAGGATGTTCTTACAAATCCTAAAGGAAAAAGCCTTGGCATGGTTGAAATCACTACCTTGACTATCAATTGATACTTGGGATGACTTACATATTACTACCTCCGGTTCTAAATATAAGAAAATATACCTAACTTCACACATATTAAGAATAGTAGTTGGAGGTAGTTATTTGCATTAATGTTATCACATATTTGATTTAATTTTCTAAAATACCCTTAGTATCATTTATTACATAAAGAATTAATGACCTTGGAAATATATATGATGAGGACATATTTGGTAAACAAGCATTTAATGACAATGGAAAAGTCTAATTTTGCTTATATTAAGGGACCAAAAAATTCCACTAAAATTTGCTTATATTTAGAACCGGAGGTAGTACTTTCTTGAGACACTTCGCCGTATCTAGAGAAACACTAAAGACCTTACATACCTTATCCTAAGTAAAATAAAAAAGCGTGAACAACTTAAATATTCTTATTGAGATTCTACAAAGAATCAAGATTGGTCCCGAGCTTCAGTAACGCCATTTAGGCTTCAACTTCTCATCGCCATAGAGGCAATATACCTTCATTCACTTTTTGCCTTCTCATTATCCAGAAAACCATTAACATCCATGGGAGATTTCAATGTTAAAGCTTCTAAATATGTCAACAAAGAATTGCAACTTATAGGGACGACCTTGTCCAACATGAAGGTAGGGGACACAGGCGAAAATATGAAAATTAGTAAAAGACCATGGTTTCAGGCTTAGAGAAAGGAAGAAACGAGTCTTTTCACATATTACATCCCCTGAATTCTAGCTAGTACACTATTTTTAAAGAGATAGAACTTCCTAGTTTCACCAATATTGAAAACCCTTTTGCTTGAAACTTATAGATGATAGAAGATTTTTTACGAATATCACTAAGGACACAATCATTCCATGAGATGGTGTCGACAAATCAAGAATGCCAATGAAAAGCTAGTAATGGATGGCAAGTTGAGGAACTATATGAAAAAGACCTCGTATGAAGACCATAACAGTTCATTTAAAAGGGTATGAGAATACTCATTAAATGATAAAAGAAGAAGCTCTAAGAAGAAAAATGTTGTGATTGTGAAGGAAAAGAACCTAAAACAAGAAAAGGAAGAAAACTATAAGAAGAAGATGAATCACTCTCATCAAAACCATTTCTAAGGTTGGTATTTCATCTTGGATTGAGTTGCGTTTATTGTTCTTCAACTATAATAACCTTTGAATTTGTTGACATAAGTCATCAAGTTCAATGTCATAATTTTTTTTTAATTTTGACATCTTAGTGCTATTTTGAGGGTTTATTTAAAAGTTAAAAGGGTAAATTTCAAGTGGAGAATGGTGAATTGGTAATTTGGTAAAGATATGGATAAAATGGTACTTTTAAAGGT
This sequence comes from Clitoria ternatea, assembly GCA_037962975.1. Classification (NCBI taxonomy): domain Eukaryota; kingdom Viridiplantae; phylum Streptophyta; class Magnoliopsida; order Fabales; family Fabaceae; genus Clitoria; species Clitoria ternatea. Next base: position 26,816,664 of record CM075671.1, on the reverse strand, counting down.
CAAGGGTAAATTTTAATTTAAAAAAGTATAGGTATAAAGGTAATGATGATAAGTTGAGGGGAAAATATGAACATTTCTAAAGTTTAAGGGTGAAAATGTAATTTCTAAGAATGTAGGGATTGAAATCTATTTTTTAGTTTAGAGGTCAAATTATGACTTCTAGAAGTTAATCAGTCAAATTGAAATTTCTAATAGCTTAAGGGTTAAAATATAGTTTTTGAAAGTTATTGGTCAAACCTAGGTCAATATGACATGTGGTAGTGTTAGAATTGCTAGCATGATGACACGTGGCATTACATGATTAGTCCATGTTTGTTGATTGAATTAATAAGTTAATGTGGTGGTGGTGTTAACATCTTTAACCTTTAGTTTTCGATTAAGCATAATTTTTTGACAAGGCCATTCAAGTCCTAAATAAGCTCTATTTTATCTTAAAACTTGATATCCTAAGTAGAGGTGTCAAAATGGGCTACCTGGCTCAAAGTGGGCTTGGACTTTTTTCCAGTTGGGCTAAAAAGGCTGCTTTGACTTTAAGCTTAGATTTTAATTTAAGCTCAAATTTTAGGTTGGCCCTAACCTGTTGGCCTAATAGGCTTGATGGGCTACCTACTTGGACAAACTTTTTCGAGCTTATGTGGGTTTTTGAGAGGCTCGCATTGTTTTTTCATAATAAATTATGAAAAGTATAACCATTAAAAATATACAAAAAAATTCATGTTCTAAATCAAATTCAAGTAAAAAATGTATAAAGCATTATTTTCCCCATGTTAATAAAATAAAAAAACCTGTTATGAGCTTTTTCAGGTCGCTAAAAAAGGCCCACGTTTAATTCAGGCTCTTTTTTTGAAGCTCGAGTCTGCCCATTTTAGCGCTGACCTAGCCTATTTTGACAGCTCTAGGCCTAAAGCTTTGTCATAAATAACCTATTAAAGCATGTTTTGTTATAGCCAAAAATTTTCATGAGGGAACAATCATACACTCATTGTTTCCCTCTCTCTAACTAAACACATGGTCAACAAACTATAGGAACCTTGCGATACCAAATGGTTAAAAGAACTAAGGGAATAAGAAATAAAATTCACTAAAAAAGAGGAAACTCTTCAAATGGATTGGAGCTCAATAACTTGATGATTTAATGAGTTATATGAGGCCTTTTATCGACAAAAAATGTAGAGAATGAGAAGAAAATGAAGATGGAAAATAGAGAATAAGAAATAAAGATGAACTATCTCTTAAAATTTTGCAATGCTTAAATTATTGACTTCAACACCAAGCCAAGCCAAGCCATGCAAGGGGCCATCATAAGTTACATATTGATATTATTTCCTACAAACTTCTAACATATGACATTTTTTGCTAAAGTTTAGATTTCAAGACAAAAAGAAGAACCGCTTTGTTTGTCAACAAATTCCAGTTACCATTAATAATGGGTCAGGCCCAAAGCATATGGAAAACCAACATTACATTTGAGGGGTTCTTTGAAAACTCCCTTTTTTTAATTTCTACCCTATTTACTTTTTTAAAGTGAAACACCTATTTATTTGACACCCTTTTTCCCTTAAACCCCTTTTGTTTCTTGAAAGCCATTATCAATTTTTAGCAAGGCTCTGACCTAGGGAGAACTAAGGATGATGGGTATTTTTGGAGCTTCGATCCATAACTGGATTGTCATTGGTATTAGGTGGAGGTGGGCAATGGTGAAGGGAAAGTTACAAGTGGTAGTGGTTGTAATGACCAGAGCAGTTAGATCGTACTGTGACAATAATGTTCGATTCTAGAATTGGAGAGCAACGATGATGAAACTTGCGTGACAGCTGGCCTGGATCGCAGTGGTTCACGTGGAGAGGGATAAAGGATACGGGTTCTAGGTTTTATTTTCAGTGTGGGGTTCGAAGGGTTTAAGATAGGCATGTTTCAAAAGAGAAGGTAAATAGTGATTCAATCGGTTTGGTTACAGGGTCAAGGGAATGACTCTATAGTTGGCTTGGTTATGAGGAATTAGGTTGTTAGCTATGATAATTGGGATCGATTGAAATGATGATGATGTTTGGTTATTAGAGATGGTGTGGGCACAATGATGGTGAATGGTTTAGCTGTGGTTGGTTGAGAAGGTGGAAGCGATGAAGTGTAATGACGTTGATAAATTCATATGGAGAAGGAACTAAGATGTTATAATGAAGATTAGGAATAGGAAGAGAGTGAGTTCTATTTTTTTAAACAATGGTAATTTTGGAATGAAAATTTTATAACAAAGGAGTGAGAATTGAGAAAATGATGAGTGCTAAAAGAATTACCATACACTAGGCTTAAGATAAACAAAAAGGGGAAAAGACCACTTGTGATCAGGGGCAGAATACAAGATTGCCACTAGATACACAATCTGTGAATCTGACAAAGGAGAATTTAAATCCTTAGTCATACACTCATGGCTAAGGTAGGGGGATGAACCTATCTTCAGTCATTTCTAATAAGCTTGGAGAATGCAAGGATTTAGGTTACATGCCCATAAATGTTTGATTTCACCATTAATCGCGAGCTTGCCAATTTACTATTTGAGCAATGTTGTTACATTGAAATCCTATTATATTGAAATGTGATCTAAGGATTTGGACATCTTGAATGATAGATATGAGATAACTTTTTTGAAAGTGTTCTTTGCAAACTTGAATTATAGGAAGATTATTCGATTTGTAATAACCTTTTCTATCCCAGGTTGAGGGAAAGAATAATTGCTTAACAAAGTGCCAAGCCTTTTGTGATGATGGAAGAATAGATCTTGAATGGTGATAGTAAACCAGAAAAAAGGTTTCCTCGATAGTCTCTTGCAACAATTGCATCGGAAGCTCCATAAGAAAGAAATGAAGTTTTGTTGTGCCAACAAACCTCAATTCTAGCTGAAGGGCCAAAACCCATGAATTCAGTCTTCTAAGGTACACCTCCCATATTTGTTATGTATTATCACTTCTTTTTTTAAAAAAATTGGACTTCAAATTACAAAATTAACCCTATTTTAAAACCCAAAATTAGTATTTCCTTTACTAAATTGTTTCCTCCTTATAACCCCACCTCATCATCGACAACTTACTTTTTTTTTATTCTTTTTCCTATAATAAATATGCTTTTGGGTTGTACAATCTGAAACTTAGAAAAATTTGTCAAATTATATGTGATCTAGATGACAATTTTCCATTACATATAAAAGTACATTTTTTTTTATGAAAACCTGAACATTTTCTTTAAAACAATTTACTAGATTTATCAACTAGAAAAACATTTTTTTATTAAAAAATAAATGTCCATAATGTATTATCTAAGAGCACACTATGATTTCCCATATTGTGTTTAGAGGACTATAAACTTGAAAAATAGTTTTCTTGAATCACACAATTTGGAAGTTGTTATATACAGGGAAATAAACAAGTCCGCGTTGATGTATGAAGAGAAACATGACTTACCATGAATGAATGTGCAACAATATAAAATAGAGAGTTACAAGTTCATAAAGATAATTAAAACAAATGATATGATGATATTTCTTCTTAAAAACACAACAATGATGTCGTATCACAAGGGAGGTGCAACCTTTAGAAACTCTCAAGATAAGTTGCATTAGAAAGAGAAAAAAATACTACTAAATTTATTGTTATTGCTTACTATTACTGTTATTGTTATCATTCGGTTATTGCATTCTTATCTTGAACTTAACATTATAATTTCTAATTTAGGTGCAATATGAAAATTATAAAACATATAGGTATCCATGTTAACTTAACATTATAAATTTTAATTTCTGTGCAATATGAAAATTATAAAACATATAAGCATTCATGTTACCACCTAATAACATCAGCAAAGCCACGTAAGCCCACGTGAGACAATGTACCACATCGATTATGGACATGATGGAGACTGGAGAGGAATGTGTTCCATGATAGAAGAAAGAAGTTAGAAAAAGTAAATAAAATTAAAGTGTAAACTTTACAAAATGCTCGATAAGTTGGAGTTAGATGGTTTATCATAATTATCTATTAACAAAACATTCTTATTAATATGTTTTTAGCTTATAACATTATACATAAAAATTTAACTCTTAACTAACTGAATTAAAATTTATTATTGATATAAACTAAAACTAAAGTAAAGATAAGAGAAATAGATGATGAAAAGAGAATTATTCACACCATCTCCAACGGATTCCAAAGAAGCCGAGCAAGTACCCAACGAGGGGTTGGGCAGATAAATGCCTTACAAGGTTGTCTGGGTATGTAGGTCATTGCATTCGACAGCTCAGATTTTCCTAAAGGAGACCCAAACAAAGATGAGACAATGGTAGTTACCATGGACATAGTCGAATGTATCGTAGAGAGAGTATTGGTGGACTAGGGTAGCTCGAGGGATATCTTACATTGAAAGGCATACCAAAAACTCCAATTGCCGCCCGGCTGGCTCAAAAGGCACGGCAGTGCGTTGCTTAGTTTCATGGGTGATTTTGTGTAAGTACTAGGCTATGTTAAATTGAAGACCATCTTTGGAGCGGGGACAAACAATAGAGCAATAATGGTGAACTACCTGGTAGTGGATTTCCCCAGCTCGTATAACGCACTCTTAGGCCGCCCATCTTTAAACGCCCAGTCCACCCTGCATTTGACCATGAAGTTACCACTCAGTGACAGACGAGTTAGAGTAGTACATGCAGACCCAAAAATCATGCAGGAATGTTACTACGAAAGTCTGCAGCCTGAAGAGACTTTCATAGTAGAAGAGAATATGGAGACAGGATTCAATCCACAGGATGATAGAAAACACGAGCGACCCCAACCAGTAAAATCTCTAAAGTAGGTCCAAGTCGGCTCGAGCCCAAGTCACTACACTCGGATCAACGCGGTACTGGACCCGACCATAGAAGAGTCCTTGGTTGGTCCGCTAAAGGCCAATGCAGATCTCTTTGCATAGAGCCTTGCTAACATGCCTGACATTGATCCGAATATCATATGCCACTTACTTAACATGGAACCAGATGCTAGACCCATGACTCAAGCCCAGAAAACTAGGACTAGATACGCAAGTAGTAATCAAAGAAGAGGTTGATAAGCTAGTGGCAGCAAACTTCATTCGAGAAGTAAAATATCTGACCTGGTTGTCTAACGTTGTTATGGTTAAGAAGGCGAGTGGTAAATGGAGGATGTGTGTAGACTTCACAAACTTAAACAAGGTATGTCCCAAAAACCTTTACCCTTTACCTAACATTGACCGATTAGTAGATGGCACTTCAGGGTACAAAATTCTAAGCATCATGGACGGTTACTCAGGTTACAACAGACCCCAGGGATAAAGAGAAGATAGCCTTCATAATTGGGGGATGAATTTCTGTTATATGGTCATGCCATTAGGATTGAAGAACGTGAGAGCAACTTACCAACGGTTGGTGGATAAAATTTTTCCTAAACAAATTGGCAAAAATATGACGTAAATGATATGGTGGTGAAGTCTAAGGAGACAAAATGTCACGCTGCAGACCTAGAAGAAACATTTGCAGAACTCCAAAAACATAATATGCATCTGAATCCCGAGAAGTGTTCTTTCAGGGTCCAAGGAAGAAAGTTCCTGGGATACATGCTGACGCATAGGGGGATAGAGGCCAACTCCGACCAGTGTCGCACCATTCTGGAGATGAGAAGTCCCTAGAGCATTAAGGAAGTCCAACGTCTCACGAGGAGCATCATCGCTTTGGCCCATTTCCTATCTAGGTTTATCGAGAAGTTGATGCCCTTTTACAAGGTGTTTATGAATACTGATGCATTCTCTTAGACTAAGGAGTGCGAGAAGGCCTTTCAAAACTTGACAGCCTATTTGGAATCACCACCCATCTTAACCAAACCCAACCCAGGGGCGGAACTCATCTTATATTTAGAAACCAGAGAACACATTTCAGCTCGGCCCTAGTTCAAGAAGAAGGTCATATCCAGTGCCCGGTATACTTCACCAGTAAAACTTTACAGGGGGACGAGACGCGGTACCAGAGAGAGAAGAAGTTCATATACATCTTGGTGGTGGCCATACGGAGATTACGACCTTATTTTCATAGTCACCAGATTGTGGTCTGAACCGACCAACCGCTTAGCAAAATACTCCGAAAGCCAGCTTGCAGGCAGAATAATGGCCTGGGTAGTTGAGCTCTCAGAGTATGGAATCTGCTATAAACCAAGGGGTCCTATTAAGGCGTAGATCGTACAGACTTCTTGGAGAAGTTTAGAGATAATCAAGAAGCATATGATGTCGAGCACGCCCTATGGACCGTCTTAGTTGACGGGTCGCCTAATGTCAAAGGGAACATAGTTGGGATTATATTGGAATCTCCCACTAGGCTGGTAGTTGAGGAGTCCCTAAGGTTTTTATTTAAAACCAACAACAACGAAGCAGAATATGAAGCATTGATTACAAGACAGGTAGATGCATACAGGTAAAGACCAACTCTCGGTTGGTGACGAGGCAGGTAGAAGGGTTGTACCGGGAAAAGGATCCGACCTTGGCCAAGTACCTTATCCGTGTGAAGTAGATGGTCGAAGAATTCAAGCTTTTCAAAATAGTTCAGTCCCCAGAATAGAGAATGAGAAAGCAGATCTACTTTCAAAATTGGCTGGCACCGTGAAGACAGGCAATCTGATATAATCATACAGGTAACCTTGGACGAGCCTATCATAAAGGACTCGGGGCAAATATATGAAGTTACCATCACTATAGAAGAAACAACATGGATGACCCTGATCACAAACTTCCTAACTAAAGGTAATCTCCCTTTAGACCCTATAGAGGCTAAGAAGTTACAAGCATACACGACCAGTTACACCATTATGAATGGACAACTCTACAAAAAGGGGTTCACATTGCCCTTCTTAAAGTGCCTTAACTCAGATCAGGCAAAGTATGTGATGCAGGAACTCCACTTGGGAATTCATGGCCATCATGGAGGAGTCCGTCCCCTAGTAGCCTGGGTAATTAAAGCAAGGTATTTTTGGCTGACACTACATGTAAACTGCTATGAATTTATTAAGAAGTGTAATCCATGTCAGAGAAACACCAACCGAATCCATAGTCACCTGGAGCCATTACATGGGATCCTCTTGCCCTGGCTTTTTAATACTTGGGGCATGAATATCTCGAACCCTTGCCTCCCAGGAAAGGGTAGGTGAAGTACCTTCTGGCCGTAATAGACTTCTTCACGAAGTGAATCAAGGCGGAACCCCTTGCAACCATTACTACAGCCAAAGTCTAGAATTTTACACAGAGAAATATAATCTATAGGCACAGACTCCCCCACATTATCATCTTTGACAGCAACAGTTCATAAACAAAAATTTTGTTGAGTTTTGTGAAAACTTGGGCATCAAAAGAAGGTTCATATCAGTTGAGCACCCGTAAATGAATGGCCAAGCTGAAGCAGCAAATAAGGTAATACTCCAAGAATTAAAGCGTAGGGTGGGACATAACCTTTGTAAGAATCTAAGCCTCCAAGCACAGATTCACCCAAAAATGGAATTCTATACGCAAACCTCGACCTTTTCAAGCAGGGGGTCTAGTCCCATGAGTTGCCGATAACAATCGCCGACTAAAAGAAAAAGGGAAATTTGAAGCTAATTGGGAGGGCCCATATCGGGTAAAAGAAGTTGTAGGAAAAGGCACATACCAGTTGGAAGAGCCGAAAGGCAGAAGCATTCTCAAACATGGAATGCTACACATTTGAAGATGTATTTTAGTTGATGTAACCCAGAGGCACTCTTTTAGGTTTTTCCTATTGGGTTTTTCTCCTATGAGGTTTTAACGAGGCTCACTCTTAACATTCAATAAAATTTTTCCATTTTATAGACATGTCTCACTATCCAATATCATACTAAATCAAAGAAAACCTGAGCGAGATACACTCACTCAGGGGAAATGATTCATATCAAAGAAAACCAAAGTGAGGTATACTCACTCAGGGGAAACAATTCATATCAAAGAAAACCAGAGTGAGATAGGCTCACTCAGGAAAAACGATCCATATCAAAGAAAACCTGAGCAAGATATGCTCAATCAGGGGAATGATTCATACCAAAGAAAACCCGAGTGCGATACGCTCACTCAGGGGAAACGATTCATATCAAGGAAAACCTGGGCGAGATACACTCGCTCGGCGAAAATGATTCGTATCAACGAAGACCCGAGTAAGACACGCCCGCTCAAGGAGAACAAAATTTATCTTTTCTAGAATTATGCTAAGTTACAAAGACCCGAATAAGACACGCTTGCTTGAGGAGTACGAAGTTTATCTTTTTTAGAATTATGCTAAGTTACAAAAACCCAAACACGTTCGCTCAGAAATGACAATGTTGTTTGTTAATAGAGCCTTCAACTACAACTACAGTTTATATTAAAACCAAGTAAGAAATGCTTACTTGGAGACGACAATACTAAAAGGTATAGGAGGAAGATACAAAATCAAACAAACGTAACAAGATAAAAGATTCATTCATTACTCAATTTACAATACAACTTAAATAGGAAGTTCAAAATAAAGGTTTACAAAGGTTTTTCGACCCCAGCACTTAAGATGGTACAATCCGGGCCAAGCTCGACACCTGCACTATGAGTGGTGTCTAGAGTAGCATCAATAAAACCGGACCCAACCTCGATTCTGAGAGCATTGACATCCTAGTCGTTGGGAGGAGGAGGAGGAGGATCGACCACATCATCGTCTGAATTCGAAGGGTTAATAATCTGGTCATTTATCACTACCTTAAATGGATTGACCCCTTCCTAAGAGATACAGAGGGGTTCAAAACAGAGGCCTACACCTGACATAGCTTGAAGAAGGAGACATACTTCTTGGCAACTTCTCCTTTTAGCATATCTATTTGAGCTTCCACCTTAAACATCTTCGCCTGCTGCCTAGACTCCATAGCCTTTAGCTCTTCTCGAGAAAAGGCAAGAGCTTTCAGAGCCTTTTATAGAGATCCCTCAATGTCTTTCTTCTTTAAAGAAAGCCCCTGGTATGAGTCCTCTATCGCCTTGAGCTTTCTCTCCCAATACTTGGATTTCTCGTCTGTAACAAAAAGCTTGGTCTCGACAAGTCCTCACCCAGAATAAGTAATCTTCAAGGCTTGCCGGCCTCTTTCAGCCTCTCCCTCAATGTAGGTACTTCCTTAGCCGCCTCAAGGCTTCCTGAAGCTGGGCGGTGATAGCTTCTTTCTCTTTATTTAGCCTCTTAAAGGCCTTCTCCTAAGCGCCAAAGTAGTCATCTACATACCAGCTTATGGAAATGACACGGAGACTGAACATCGCCATGAATCGAGATATGGCCATGAGGTTCGACTCCATGTATCTGTTTTTGTCTTCTTCAAAAAGTACAGCCCAGTCCACAAACTTGGGGATCAGGAAACGAGCATCCCCAAACGAACAGGCAAGGTTACAGTTTGTCTCCAGGCTCTAATGCATAAATTTTTCCCATAAACAAGTGGAACCCCCCTACTCGATTTGTAGGGGGAAACAATTTTCTCGGTTGTTATTTTGTCGCCAGATACCCTGTTTCGTGGAGTAAGATGATCACTAGCCAATTCTAGGCTCTTAGACACCACAATTACATTCTTCTCATGGAGGGGCGTGCTTTGAGTAAAAGATACCCCTTTTTTGAAAGAAGGTTAAGTTTGTTCAGGACTGGGGCCACTAACCCTTTCTATAAATGAGGCCTTTTAGCCTGTCGCTCAACCTCACCTTCTAGGCGTGACCCTATCCAATAAGGAACAATAGTCACCGAAGCTGCCTTGATAGCCTGGACACCAGTGGGAGCAGCATCAAGACCGGCAGAAGAGAGAGCCCCCTTTATGGAGACGACATACGAGGAAGCCCTATTTGTAGAGCCCTCTATTTAGTAGTACTTCTTGAGGTCTTTAATGGATATCTAATAAGGGGCCATATCACCTGAAAATAAAACAACTTATTAGTAAAGGCGAAACTGACAAATAAACAAACACCTTAAGGGAGACTTGCACTTACTATCCAAGCATCTAAAGCACTTAGATCAGAGGATAAAGTAATAAGACCTTGGGAGTTAAAGTATAACCCTACATCCTCGACGAGGAACCTAGCGTCCTCTTACTTGGCAAGTGATAAGTCCTCCCAGGAGACTCGAAATTGAATAGGTGCACGATTGTAGTAGAGGGGAAATGTAGGGCGGCCATCAGGATAATGGAGAAATCCTCCCCGAGCAAGTCTAAACCCACCTAGATTTTGAAAAATAAGCCTTTGAAATTTTTGTAAGATTGGTCGAACGCTCGTATCAAACGACGACTAGTAACACCACTCAGGGAAACCTAGCTAACGGGAACCTCTGCCTTAGAAACTTTTGCTTGGAAAAATAAGAAAATAGAGGAACAGAAAAGGTACGACCATAGCATGCGCATAGGACTTTGAAGATTTAATGAAAGCCCACCTATTAGGGTGCAACTAGGTAAGGGCAATGCTCAAGGCATTTAGAACCTTGATCTCAAAATCAATAAAAAGGAAGGACAGGTGTAGATGAGAAAATAGGGTTTCATATACAAATGTAAAATCCAGCTCACTAGGGTCAGTACAAGAATGACAGACCCAATCAACGGGAGAACAGTATACACACTCTACGTTTAGTTCTAGATAAGAATAATTAAACGCTTCCCCTCCTACAAGCTAGCAATGGAATCATCGCTTTGAAGAGACAAAGGAGTTGATAGAACCTTACCCCTTACTTAGGAATATGAACCCTCAACAGGAGAAGCCATGAAAATTGAAAGAAAAAGGGAAGTAAATGAAGAAGAGAGGAAATGACACTAACCTATTGGATGAACAGGAAGAGAGAAAACAAAAAAGCAAAAAAGACTAGAGTTAATCCAAGAGGCACTCAAGCAAAAAGTCAGCAAAAATTAGGATGCAGAAACAGTGGAAGGAAGAAAGAAATGAGGGGAGAGATAGGCTATATATAGGATTAGTCGTAACTTTTCAAATAATGAGATCTGACAGTTGGGGAAATATAAATCACCCAAGGGCCATGATTTCCCCCCAAAAAAACGAGTCTCGAATGCATGACATCATAGTTGCCCCCATTTATGATACAATTCACCATATCCCAAAAACATATTTAATGGCCTAGGGATATTAAAACGTCTTAATCATTGTGGTTGTATACAGGTGGCTTGCATGAGCCGCAGAAATACAAGGATTCTCATAGGATTTGCAAAGCGTTGTGTTTTAAAGCATAAGACAAACACAAAAAATATTACGTTTTAGGGTTACCTCTTGAAGATTATCGAAGCAGTCGTAGCCTTGTCCTTTAGGAGTCCACATGAATACTCCCACCAGAAACGCTACACCTTATAAATTCTAGTTTGACGATGTGTAGCTTTTGTAACTTTTGCGTATTTTGTGTCTCTTTTGGGTGAACCACCTATGAGCATCTTATGCTCTATTTATAGGCTCAGGTTTGACCTAATTTGTTCTCTCTAAAGAGTAGGCTCCTTACTCATTCTAAATGAGTTAGGCCCAATAGCTTTATTTTAGTCCAACTAAAATAAAAGTTATTTTCTGATGGGCTTACTCTATGTGTGTGACCCTATAGGTAAAATACTCGGTCATATTAATAATAAACTATTTTATTATTAATATAAAATAAGAACAGAATCTAGGAATACATCATTATGTCTGAATATTATTTAATATTAACATAACCTATAAGTGATAATTATTTTATATGTTTGTTCCTTTTGCCATGATATCCTAATTGGGTCCAAGGTATGGTCGTGTCATCCTTGTACGGCCCAATTTATTTTAGTCATGGTCATGCATTTTCTTAGTCTCACTCCATCAAGTGGCCTATAGATATCACTCCTGTCATAATAGGAGAGACAAATCCCATCTACATCACTCACATCCCTCTGCATAATTTGTTCATTGCCTAATCACAACCTTTATAGTCCTCTTGTTACAGAAGACTTTTGATTGTATTAAAACAACAAACTCCTTATGTAGGAATCGTAGTGACTTCAGGTCGATGGACTATATATACCATTATCACATTGAGAATCGTTTATGACATTCATGTAACGATCCATGCAACGTTCTCATGGTCGGTCTGTCTAGTACATCATTACTCTTAATGTGTGTCGCGACCGGGATCGCGGCGGCACGGCCGACCCTCAAAATAATTTTTTTGTTTTTGGTTCGAAAAGAAAAACAGGGAGTCGCCACCAATATTTTTTTAGGATAAAATATTGGGAAAACCTTTTATTAAAGCATTGGTCAAAAATGAGATTCCAGATTCGGGAGTCTGATTACAGGTGAGGAAGGTATTAGCACCTCATAACTGTCCGTTATAAAAACGGTTACCTCAATATGATAGCGCGTATTATAATTAACCCAGAAATTATTGTAACTTCTTCATAAAAAAATATGAAATGACAAAATATACAAATAAATAGACAAAAATAAACACGGAATTTTTACACGAGATTCATCTCGTCCAAATTAAACTTGCTCCTCCTTTTTTTAAAAAAAGTGAGATTAACAGGACGTCTCGTCCAAATTAATCTCGCTCCGCCTTTTTAAGAAAATAAGTAAAATGTATGAAGCACTCATTCTTGTTAATATTTAATATGAATCTTGGTGGGGATTAATTCAGTTATTAATAATTAATTAATAATTGAAAAGGAAATGAATTCATCAATTAACAGTTAATTAATTTTGACAGAAAAATAAATAATAACAAATACTAATAATGAGGAACAGATTTTTTTATGAGGACTAATCCGATCAACGAAAATTAATTACTTATTGGAAAGGAAACAATTCCATCGAATAGCAATTAATTTTAACAGAAAAATACAAATAATACAAGTATTAAAAAAATGAGGGACAGATTGAGACCAGTGTGACGAGAGAGAGAGTAAAAGCGCTGGTATTGGAGCTTCTGTTGAATTATGGGGCTGGATGGTGTTGTGAGGATTTACGAGGAGTTTGGTATGGGTTTTAAGGAGAGGATGATGTGTTTGAGGGGGTGTACGACGTGGTTTTTAGAGGGGGGCTGTTGGCTTGAGGGAAGGATCGTATGGTGAGGTGGAGAGGGAAAGAAGGGGACGGTGTTGGTCTTTTGAGGGAGAGTGAGACGGTGTGGTGAGGAGAAGGACGGACAGTGTAGTGAGGACGGTTGGAGAGTGGGAGGTCGGTGTGGATAGGATGAGGGACGATATTGAGAGGGTTTGAGGGGTGCTGATCGGTATTGAGAGGATTAGAGGGGTGCTGGTGTGGTGAGGACTTTGAGGGGTGCTGGTGTGATTTTGGGAGAAGGACGGTACTGGGAGAGAGGTGAGGACGGTGTTGGTGAAGGCTGTACGGTGAAAGGAGATTTGGGAGGGCTGTGTGGTATGAAGAGAAGAGGAGAGGGACGCTTTAAGGGGGCTGTATGGAGAGGGAGACGGTGTTGAGAGGTTTGAGGGGATTGTGTTTATGGATTTGAGGAAGAGTGAGGATGTGGGTTGGAGAAGGAGGGGGATGGTGTTGGTGGAGAAGAGAGGGACGTTATTGTGTGGGTTTTAGAGCTGCGTTTGAAAGCTTCCAGACCTTCTCCAAAAATAAAGGTTTTTTCCTTCCCCCCTTTTCAGGAGGCTTCAAGATCCTCTCTATTTAAAGAGGTCTTTGACGTTTTCAATCAGAGGCAAGTGAAGGTTCTCCTTTTGTCCTGAAGTCAGCCGCCCCACTAGATCAGCGTTGGATACAGCCTGGATGGAGTTGGTGGGAACAACTTGCACCTAAACAGCTATAGGGGACGGCGGCTAGTGGGTTTCTCCTTTGTCACTTTGTCAACCGCCCCCCACAAATCAAGGATCCACTTGGATAGTGGAAATCCAAGTCAGTAAGGGCATTTGGTGGAAATATGGGTCGGATTTCACCTTCTCTCCAGAATCCGAGTGGAAAAGATGCCTTTTGTGCACAAGACCGAGTGGAAAAGATGCTGTTCATACAAAAACCGAGTGAAAGCTTTGCTCGGTGTTGCTTTGTTGGTCGGTGTAGTTGCTGTGAGGAGGGTCAGTATTGTGGTTATGAAGGACTGGACGAGCAAATAATTCTGGTTGACACATTCAATCGGAACCGAGTGAAAAGTGACTCGGAACTGACTGAGGAGGGCTCAGAAATGGTTGAAAAGTGGCTCGGGAATGGTTTAAAAGTGGTGGCTCAGAACTGGGTGAAAATGGTGGCTCACTCGGTGCTGACTGAAGAATGAGTGACTCGGTGCTGACTGAAGAGGATTCACTCGGTACTGACTGAAGAGGACTCGGAACCGCCTGGAATGTGACTCGGAATTGGTACAAATGGTTCAATCGGCCCTGATTTGAAGAATGACTCGGCATTGGTGCATGATTCAATCGGCCCTGACTTGAAGAATGACTTGGCATTGGTGCATGATTCAATCGGCCCTGACTTGAAGGATGACTTGGTATTGGTGCATGATTCAATCGGCCCTAACTTGAAGGATGACTCGGTGCTGACTGAAGGATGATGAGTCAGAACTGACTGAGAGAGTGGCTCAGTACTGACTGAGGATCGGCTCGGATTTTGTCTCTTCTTAAAGGATTCACTCAGAATTACTTCAATCAGAGGTGACTTGCTCGGATCTTGTCTCTGCTTTAATTTCTATTCGGTAATCAATTGTTCGGATGCACTCACTCGTCCTTACTGTCCAATCAGGATGGTTTTACTCGTCATCCATCCTCTTGATGCATTCACTCAGAACCGACCCTACATTTCAAATCAGAATTGGAATTTGAGAATCTGTCCGCTCAGTGCATTTACTCGAAGTCGGCTTTATTTTCGATCAAAAGGGTTTCAACCATCAATCAACTCTTCGGATTTTTCACTCGGAGTTGACCTTCTCTTCAATCAGAATTTGGAATTTGAGAATCTGTCCACTTAGTGCATTCACTCGGAGACCGATCCTTCATTTCAATCGGAATGGTTTCACTTGTCAACAGCAGTTTGGATGCACTTGCTCGGAGTCAGCTTTATATTCCAATCAGAACTTGGAACTCAGTTCCAACAATTCTTCGGGTGCATTCACCCGGAACCGGCCCTCATTTCAATCATCATTCAAACCCTCGGATGCATTTACTCACTTGGGAATCGGACTTTGGAAAGGTTCCACTCGTCCACCAATCCCTCGGATATATTCAATCGGAGCTGGCCTTCTTTTCACTCGGAGGTACTGCAATCGGGAATTATTCACTCGGATGTTTTCATCAGACATTGGGCTTGCTTTTCATTCAGACTGGCTTCAGTCGGGGGTTATCCTCCACTCGGAAACACCCCACCCGGTGACAATTCACTCGGCAACGTCTCACTCAGAGACATGTTACTCGAAACGCCTGAGCGAAAGGAAAGAATATGCACCAGGTATCAATCTCGCTTGAGCGCACACTTCTCCGCTTGAGCGAAATTCCCACTCGCTTGAGCGAGATATGCAGGTTTTATGCAAAATGGGAAATCCTGCATCATATCACATCACCATACATCAACATCTCACTCGGAGACTCCTTACTCAGAAATGATCATTCCGAGTTATCTTACTCAGAAATGATCATTCCGAGTTATCTTACTCGGAAATGATCATTTCCGAGTCAGAATTCTTTTTTTTTCTCTCTTTTTATTATTATTATTATTATTATTATTATTATTGTTATTATTATTATTATTTTAATTCTTTTCACTTGCGGATTCCCTATTCTTGGTGATGAAAATTCCTTATTCTTGGTGAAAATTGACTGGACCAAAATAGGTGTTCACAGATGCCCCTCTTTACTTCTTTTCCATGAGGAAAAGCATGGAGTTTCTTCTTGCTTTTGAAATGGAAAGGGAGTAAAGACGTGAACACCATTGTCGAAGTCATGCTGACTCTAATAACCAGGAATAACAGATGAGGGGGAAAACCTAAGAATTGACACTTGAATATTTTCCTTTCCTCTTTTTTTTTTGTTTTTTTTGTGACATAAAGGATTGCCCTAGTATCTTGAGCAGCCTAGAAATGGATATCCAAAGCTTTGGAGAAAAATGAATGAATTGGGGTATGCTTGGAAATTGTCTAGGCAAGGAATTTCTAAATCTATGACTGGAAAGTAAACGGCATTCAGTGAACAACAAAAGTAAAGGTGAGGGTGTTGCCTCTCGGTTGACAGGAAAAGAAAAAGGTGAGAGTGTTGCCTCTCGGTTGACTGGAAAGTAAAAGGTGAGGGTGTTACCTCTCGGTTGACAGGGAAAGTAAAAGGATGCCATTTGTTCGGTGACAGAAAGGTAAAGGGGTGCCATTTGTTCGGCGACTGGAAGGTAAAGGGTGCCATTTGATCGGCGACAGGAAGGTAAAGGGTGCCATTTGATCAGCAACTGGAAGGTAAAGGGTGCCATTTGATCGGCAACTGGAAGGTAAAGGGTGCCATTTGATCGGCGACAAGAAGGTAAAGGGTGCCATTTGATCGGCAACTGGAAGGTAAAAGGTGCCATTTGATCGGCGATAGGAAGGTAAAGGGTGCCATTTGATCGGTGACAGGAAGGTAAAGGGTGCCATTTGATCGGTAACTAGAAGGTAAAGGGTGTCATTTGATCAGCAACTGGAAGGTAAAGGGTGCCATTTGATCGGCGACAGGAAGGTAAAGGATGCCATTTGATCGGCAACTGAAAGGTAAAGGGTGCCATTTGATCGGTGACAAGAAGGTAAAGGGTGTCATTTGATTGGCAATTGGAAGATAAAGGGTTCCATTTGATTGGCAACAGGAAGGTAAAGGGTGAGGGTGTTGCCTCTTGGTTAACCGGAAAAGTAAAAGGTGAGGGTATTGCCTCTCGGTTGACTAGAAAAGTAAAAGGTAAAAGTTGGGGGAGCTAACAGGATGTCTCGTCCGAATTAACTCTCTGTAGCTAAAAGCTTGGGGTGATGCCCCGGTTTGTCATGACTGAAGCCCTTGACTGAAAAAGAATAAATTTGGAGTGATGCCCTTGTTTTGGAAAATTTGAAGGAACTCTGGGGTTTTGCCCTTTTACTAGAAGAGTGATCTGGGGGTTAACAGGACGTCCCGTCCAAATTAACCAGGACCTAGAGCTTTGGGGTGATGTCCCAATTTGAAAGAGAGATCTGGGGAGATGCCCCAATTTGGAAAAGATATCTGGGGAGATGCCCCAGTTTGGAAGAGATATCTGGGGAGATGCCCCAGTTTGAGCTTTTTGGAAATTCGGAGTACTGCCCTTTGACTGGAAGAGTGATCTAGGGAGATGCCCCAGTTTAAGCTTTTTAGTGAGAGGAGTATGATAGGTACTAGTTTGGTAATGGTGAACTCACTGGGGAAGGATAGGTCTTCTTAAGCATGATCAAAGAAATATCCTGGTTGAGGGAGTTGAGTTCATTTTATGGTTTTCCTCGGGGGAACCCTCGGTCTGCGCTCCACTTAGGTACGAACGGTAGATCTTACTGGGGGAAAACTTTGGCGAATACCTGCTTTTGGATGATAGATTCTGGTCGTCCTCTTTAACAAAAAAATGAGTTAGTATAAAAAGACTTACAGGTAAATCTTCCCTGGCGACTAGCTTTTTTTAAGGTAACTCATGGATGAGATAGAAACATCCTCTGACTTTGGCGAGCATATTTAGTGGAGATGGTTATGCTTATACCAAGCGAAGTCTGGCGCTAGGATACATTTCGTTCCCCATAACTTTACGCTCTGTCGTTTTTAATTTCAAAAATTTCTTTTAGGCAAAAACTTGTTTATTCATAAAATTTGGTTATGAACACATGTAGAAAGAAGAGAGAATTTTATTGATAAATATCAGGTATATACAGTAGAGATGTGATAAGATATAAAGAATTAGGGGTAACTAGAAAGGAGAAGGCTCATATATCCTCTAGTGATCTTCTGAGAGCAATGAGAATCTTGACCCTTCATCACGACTTCATGTTCATCCTCTGATTTTGTTTCTGAGGGCGTAATTTGACAATGACCCTAATCCCTTATTTATGTTACAGAGTCAAGTTTGTGATTCAATCTGAACCGCCCTTTCAGGTTTTTGGCTCATCTTGTTGCTCTAACTTTTGCCTAGGCCGCCTTTTCAGGTTTTCAACCTAGCGAGCTTTTTCCTCTTTCTCCTTTTTTTTATGTGTTATGCAAAGTATTTCTTCACTGCATCGGTGTTGATAGGCATTGGCAGGTCGTCTCCATCCATGTTGGTGAGTATGAGAGCTCCTCCGGGGAAAGCCTTCTTTATAACATATGGTCCTTCGTAATTAGGTGTCCATTTTCCTCCGACATCTTTTTGAATTGGCAAAATCTTTTTGAGGACCAAATCCCCTTCTTGGAATTATCAGGGGCGCACTTTCTTTTCGTATGCCCACTTCATACGTTTCTGATACAACTGTCCTCGACAGAGAGCAGTTAACCTCTTTCCGTCAATCAAATTCAGCTGGTCATATTTGGTCTGGACCCATTCGGCTTCTTCCAGTTTGGCTTCCATGATCACCCTAAAGGATGGGATTTCCACTTCAAATGGTAGTACAGCTTCCATTCCATATACCAAAGAAAATGGGGTTGCCCCAGTTGAAGTTCGCACCGAGGTTCGGTATCCGTGCAGCGCGAAAGGGAGCATTTCATGCCAGTCTTTGTAGGTTACTACCATCTTTTGCACTATCTTCTTGATATTTTTATTAGCTGCCTCAACTGCTCCATTCATTTTTGGACGGTACAGAGAGGAGTTGTGGTGGGAGATTTTAAAGTTCTCGCAAAGCTCCTTCATCATTTTGTTGTTTAAATTTATACCATTGTCCGTAATGATTTGGTTTGGTAGGCCATACCGGCATACCAGTTCACGCTTGACGAATTTGACCACAATATTTTTCGTCACATTGGTGTATGAAGCTGCCTCCACCCACTTGGTGAAATAATCGATGGCAACCAGAATAAAATGATGACCGTTTAAGGCTTTTGGCTCAATGGGCCCAATTACATCCATACCCCACATTGAAAAGGGCCATGGTGCTGACAAGACATTTAAGGATGAAGGCGGTGCATGAATGTGATTAGCATAAATCTGACATTTATGACACTTCCGTACGTAAGCAAAACAATCTGCTTCCATAGTCATCCAATAATACCCGACTCTCAGGATTTTCCTTGACATAGCGTGCCCATTCGTATGAGTTTCGAAAGATCCTTCGTGGATATCTTTCATGATTTGATTTGCCTCGACGGTATCAACACACCCGAGGAGAACAGAATCATAATTCCTCTTGTATAGCACGTTACCACTCAATAGGTACCCCATAGCTAGCCTTCTCAAAGTTTGTTTGTCATTATCCGTGATGTCTTTCGGGTATTCTTGGCACTGGAGGTATCTTTTGATGTCATAATACTAAGGCTTGCCATCCGGTTCTCCTTCTATGACCTGGCAATGGGCAGGTTCTTGCCGTTTCTTTACTTCAATGAGAGGTACCTCGTAATCATTGCTGACTTCGAACATGGCGGCTAGGGTGGCTAAAGCATCTGCCATTTGGTTGTCCTCTCGTGGAACATGATGGAAAGTGACTTCATTGAATCTTTTGATCATCTCCTTGATATGAGCATGATAGGGAACTAGTTTACTGTCTCTAGTTTCCCACTCATCTTTCAGTTGATGGATAACCAAAGTAGAATCTCCATAAACTTCCAAGATCTTTATCCCCATGTTCAGAGCTGCTTGCATTCCTAGAGAACATGCTTCATATTCCGTAACATTATTGGTGCAATCAAAACACAGACGAGCACAAATAGGGATAAATTCCTTATCAGGTGAGATCAGGATAACCTTAATTCCGTGTCCTAGTGCGTTGGAAGCCCCATCGAATCTCATGACCCATCTGGTTTCCAGACCGTCTTCTTCTTTAAAAAGGGCCAAAATATCCTCATCCGGGAAATCATGCCGCATTGGTTGGTAAGCCTCAATGGGTTGGTGTGCCAAGTAATCTGCTAGTGCACTCCCTTTAATTGCCTTTTGGGTGACATATGTTATGTCGTATTCTGTCAGTAACACTTGCCAACGGGCAATCCTCCCAGTCAAAGCAGGTTTTTCAAAAATATACTTGATGGGATCCATCTTAGACACCAGCCAAGTAGTATGATTAAGCATGTATTGTCGTAAGCGTCGGGCAGCCCAGGCCAATGCACAACATGTTCTTTCAAGAGATGAATACCTCATCTCGCATTCGGTAAATCTCTTGCTCAAGTAGTAGATGGCTCATTCCTTCCTCCCAGTCTCATCATGTTGACCTAATACGCACCCCATGGATTCATTCAGCACGGTCAGGTATAGGATTAGTGGTCTCCCATGAACAGGTGGCACCAAGACTGGTGGCTCCAATAAGTACTGCTTTATTTTTTCAAATGCAATCTGGCAATCTTCATTCCACTGCCCAGGCTGGTTCTGCGAAGCAATTTGAAAATTGGTTCACAGGTTGCTGTCATTTAGGAAATGAATCGGGCGATGTAATTCAATCTTCCCAAGAACCCTCAGACTTCTTTTTCAGTACGAGGAGGAGGCATTTCCAGAATTGCCTTGACTTTGTCAGGATCAACTTCTATCCTTCTCTCATTTACAATGAATCCTAACAATTTGCCGGATCTTGCGCCAAAAGTGCACTTGGCAGGATTCAATCTAAGCTTGAATTTCCTTAACCTTTCGAAAAGTTTTCTCAGGTTAGTAATGTGCTCTTCCTCAGATCTGGATTTAGCAATTATGTCATCCACATAGACTTCTATTTCCTTATGCATTATGTCATGGAAGAGAGTCACCATTTCCCTTTGATAGGTGGCTCCTGCATTCTTCAATCCAAAGGACATTACTTTATAACAAAAAGTGCCCCACAGAGTGATGAACGTGGTCTTTTCCATATCTTCCGGTGCCATCTTGATCTGGTTATATCCCGAAAATCCATCCATAAATGAGAAGATGGAATGTTGGGCTATGTTATCAACCAGTACGTCAATCTGAGGTAAAGGAAAATCATCCTTAGGACTTGCCCGATTCAAGTCTCGGTAGTCTACACACATCCTTACTTTCCCATCTTTCTTTGGAACGGGAACTATGTTGGCTACCCATTGCGGATACTTAGCTACGGCTAAGAAACCAGCATCGAATTGTTTCTTGACTTCTTCTTTGATCTTAAGAAGCATTTCTGGTTTCATTCGTCGCAACTTTTGCTTGATCGACGGACATTCCGACTTTAAAGGCAACCTGTGTTCCACAATGTTATTATCCAGACCCGGCATATCTTGATATGACCATGCAAAAATGTCTCGAAATTCCTGGAGCAGTTTAATGAATTCACTCTGCCGCTGTTTGCTCAAGAGGGTGCCTATCTTGACTTCTTTATTTTCCCCTTCATCTCCCAGGTTAATGGTCTCAATCTTTTCCTGATGAGGCTGACTTTCCTTATCTTCCTGTTCCATTAATCTTGTTAATTCGGGCAAAACTTCAAAGTCTTCCTCACTCTCCTCATAGGCGTAATCATTCGGATTATCGGAGTCATGAAACAGAACTGAGTTCTCATTATTCTCAGAAGAATCGCTTTCAGATCTGTATTTGGGTTATATTATAATGAATGAAAACAAAGAAAGATAAACAAGTGGAAGGTTTAAAAGAAAGAGATTGAACAAAGATGAGGTATGAAATTGGACTGCGTTCATTTAATTTAATAAACAAGCAAGTTTTTTGCCCTTATTACAAAATGGATCCCAAAGCCTTAGGCATAGCAAAGGGATCGACCAATTTTGAAAACAACAATTACTTTGACTAAGGATTGATAGTTGTGGGGAACTCCACGATTTCCCAGTTGTCCAGTTCTTGACCGGGTGAGCAAGCATGCACCAATTCCACATCATAACTGGGCCCGTCTTCAACCATGGCCACTTGACCCGGATATATAATCCCGGCGCTCTTGAAGCTTTGATAGAGGTCACAGATAGGGATTCTTGCAGTGTCGAATTCTTGACCGATAAGGTGAGCAATCCTTCTCTCCCTTCTTTCTTCTCTTACCCTTTTTCTGTCAGCTGCTGTAGGCTTGTACCCCAGACCGTATCTATCCTTGTTCTCTGGAAGGCATATAGGTTGGGTTCTTCCTTCCAATTCTCGTCCTAGCCCTCTCCCAGGCTTGTATCCTTCTCTTAACATTGTTTTTGCAACCATCAGAGGCACGTTTGGGAAGGATGTCTTTGTAATGCTTGTTGCATTGGCCACCTCTAAACCCTAAAATGAGGTTTTGAGGGCTTCCTCGGTTGCTTTGATGTATAGGGTGTTGGCAGGTTTGCTGACCAACAAGTCCTCTTCTCCAGAGACAATCACCAACTTGTTGTCAATGATGAATTTCAACTTCTGATGCAAAGTTGAAGGGACTACCCCAGCTGAATGGATCCACGGCCGTCCCAGTAAACAACTCTAAGCGGCCGTAATATCCATGACTTGAAAAAGGATTTGAAAGGTGCATGGTCCAACCTGTATAGGCAGTTCAATTTCCCCCATAACCTCCTGGCGAGTTCCGTCAAAAGCCCAGACTACCATAGAACTAGGTCTCATATGTGTCCTATCAAAAGGCAACTTTGCCAATATAGATTTTGGCATCACATTTAGGGATGACCCATTGTCAACAAGCATCTTTGCCTTGATATGATCCTGGCATTTCACAGAGATATGAAGGGCTTTGTTGTGCCCTCTTCCTTCTACCGGTGTCTCATCATCCGTAAAGGTAAGATAATTGTTGGCCACTATATGTCCTACTATGCCTTCGAACTTATCTACGGGAAAATCATGCTTCACATGTGCCTCACTCAAAACCTTCATCAGCGTGTTCCGATGTAGTTCAGAACTCATTAGCAAGGACAACAGAGAAATCTTGGTCGGGGTATGGTTCAGTTAGTCCAACACCTGGTAATCACTATGACGAATGAATCTTAGAAATTCTTGGGCTTCCTCTTCAGTTACAGCCTTCTTTGCTTCACCAGAGGTTTCTCCCTTCCCAGGTCTAACATCCCCTGTAGCTTTGTCAAGTTTTGGTTCTGGGGGAGCATATACTCTTCCACTCCGGGTGACGCCCCCAATTCCAGTAATATTTATGATAGGGGATGATGGCATAGGCTCAACTGCCTCAGAATTAGTAACAACCACATCAGTGCCATACTTCCACGGCACAGCTCGTGAATCCTTATAAGGGAACGGGGTTGGCGCGTTCACCGTGATGACAGTTTTAGTAGGAGTTGGAGCCATTGGTGCATTTTTGTTGTAAAATATGACTAGAGGCTTTGGGGCCTGAACTCGACTTTACTCTTGTATCATATTTATTCTGCCTTCACGATGCCGGTAAACTTCTATGACATGACTGTCCATAAGTCCCTGAAGGGTTTTTTGGAAGTCCCTTCGCTTTGCGGACTGGAAGTCATTGCACTCTTCATCCCATGATTCTTCTATCAATCCCATCTTAAGCATATGGGAGTGAATCATTTCCAACGACATTTGGATGTCCTCAACCTTGGAAATACATTCCTCATCTCTTTCCATAGCGTTAACACCTGGTCTCCCGTGGTTAGGCAGAGGATTGGTGGTCACATTTGGGCTTCCCTCTTTGAAGCTTATCCAATCAGCTCTGATTAAATCTCTTACCTTAAACTTCAGTGCCAAGCAATTCTCAGTGGAATGCCCTGGTGCATCGGCGTGGTAATCGCACCGCGCATTTGGGTCATACCCTCTGGGATAAGGTGGTTGAAGCGGTTTTAGAGGGCAAGGTGCCACCAATATGTTTTCAATAAGATGGGGGAGAAGCTCTGTGTAGGTCATGGGAATTGGATCAAATTGCACTTGAGTGTGGTCATTATTCTGTCTCCTCAGGTTTGGATTCGGTGGGTTCATTTGTGGTGGTTGGTATGGTGCTTGTGGTGCAGGTGGTCGCATAACAGGTGGTCGGAAATGTGTTGGGTTCGAATTTGGGATTGCAGCCACATATGGGTGTGGCGCATTATGATAAGTTGACGGAAAGGTGACGGGGATAGGTAGTCTGGGTTGGTTTCTTCTTTGGTTATGAGAGACTAGGTTAGTCTCTCCCTCTCTTCTCTTACCTTCTCCTAGTGAAGGTTTTTTTGTTGTACCAACCCTAGATGGGCCTCGAGTAATCTTCCCAGTCCTCAGGCCATTCTCTATTCTTTCTCCGATAGTGACGATGTCGGAGAAATGGGAAGAAATGCTTCCAATCATCTTATCGTAGAAAGGTGACTGGAGTATATCAATAAATATGGAAATTACTTCTTTCTCTGATAGAGGCGGGTCGACCTGAGCTGCTA
Organism: Clitoria ternatea; assembly: GCA_037962975.1. Lineage (NCBI taxonomy): Eukaryota > Viridiplantae > Streptophyta > Magnoliopsida > Fabales > Fabaceae > Clitoria > Clitoria ternatea. The sequence continues at coordinate 26,792,278 of CM075671.1, read as the reverse complement.
CCTCACGCCACCGCTGGGCGTATTCTTTAAACGTCTCGTTATCTTTTTTAGTCATGTTTTGCAACTGTACTCTATCTGGCGCCATATCCAGATTATACTTGTACTGTTGCATGAAAGCATCTGCCAGATCCTCCCAACAGCGTATACGAGATTGTTCAAGATGATTGTACCAAGTCAGAGGTGCTCCAGCCAGACTATCCTGGAAATAATGAATGAGCAGAGGGTCATTAGAAGCATGAGAAGCCATCTTCCAACAGTACATGGTAAGATGGTTCTTTGGACAGGTTAGCCCGCGATACTTATCAAATTCAGGCATTTTAAATTTGGAAGGAATAACAACATCGGGAATCAGACAGAGTTATGCAGCACTGCCCATTCCAAACCTGTTTGTTCCTTCCATCTCTCTTAACCGTCTTTCCAGGAAATCTAATCTTTCCTCCTGGGTAGCAGCAACAGCATTTGGACCTACAGCGACATAATGACTAGTACCCCTAATTGGCTGGTCGACATACTCCGGGTTTGCATTAGGCATTGAGATGTGGGGTCTGGCTGTTGCTTGAGCAGCTTGTGGTTGCGTGGCTTGTGTATGGATTGGAATCGTTTGAGGATCCCGGACAGGTGGGACGTTTGGTTGAGCCGTATGAAGGATTGTTTCCTGATAATCAGGCTCTTCTTGAAGTGGTGGGAAATAGCCAGGTGGCAATCCATATTGTGGAAAAGCTATGGCATTTCCTTCCTCATCTATGTAGATAGGTTGCTGGGTGTCAGCAGGGTTTGATTTCCTAACGTGAATAGTTAGGGGAGGCATAGCAGGGTTTGAGCTTGGCCCTCCAGCAGGACCCTGAGTGTGTTAGGGAGTGGATGGTTGTTGTCTGGCGTTTTCAACACCTGCTGAAGAATCCCCTTCTGGGACTCTCCTTTCAAGAAGCTTGGCCATTTCAGCCATTTGCTCTTTCAACTGATTGACTTCAGCTCTCAAGCTCTCATTTTCTTATTCCATTTCAGCCATGAGTCTTGTATTAAGCCTAGTCGCGTAAGGATGTATACCTGTTATGTCTGGAAACCACAATATTTTGTTAGAAAAATAAAAGAAAACAAATAAAGAAAAAGGAAAAGAAAAACAAATGATATTACGCAGGATGCGATTCCGAATTTAGTGTGTATTCTCCGACCGTTCCTCAGAACATCCCATTCAAAAGTACTAGGTAAAGCAGTAAAGCAGAAATTAACATGAGACAATTGTGAAAGCAAATTAATTCATCATTCCATTCTTCCGTAGAGACACAATAGTACTTAAAAGATTTGATTACAACATTTTAACCATCCCTGGCCCGGGAAATCATGGCCCTTATTTTACAATGTCTTTCTTGGTAATAATTCAAAAATGACGATATCTCTTTTGGGGTGGATAGAGGATTGATCATGCCTTCAGCCTGTTTTAACATTGAGGGAAAATCCTCTAAGATTCCATTGGCTAAGTATGCCAACTTGGAGAAACAGTCCATCCATAAATGAATGACCTCGTCTCGTTGAGCTAACTCAGTCCCCAAGACTCGTGTGGCCTCTTGGCAACATTGTTCAGCATCACAGACCTTTTTCTATTCATCATGCATTTCTTGCTCATAGGCCCTCATTATTTCATCAAGCTATTGCTCCAATTTGTGGACCTGGGTTTGCAGCATTTCCTTCTGCACCAAAGTCCCTTTTTCTTTTTCTTTGGATTGTGCCAGCATGTTTTTCAGAACCTGTTTTTCGGCCAATATGGCGTTACTCTGTTGGCCTTTTATTTTAAGCTGAGAATTAGCCGCACGAAGGCAATGGTCATGTTTTACCCTATAGTCTTCATCAATCTTCCTCTTTTTTCGCATTTCATCCATAGCATGTTTCCCCTCGGAATTCTCCTTCCTCTGAAGGGCGCACTCTCGTTGACATTTCAAAAGATCTTCTTCTAGCTTTTGATTCTTTGCCATCAACTCTTCTATTTGTGCTTTTAGAGCCATGGTGGCCTTGTCCTCCATGATGAGTGGCGGAGGAAAATTATTCGTGGATTGGTATGAAGGACTTTTGAAGGGCAGTTTCACAATGGAGGCCCTGTTTAGGACCCATTCAAAATATTCAGCCCCTACAGCATGGCTTCGTGCCCCTAATTCTTTTCCCATTCTATGGACCTTCTTCCACGCATTGGCCATATCCCGAACAGCGGTTGTGTAATTCCCTTTTGCATAGTACAAGACGAAAGGAGTGAGCAATTGTTCGTTCAGTGGCCCGAATAGAGGATAAGCCAACTGACGCTTTGCAATAACAGGGTTGTAGTTGATACATCCCTGCGTGCCCATGAGAGGAACATTCGGATAACCTCCGCAACTATAGATGATTGACTCAACCATTAGCCATTGAGGATACCACCTGACTTTTTCAGCTGTAAGGCTTACGAGGTGATTAGCCCGTTCACACCCACTCTTCACGGTCAATTGACACAATTTCAAATCAGAAACCGGACACTCGGCTTTACATATCTAAGGAAAGATGTGAGATGTGAGCCATACGTATAAAACGGGCAAACAGCAAATGATCCTCTTTCCCCCTTCTGTGTGGCAGAAATCCATGGTGTAATACACATTAGCCAACATGGCTGTAACGGGATTCTCGAGTCGATGCTTACAGGCCAGGAAGACAGCAACGGCATTATAATCTACGTAGTTGTCTAAATTAGGGAACAAGACAACCCCATAGATAGTGAGGGCCAAAGTGTCCATGAAAGCCTCCCATTCTCCTTTATCAGCCAGGATCTGCATATGCTTCTCAAGAAATTCTTGAGTGAACCTGAGAACTTAATTTCTATTCATTTGCACATTTCTTAATGCTTCGGGAGAGATTCTCAAAATACGGGCAACTGAAGCGATTGTGGCATGATGGTCAAGATGGCGATAGGGAATTTGGCCTTCCACTTGTAACCCCAATATCTGCTCAAACTCTTCTATTAACGGCGCCAGTTGAAAATCTCTAAATGTGAAACAGCGGAGGGGTGGGTCATAAAATTGTGCCAAGGCTGTAATTGCTTCAGTTTGGACTTCCACCTCCAATAGTTTTAAGATCTTCCCATATTTCCTGGTAAGGGCCATCTTTTGAGTCAGACTTAATCTTTTCCCCAGTACTTGTAGGCTATCTGTATCAACCTTCTTAGCTTTGAGATGTAATATTTTCTTCAACTCTATCACATCTGTACCATAATTGTCATGTTTCATGTTAATTTCCATACTTGCTCAGAGATACTGCCAATTTCTGAATCGTTCCCTACGAATACCAAAACAAAGAAAAGGAATTAATTATTGTTTTGTTTTGAAATTCATGTTTTTCCCAAAGATGTAAATTTTTTTTTTGTGTTTTTTTGTTTTGTTTTTTTTTGTTTTTTTAGGAAACATTGATTTCCAAAACTCATGCGAGTCCAAGTCGCAGAAAATATAGATTTTCTTAATCGTCATTGATGCCCCAGTTGAAGGGTCACAAAGTTATTTCTTTTGATTTTTTTTTTGTTTTGACGACAAGGAAAATCTACAACTCAGGACTTAGAGGTACATGATGAAAAGAGAATTATCCACCCATTCGAAGTATACTGGTGTTTCGGAAATGAATCATTGTTTTCAAAATAGAGTACCCTCAATGGGTAGATAATTCATTCATTTGGATTAAAAGGAAGAGTGAAAATGACATAAGGTAAAGTAAAGCTTGCCCTTTTGTTGCCTAGGTTAGGTTTTGCTGAAAGTCTTTTTTAGGACCTATGGCTTGTCTAAAAGTGATTCTCCATACCGGGTGGCTTATACTAGACATCTAGAAGGTCACCAGAGCCAAGATCCTACCCATGACAGAGACGCAACAGTGGGGAGTCCACTAGGTGCGTATATCATGAGAGGTCAAACTCTAGTTGAGGTTCTCACGAACACCGGATAGGAAGTACATCCCATACGATTTTGTTACCAACCCCTCCTAACTTAAGCTGCATTTGGGGCCCGGGTATAGGGCGCCACTCATCAGTGTGTGCAAAAATATGAGTGTAGTGTGTGAAAGGGCATTCAATACCTTTTACCTTACCTCATTCTGCACAAAGAACAAACACAGAGCAACAAAATAAAGTCTTCTACCCTAGGGTTCAATGATCACACAGACATTACCTGAACATAAATGATAGAATACAAACAAAACAGAAACCATATACTAACATTGACAGAAAATAAAATAAAGGAAGAAGTTAAATAAATAATATGCTAATTAAAACATGCGCTATCAAATTGATTGGCTTGATTCTCTAAGTCCCCAGTGGAGTCGCCATCTGTCGCGACCGGGATCGCGGCGGCACGGCCGACCCTCAAAACGGTTTTTTTGTTTTTGGTTCGAAAAGAAAAACAGGGAGTCGCCACCAATATTTTTTTTAGGATAAAATACCGGGAAAACCTTTTATTAAAGCATTGGTCAAAAATGAGATTCCAGATTCGGGAGTCTGATTACAGGTGAGGAAGGTATTAGCAACTTACAACTGTTCGTTATAAAAACGGTTACCTCAATATGATAGCGCGTATTATAATTAACCCAGAAATTATTGTAACTTCTTCATAAAAAAATATGAAATGAAAAAATATACAAAGAAATAGACAAAAATAAACACGGAATTTTTACACGAGATTAACAGGACGTCTCGTCCAAATTAAACTCGTTCCTCCTTTTTTCAAAAAAAGTGAGATTAACAGGACGTCTCGTCCAAATTAATCTCGCTCTGCCTTTTTAAGAAAATAAGTAAAATGTATGAAGCACTCATTCTTGTTAATATTTAATATGAATCTTGGTGGGGATTAATTCAGTTATTAATAATTAATTAATAATTGAAAAGGAAATGAATTCATCAATTAACAGTTAATTAATTTTGACAGAAAAATAAATAATAACAAATACTAATAATGAGGAACAGATTTTTTATGAGGACTAATCCGATCAATGAAAATTAATTACTTATTGAAAAGGAAATAGTTCTATCAAATAGCAATTAATTTTAACAGAAAAAAACAAATAATACAAGTATTAAAAAAATGAGGGACAGATTGAGACCAGTGTGACGAGAGAGAGAGTAAAAGCGCTGGTATTGGAGCTTCTGTTGAATTATGGGGCTGGATGGTGTTGTGAGGATTTAGGAGGAGTTTGGTATGGGTTTTAAGGAGAGGATGATGTGTTTGTTGGGGTATACGGCGTGGTTTTTAGAGGGGGGCTGTTGGCTTGAGGGAAGGATCGTATGGTGAGGTGGAGAGGGAGAGAAGGGGACGGTGTTGGTCTTTTGAGGGAGAGTGAGACGGTGTGGTGAGGAGAAGGACGGACAGTGTAGTGAGGAGAAGGACGGATAGTGTAGTGAGGACGATTGGAGAGTGGGAGGTCGGTGTGGAGAGGATGAGGGACGATATTGAGAGGGTTTGAGGGGTGCTGGTCGGTATTGAGAGGATTAGAGGGGTGCTGGTATGGTAAGGACTTTGAGGGGTGCTGGTGATTTTGGGAGAAGGATGGTACTGGGAGAGAGGTGAGGACGGTGTTGGTGAAGGCTGTACGGTGAAAGGAGATTTGAGGGGGCTGTGTGGTATGAAGAGAAGAGGAGAGGGACGCTTTAGGGGGGCTGTATGGAGAGGGAGACGGTGTTGAGAGGTTTGAGGGGATTGTATTTATGGATTTGAGGAAGAGTGAGGACGTGGGTTGGAGAAGGAGGGGGATGGTGTTGGTGGAGAAGAGAGGGACGTTATTGTGTGGGTTTTAGAGCTGCGTTTGAAAGCTTCCAGATCTTCTCCAAAAATAAAGGTTTTTTCCTTCCCCCCTTTTCAGGAGGCTTCAGGATCCTCTCTATTTAAGGAGGTCTTGGACGTTTTCAATCATAGGCAAGTGGAGCTTCTCCTTTTGTCCTGAAGTCAGCCGCCCCACTAGATCAGCGTTGGATACAGCCTGGATGGAGTTGGTGGGAACAACTTGCACCTAAACAGCTATAGGGGACGGCGGCTAGTGGGTTTCTCCTTTGTCACTTTGTCAGCCGCCTCCTACAAATCAAGGATCCACTTGGATAGCGGAAATCCAAGTCAGCAAGGGCATTCGGTGGAAATATGGGTCAGAGTTCACCTTCTCTCCAGAATCCGAGTGGAAAAGGTGCCTTTTGTGCACAAGACCGAGTGGAAAAGAGGCTGTTCATACAAAAACCGAATGAAAGCTTTGCTCGGTGTTGCTTTGTTGGTCGGTGTAGTTGCTGTGAGGAGGGTCAGTATTGTGGTTATGAAGGACTGGACGAGCAAACAATTCTGGTTGACATATTCAATCGGAACCGAGTGAAAAGTGACTCGGAACTGACTGAGGAGGGCTCGGAAATGGTTAAAAAGTGGCTCAGAAATGGCTAAAAGGATGGCTCGGGAATGGTTTAAAAGTGGTGGCTCAGAACTGGGTGAAAATGGTGGCTCACTCGGTGCTGACTGAAGAATGAGTGACTCAGTGCTGACTGAAGAGGATTCACTCGGTACTGACTGAAGAGGACTCGGAACCGCCTGGAATGTGACTTGGAATTGGTGCAAATGGTTCAATCGGCCCTGATTTGAAGAATGACTCGGCATTGGTGCATGATTCAATTGGCCCTGACTTGAAGAATGACTTGGCATTGGTGCATGATTCAATCGGCCCTGACTTGAAGAATGACTTGGCATTGGTGCATGATTCAATCGGCCCTGACTTGAAGGATGACTCGGCATTGGTGCATGATTCAATCGGCCCTGACTTGAAGGATGACTCGGTGCTGACTGAAGGATGATGAGTCGGAACTGACTGAGAGAGTGGCTCGGTACTAACTGAGGATCGGCTCGGATTTTGTCTCTTCTTGAAGGATTCACTCGGAATTACTTCAATCGGAGGTGACTTACTCGAATCTTGTCTCTGCTTTAATTTCCATTCGGTAATTAATTGTTCGGATGCACTCACTCGTCCTTACTTTCCAGTCAGGATGGTTTTACTCATCATCCGTCCTCTGGATGCATTCACTCGGAACCGACCCTACATTTCAAATCAAAATTGGAATTTGAGAATCTGTCCGCTCGGTGCATTTACTCGGAGTTGGCTTTGTTTTCGATCAGAAGGGTTTTAACCATCAATCAACTCTTCGGATTTTTCACTCGGAGTTGACCTTCTCTTCAATCAAAATTCGGAATTTGAGAATCTGTCCATTTGGTGCATTCACTCGGAGACCGATCCTTCATTTTAATCGGAATGGTTTCACTCGTCAACAGCAGTTTGGATGCACTTGCTCGGAGTCAGCTTTATTTTCCAATCAGAACTTGGAACTCAGTTCCAACAATTCTTCGGGTGCATTCACCCGGAACCGGCCCTCGTTTCAATCATCATTCAAACCCTCGGATGCATTTACTCACTTGGGAATCGGACTTTGGAAAGGTTCCACTTGTCCACCAATCCCTCGGATATATTCAATCGGAGCCAACCTTCTTTTCACTCGGAGGTACTGCAATCGGGAATTATTCACTCGGATGTTTTCATCAGACATTGGGCTTGCTTTTCATTCAGACTGGCTTCAGTCGGGGGTTATCCTCCACTCGGAAACACCCCACCCGGTGACAATTCACTCGGCAACGTCTCACTCGGAGACATGTTACTCGAAACGCCTGAGCGAAAGGAAAGAATATGCACCAGGTATCAATCTCACTTGAGCGCACACTTCTCCGCTTGAGCGAAATTCCCACTCGCTTGAGTGAGATATGCAGGTTTTATGCAAAACAGGAAATCCTGCATCATATCACATCACCATACATCAACATCTCACTCGGAGACTTCTTACTCGGAAATGATCATTCCGAGTTATCTTACTCGGAAATGATCATTTCCGAGTCAGAATTCTTTTTTTTTCTTTTTTTTTCTCTCTTTTTTTTATTATTTTTTTTAATTCTTTTCACTTGCGGATTCCCTATTCTTGGTGATGAAAATTCCCTATTCTTGGTGAAAATTGACTGGACCGAAATAGGTGTTCACAATGTGTACCCGTGTAAAGACTTGATATTATCTATATCCATAATCTGTGAGATAAGATCATCAGTACACTCACACACTAGTCTTAATGTATTTACATGACCCCACATAAATACTTGACTAGAGACATTTTAGGAATAACTCTCATATGACCTATTACTCCAAGGATAAATAAAGGTCGTTAAACTATTTAACAAAAAATGCCTTATACAAAATGATGTGTCCTATATAGGCCTTAGTGCATATTTCCAACAATCCCCCACTTACAATTAGAGCCGATAAGGTTAATGCCCAATGACGTCTACAGTGCCCTCATGCTTTTGCTACACAAGTGGTTTTACTAGTGGGTTCAAAAATAATTTTGTTGGTATGAATATTGCATATTTTAACATCTTTCAAAGATGGAACTATTTAAGTATATGCTTGGATTAATACACTTCCTTATATTGTTCTATGGTTCCATTGTCATCACAGTGGAAACTCATAGGGTACAAAACATTTGGAATGATTAAATGTAAATTGACTTCTCTTGTAATTTAACATAGCAAAATAGTTAGATTTGTTAGTAGAACCAACGACTATTTCTTGCTTTGAACCTTTCAAGCATACATCGCAACCATCTTGATAACATATATATTTTGATTGTAATCTTAAGTCTTTCAAATTAATCAGAAGATTGGCATCGATGTGACCTTTACAATGAGCTCATCTTCCATTTATCAAGATCAAATCCTTAGTCCTTCTTAAGTGTTTAAGGATATTCTTGACTATAGAATGAGAATATTATTAGTTCTAGAAGAACCATGTCTTCTACATGTAATACTAGAACTATAATTGTGCAGTTACCAACCTTTTTATAGTCACAAGATTATTCTTCATTCCTCAAATGAAGATTCTAGCTTCTAAAAGCTTGCTTTAGTCCATAAATGGAACATTTGCAGTTCACATACCTTCCTAGATGTTTCAGGCATAAAAGGCCTTTAGGTTGTATCATATACACATCCTCAAGATGATTTCCATCTTGACATCTATTTATCATATCTCATAATGGTGGTATACTGCTACAACAAGCAGGATCTAAATGGTTTATAAGCTAATTGAATTTTGTCAATCTTGCTTTTAAAGGTACTCTTATTACCATCCATGTTTAGTTTTAGGCTAAATACACATTTTGGTCCCTTATGTCTTAAGTTTTTTCTAAATTGGTCCCCTATATTTTTTTTAATTCAAATTGGTCCCCAAACTTTTTAAAAACGTGTCAATTTGGTCATTCCGTTAGAAAATTAGTAACACCGTTTGCTAACATAGCATGCCTAGACACGTGTCCCAATCTTATTAGCACACGTGTCACCACCAGAATATAGAACACATGTCAGATTTTGATTGGGTGATGCTTAAATTCAAAATTAAAAGAAATGGCACTTGTTGGGAGTTGAACCAAGACCTTACACTGACACACCAAATGCATTACCACTAGGCTATATGTGACTTCCATATTATATATGGCAATATTTGTACATAAAGGAAACATTTCAATATCTTCTAAATATATATTTAACGATTTTTGATAAAATATTTAAAAATATATTTAGTTTAGTTATTATTAATAAAATATATTTAATGTTATTATTATAAATAAATATTACTTAAAATATATTTAATTTTATTACTAATAAAATATTATTTAAAATATATATTTAATTTAATTATTTTTAAATATAAAATTAATTATTTTTGATAAAATATTTAAAAATATATTTAGTTTAGTTATTATTAATAAAATATATTTAATTTTATTATTATAAATAAATATTACTTAAAATATATTTAATTTTATTACTAATAAAATATTATTTAAAATATATATTTAATTTAATTATTTTTAAATATAAAATTAATTATTTTTGATAAAATATTTAAAAATATATTTAGTTTAGTTATTATTAATAAAACATATTATTATAAATAAATATTATTTAAAATATATTTAATTTTATTATTAATAAATATTATTTAAAAATATATTTAATTTAATTATTTTTAAATATAAAATTAATTATTTTTGATAAATATTTAAAAATATATTTAGTTAAATATAAATGTATTATTAATAATTAAATTAAATATATTTTTAAATATGTTATCAAAAATAATTAAATTAAATATATTTTTAAATATTTTATTAATAATATATTTAAATTAATATTGTTAACAATTAGTTTAATTATTTTTGATGAAATAATATATTTTTAAATATTTCATCAAAAATAATTAAATTTATGTTTAAAAATAATTAAATTAACTATATTTTAAATAATATTTTATTAATATTAATTAAATTAAATATATTTTATAAATAATAACTAAACTAAATATATTTTTAAATATTTTATCAAAAATAATTAATTTTATATTTAAAAATAATTAAATTAAATGTATTTTTAAATAATATTTTATTAGCAATAAAATTAAATATATTTTATTAATAATAAGTAAACTAAATATATTTTTAAATATTTTATAAAAAATAATTAAATATTGATCCGGTCTCAATACCGGTATCCGATCTGCAAGACATATTTCAACGTCTTTGTCAAGACATCTACGTGTAACCGGTGTCATCGGTATACATCCGGACTGTAATTCCGTATCAGGCGTTCTCCCTATACCGGTTATTCAGGATAACACCATGACACCGGACAACACACACGTCACTGCGCTAAAGACAAGGATTATTGCTACAGGGATCGATCAATAATTCCCTGCACTACGAGCCAAATTCTGCTCACGGGGATGGTCAACTTGTTCCCTAATCCTAGTCTATATTCTCCATGCTCAATATAAAATAGCCACTTGACCCAATCATGCTGGTAAGTGCGCAATAAAATAATGCTAATGGGAGTTAGTGGTTCCCCACTAACGAGTCCTCGTAAAACGAGCCAATCAGGTATATGAACTCATTTCATTAATGAAGTGAGGGATCTTCAACTGAATTTATGAACGATTACTCTCTGAAATACATTCCTTACTTGGAATATCATCACTGACTTGAGCGTCAGAGAATCTTTGCAGGTGACACCACCATTCGCCCACTTCAACGCGTTAGGTCGGTGTGAAGGATCTCCAGGACGCCCAATCCGCTCTCCTCACTCAAGGACAACGGATACTTATACCGGATACTCATACATCCGGTCTTCTGTACGGTATTTACATACTGTTTGTGATTGACTTGAGTTCGGATCTCTAGACCCCGGTTCAGGACAGATCATTGGCACGCCCAGTGGGACTCGTTAAAGTTATTCCCACTTCTCGTTTAAGAAGTCTGGTCTCTTATTATGGAAGGCAATGGGAGAAACCAACTAGATGGGCACGTGGAAGACATCACTGCCCAGGAACAGCCAGTGAACAGGCACTTAGCTCTCGAGTCGCCTGTGGAAAGTTCAAGAAGAATGGTGCAGGTTTCAGCACCAAATCTAAAGGATGAGATGATAAGAAAGTTGATGGAGGAACTGATGGAATTGAAACGTGAAAGAAAGAGCGTGGAGGAGAGAGCCATGTCTTTGATCAAGGGGACACATCACACAACCGAGGGAGAAAAATCCTCTACCCCCCAGTATTCAAATATCCCCACATTTGAAGGGAAGGAACAGATCCACGATTCTGATAAGAGAGTTGTTAAAGGGAAGAGAAGGCTGATGACAGCCTCTCCAGTAACTTATAAGCTCACAGTCCCTTTTTCAAGGAGACTTATGAGTGTACGCATCCCTAAGCACCTACAGACTACTCAACCTCTCTCTATAGAAAAATACAGTGTTGAAACTGATCCTACTAAGCATCTTGATGCTTATACACTCGAAGCCATGTACCTGGGGGCAGATGAAGATGTCATGTGCAGGATGTTCCCTCGGACTCTTGTTGATGATACCCTTAGCTGGTTCAGGAAGCTACCATCAGGTTCCATTGACTCATGGGAAGAAATGGCAACAGCGTTTGCGGACCACTTTGTCATTTCTAGTGATATTCCCAGAACATCTCATACCTTGGCTCAGATTAGGCAGGGGGAACATGAAACTCTCAAGGACTTCTTGAAGAGGTTTCACAAGGAAGCAGATGCTGTTCCAAACTTGGCAGAAGCACTACAATTGCACATAGCAATAGAAGCTTTGCAACCAAGCTCTGCTTTTACCAGGTCATTGGCAAAGAATCCTCTAATGAATTTCGAAGAATTCAGGAGGAAAGCATCCAAGTATGTGAGCATTGAAATACACTTGGAAGCAACAGTAGCAAGAGGGAAATCCCCAACGTTACAACGGAGTGATAAGAGCAGATCCAGATCGGATCCCATGAAAAGACCGTGCCATGGCGATGCCTTCGATAGCTCCGCTCCACAGCGTTAAGCAGAACGGATGCATGTATTCGACAATTATGCTCCACTAAATTCTGAACGATCTCAAATTCTTAGGGAGATCGGATGGACAACCCTTATTGCGTACGGGGTCAGGACTCCGCCTCAGCTTCGCAAACAGGGTGACCCTCGAAAATACTGCGAATTCCATGAGCAAGAGGGCCATTCAACAGACGAATGTCAGGCTCTGATGAATACTACTGAGACCCTGATCCGAGAGGGTAAACTCAAACAATACCTTACTTAGGTTTTTCTCGATCGGGTTTTACCAAGAAGGTCTAATGAGTCATAACCCTGACTCATCTCTCTTTCTCTCTTTTGTAATTCATAATTAATGAAATACTCTAAATGATTCACCCATTGTCTTTATGATTTTATTCGATGCACAACACTGTTGTGACAAGATACTTTCAGGACGGATGATCCTAACAATGTATCCGTTGTTAGCGATGAACCTCTTCGAAGGTACAACTGGGTGAACCACCCCATTCGAAGGCCCAGATTGTAGGATTAAACCGAACTCTGGGTACGGTTAGTAAGTTTGGATGAACACCGGTGAAGGCTCGGATTGTAGGATTGAACCGAACTCCGAGTACGACTAGTAGGTTTGGCCGAACGTCGGTGAAGACCTGAGTTGTAGGATTAAACCGAACCTCAGGAAATGGGTTGTAGGATTGAACCGAACCCCATTCTAAGAACGGTAAAAGGGCAGAACCCAACACCGTATTGAAGGCTTGGGCGCAGTAAGCTGGTTCTTCTTCAAGACCACGCTGAACCCCAAGTAACGGGCGCAGTAGGTTCAGGATTAGCCCTGATCTGAACCCCGTGTTGAAGGCTCGGATTGTAGGGTTAAACCGAACTCTGAGTACGACTAGTAGGATTGACCGAACATCGGTGAAGAATCGTCATTGGGTAAAACCAAAGACCGATTGAAGAACGGTTAGTAGGATTAAACCGAACGCCAAATATGACATGGATTGTAGGATCAAACCGAACTCCAAACACAACAGGAGTTACACTCCAATTCAAATTCAAAGGGATGAATGCTCCATCCAAAATTTGACTCCGCCTAACTGCCAATGTTTTACGGAGTACATAATCAACAAACTCAAGCACTACTCAACGAGTTCAAGTAAGTCCAACACTTGTAAAATTGTGCTTCTTCGAAATTCCTAAGAGGCTACTCCGCCTCCTTACGGAATCCTGCTTCATTGAAATTCCTAAGAGGCTACTCCGCCTCCTTAAGGAATCTACTTCATTGAAATTCCTAAGAGGCTACTCCGCCTCCTTACAGAATCTACTTCATTGAAATTCCTAAGAGGCTACTCCGCCTCCTTACGGAATCTACTTCATTGAAATTCCTAAGAGGCTACTCCGCCTCCTTACGGAATCTACTTCATTGAAATTCCTAAGAGGCTACTCCGCCTCCTTACGGAATCTACTTCAATGAAATTCTCAAGAGGCCACTCCGCCTCATTGCAGAATATTCTTCATTGAAATTCTCAAAAGGCCACTACGCCTCTTTATTGATTTTATTTCATTGAAGTTCTCAAGAGGCCACTCCGCCTCATTGCAGAACATTCTTCATTGAAATTCTCAAGAGGCTACTCCGCCTCCATATTGATTTCACTTCAATGAAATTCTCAAGAGGCCACTCCGCCTCATTACAGAATATTCTTCATTGAAATTCTCAAGAGGCTACTCCGCCTCCATATTGATTTCACTTCAATGAAATTCTCAAGAGGCCACTCCGCCTCATTATAGAATATTCTTCATTGAAATTCTCAAGAGGCTACCCCGCCTCATTATTGAATTCATTTCATTGAAATTCCTAAGAGGCTACTCCGCCTCCTTACGGAATCTACTTCATTGAAATTCCTAAGAGGCTACTCCGCCTCCTTACGGAATCTACTTCATTGAAATTCCTAAGAGGCTACTCTGCCTCCTTACGAAATCTACTTCAATGAAATTCTCAAGAGGCCACTCCGCCTCATTGCAGAATATTCTTCATTGAAATTCTCAAAAGGCCACTACGCCTCTTTATTGATTTTATTTCATTGAAGTTCTCAAGAGGCCACTCCGCCTCATTGCAGAACATTCTTCATTGAAATTCTCAAGAGGCTACTCCGCCTCCATATTGATTTCACTTCAATGAAATTCTCAAGAGGCCACTCCGCCTCATTACAGAATATTCTTCATTGAAATTCTCAAGAGGCTACTCCGCCTCCATATTGATTTCACTTCAATGAAATTCTCAAGAGGCCACTCCGCCTCATTACAGAATATTCTTCATTGAAATTCTCAAGAGGCTACCCTGCCTCATTATTGAATTCATTTCATTGAAATTCTCAAGAGGCTATCAAAATGCCTATGCATGAAAACGATAGTTATGCGTCTCTATCCGTTCTTCATCTTGCATGTAAAAATCCGGAATGAAGGTTCTACGTCCATACCCGATCTTCACTACTTAAGTCCGGAATGATTCAATACACATGCAATCCCTCTATTAAAGCTGTTTTCTACTAAACGTACTACGATCGATATAGCTCATATGAGCAAATCTACTAATTCCTCACATCAGCTAGGGGGCTTGTAGAGTACTACTGATATCTGATTTTGGATACGAAAATTGAACACTCAATCCATACGATTGGAAAAATGTCTCCAGGATGGATGATCTCAATCACCTATTCTGTGATTCGATGATGTAACTCCTGGTACGAACAATTCCAATTATCACTCCAGGACGGATGATCTCAATCACCTATTCTGTGATTCGATGATGTAACTCCTGGTACGAACAATTCCCATCATTATTCTTATAATGGAAGCTTTTGAAAATTGAGAAGCATTCACACAATCCGTACTCCTACGATTGAAAAAATGTCTCCAGGACGGATTATCTCAATCACTTAATCTGTGATCTGACGATGTAACTCTTGGTTATGTACTCTTCCAGAACGGATAATCTCAATCACTCATTATGTGATCTGACGATGTAACTCCTGACGTTGTGTACTTGTCCAGGACGGATGATCTCAATCACCTATTCTGTGATCTGACGATGTAACTCCTGGCGTTGTACACATCCCAAGGACGGATGATCTCAATCACCTATTATGTGATCTGACGATGTAACTCCTAGTGCCGTACACATCCCCAAGACGGACGATCTCAATCACCTATAAAGTGATTCGATGATGTAACTCCTGATACAAACGATCCCCATCATCATTTTTATGATGGAAGATTTTGAAAGTTAATCCGCACTTTCGTTCTCAAGTGGTATTCTCCCAGGACGATACTCTTTATCACCTATTCTGTGGTACAATGACGCAACTCCTGGCATAGACAAACTCCCATCATCATCCTTATGATGGAAGGCTCAAACACCACTTTCTTACACCTTTGCAGTTCCCCAAACTCGGAACAATACTCTCACAATGGACGATATCGTTCTCTCCAGTGAGGGTAACACGAATTAATAATAGTCATCCGTCCTGTTACACCACTTTTGTTAACAACAGATCGGCTCTTTCTCTCCCCAAAGGAATTAAGGATCATGCCCTAAAGACAGGCACCTTCTTCTTAACACGCACTTGGGGACATGTATATATATTTATCCGTTCTAAATCCATTTGTTGTTTAATCTTCCGAGGCAATGATTTCAATTCGACCTCAAGGTTAATCATACAGAACGGATTAACAACGACTTAAATATACATGAAATGCTGAAGACAAATTTCTTAAATGAATTTTATTCATAAAGGACGAAATTACACAATTGTTCAAAACCGGAGTTGATCCCGGTACACAACTTTACATATAAATGAAAACAAGACTACGGGGGAGGAACCTGCTCTTCAGCTTTCTGTGCCTCCTCAACATCAGGCTCTTGTGTCCCTTCCTTTGGGACTTCCTCAGGAATATCCCCTCCGGGAGCCTCGGTTCCTTCCGCAGATGAAGGAACCTCAGACGTAGGAAAGACGAAATCCGGTCCCATACTTTGACCCTCAGAAAGAGGAGGCAAACTGTATAAGGACGTCGGAGGATCTTCATGACGACCATCAACCACTGCGACTAACTTTCCTCTATGGAATTCATAGAACGGATCCATTCCATGGAATTCATAGAACGGATCCTTTAATCTGAGAACGGTTCTTTGCAAAATAATAATAAATGCCAAGGAACTGTTATACGCGTAAGCTTACCGATATTCAGACCTCTCGCAGGTTGAGTAGCTTATGTGAACAACCACTCAGTCCCTCACACAAGCTAGGGGACATATGATCCGGTCTCAATACTGGTATCCGATCTGCAAGACATATTTCAACGTCTTTGTCAAGACATCTACGTGTAACCGGTGTCATCGGTATACATCCGGACTGTAATTCCATATCAGGCGTTCTCCCTATACAGGTTGTTCAGGATAACACCATGACACCGGACAACACACACGTCACTGCGCTAAAGACAAGGATTATTGCTACAGGGATCGATCAATAATTCCCTACACTACGAGCCAAATTCTGCTCACGGGGATGGTCAACTTGTTCCCTAATCCTAGTCTATATTCTCCATGCTCAATATAAAATAGCCACTTAACCCAATCATGCTGGTAAGTGCGCAATAAAATAATGCTAATGGGAGTTAGTGGTTCCCCACTAACGAGTCCTCATAAAACAAGCCAATCAGGTATATGAACTCATTTCATTAATGAAGTGAGGGATCTTCAACTGAATTTATGAACGATTACTCTCTGAAATACATTCCTTACTTGGAATATCATCACTGACTTGAGCGTCGGAGAATCTTTGCAGGTGACACCACCATTCGCCCACTTCAACGCGTTAGGTCGGTGTGAAGGATCTCCAGGACGCCCAATCCGCTCTCCTCACTCAAGGACAACGGATACTTATACCGGATACTCATACATCCGGTCTTCTGTACGGTATTTATATACTGTTTGTGATTGACTTGAGTCCGGATCTCTAGACCCCGGTTCAGGACAGATCAAATATATATTTAGAAGATATTGAAATATTATCTTTATGTACAAATATTGCCATATATAACATGAAAATCACATGTAGCCTAGTGGTAATGCATTTGGTGTGTGAGTGTAAGGTCTTTGGGTTCAACTCCCAACAAGTGCCATTTCTTTTAATTTCAAATTTAAACATCACCCAATCAAAATCTGACATGTGTCCTATATTTTGGTCGTGACACGTGTCCAGGCATGCCATGTTAGAAAACGGCGTTACTAATTTTCTAACGGAATGACCAAATTGACACATTTTAAAAAAGTCCAGGGACCAATTTGAATTAAAAAAATATAAGGGACCAATTTAAAAAAACTTAAGACATAAGGGACCAAAAAGTGCCAAAAAGTGTATTTAACCTTAGTTTTACTTTTGAAAACCCACTTGCATCCTATAGGTTTTACCCTTTAGGTGCGTCAACCAAGGTTCATACCTTGTTAATATACATGGAACCCATTTCAAATCCCATGGTCTTATGCCATGTCTTAGAATCTAAACTTGCATTGGCCTCTGTATAAGAAGCTTGGTCATTTAGCAATATGCCTTCTTCCTGATTTATAAGATATCCATATCTTTCAGGCTTGGTGACATATCCTATTTGATCTTACACAAGTCTTGTGCTACCGGAGCTAAGGACGTCACAACACTTTGTGATTTATGCTCCAAGTCCATCCTTGACTTTTGAATGCTTTGTGATACTTAAATTTCTTCAAGTTCTACTATCCTTCCACTGAATCTTTAAGAGATGTACTCTTATTCAAGAATACAGCATTCTAAGCAACAAACCTTTTATTCTTAGATGGATTGTAGAAGTGATAACATTTAGCTTTCTTTGGGTATCTCATAAAAGACATTTATCTAATTTGGATCTAACCTTGTAAGAGTTAGATGCTCTATAGAAGCATCTTAGTTCCAAATTATTAGTAAAGACATACTAGGTTTCTTCCTAGTCCATATTATATATGGTTTCTTTAAGAAAGTCTAAGATGAAACATGGTTAAGTGTGGAAATTATGTCAATAAAGGAACATTGAAGGAGTTAGAGATGTTTGATAATAATCAATAATCAAACTATGTCCAACAAGGTTTGATCGTGATATTCTTTGAGGAATGAGTTAAGAGGTAATCTCTTACTCTATTAGATAGTTATCAAACTTGTAGCTTAAATTATTTGCTATCTTGATCTAATCAAGAGCTTTAATTGTCTTGCCAATTTAGTTTTTCACTTCATTATGAATTCTTTGAACTTTTCAAAGACTTTCTAACTTATGTTACATAAATCCATACTCATTGACTTTTTAATTAGTATGTCAAAGTATTGAAAAACATATCTAGTTATTGTTCTAATAAGCCCACATACATCGTCGTGTATTAGATAATAGATTACTCATCTTTCACTTTTCAATGAATGAGGTTTCAACTATCTTTCAAATAAATAAGATTTACATGTCTCAATTGATTCTAAAATCAAAAGAGTCCAAATAACCACATTAATGGTATTTAGAAATGTGTTCTTTTTCATTTGCCTTAGGAGACAATACCGTGTAAGTAAGGTTCAAAATCACTTACTTTAACCTACTTTGACAGTTATGTTATAGATGGGTGTTTTGAGATTTAGGATGTGAAATCCATTACTCAATTGTGCATCAACATCATTTTGAAGAAATAAAGTTATTTTATATAAAAAACATTTCTTGTCCAACAAGAAACAATATGCACAATGTTTAGTTCACTAACTAGGCCAATAGGTAAAGATCTTATCTTTATTGTAACAACTTTTGCTCAAGTTTACATAATTTTCTCCACCCTTAGCAAGTGATCTACTTCCTTGATCTTTCAAAATGTGAGATCTACTACTAGTATCTGATACTAACGTTAGTGAAGTAAAATAACTTGACTTCTATAACATGACTTGTAGTGGAAGTCTTACTTCCCTTTCTTTTGAACTCCTTTAAGTTCTTTAGACAAATTATTTCGATGTCTTATTTGGCTAAAATTGGAAACAATTTCCTTTCTTGATCATCTTTTACACTTCCAGACCAACTTGGCCTTAATAGAGTCTATATACGATCATATCGTATATCTCCCATATATTCATATTGCTTTTTACAGCTCAGAGTTTATGTAGACTCCATAGGGTATTCAAGAACCATCCATAGATGATATATAAGCCAAACATGACACACCACTGCTTCCTCTTTATTGAAGATAATTCTCAAGTCTTAATACCTATCTAGGCATTTTTCCAGATAAAGTGTCCTTCGAAAGGCTTGATTATAACAAAAAAAATATTTGGTTTGTCATGGTTATTCTAAAACAAATTACATGCAAATCTATCACTTCTATTTAAAACATATTCAAATTTTGGTCATTAAATAAATATGTTATTTTCCACTATTTTGATTCAAAACAAATACCCTTACTGAATAAGAAAAAATCCTATTGGAAGATTTTTTTAGTGGGCCAAGATCCATATTTGGCCTAGTGTTGAGTCAGCTTTGGCTGATCGCCCAACCCTTGGTTATTTAGGTAGGAAACATATTTTCAATTGCATCTCGTGCAACTCTTGGATGATTAAGTGGGTAACTCTTTACCCTTATTCATCTTATGAATTTAAGCTCAATCATTACGCCTCTAAGTTATTTTCAATCCAATTGAAAAGCTTAGTTAAGTTTAGGCCTAATAAAAACAATTTGGATATTACAATTATCCCATCACGCCTTACTAGTATAAATGATAGCACCCTGCTTTGGCAGACCCACTATTTATTGACATTAGTCTCGACGAGTGTTACTTATTAGAAGGCGTTTAAACTTAATATTAACGCTTCTAGGTTCTTCAATCTGATTAAAGTTACCTAGATAAGTCCAATAACAAATGGTTGGATAATCCAATTATCCATCATCCTTTACTAATATCAATAAAAGCACCCTGCTTTGGCAGAACCTACACTTTATTGAAACTAGCATTGATGAATGTTGCCTATTGGAACGCGTTTTAGACTATTCATACCTTTAGGCTATTCCAATCTAATTGAAAAATATCTATTTGAATAAAACTCAATAAGTTATACTTGGATAATCCAATTATCCAATCATGTCCTACTAAATATAAATAAAGGCATCCAACTATAGTGTGACCTACTCTTTATCTATATCAAGTTAGACGTTATTACTTATTGGAAGGTATGATTGTCGGGCTTGAGGGATTTTAATTTTCGTATTGTTCATTACCAATTTTCATTAAACGCTTTAACGCAAAATAAACCCCAAAACATGCAATAAAAAATGTGAGATGGTTATGGTCTTCCTAAAAAATAAAATAAAATAAAATAAAATAAACCTAAAGGAACTATGGTGCCTTGACTTCGTGAAGTCCTACTTCTTGAAACCACCATCTTTCTGGAGTCATCACTTCTTTGTTCCTTTCAAGGTCATATCCATCAAGAGTCGCCATGCTAGGTTTCTTATAGGTCTCCACCTTGTTGGCTTCTTCAAGATTACAATGTAATAAAGAAGCTCGTTTTACATATGAGTGAAAGGTTGAGAGAAGAAATTCAAGAATAGATAAAGGCACAGCACGCAGGCTGTATTTAAATTAAATAAAAAAATCTAAGACCATAACCATTCACCGCTGGACGTTTTTATTAATCAATTAATAGAGTGATCAATTGTATTTAAAATGAAATAAATTTTAAAACACACAATTAAACATGCAGGGTCATTAAAGGAAAAGTACGCAAAGAAGTTTGGCGGTTCCGTTGACTATTCAACGGACAGGGTCAAGGGGAGGCTACCCTTTATAGGGTGCCAAGTAGCGTTCCATCCTAAAAATTTAGTACTGTAATCAGATTAGTTCCCAGGAAAGAGAGGTGGGTCTGGTGTGATTGCTTAAGTACCAAGTCTTTCCTAGCCAGAACGTCCCACAGACCATTAACAGCTCAAAATATTTAGATATGATTTCAAACAATTTGAAATCCCAATTTTAAGTTTCAACTCTTGAATCATAAATTTTTGAACGGCTAAGGTTTAACTTTTAAACCTTATCTTTTGACCCCAACAACTATCCTAAAATAAGAATAGTCAAGGTTTAACTTTTAAACCTTATCTCTAGAGTATCAATAATCATCTTATTTTTAGAAACGATCAAGGTTTAAATTTTAAACCTTATCTCTAGAGTTCAAGATATTTTATTTTGAATCCTATTAAATTTGATAAAGATCTTATCTGTAATTTTCAACTTTTGTAAATCCTATCAAATTTATTAAGGATTAAATATTTGATTTTAAAATTATTAAATTTAATAAAGATCTTATCTTCTATTTGTAACAATTACAAATCATATTAAATTTAATAAATATGAATCAATTTATAACTCCTACAAATAACATTAATTTTAAAAGAATCACATATGATGCAAATCCTATTAAAATTAATAACAATAAATTATTTAAATTTGTAACTCTTACAAATCACATTAATTTTAAAAAGATCACAAATGATGTAAATCCTATTAAAATTAATAAGAATAAATTATTTAAATTTGTAACTCTTACAAACTTTAAATTTAACAAACAATTAAAATTTGATTTACAACTTTTACAAATCGAATTTAATATATAATATTAAAATCAAATATTTTATTTGTAACATTTACAAATAAATAAAATACCATTACGGCTAGGTTTCAACTTTTGAATCTTAGTTTTCATTATGGTTAGGGTTTAACTCTTAAACTTTCTAAATACAATCTCACATGAACAATTCATATTAGAAAAGAGAAAGCATATAGACGTGCATTGCATACAACCTTGATTTCAATTTAATTAAACGAACATAAAATATGCCTTATAATTAGAACACATATAAAACAATTACCATTGCAACATACAACATGTTCATATAATAAAGCACATCCCAAAAACATGTTCTCTAATTAAAATGTTGAGAAAAATAATCAATATACACAAAACAAAAATAAATTGATATTAGCTTTCAAAAGGTGCAACCTTTGCAACATATCTCATCAAAATGCAACCTTTACATAACATCTCATTAAAAATGCAACCTTTACAACATATATAATAAAAGATGCAACCTTTGCAAAATGATTCAACCTTTACAATTCTTTTTGTAAAAGAAATTTTTTTTACATGTTCTTTGAACAAACATTTGCCCAAAACACGGTTTTGCAATCAAGCTCTGATACTACTATTAGGGAATCCCTAGTGCATGAGTAGCGGAAATACAAGGATTCCCATAGGATTTGCAAAGCGTCGTGTTTCAAAGCATAAGACAAACACAAAAAAATGTTGCGTTTTAGGATTACCTCTTGAAGATTATCGAAGCAGTCATAGCCTTGTCCTTTAGGAGTCCACACGAGTACTCCCACCAGAAACGCTACACCTTCCAAATGCTAGTTTGACAGCGTGTAGCTTTTGCAACTTTTGCATATTTTGTGTCTCTTTTGGGTGAACCGCCTATGAGCATCTTATGCTCTATTTATAGGCTCAGGTTTGACCTAATTTGTTCTCTCTAAAGAGTAGGCTCCTTACTCATTCTAAATGAGTTAGGCCCAATAGCTTTATTTTAGTCCAACTAAACTAAAAGTTATTTTCTGATAGGCTTACTCTATGTGTGTGACCCTATAAGTAAAATACTCAGTCATATTAATAATAAACTATTTTATTATTAATATAAAATAAGAGCGACATCTAGCAATACATCATTATGTCTGAATATTATTTAATATCAACATAACCTATAAGTGATAATTATTTTATATGTTTGTTCCTTTTGTCACGATATCCTAATTGGGCCCAAGGCATGGTCGTGCCATCCTTGTACGACCCAATTTATTCTACTTGATACCGGAGTAGACTTTATTTGAATAAATATCTAATATTTATTCTTTCTAGCATGGCCATGCATTTTCTTAGTCTCACTTCATCAAGTGGCCTATAGATATCACTTCTGTCACATAGGAGAGACAAATCCCATCTACATCACTCACATCCCTCTGCATAATTTGTTTATTGCCTAATCACAAGCTTTATAGTCCTCTTGTTACAGAAGACTTTTGATTGTATTAAAACAACAAACTCCTTATGTAGGAATCGTAGTGACTTCAGGTCGAAGGACTACATATACCATTATCACATTGAGAATCGTTTATGACATTCATGTAACGATCCATGCAACGTTCTCATAGTGGGTCTGTCTAGTACATCATTACTCTTAATGTGTACCCGTGTAAAGACTTGATATTATCTATATACATGATCTGTGAGATCAGATCATCAGTACACTCACACACTTGTCTTAATGTATTTACATGTCCCCACATAAATACTTGACTAAAGACATTTTAAGAATAACTCTCATATGACCTATTACTCCAAGGATAAATAAAGGTCGTTAAACTATTTAACAAAAGATACCTTATACAAAATGATACGTCCTATATAGGCCTCAGTGCATATTTCCAACACATCCAACACATGTAATCATCCTAAGCGAGACGGTTGATCTCCATCCAACACGTATAATCATCCTAAACGATCCTAATTCCAGGTAGAGTTACACTTGATGGAAACCCCCCAATGAAAAGACTCGCCCAGAAAGGATGTACCTGGGATAACCTCCTCTAAAATGAAGCTCCATCCAGAGCAACCCCTTTTGCTCGACTCGACATTCAAGTATTTTGGCTGGGTATCCAACTACTCGATGTAACATCCTGTTTTTAATAATAGTCCCATTTTGTAAATTATGAAGTATAGAAGGTCTGTAAGTAATAATCAATGAATAAAACATCCAATGGATGGCTTGTATTACTTCAAAAATTCCATTTTTGAGTATAAATATGGAACTTATATAGATCTTTGATGATAATATCCATTTTCCGAGTGAAATATGCCTTAGAAAGGACTGTCCGAGTAAGGAAGAGGCTCTGTTCTGAGTGACTAAGATAATTCCGAGTGAAATATTGAAATTCCGAGTGAAGGTTGTGTTTTCTGAGTGGAACATGGCCGAGAGGATCTCTTCCGAGTGGAATCCCTGTCTCAGGGACATTTCTGAGTGAAGAAGGTTTGATAGAACCTCTTCTGGGTGAAAGGATCCGAGTGATTCACCTTGGGGTGACTCACTGCCGAGTCAAATTACTTAGAAAGACTCGTTTCCGAGTCAAATGCCTTCAAATGACTCATTTCCGAGTCAATTATTTCTGAATGACTCGTTTCCGAGTCAATCATGGTCAGACGTTGTAATTATGAATGAAAGATTCACTGAGTGCCTTCATTTTCGAGTGAAGTATAGAGGAAAATGTATTTTCGAGTGGCAGGGCTCCGACTGGGGATACACGGTGTATGATTGCCCAGATGTGTCAATCCTGGAATGAGATTCCGAGTAAGTGGACAACTATAAGGGAGAATCGGTTTCTGAAAAGTCTTACCGAGTGGAACCGTGTGAGTGTGGAGACTCAGATTTGGAATGGATTTACTGAGCGGAAGTCTGAGTGAGAGAGGACTCGGACTGGATTATTATACTAGGTGGACCACTGATTGAGTGGTGTATTAATTGTTGAGTGAATGACTACAAGAAAGAAGAGTCAGTTTTGAGGTAATTCACCGAGTGCGAACTGATTAAGAGTTGAGTCGGTTTAAGAAGCTTCTGTCGAGTAGGAACTTGAGAGCTTTGAGTCAGTCTGGAATGAGTTAACCGAGTGAAAAACTGATTGAGATGACTCGGACTTGAGTGATGATGCCAAGTGGAAAGATTGAGAGTTGACTCGGTTTTGATATATATTGCTGAGTAAAAAACTGAGTAAAGAATGACTTGGTTGGGAATAAATTATGCCGAGTGAAAACCGAGTAAGAGGAGTCGGTTTAGGGAATGACTACCTCTGGTTAGATTTCGCTTAAGCGAATGAATTCCTCGCTTAAGCGAGTGAGAGTGGAATAAGCGAGGCTTGTGAGTCTTGCTCAAGCGAGTCGGTATTCACTTGAGCGAAACCCCCTCTGCCAGTGCATTGTATGACACTCGCTCAAGCGAGTCGGTATTCGCTTGAGCGAAAGGGACTCGGATTCCCTTCTTCTTCACACGACTGGCAGTTTCCAGTCGGTTTAGAGGCTGACCGAGTAGAATTTCAGTCGGTATTCAGTGTCAGGATTAACGTTTTGACTCTAATTTTGTCATCTATTGCATATTTTAATATATCTAAATCAATCATGCACACTCTAGCATATAGGCTGGCAGAAATGGAGCTCACTTTCTATCTAAACCACCATTATTTCCCACTAACAGCCCACTAGAAACCCACTCATGGAAAGCTTGTCTCTCACTGCCTTTGCCTTATTAAACAAACATACCTCTTCTGAAACTCTCATTTACTCTTCTCCATCAAGGCCCTTCCATCTGAAGCTAGGACAGTAAGGAGACCATTTTCAATCAGCCAACTATCTTCAATCCAAGTAAGAGGGGACAGGGTTGTGAATGATTATGAAATGGGTAGAATTGTATGCTGTCCTAGGATTCCAGTTTTATTTTCGTATTTTTTTGCTCAATTTTGAAGCTAAAAGCGTATGAATTTGATTCTGACTTCTTCATCAAAGTTGTAGATCTTTCTGTTATGTGAATTCTGAGACTTGAATCAATTGATTTGGATATGTCTAGCAAAAGTTATAGCCAAAATACTACAGCATGTCCGAGTGAAATATTTATCCCATGTTTTGTGTATATATTAATATTCTGGGAATTATACATGCATAATCAGCCTTTGATGTCTTCATAAAAGTTGTATATAATTGTGTTAGGGATCTATTGAAAGTGGTTTCAAGTTAAAAAGATGCTTGTAGCTCTAGATATGCCCAAAATATAGAAGTATGTTCATGCTGAAAATCTCTTAACAGTGAAATACAAATCTTATTTTTAAAACTGGGAATTTTGTGGTGAGAATTAGTGATCGGTGTCTTCATAAAAGTTGTAGATAATTGTGTAAGGAGTAATTTAGAACTGGTCCCATTCCAAAATTATTTTTGTATCTCCAGAAACGTTGAGAATACTAACCTATGTATGTTTTGAAAACTCTTTTGAGGCAGTTTTGTATTCTGTGAATAAGAGGTGTTTCTGTTTGGAATTTGGATTTATGGTCTTCATGAAAGTTGTAGATAATTGTGTTAAGAGTATTTTAGAACTAGTACCATGCCAAAATTATTTTTGTAGCTCCAGAAACATTGAGAATACTAACCTATGTACATTTTGAAAACTCTTTTTGAGGCAGTTTTGTATTCTGTGAATAAGAGGTGTTTCTGTTTGGAATTTGAAATTATGGTCTTCATGAAAGTTGTAGATATTTATGTTAGGAGTAATTTAGAACTAGTCCCATGCCAAGATTATTTTTGTAACTCTAGAAACGTTGAAATTACTAACATATGTACGTTTTTGAAAACTCTCTTTGAGGTAGTTTTGTATTCTGTAGATAAGTGGTGTTTCTATTTGGAATTTGAAATTATGGTCTTCATGAAAGTTATAGATAATTCTATTATGGAACTACATAAAGTGGAATCACTGAAAAAGGATTTGATTTGCTCATGTTATAGCTGTTTTACTAATGTATGTTGCTGTTGGAAATGCTGAAAATTACTTATAATGGTTATTATGGATGAAAATGATATTTTCCCTATGGGTAACAATTTATTATTGATTTCTTGAGTGACTATGAATTGTTATGGATGATGTTGAGTGTCTAATGAGTATCATACAGTTTGTATACTTTGGTGGTGAATAATTACGAATGACTAAATTGATATATATATATATATATATATATATATATATATACACGAATGCCTTGCGGATATTGATACATGTGGTTGAAACAGTAAATCCATGATTTGAAAATTATTATATGTGATGTGTCCTTTGAGGACTTGTTATTTTCCAAGTGGTTTTGGAAATATTGATATAATGGTATGTTAAATGATAAAGAGAATTAAAGGCATTTATGCATCATAAGCATTTGGACGCACCATGGAATTTAGGGGTTCCATGATTGCCTACCCTGGTG
The DNA here is from genome assembly GCA_037962975.1 of Clitoria ternatea. NCBI lineage: Eukaryota > Viridiplantae > Streptophyta > Magnoliopsida > Fabales > Fabaceae > Clitoria > Clitoria ternatea. The sequence continues at coordinate 26,764,730 of CM075671.1, read as the reverse complement.
GGGGGTTACTCTATGATGAGTTTAAGCCCTATTTTTGCAGGAGCCATGGAGTGTAGGGATTCATGGTTATGCTAAGTCCTACTTGTGTACTTCGGTACTGTAGGAGCCATGAAAGTGTAGGGATTCATGGTTATGCTAATTCCTACTTGTGCACTTATTTTTGCAGGAGCCATGAAGGTGTAGGGATTCATGGTTATGCTAATTCCTACTGGAGTCTTTATGAGACTTTTTACTGTAGTATTCCCACCAAACCAAATGGATCCAACATGACATCATGTGACTAATTAAAGATTTATAAATGAACTTGTTTGGCATATTCATCATATCATTATGCCTTGTTGGTTGTGTTTGTGCAATTTTATTTATTTTATATTTATTCTATATTCTGTCTCACTCTTACATTAATTTTTACAGTGAATGCTACACAGAATGAAGAGTGATGCCATGAATGGAGTTTACGTGAATTATTGCTTGGAATTTGACTTTATTTTAATTTGATGGGTTGTAATAATAATATAATGTTTCATGTACTGTATTTTTCTAAATCGTTTCCGCTATATAAATATTTCATGACTTTAATTATTCACGACTAGCATGTATGATAATAATCCGCGTTTATCAACTTTTACATGACTTATTACAAATTTCAAAAATGATTTTTAAAACATGAAAAATTTATTCGAGAAATTACTAAGGACGTCACATTGGTGGTATCAGAGCATTTTCAAAAATTCAGGACCAATTGCTATGACATGTATTCATTCTTGATATACTATGTGAATTGTTTGATTACTTGTTTGAAATTATGTTAAGTATGTGCTATATGATTTGCCTAACTGATAAATTACAAAATGATTTGTTTGATTACTGTTTGGTAATATGATAAATGTGTTATACAATTTATTGCTTAACTGATAAACTGTAGAATACTTATAGTTATGTTATAATACAATATATTTTCCCTTAGAATTAGTATAAACCAAACTACGAATGTAGGATGGCAAGAAACAACAACAACAACAACAACAACAACAACAACGATATGGCAGCTGCTTTCAACCGCTTGGCTGAAGCCATAGAGAGGCAAAATCAACCAAGAAGTACTGGAGGACTTTACGGATTAGATCACTTCCTAAAAAGGAAGCCATCACAATTCAAAGGAGGATATAATCCAGAGGTAGCATACCTATGGGTTAAGGAAATGGAACACATCTTCCGAGCCTTGCCCTGTACAGAATTCGAAAAGGTGGAGTATGCCACTTATATGATGGTTGAGGAAGCAGAAAACTGGTGGATACATGCCAGAACTCGTATGATTGAAACTTACAGACCTTTGGACTGAATCAACTTCAAAGACTGTTTCCTGGAGAAATATTTTCCAGCGAGTGTAAAAAGCCGAAAAGAGCTGGAATTTATAGAGCTGAAACAAGGCTCAATGTCTGTTGGTGAGTATGCTGTGAAATTTGAGGAATTATCTCTCTTTTACCCTCCTTTTCAACAGGCTGGTACTGAAGCCTCAAAATGTGTCAAATTCGAGAATGGGCTGAATCTTGAAATCAAAGAGGCTATCAGATATCAAGAAATTCGGAGTTTCCCCATCTTGATTAATAAATGCCAAATTTTTGAAGAAAATCACCAAGCCAGGTTGGCACAAGAAAAGGCCAATAGACAACTGAAACCTCAACCCATTGCTTTCAAAAGGAGAGGATCGTTCTATCCAAGTCGTTTCAAGGGAGGATCATCATCATTATCTTTTGAAAGACGTGACAATATGAGATGTCTAAAGTGCGGAGGTAACCATCACATACGTGATTGTAACAGACGTCTTGAAGATGTCACTTGCTATCGTTGTAATCAGAAAGGTTACATCAGTCTCAAAGAGGTTCCGATTATCAGGGAGGTCGTGGAGGAAACACGCGTGCTGATCAACTTCCAAGACAGAATAGGGGGTCAACAGACCAAAGATTGCAACCGGCAACAGGAAGAGTCTTTGCCATCAGTGGTTCAGAGGCAGACCAAGCAGACGATCTTGTGCAAAGTAAGTGTGAGATCAATGGTACTATTTTAACTATGTTGTTTGATTCTGGTGCTACTCATTCTTTTATTTTTGAGGAGTGTGTCAGATGTCTTCAATTACCTGTGAAGTCTATGATATATGATCTGACTGTTTCCACTCATACCGGTACACAACTTAGGACTACTAAGGTGTGTAACGATTGTTCTGTGCTCATAGAAGGTAGAAATTTTCTTGTCGATCTTGTTTGTTTACCTTTGAAGGATCTAGAAGTAATTCTAGGGATGAACTGGTTATCGGCAAATCGAGTCTTGGTGGATTGTCATAACAAGACCGTGATATTTCCATCAGAAGAAAATCTTATTTCTGACAATCTCAAGATCTTTGCCTTACAAGGTGAAATTCAATTATTTGCCTTGTTTACTCTTTCCAAAGGAGATGGTAAATCTAAAGCAATCGAGATGCCAGTTGTTTCTGAATTCCCTGAAGTATTTCCTGAGGATATCTCAAGTTTACCTCCAGAACGCGAGATAGAATTCTCAATTAATTTAATTCCAGGAGCAGAACCAGTATCTAAGGCCCCATATCGTATGTCACCTATTGAACTGGCAGAACTGAAGAAGAAAATTGAGGAATTGTTGGAGAAACATTTCATCAGGCCTAGTGTGTCACCATGGGGAGCGCCAGTATTACTTGTCAAGAAGAAAGATGGAAGCATGAGATTATGTGTAGATTATCGTCAATTGAACAAATTGACGGTGAAGAATAGATATCCTTTGCCCAGAATTGATGATTTAATAGATCAATTGAGAGGTGCTACTGTATTTTCCAAGATTGATCTACGATCGGGATACCATCAGATTCATGTTAAGTCTGAGGATATTCCAAAGACAGCCTTTAGAACACGCTATGGTCATTACGAGTATCTTGTGATGCCCTTTGGAGTAACCAATGCCTCAGCTGTATTCATGGATTACATGAATCGAGTGTTTCATTCACACTTGGATCAGTTTGTTATTATCTTCATTGATGACATTCTGATTTATTCCAAGACATGGGAGGAACATGAAAAGCATCTTCGAGTGGTATTGCAGATTCTGAAAGAGAAGCAGTTGTATGCTAAGTTGTCTAAATGTGAATTCTGGTTGAAAGAGGTAAAGTTCCTAGGCCATGTAATCTCAAGCGAAGGAGTGTCTGTGGACCCTTCTAAAATAGAAGCTGTAACAAACTGGGAGAGACCTACTTCAGTCACTGAAATACGAAGCTTCCTAGGGTTAGCTGGTTATTATCGGAGATTCATCGAGGGGTTTTCTCGAATTGCCCTACCAATGATGCGTCTAACCTGGAAGAATCAACCTTTTGTTTGGACTCCAGAGTGTGAGAAAAGTTTCCAGGAACTAAAAACGAAGCTTACATCTGCTCCAGTTTTAACTTTGCCTAATCCACAAGAAGACTTTGTGGTTTATTGCGATGCTTCTAAGATGGGCTTAAGTTGTGTTTTGATGCAACAACGGAAGGTGGTTGCCTATGTTTCTAGACAGTTGAGACCACATGAGATGAACTACCCGACACATGATCTAGAATTGGCAGCAGTGGTATTTGCTCTGAAAATCCGGAGACACCATTTGTATGGAGTCAAGTTTGAAGCGTTCAGTGACTACAAGAGCTTAAAGTATTTGTTCGATCAGAAGGAATTGAACATGAGGCAGCGTAGGTGGATGGAGTTTCTTAAAGATTATGATTTTGATTTGAAGTACCATCCAGAAAAAGCAAATATGGTAGCAGATGCACTTAGCAGGAAATCCATTCATATGGCATCCTTAATGGTAAAAGAGATGGAGATGATAGAACAGTTCAGAGATATGAACTTGGGTGTGGAGTTGAAATCTTCAAAAAGTATGACTTTGGGAACTTTGAAGATAACCAATGATTTTCTGAAGTTGATAGGTGAAAGGAAGACAGAGGACTTGCAATTATAGGAGTTGAGAGAGTTGCAGGCGAACGGAAAGGATATGGGATTACAAGAAGGATCAGATGGAATTTGGAGAATCAGAAGCAGAATTTGTGTACCAGATGATACTAATCTAAGAAGAACAATCCTAGAAGAAGCGCATAAAAGTATGTTGAGCATTCATCCTGGATCAACTAAGATATATCAAGATCTGAAGAAAAGCTTTTGGTGGCCAAGGATGAAGAAGGAAATAGCTGAATATGTGTCTTCATGTCTGGTGTGTCAAAAAGCCAAAGTGGAACATCAAAAGCCATCTGGTGAACTACAACCATTGGAGATTCCTTTCTGGAAATGGGATGACATTTCAATGGACTTTGTGTCAGGTTTACCAAGGACACATTCAGGAAATGATGCAATCTGGGTTATTGTAGACAGATTGACTAAGTCTGCTCACTTCCTTCCAATGAATATGAAGAATTCTCTACAAACGTTGGCATAATTATATGTGAAAGAGATCGTGAGACTTCATGGTGTACCATCCAGTATTGTGTCAGATAGAGATCCGAGGTTCACTTCCCGATTCTAGGGAAGCTTGCATCAGGAGTTGGGTTCGAGACTTCGATTAAGTTCAGCTTATCATCCCCAAACAGATGGACAGTCAGAGTGTACCATACAAAGTTTGGAAGACTTACTGCGATCTTGTGTACTTGAACATGGTGGTAGTTGGGAGCAGTTTCTTCCACTAATTGAATTCACGTATAACAATAGTTACCATAGCAGTATTGGTATGGCTCCATTTGAAGCATTGTATGGTAGAAAGTGTCGAACGCCCCTTTGTTGGTTAGAAACTGGTGAAAGTTTGGCGTTAGGACCTGAAATTGTGCAACAGACTACTGAACAAATAGAAATAATCAGAGAGAAGATGAAGGCATTCCAAGATAGACAAAAGCACTATTATGATAAAAGGAGGAAACCACTTGAATTTTAGGTTGGTGATCATGTATTTTTAAAGGTTTCACCTTACAAGGGGATTGGTCGAGCATTGAAGAGTAAGAAGTTAAGTCCAAGATTCATTGGACCATATGAAATTCTAAAAAGAATTGGCACAATGGCTTATCAGATTGCACTTCCTCCTCATCTTGCAAATTTGCACAATGTGTTTCATGTATCACAATTGAGGAAGTATGTACAAGACCCCACACATGTGATTGCTAATGATGATGTTGAAGTTAGAGAAAATCTGACCATCCCTACAGAACCCACACAGATCATAGAAAGGTCGATTAAACACCTGAGAAACAAGAATGTACCATTAGTGAAGGTTGCATGGAAACAAGGAAATGATGTAACTCTGACTTGGGAGCGTGAAGATGCTATGAGGACGCAATACCCAGAATTATTTCACTGAAGAGTGCGTCATATTAAATTTCAAGGATGAAATTTTTATTAGGGTGGGAGAAATGTAACATCCTGTTTTTAATAATAGTCCCATTTTGTAAATTATGAAGTATAGAAGGTCTGTAAGTAATAATCAATGAATAAAACATCCAATGGATGGCTTGTATTACTTCAAAAATTCCATTTTTGAGTATAAATATGGAATTTATATAGATCTTTGATGATAATATCCATTTTCCAAGTGAAACATGCCTTAGAAAGGACTGTCCGAGTAAGGAAGAGGCTCTGTTCTGAGTGAAATATTGAAATTCCGAGTGAAGGTTGTGTTTTGCGAGTGGAACATGGCCGAGAGGATCTCTTCCAAGTGGAATCCCTGTCTCAGGGACATTTCTGAGTGAAGAGGGTTTGATAGAACGTCTTCTGGGTGAAAGGATCCGAGTGATTCACCTTGGGGTGACTCACTGCCAAGTCAAATTACTTAGAAAGACTCGTTTCCGAGTCAAATGCCTTCAAATGACTCATTTCCGAGTCAATTATTTCTGAATGACTTGTTTCCGAGTCAATCATGGTCAGACGTTGCAATTCTGAATGAAAGATTCACTGAGTGCCTTCATTTTCGAGTGAAGTACAAAGGAAAATGTATTTCCGAGTGGCAGGGTTCCGACTGGGGACACACGGTGTATGATTGCCCAGATGTGTCAATCCTGGAATGAGATTCCGAGTGAGTGGACAACTATGAGGGAGAATCAGTTTCTGAAAAGTCTTACCGAGTGGAACCGTGTGTGTGTGGAGACTCGGATTTGGAATGGATTTACCGAGCGGAAGTCTGAGTGAGAGAGGACTCGGACTGGATTATTATACTAGGTGGACCACTGATTGAGTGGTGTGTTAATTGCTGAGTAAATGACTACAAGAAAGAAGAGTCAGTTTTGAGGTAATTCACCGAGTGCGAACTGATTAAGAGTTGAGTCGGTTTAAGAAGTTTCTGTCGAGTGGGAACTTGAGAGCTTTGAGTCGATCTGGAATGAGTTAACCGAGTGAAAAACTGATTGAGATGACTCGGACTTGAGTGATGATGCCAAGTGGACAGATTGAGAGTTGACTCAGTTTTGATATATATTGCTGAGTGAAAAACTGAGTGAAGAATGACTTGGTTGGGAATAAATTGTGCCGAGTGAAAACCGAGTAAGAGGAGTCGGTTTGGGGAATGACTACCTCTGGTCGGATTTCGCTTAAGTGAATGAATTCCTCGCTTAAGCGAGTGAGAGTGGAATAAGCGAGGCTTGTGAGTCTCGCTTAAGCGAGTCAGTATTCGCTTAAGCGAAACCCCCTCTGCCAGTGCATTGTATGACACTCGCTCAAGCGAGTCGGTATTCGCTTGAGCGAGAGGGACTCGGATTCCCTTCTTCTTCACACGGCTGGCAGTTTCCAGTCGGTTTAGAGGCTGACCGAGTGGAATTTCAGTCGGTATTCAGTGTCAGGATTAACGTTTTGACTCCAATTTTGTCATCTATTACATATTTTAATATATCTAAATTAATCATGCACACTCTAGCATATAGGTCGGCAGAAATGGAGCTCACTTTCTATCTAAACCACTATTATTTCCCACTAACAGCCCACTAGAAACCCACTCATGGAAAACTTGTCTCCCACTGCCTTTGCCTTATTAAACAAACACACCTCTTTTGAAACTCTCATTTGCTCTTCTCCATCAAGGCCCTTCCATCTAAAGTTAGAACAGCAAGGAGACCATTTTCAATCAGCCAACTATCTTCAATCCAAGTAAGAGGGGACAGGGTTGTGAATGATTATGAAATGGGTAGAATTGTATGCTGTCCTAGGATTCCAGTTTTATTTTCGTATTTTGTTGATCAATTTTGAAGCTGAAAACATATGAATTTGATTCTGACTTCTTCATCAAAGTTGTAGATCTTTCTATTATGTGAATTCGGAGACTTGAATCAATTGATTTGGATATGTCTAGCAAAAGTTATAGCCAAAATACTACAGCATATCCGAGTGGAATATTTATCCCATGTTTTATGTATATATTAATATTCTGGGAATTATACATGCATAATCAGCCTTTGATGTCTTCATGAAAGTTGTAGATAATTGTGTTAGGGATCTATTGAAAGTGGTTTCAAGTTAAAAAGATGCTTGTAGCTCTAGATATTCCCAAAATACAGAAGTATGTTCATGCTGAAAATCTCTTAACAATGAAATACGAATCTTATTTTTAAAACTGAGAATTTTGTGGTGAGAATTAGTAATCGGTGTCTTCATGAAAGTTGTAGATAATTGTGTTAGGAGTAATTTAGAACTGGTCCCATGCCAAAATTATTTTTGTAGCTCCAGAAACGTTGAGAATACTAACCTATGTATGTTTTGAAAACTCTTTTGAGGCAGTTTTGTATTCTGAGAATAAAGGTGTTTCTGTTTGGAATTTGGATTTATGGTCTTCATGAAAGTTGTAGATAATTGTGTTAAGAGTATTTTAGAACTAGTACCATGCCAAAATTATTTTTGTAGCTCCAGAAACATTGAGAATACTAACCTATGTACGTTTTGAAAACTCTTTTTGAGGCAGTTTTGTATTCTGTGAATATGAGGTGTTCCTGTTTGGAATTTGAAATTATGGTCTTCATGAAAGTTGTAGATATTTATGTTAGGAGTAATTTAGAACTAGTCCCATGCCAAAATTATTTTTGTAACTCCAGAAATGTTGAAATTACTAACATATGTACGTTTTTGAAAACTCTCTTTGAGGTAGTTTTGTATTCTGTGGATAAGTGGTGTTTCTATTTGGAATTTGAAATTATGGTCTTCATAAAAGTTGTAGATAATTCTATTATGGAACTACAGAAAGTGGAATCACTGAAAAAGGATTTGATTTGCTCATGTTATGACTGTTTTACTAACGTATGTTGTTGTTGGAAATGCTGAAAATTACTTATAATGGTTATTATGGATGAAAATGATATTTTCCCTATAGGTAACAATTTATTATTGATTTCTTGAGTGACTATGAATTGTTATGGATGATGTTGAGTGTCTAATGAGTATCATACAGTTTGTATACTTTGGTGGTGAATAATTACGAATGACTAAATTGATATATATATATATATATACATGAATGCCTTACGGATATTGATACATGTGGTTGAAACAGTAAATCCATGATTTGAAAATTATTATATGTGATGTGTCCTTTGAGGACTTGTGATTTTCCAAGTGGTTTTGGAAATGTTGATATCATTGTATGTTAAATGATAAAGAGAATTAAAGGCATTCATGCATCATAAGCATTTGGACGCACCATGGAATTTAGGGGTTCCATGATTGCCTACCCTGGTGGGGGTTACTCTATGATGAGTTTAAGCCCTATTTTTGCAGGAGCCATGGAGTGTAGGGATTCATAGTTATGCTAAGTCCTACTTGTGTATTTCGGTACTGCAGGAGCCATGAAAGTGTAGGGATTCATGATTATGTTAATACTTGTGCACTTATTTTCGTAGGAGCCATGAAGGTGTAGGAATTCATGGTTATGCTAATTCCTACTGGAGTCTTTATGAGACTTTTTACTGTAGTATTCCCACCAAACCAAATGGATCCAACATGACATCATGTGACTAATTAAAGATTTATAAATGAACTTGTTTGGCATATTCATCATATCATTATGCCTTGTTGGTTGTGTTTGTGCAATTTTATTTATTTTATATTTATTCTATATTCTGTCTCACTCTTACATTAATTTTTACAGTGAATGCTACACAGAATGAAGAGTGATGCCATGAATGGAGTTTACGTGAATTATTGCTTGGAATTTGACTTTATTTTAATTTGATGGGTTGTAATAATAATATAATGTTTCATGTACTGTATTTTTCTAAATCGTTTCCGCTATATAAATATTTCATGACTTTAATTATTCACGACTAGCATGTATGATAATAATCCGCGTTTATCAACTTTTACATGACTTATTACAAATTTCAAAAATGATTTTTAAAACGTGAAAAATTTATTCGAGAAATTACTAAGGACGTCACACTCGACATTCAAGCATTTTGGCTCGGTATCCAACTACTCGACATTCAAGCATTTCGGCTCGGTATCCAACTGCTCAGTATTAAAGTCTTTCAGCTTAGTATCCAACTACTCGACATTCAAGCATTTCGGCTTGGTATCCAACTACTCGACATTCAAGCATTTCGACTTGGTATTCAGCTACTCAGCATTCAATCACTCAGCTCGGCTCTACGTCTGATACTATGACTAGGGCGCTCTTGTTCCCCCTTATACGAGAGAGACCCACGACATTCCCTTATCTTCCTTATATTAGGCGGGAATACAGGGAACAACCTCTCCCACGTCATCATAGGCCTAGACCTAAGGCCCCATGTATTAGTCTCCGTCTTGCGCAATTAATTGTATAAATGGCGACGAAGCCCCCTTTTTGTATTTTAAGTGACACATTTAGAGTAATAATAACACTAATCACTTAGGGTAATCCTCTAGAGTTTTCTGTACATTATGCTCTATCTATGAACAAATGCGATATTAACTATTTTTTCAAACATGATATTAACTTATTAACTAACTTCTATATCATTTTTTATTAACATAATAATTAATATTTTTACATTTTTCATTCTCCATCTATATATAGATACATTAATTGAATAACTTATTCAGAAAAAAATTGAATAACTTATTTTATCAAATTTGTTGATTTAAAAAGTTGGTTTGACAACTTTTTTGTTAATTTTTAAATTTTCAGCTTAACTTAATGACTATTTTAGCTAAATATAACCAAATTAAAATTTTCTTTAATTAAAATATATTAATATTTCTACTCTTTAAAGGCCAACTAAATCCCATCAATTGCAAGTTGCAAGTCATTTAAATTCCACCATACATATTTCCTTAAACCACAGAATAAACACGCAGAACGTTGTTAACAGTTAACACTGTAGTTATATCTGCTACAACTAATTTAAAATTTTGGTTTCTTTGAAATAGGAAAATATATATAGCATCACGGAGATTAAAAAGAAATGAGACAATAAGTAATCAAATTTCATTTTCTTTTCTCTCTAAATTTGTAATTCTCATTAGTCTAGTCAAAAGTCAAAAGAACTTACAGCAACCTTGGAATTATCAATTTTCTGGTTCCACCAATAAAGAAGAAGAAGGAAAAGAGTTAGTACCTCCAACGACTATCAATCACAGAAACCGCTTTCCACGTTCAGTTTCTACTTTATCTTCTTCTCTCCATAACTACGCGTACTCCCAAATTTACCATTTATGTCCTTCATTTATTCAACAGACCGCGTATCTCTAAGGGTATATCCGTTATTTGATTAGTCTTTGCCCCTATTCTTGGTCCCAGTACCCTCTTCTTTTTCAGTGCAATCAAGGAACCAGCTTCCGCTGAAAACATGTCCGAAAACGGTGAAGAGAAATTATTGGCTGTTGCGCGGCACATAGCGAAAACGCTGGGCCACAACAACACCATGTCTGATGACATTCTCCAAATATTCTCCAACTTCGATGGAAGGTTCTCGAGAGAGAATCTATCGGATAAGGGTGCAGATGCGGATCCCAGAGCCTGCGCCGCACTGGATCACTCCCTCAAATCCCTAGATCGACGAATCTCTCATTACGTATCCTCCGACAGCCCTATCTGGGCCGACGCCGCCGACTCTGCTGCCTTCCTCGACGCCGTCGACGACCTCGTCGCTGCCCTCGCCGAGTGGAACCACCTCGCCGGAGATAAATCCGTCTCTGCGTGCCTCGTACGCGCCGAGGACATGCTCCAGCACGCCATGTTCCGCCTTGAGGATGAGTTCCGGTCGCTAATGGAGCGCGGCGGCGAGTCGTTCGACCTCACTCGGCCCTACCGCAACGGTGAGTCAACGGAGAATTTACCGTTTGAGTCGGAGGATGAGGACGACGAAGAAGTTGTCGACGGAGCCAGGAACGGAGAAGTGGAGCAGATTCCGGTGGCGCTTCCGGTCACCAATTACGACATAGTGATCGACGCGCTGCCATCGGTGACGATCAACGACCTCCACGAGATAGCGAAGCGCATGGTCGCCGGAGGGTTCGGGAAGGAGTGTTCGCACGTGTACAGCAGTTGTCGTAGGGAGTTCTTGGAGGAAAGCGTGTCGAGGTTAGGGTTACGGAAACTCAGCGTCGAGGAGGTTCACAAGATGATATGGCAGGACCTCGAAGACGAGATTGAAAGATGGATTAAAGCTTCCAATGTCGCTCTGAAGATCTTCTTCCCCAGCGAACGAAGACTCTGCGACCGTGTGTTCTTCGGATTTTCCTCTGCTGCTGATTTCTCTTTCATGGAAGTTTGCAGAGGAACAACGATTCAGCTGTTGAATTTCGCTGATGCGGTTGCAATTGGAAGCCGTTCGCCCGAACGGTTGTTTAGAATCCTCGACGTGTTTGAAACATTGCGTGACCTAATTCCTGAGTTTGAGTCTTGGTTTTCTGATCAGTACAGTGTGTCTCTCAGGAACGAAGCAATTACGATATGGAAGAGATTGGGGGAAGCAATTAGAGGCATTTTTATGGAGCTGGAGAATTTGATTCGCCGTGATCCAGCGAAGATGGCGGTTCCCGGTGGTGGACTTCATCCGATTACTCGTTACGTGATGAACTACCTCCGTGCAGCATGCAGGTCACGGCAGACATTGGAGCAAGTATTTGAAGACTATGGACATCCTTTGAAGGATTACCCCAAGCTTGATGATAGAGCATTATCGTCCTCTTCATCTCTATCTGTGCAAATGGATTGGATTATGGAGCTATTGGAGAGCAATTTAGAAGCAAAGTCCAAAATTTACAAGGACCCTGCATTGTGCTATGTTTTCTTGATGAATAACGGCAGGTACATTGTTCAGAAGACTAAAGATAGTGAATTGGGAGCCCTTTTGGGGGATGATTGGATCCGAAAACATGCTGCAAAAGTTCGGCAATACCATGTGCACTATCAAAGGAGCTCGTGGAATAGGGTGGTGGGGATTCTGAAGCTGGATGGATCAGTGCCCCCTAATGGGTTAGCAAAGTCAATGAAAGAGAAGCTCAAGTTGTTTAACACAACCTTTGAAGAGATTTGCAGGGTTCAGTCTTCATGGTTTGTGTTTGATGAGCAGCTTAGGGAAGAAATAAGAATTTCCCTTGAGAAACTGTTGATACCGGCTTATGGAAACTTCGTTGGGAGGTTCCAGAGTGTTCCGGAACTTAGTAAGCAAGCTGATAGGTGTATTAAATATGGAACAGAGGACATTGAGGCAAGACTCAATGATTTGTTTCAGGGAAGCAGTGGATCAGCTGGTAGCCGGAAGTGAAGGTAAAGCTGGTACCTTTTGTTCTTTATATGTACTTGTAGTGTATTTAAGATAGAGTTTGGATTATCACAAATGCAGTGCAGTAGTAGTAAGTCATTTGTGGCCTTGTAATATATTATTAGCATAGTATGTAATTCTGCTTAGCATTGTTCTGGAGAATCGAAAGGGATTTTGAAGTTAAGAGCCGTTTGAGTTACAAAATTAACATTTCTGCTGCATCATTGACGTGTGGTTACTCTTGGTCATTGCTTTCAACTCTTCTTTTTGCGGTGCAATTTTAATTCTTTCTGAATAAAAAATGATTAAAAGAAAAAGAAAAGAAAAGATATTATAGGACACGATTGTTGAAAAGATAATAAGAGAGAAAAAATTTAGTTTGTTGAAATAAAAAATGACTTTAATTTAGATAAAATTAATTAATTTTTTTATTATAATTATTACTATCTTAAATATAATTTTACATGTATAATAATTTATGTATTAATAATTTTAGGAAACATTTCTTACAATTTTTTTACAAGATAATATCTCCTAAATAGATACTCTCTACTTTTAAATTTATGTTTTTCTTTGTCATTGATCTTTGAGTATGTCTTGAGCCTCATCAAACTTTGAGACATTCTAATCTTAATGAGTTCCAAGACCAATTTTAATGCAATATGGCTAATTTGAAGAAATGATTATATAAGTGTAACAAAAAGCTTTGAATGGTATTATCATTTATATTGAATTTTCTTGAAAGGGATTGAAGGCTACAATGATGATTACATCAAAACAATTATAAAGCTACAAGAAAACAGAGAGAAAAGAGGGAGAGATCCTAAGAGAGAGAACACCAAGAAAAAGAGAAAAAAGCTTCATCGATATTCTCCACACCTTCCTTCAATATATCCTTTCCCTTTTATCATTTGGTCCATTTACAGAATGCTTATATTTGGCCCACAACACTATAGGTCCAGCCCACATGATTATATATCCATTAGTTTTCACAAATGCTTTCATGTAAGCATATAGGTTCATAACTAGCTATGTCAATAGGGCGGGACAGACGCGGGTAGTATGTTATTACTACCCGTATTTACGGGTTTTGAGTGGGTAACAGGTATTCGTGGGTCAAGTAGCGGATATCTATAAATATTTATGAATATTTATTATTTTTATAAAATAATACTAAAGAAGAAAATATGGTATAATGTATTAAACATAATATTATTTTATTATAATATTATTCAAATTAATATTGTATCATACATTACAATTTCATAAATTAAAAGTATTATCATTGAAAATATTAAATTTTGTTTATCTCATTATAAAATAATAATAATAATTTAGATATTTAAATATATTTAATAAAAAATAAATATTAATAATTAAACAGGTACCCGCACCCGTTTAGTAAATATACGGGATCCATTACGGGTAACCCACAGATTACCCGCGGGCACGAGCTTTTTTGTCATCCCTATTCATAACATTACTTTCGCCATTAAAATTGGCCTAGCTGTCAAGTTCAAAGCTATTGTAGGAGCTTTCAATATTGAGTAGGTTGCCTATGATAAAGCGTATTTGAGAATAGAACTTCCCACTCAATCCCACCATGCAACAAAATGGTAGAATTAAAGTTTTTGAAAGGCAATGAAAGTTTATTATCATAGAAAGGCATGATTGCTCTTAGGCATGGCAATGGGGCAGTTTGGGGACATGTTTGACTCCTACCATCCTCATCCTCATCCCCGTTATCCTAGATCCTAACCGTGCCCGTCCCCGATCCCTGTCGAGTGAGATAAAATAATTCTTGTCCCTGTTCCCGATCAGGATCGGGGAAACCCGTCCCTGTCCCCGTCCCCATTTTATAAAAAAAATTTCCTTATCAAGTATTTTAAAAGTTGTTGTTGTATCTAAAAAATTATTAAATATTTTACATACAATAATAAAAATAGTAATAAATCATCTTGGATACAATTAGTAAACATTGATTAATAAATCGTCTCTAGTAATATATATATATATAGTAAGAGTATTAAGTAATTTAAGTATGTCGAGGCGGGGACGGGGACGGGGGCGGGAGCAGGGCAGATACTAGTTTTACCATCCCCACCCCCGCTCTGACTTTTACCTATCGGGTAAAAATCGTCCCCGTCACCGACACCAAAAAACAGGGAAAACCCACTAAAACGGGGACGGTGCGGTGCGGTTACCTGCGAGGATGGATTTTTTTGCCATGCCTGATTGCTCTAGCCTCATCCTTAATTCTGTGCTCTTTTAAAATTAACTTTGTTAGGAATTACCAACCTCCTATTAAGTTCCCAACTAACATGTTGGAGTACATCACTACATCACTATAAGCCACAACATAATTTCTTTACATTGCATTATGCAATCCAAGGCCTGATTCCACTTCAAGGACAAATAACACTAATCATCACCATTAATAGAAAAATTCCACCATAAATCTTTCTCAAAAGATGCAACTGTGGATATTGGCCAGGATCCCATAGGAATAAATATTTCAATATATTTTCGAGTTTATGAATCAAGGACAAGAAGCCATTGACAATAGAACATTGGTCTATATGGACTATACCTAAACAAATGTGTGAGATTGATGTAGAAATTGTAATGTAATGATAATATGTGCTTGTATCAAATAACAGCTTGTATCCCTTTAACTTTGATAACATAATGCCTCATTGGTGGAGATTATCCAAAAAAAATGGAAGTTAAAGACAATGTGTTGCGTAAGTGTATGTAGCAAACTGTTACCATCCTTTACCAAGGCATGACCAACAAGAGAATGGGACTTGGGTATTGATAATACCATTACATGCATATGAAACTTATAGTTAACTAGCAACCTTGTTATCCAAGTACTAAAAACTAGCATATATGTTTCAAAGGTATTGGGTAAAAAGTATTTGCATGTTAGCAACAACAAAACCAATGATCTTATAGCCCCTATAAATATGATGCAAAGTCATCCATTCCTTTATAGTTAAATTGTCAATTGTGGTGTTAATAAAATCCAAAATTATAAATGGTGTATTAGACAATGAAGTTCTCTAACTGATACTCAAAAGTTGATATTGAACAAGAAAATAAATGAGAGTATCAAGATTAACAGTATCCTTGTAATTAAAAATCCTGTTAAAATTATCAACACCAATTTAAGGCTAATGGAAGCTGCAACATAGTCATATGCGATAGCCCTAATGTAGGAAATAATATCTACATCATGCAAAACTACAAGTGGTCTAGCAACCATGCATATTAACATGTCACCAATTGTAATAGAAAGATATACACCCTTGAGCAAACCATAATTAGAAGGCTCTTTATCACCTATAAAAAAAGGAACAACATAAACACCTTGTTGGATGACACTCTCAACATAAAAATAAACAAGTGTGCCTGGAAAAGCACTATAATATTTAACATAATGGAATGAACATAGGTAAATCCACAAACCATACTCCGTTTTGCATGGGTAATGGTCAACCTGTTCACCCACAAACAGACAGCCATCCATTGAGCTTTTGTTAATGCATATTTGACTTGGGCTTTAAACATTTTCCCGCGTCCTGCATCCCTTAATTCCAGATCCTTCCTTGAACACAAACTTGCAAGGTCTAATCGACTTTTCTCATTGTCCTTTGTTGTCCCCTTGATGTCCATCACAGTGTTAAATATGTTCATGAAAATAGTTTGTTCAATGTACATGACATCTATGTTGTGTCTTAATAACAAGTATTTCCAATATGGCAAATCCCATAATATAAGCCGCTTCACCCAGTGGTGTTCCTTCCTATAACCTGCAAACTCCTTAACATTCTTATCCCAAATATACGAATAGTCAGACACTCTCTGTTATACCTGTGTACCGTATAATCTATAGGGTGGAGGTTTATTGATAACCTTATTCTTCTTAAAAGCGGTTCTATCCTATATGGGTGATCCAACGGTAGGAATTTATGCTAGTAGTCAAAATAACTTGTCTTGGCACTAACGAGGAGTGATTCCCCTGGGTATGTTCCATGCATACCGAGCAAGCAAGCTTCCCACACGTTGACCATCCAGAAAGCATACCATAGGAAAAAAAGTCATTAATGGTCCACATTAAAACAACCCTCATTATGAAATTGTTTTTCAAGGATGCATCGTAAGTCATAACACCAACATCTCATAATTTTGTCAACTCTTCAACCAACAATTTTAAAAAGACGTGTATTTTCACCTTTGGATTTTTGGGTCCTAGAACCAGTTCAGATAGAAACATTACCTCCCTTTTCATGCACATCTCAGGAGGCAAATTATACAAGGTTAGTATGACTAGCCAATAAGAGTACGCTCTTCTATATTAACCAAACGGGTTGAATCCATCAGTACATAGGCCAAGTTGAACATTGCGCAGCTCATGTGAAAAGTCTGGGTACAGCTTATCCAAATACTTCCATGCTTTCCCATCAAATGGATGACACAAAAGACCCTCACGTGTTCGATTCAGAGCATGCCAAAGCATGTGTTTTTCCGTGGACAATGAGGCGTATAAACGTTAAAGATGTAGTGCTATTGGAAAGTAGCACATTTTCTTCCTTGCCATCCTAGTTACTTTCCCCCTTCTCTTAACAGTTTTGTAACGATCCTTGTTACAATGTACACATTTTTTCACACTCTTGTCTACAAACTCGTTTTGGAACAACATGCACCTGCCAACATAACATTCTATCTTTACACATCCCAACCCTAGGTTTGCTACACTTTTCTTAGCATAGTACAGGTTTGACGACATTCCATTATTGTTCAACATAGTGGAACCCATCAAAGCAACCATTCTTTTAAAACAACCTCCTGAGAGATTATACTATGCCTTTATGCTTAAAGCAGTTAGGGAGGCAGATAATTTGATGTGACTCTTGCACCCGTCCTATAACGGGGTTTAGGCCGCCGACAAAAAGTCATAAAATCTCTTAACATCTAGATTAGGATCCTTCTCTACATTCTCATTCTCATCCCTAGGTTCGTCATCATTTTATAGAATACGCCTAGTGGAAGGTCTAACATGATCCATCACCATCTACTCTATGTTGTTATAGTTATCCCTGCTGCCCCTTACTTTGTAGTAAGACTGTTGCACAGGTATGGTCGGTGGCCTGGGCGGTAACTGCTCATCATGGTTGTACCACCAATAGTATCCTTTCATGAATCCTTTCTCATTTAAGTGTTACATCACATCATCTGTGTATTCAAAACTCACGCATTTGCACTTAGAGTAAGGACAACATATCTTTTGAGTTGCTTCAAAATTAGGGGTGTTGGCCGTAGTGAATGGAATAAACTCACACAACTCCATCAAAAACTCTTCAATGACTCACCGATCGCGATCTAACCAGTTGTACATCCATCGTAGATGTGTCAGAACCTCCATTCATAGTACCTAACAATGACAAGACTGGTTACTTTAATTTAACAAAACGTGTCTCATTTTCATGAATCACTCTCTATCTCTTTGATGTTAACTAGGTGGGGCCCTATCCCATTTAGAATGAAAATGTAACCATCCATAACTCATCTGCATGTTTGCGTGAAGTTTGTATGTTAAGGTTCAATCAGAATTTCAGTCAAAACACCCCATGTAGACATGCACCTAGAGACAATATAAAATGCGAAAAATGGAATTCTAATTGCACATCAACAACACAAGATTCATACAAACACCAGTATCTATAGGTTACACCCTACTGTTTATAGATTCATCCTAAACTGTCCAATTAGGACAATTCAAGATCCAACACATCACGGTGTATCAACCTGTTGTGTTAAATCTTGAACGAGAACCTATTAGGTACATACATGGTCTAATGACACAGGGAGCCTATCAAAATTTCAGCAGAGTCTAATCTGTAAACTACATATTCAAAATTTTATAACCACCCTGTTACACATAGAAAATAGCCTAGTACAGTTCAATATATACACTATGGCATAAGCATGAAATTGAGGCATATAAAAGCAAATTTACATTTTAGTAAATTTTACATTTTTTAAACTTTTTAGTAAATTAACATTTTTAACAAACTTTGGTTGAATTTAACTATCATACTTAATTTATAAATTTTATCAAGTCAAATTCAAAGCTAAATTGAAGTTCTCTTAAAAATTGCAAGCCAATTCAACTTCATCTATTGATAAAAAAGTAAAATGGAGGCACCGCTTTGAATGGAAATACTAGATTGGTTTGAGTTATAAGGTGGGTGATTGGTTTAACTTTTTAGGGCCATAACTAAAGCAGAAAACAATTATCTTCAACCTTCTTTTCAAAAGCTAATACGCACCAAACTTTAAAAAACAAATAGATATGTTTCATATTCTCATTATCTTAATCCACCTAACTTAAACAAAAATAAAAACTGAATAAAGCACATATTTCAGTATAGACAAGAGTATAGTTGCATGAAAGATACACCTTGGAAGAAGAGAGCCAAAGGTGCTGTCGGAGAAAGATGCACAAGACTACAAGGACTACAACCTACTAAGAGTAGTACCAGGTACACCAAAACAAAATGTTCATCATACAAAAATCTGTGGTGTCAGAGAACAATATAATAGAAAATACATAACCAAAGTCTATTATAAGAAGCTACACTTTATGTTTGTCATAGAGAAATATATATTGGTGCAGGTATGAGTTGTGGCCAATTAAATATAAATGCAGAAATGGAAAGAGAGATCCTACTCAGAATCAAAACTCTAAAAACTCTAATGTAGCAGAGAAAAGAGATATTTTAATCTATTTTGTTGGAAAATTCTATTTTTAAAATACCCTTTTAAGTAAAATAAAACAAAATAAATATTAATACAAAGCTAAGTTATGTTTTCTATAAAATATTTATTACTTTTTTCTTATTACCCTTATTAATTAATCTATAGGACATGAAATATATTCCTAATTATCAATGATATATAATTATAATATAAATTAATTCTATATATTATGATATATATATATATATATCAATAAAGTTTGGTATGGTTGGTAGATAAATATATTACCAGAGATTCAAATCTAAGTGTATGTATAGAAAAGATTTTGTTACAAGACAGAGGTACATATTTTGATAATCATTGTCTCAAACAAATCAATCTCCATGGAATTTCATTGGTTCACACACAACATAACCTTGTTTAAATTTTATAATCACGTAATATAATTATATATTTATCATTTTAAAAAAGTATAATATAATATATAATAAAATAGGAGTGTAAATAAATGTATTAAATAGTGAATCAATAAGATTTAATATGCTCTTTATAGAATGAATATGAAAAAGCGAGAATATATGGAATAGGGGTCATGTTATGGTGCATAAAGAATCTACTGGTCCATTCAGGCAGAAAACATCTTTTAAAATATGCTTTTTACATATTTTTTATAGTAGATTTTTTTACTTTTTACACCAGTTTCTCATGTGGTGTAGATTTAGTAGGTATAAAAATTTTTGTAACTGGTGCAAAAAAGTACTTTTTACACCGACAAAAATTCATGTCTGGTGCAAAATTATTTTTTACACCGGTTTCACTACAAAACTGGTGTAAAAAATGTGTAAATATTTACAAAATTGCCACAACACTCTTTTTGAGATCACTTTTTTTACACCCAGTGTAAAATAGTATTTTTACACCAGTTCTCTTGAACGACCGGTGTAAAAAATAATAGATAATTACAAAATTACCACCACTTTTTTTACATCTGTTTTTTATGAAACTGGTGTAAAATATCCGGTGTATAAAGCCAACAGAATCTTTGTGCATGAATACACCGATAGATGCTTTATGCATCATAGAATTCACCTTGGAATAGCCTCACAATTAAAGAGGACATGAGTATATGCCATTCTCTTGTTCTTCCCCAAACCACAATTGGTTGAGAATCCATTCATTTCAATGGTTATTTTAGCGGTAAAGCTTCTGCCAGCCTTCCATGAATTGATTCAATTTTGTTGTAGTAAAGCTAAACAATTTTTTGACCCTATGTGAAATAGAGAACTAATATTATAATAATTTTAAAATATATAAAAATTATAGATACATATTTCTTACTTTTTTTTATTATTTTAAATGTTTCGCTTATAGAAAATATCGTAATATCACTTGTATAAATAAATAAAATGATATTGTTTATAAAAATAAAAATAAACAGCATTGTTTAAAGAAAACTGATAACAAAATGACTCTCATATTCCGAAGGAAAAGCTCCAAGAAAAATTGTTCCACTTTTTACCTTTCAAAAACAAACAACTAATTAAGTGCTAACATCCTAACCAAAGCTCTCAAACCTTCTCCTTTTTCTTATTTGATTTCCAATCTAGCAGTCATTAACATTAGGAACTAATTAATTGATTGTTAGTTAGTGATTTGTTATGTTTTTCTGTATTAAGTTTTCAGTTGTTTGTTAAGCGTTAGTTTAGTTTCATAGGTTATTAGAAAGGCTCCAAGGCAACCTCCAGTCACAAACTGCCAAAACCACATGAGATACTTCTTGGAGCAAAACATAGAGCAGACACAAGAGATAGCCAAAGCAAGGCCAAGCTAAAGATGAATTCAATGTAGAAGAAGTCACAAGAGAAAAGGGTCACCACAAAACTAGAAGGTCAGATGGTAAGTTGGCATTGGAGTTTGAAAACAAGATGGCTATAAGAGGAGACATTGAGGAGACACAGTCACAGAAGGTCAGAGGAGCCAAAGATGAAAGTAGTTTAAGCTGCAAGCTGGACTTGGATCCCAAAAAAATCATAAGGGCAAGAAGTAAATCGAAACTCAGTGTGAAAAAGTCGGATTGAATTGAGATGATGATCATGAAGATAATAATCATAATAAAGATAATCATTTCCTAGAAATTACTGTCTGTAATTTGCAAATTCAATTCTTATTATTTCTTTTTTTTCCCGTGTCATAAATGTAAGCAATGTAAAAATCCTTTGTACTATCTCTTTCCATTAAAGAATTTCATGTAGGGAAATTATTTTTTTCTTACATTGTTATTTTGCATCTCTTTGTTTGAATCTTGATAAAGAGAGATAAATAATGTGTATAAAAAATGTTTTTCTAATTTATTCATAAAATATTAACATAATAAAAGTATATAAAATGACATTGTCTATTTACCAAGAGGTCAATGTTACAAATGCACTTGAGGCACTATTGGAATTTCCAGCCCATTTGGAAAGTCAAATGTAGGCAAATGCACTTGAGGTCAATGACCTTATAATTTCTAGTGGCCGTAATGGCCACATGTTAATGTAAATCTCTTCTCTTTGTCTAATCAAATCAGTGCAGTCTAAGTTTACACAAAAATCTTTCTATAAAAAATTGACACCCAATGCAGGAAAAAGGGAGATCGAAGCTAGTGCAGAAGAACAAAAGTAGTTCATTATCTCACAATGGCATACACCAAACTCATTAGATTGACTTTTCACAAGTTAATCAGCACAAGAAAATTTCATAGCAGCGCAGAAAGAAGCTCAAATTGGAGAAAATTCATGAAGAAAGAGTTAGAAAATGGAAACATTGGAGTACCAGAGAAACCGACCACTTGTTTTTAATATCCTGTTAAGTTATGACCTTAAGTCCGTCCAATCATCCAGTGTTATGCAATATCTATTGCTCTGAAAGAAAGATGTTTTCTTGAACTTTTTATTCAGAAGAATAGTTTTTTTTTATATCTTTTTAACAAAACTCTGTAATAAAGTTAATAAAATTTTAGAGATAATTAGTTGAATCATACAGGTTGGAATTTCATAATTTTGTGAATAGGCTAAATAATCTCTAGACTCAAAGGCCTTAAGCATGAGTTTGATTTGATCAAACCTCTAAAACAACTTGGCTTCATCGCTTATAAATCTTCATCACTATGGTAAAAAGGAATAATTTTTCTTTTCTAGTCACTAGAGAGAGAACACGTTTAGCAAGAATAATTGCTGCATTTCTCATTCTTAAATGCATTTTCAGATGCATTGCAGGAACAATCTATTGACATAAATATTTAATAATGGAGTGCAATTTAACATCTCAAATGAGGAATGCTTCGATGGTAAATATTTCATATTGTAGGTAACATGATCTTTTTATAATAAGCAGAGAACTAACCTGAGGGAGTAAGAAACGAGGGAGACGATCGTAGCTCGGGGATGACTGACAGAGGTTGCGTGAGCAAAACTGGTGAGGAAGACGAGACGTCGGTGAAGGAAACTGTTGAGCTGTCAAGGCAACCAGTGAGGGAAATGAGACACCGGTTGAGTGTTACGGGTCGGGGTAAGTGAGGGGAGGGCAGGGGAACTGAGACAGGGGAAGAGGGTTTAGGGCTTTGCACAACTTAAAAACTGATAAAGGGGAAAGGTTTCCCTCGATTAAGTGATTAGATTTAGTGACAGAAACACCCCGTCGCTAGATTTAAAAGGTTGACACATGTATGAACTAGTGATGTTGCCGCTCCGTCGCTAAATTGACTAAGCTAGCGACGCATGAGGTCTGTCGCTAAAACCAACAATACTTAATCTAGCAATGGTCTCAGCGACGAAGCTGGACTTAGCAACAGCCTATTTCCATCGTTGACGTAGCGACGACGTCCTACGTCACTAAGTTGAATAGAAAACCAAAAACTGTTGAAGGAGAAGGAAACCTTAGCAACAACTTGCTTCTGTCGCTACCGTGGGCGCTAACCAAAAAAAATTAGAAGGAAAGCAAAAAATAGAGGGAGGTTAATACAGCGACGGCGTGGGCGACGGAGCGTTATTACTGATGGCATTAGTTTGTCACTAAGTTAAGCGCCAACAAAAAAATTTGGAGGGAAACCAAAAAAATTTGAGGGAGGTAAATTTAGCGACCGTGTCGATGACGGAGAATTTTTAGTGACGGTGTTGGCGATGGAATGTTGTAAATTTTAGTGACGGATTTCTGGTTGGTCGCTGACGTGGTAGCTAATTTCTTTTTTAAAGGTCCTCTTAACATTGGTCGCTATATAGCGACCGCTTTTGTCGGTCGCTGACTTTAAGTAGTTGTCAGGGGTTTTTTTAGTAGTGTATGAGAAGTGTTGAAATCATAAAATTGTGGCATTTTATTTTAACGACTATAAATGCATAGCTTGAAATGACAATTTTTTTGTAGTGAACCTATATTTGTTGTCGACCTTTGTTCTGTGGTCAATGGTGTTGTTAAACCAACCACACTTGAATAGGATAATTTTTTTAATGAGTTTTCCGATACACTCGACTTCAATAATATCCTCTAAAACACCATAAAAGTCCTTCTCTAACTAGCCACTAATGCCTATAATACAGACCTTGTAGTTATTCATTGGCATCCCTTGATTCTAATCCACAATGTTAAACTTGTATTTATTTACAAAGTAAATTGAAACACCCCTGATTTTCTGGACTCGAATCCCGATGTAATCAAAACAAATAATTAATAAAAATGCGAATAAATTTTTCGTGTTTGAAATATATCCAAGCCACCACCACGATCACATCAAGACCCGAATCACAGGAAACCAAAGAGTGAGATTTAATAACCTATAACTGGATCGGTATATAGTTTGCCCATAACGGTATACAAAATAACAGAGTTTACAGCGGAAGAAGAATGTGTATACCAGGCACACGCCTAGTCCCATATATGGAGATATGAGAAAATGCTCGGCAAAGCATGCAAAGGCATATCATAAGCCTAATAGACAACCATTATCATTTTACATAATCACATGAGCATACAATGCCTAAAATATATGTATATACATATCTATATGGTCATGCATCATACATCTCCAATACCCATATCCGATAATTGACCATATCAGATTAACCTCAATTTTGCATATCACTAATACTTGTTCATCCCTAGAGGAATACATAATCAACATCAATTTATTTATCAAGTGTGTATGAGGTTAAATACCCCAAACGCCAATAAGTCATCTACTTACATCGTCATTTACATTACATCTATCAATATCAATAATCAACTACATCATAATATTCATTTCATACATAACTCAATAATTTACAGACGCTACCGGCCAAGGCATTCCACTACCACTATTTACCTTCCCAAAAACTTTACTTCATAAACATTCTCGTCCCATGGTTTTCCTGCATCAATACTAAAAAGTTGACCACATGGGAGAGTGAGTTATACATTTCAAATGACGATATAAATACAATTAAAATTATGTACATATGCATATCAACATCATGTATGCTTTGCTAAACACATCAATAATCATCATAATCTATTCATTTCACAATATACATATCATGTATTCACCTATCAATT
The DNA here is from genome assembly GCA_037962975.1 of Clitoria ternatea. NCBI lineage: Eukaryota > Viridiplantae > Streptophyta > Magnoliopsida > Fabales > Fabaceae > Clitoria > Clitoria ternatea. The sequence continues at coordinate 26,739,661 of CM075671.1, read as the reverse complement.
CATAGCAAAGCAAGCATATACACATCTATTCCAACGCCACAACGGGCCAACATTATCAATATCGACCATTTCGGTCTTTTCTCAAAGCCACCACGGGCTATCATCATAATCATCAATCATAATCATTCATGCCCAACATTATAATGGGCCATAACACATATATCGTCATATTCAACATCGTTTTACATATATTCATAGCATTTATTAGTCATATGTGGTCTTTTAGGTATTTAATTACCCATCTCATCAACACCATATCACCATCTCAATCATCATCAATCATCATCAATCATTATCATATTCTGGCATATCCCATGCTATATGCAAATGCTCTTATGGCTAATGCATATGCACAATGGAACAATCAACAACAAATACGGATCCGACTGTGGGAATAAACATCAAATTGTAGGTCAAGCATAGGTGTGCTACTATGCCCCTACTGCAGTAGTAAAAGTGTACACTTATATCTCATTTCATGCATGCTCAACATCATATTTTACTGGTACCAAACCGCATCGCCCATATGTAGCACTAATCACCCCGTGACTTGCAGATCAACAACATGGCCTCACTTGCCAAAAGTGCTACAGGCCCCTCCCGAACACACATCGAGAGAGCCGACACCGAGGTAACTTGCTCATCACAGAGTCACCCGCCCACTGGGCTCGCCACATAGGGTGCCTCGTCACCAAACTATGGACAGCTTCGTGACTCACACACCGAGTCACAGGGGAAACAACAAGAATGCTCGTGCACTGAGCCGTCCTCCCACTGGGCCCGCCTAGTGGAACCCCTTAATATTCCACATAGACAGCAATCGATATGCCATGGATGCAATGCAATGCAAATCAAATGCATTTCTCACACTGTGCATCCTAAATGCCACTCATCAATCATCATCATCATCATAATCACCAACACCACCATATACATCTTAATGGATTTTATCATTGTTGGTTTTAGCCATTGTTTTCAAGTTTTATATGTGGCATTTCATTTAACATCTTTCATATATATATATATATATACATTTCATATCACACATGCAAGACAATACTTGCAATCAACCACAATGGCATCACATCATTACATATCATTCATAAATATTACCACTCATTCATTTAGTGGATTTTCATTTCATTTGTCATTGCCATGGTTTCACAACTAGTGTGGTAATACAACAATTTATTAATACAATTCAAACCACACATACAAGATCACACTTGTATCATTCACAATGGCATTCAATAATTATCAATAATAACCATTCTTTTATTCTAGGAAATGATCAACAACATCATCCATCATTATTCATTATCGATATCATCTCCGATTCATCAATCTAAAACAAATAGATTGTCATATAATCATCCCCTCATCAGTATCATCATATCATGTCATTAGTGGTGAATATCCATGTTTTTATAACATGCCACAATCAATATCAACACCACTAAGACACACCATCATCACCTACCCCTAATAAAATCTCTCATTTTTACCTAATAAAGGGGTTTTGAGCAATAATAAGCTCATGTTAACTTTCAATACTAAGACATGAGAAAAGCTCACTTTTAGTCTTAATAATAGTGGGACATGTTGTAAATATCACCTATTAGTCCCAATTTGGCCACCATAAAAGTTGGGTTCAAAACCCTCTTAAACTTAAATTTTACGACGTAGTAGGTCCGGTGTTTTATGCCTAATGAGAGTTAGAAAACTCCAATTAATGTGAGACCAATTCTCACACCTTCGTAACACAATTATCTACAACTTTCATGAAGAAGTCGGAGGCCCAAAATGTAACATCCTGAATTTTAAAATAGAGAATTGATTTCCAGAATAAATATTAGAATTTGGTATATGGAATATTTAATGTCCTAAACTATTGAGAATAATTGAATTGATAATTATGGGGACCGGTTGAGCTGAAATTAAGCCCGGTTGAGATATGGGTGTCGGACCAAGTATCTCAGAATGAGATGATATTGGTCAGGGCTGTAGAGAATAATATTGGGAATCTGAATATGTATTCGGAATAATTTTCAGACGATGTATTGAGCCTGAACTGAGAACTTGTTAGTTATAAAACGATGAAGTTTTAATGAATGGGAATTTAAATAAATCAAAAACCCCATTTTCTTTTCTCTATTCACGTGGGATTGCTGAAGGTGGAACATTTACACTTCACTTTCTTCTTCTTCTCTTCACCATCTTCCTCATTTCTCTCTTCTTCTTCCTCCAAACCCTATCAACTTAAGCTCACCTTCCACTCCTTCTTAATTTCGTTTGAAGTGGAGCTTGTAGGAGGTTGTGGAGCTGCTGTTTTTCCTTCTCCTCTTCCTCATTTTCGCAGCTTACTCTCCCTCTAGGGAACCCATTTTCGTTTTTGGGTTTTGAGGTAAGTATACCCATTTTTAACAAGATTTTGGTTATGGGTATATGGCATTTATATGTTTTGAAACCATGCATGTGTATGGATATTCTTGAGGAAAGTGTTTAATGCAAGGGTTTAATGTGGACTTTATGAAAGTAAGGTTTCTTTGTGAAGTAATGAAGTGGACGTATTTATTGTTGGAAGGAAAAGAGTATTGATGATGGTTGTTGGAATTTTTGTGAAACCCTAACCTCATAAATTTGGGGGAAATGTATAATGGAGGTTGATGAGCATTTATTGTTGGTAATAAATGTGAGTTATGATGAATAAGAGTCATTGGTGATGGTATTTTGTTGGTGGAAGTCATTAATAGAGAAACCCATGAAAGGGTTTGGTTGTTGAGTACATAATAATTAATGGTAGCACCTAACCCATGGTGGTTATGGTGGATAAAATGAAATAAAAGAGTTTTGAGAATTATAATAATAAAAACAGCAAGTATTTATTGATATATAAGTATTTGAATCTTAATGAGTAAGTAGAAAATTGATTGTATAATGTATTGTGATGTAGGAAGTGACCCCATTGACGAAGCGGGACCATCAAACCGCGTTGATCACTACTTCACTTGAGGTAGGAGGGGGTAACTTTTCTAAATGCATGATTTCATCCATTGGTGATGTGAAAATATATATATGTGATTATGTTAATGGTTGTTTGAATGGATGATATGATAGGTGTAATTTGAATGCATTTAGAATGATGATTGTTATATGGCATTGTGTTTGGGATAAAATTAATGATGTGGTAATATTATATTAATGAAGTATGATGATGGTTTGAAACCATATATGGATTGAGATTGTGATGTGAATATCCCAAATATGTGTGTATGAGTTATGGAATGTGTATGCCACTAACTATTGATGAGAATATTGAAATCCACCAAGTGGTGGTGATGAATGATTGAAAGTGGAGTGGCATCTAGGATGCATAGTGTGAGGATGCACTTGATTTGCATTTGCATTGCATCCATGGCATATCATAGCTGTCTATGTGGAATATTAGGGGGTTCCACTAGGCGGGCCCAGTGGGAGGGCGGCTCAGTGCACGAGCGTATTGTGATTTTCCCCTGTGACTCGGTGTATGAGTCACGAAGCTGTCCATAGTTTGGTGACGAGGCACCCTATATGGCAGGCCCAGTGGGCGGGCGGCTCTATGGTGAGCGAGTTTACCTCGGTGTCGGACGGGACACGGCTCTCTCGATGTGTGTTCGGGAGGGGCCCGTAGCACTTGTGGTAGTTGAGACCACGATGTTGATCCGCAAGTCACGGGGTGACTAGTGCTACAGATGGGCGATAGCGGTTTGGTACCAGTAAAATTATGATGATGTAAGCATGCATAAATTGAGATATATGTGTACACAATTTTTTCTACTGCAGTAGGGGCATAGTAGCACACCTATGCTTGTCCCACAATTGAATTGATATGGTATTTTTCCCATAGTCGGATCCGTATTGTTTGATAAGAAATTCTTGTGCATATGCATTAGCCTTAAGAGCATTTGTATATAGCTGGAGATATGCCTAGTGGAAAGCCCATGGTGGCAACGGATGAATGAGAATTTAAAAAAGGGAAAGAGTTGAATACTAACCCGATGTGTGTGTTTGGCAATCCAAATGATTGAAATTGTGAATGTATACTTGAAATTATAAGATGTATTGTGTATGATGTATGATGTGGTGTAATGATTGCTAATTGTGCAAGTATACATGTATTTCATCATAATGTATGACTTTAATTCATTTGGATTATGTTACTCACCTCCCCGTTGCCATTTTTAAAGTTGATGTAGGTATGACTTAAATCTTACAGCTTTTGGAGGCCGAGTTTGAAGGAGGTAAATATGGATAGGAACGTATAAGCCTTGGCCGGCATGAAATCTGTTTTGGTAAGAGTATATGAGGTTTATATACTCAATTTTGTAATGTTGATAATTTTGGAGGTCATGGGAGAAAATTGGACATGTTTGTGTAATGACAATTTTCATTCATGACCCAAAAGTTGTAAAGAATGAATCTTGATACTTGCCCTTGACTAATGAATGTATGCTGTGATTTTATGTCATGCTTTGGAGTTGTGAAATGATGTTGGATCCAAATGTATGTAGGGAGTGTATGTGGCATAATGTTGAATTTGGATCATATGCATGAATTGATCTTAGTATGATGATGTTGTTGGTGTTTAATTACATGAAAGGATCATGTAGTTTTGTATTGTAACATTACATGAATTTGGTGCATGCATAATGTGGTGAAATATGGTCCTAGGTTAGGCCAAAATAGAAGGAGTTAATTTTTATAAGCTAAATCCAAGAAAATCCTCGTTTCTGCTAAGTTTCTGCAGAACTCGCTCAAGCGAGTGACAATCTCGCTCGAGCGAGATTGGTGTGGACTGTGGAATTCGTTTCTGCCCTATAGTCACTCAAGCAGACGTGCATTTCGCCCAAGCGAGATTGCCACAGAATCAGTGTTTTGATTCTGGACAATTTTCGCCCAGGCGTGAAGGGCAGCGCTCAAGCGAGGGAGAAGGAGGTTTGATTCTGGACGATTTTCGCCCAGGCGAGTGGTGCCTCGCCCAAGCGAAAATCGGCCAGAGAGTCCTCAACGTTTCTGGAACGATCTCGCTCAAGCGAGTCTTGGGCCGCTCAAGCGAGATTGGTACCTGATGCCCCTCTCCTTCTTCGCTCAAGCGTCTCGCTTCCTTCGCTCAAGCATTCCTTCATGTCTCGCTCAAGCGAGACAGGTCTCGCTCAAGCGAGCTGAGCCCTGATGCTCATTCCTTCATTTCGCTCAGCATCGCCCAGCGCCCGCTCAAGCGTGTGTACGCTGGCTCGCTCAAGCGACTTGAGTCACGCTTAAGCGAGTGACTGTAACATCCTGAATTTTAAAATAGAGAATTAATTACCGGAATAAATATTAGAAATTGGAATAGGGAGTATTTAATGTCCCAAACTATTGAGAATAATTAAATTCAGATTTTGGGAATTTTTGGTAATTTTTGGAGACCGGTTAAACTAAAATTAAGCCCGGTTGAGATATGGGTGTCAGACCAAGTATCTCAGAATGAGATGATTTTGGTCAGGGCTATAGAGAATATTATTGAGAATCCGAATATGTATTCGGAATAATTTTCAGATGATGTCTTGAGCCCAAACAGAGAGCCTGTTTACAAGAAAACGATGAAGCTTTAATGAATAGAATTAAAATAAACCCAAAACCCTAATTTTTCCCTTCTACTTCACGATGTCTTCTTCTTTTGTGAAGACACTTCATTCTTCTTCCCCTTATTTTCCTTCTTCTCTTCATATCTCCATCTTCCTCTAAAGGATTCAAGCAAGGTGATAACTCTCCTCCTTTTTCATTTTGTTGGGTGAAGGCTTGGAAGGAGACCATTGAAGCTTGAAGCCTTCTCCTTCTCTTCCTCTCTATTTCGTGTGGCACATTCCCTTCTCCTTGAACCCATTTTGTTTTCAAGTGAGGTAAGAAATACTTACTATTTAATTGGGTCTTTGCCATAGATAGGTGATAACATGGGTTTAGAGAGCCATGCATATGAAACGGTGTTCACTTAAGGCATTTGATGCATAAACCCTAGAGAGAGTTGTTGTGGAAGCATGGATTTACGTGGGATGAGGGGGAATAAGTGCATTTATGTTGGAAGAAGATGGAAAATGATAATTCCCTTGATAATAGTTGTTTGGTTTTGAGAAACCCTAACCTTATGAATTTGGGGGAAATGTATAATGGAGGTTGATGAACATTTAGTGTGGGTAATAAATGTGAGGTATGATGAATAAAGGTCATTAGTGAAGGTAATTTGTTGGTGGAAGTCATTAATGGAGAAACCCATGAAAGGGTTGGTTGTTGAGTACATAATAATAAATGGTGGCACCTAACCCATGGTGGTTATGGTGAATAAAATGAAATAAAAGAGTTTTGAGAGTTATAATAATAAAAACAGCAAGTATTTATTGATATATAAGTATTCAAGTCTTAATGAGTAAGTAGGAAATTGACTGTATAATGTATTGTGATGTAGGAAGTGACCCCATTGACGAAGCGGGACCATCAAACCGCGTTGATCACTACTTCACTTGAGGTAGGAGGGGGTAACTTTTCTAAATGCATGATTTCATCCATTGGTGATGTGAAAATATGTATATATATGATTATTTTGATGATTGTTGAATGGATGATGTGAAAATGTTATGATTTGAATGCATTTAGAATGATGATTGTTGTGTGGCATTGTGTTTGGGATAAACTTAATGATGTGGTAATATTATGTTAATGAAGTATGATGATGGTTTGTAACCATATGTGGATTGAGATTGTGATGTGAATATCCCAGATATGTGTGTATGAGTTATGGAATGTGTATGCCACTAACTATGGATGTGAATGAGTTCAAAGAAAATTGGGATTGGTTAAGAATGATGAGAATATTGAAATCCACCAAGTGGTGGTGGTAAATGATTAAATGTGGAGTGGCATCTAGGATGCATAGTGTGAGGATGCATTTGATTTGCATTTGCATTGCATCCATGGCATATCATAGCTGTCTATGTGGAATTTTAGGGGGATTCCACTAGGCGGGCCCAGTGGGAGGGCGGCTCAGTGCACGAGCGTATTGTGATTTTCCCCTGTGACTCGGTGTATGAGTCACGAAGCTGTCCATAGTTTGGTGACGAGGCACCCTATGTGGCGGGCCCAGTGGGCGGGCGGCTCTATGGTGAGCGAGTTTACCTCGGTGTCCGACGGGACACGGCTCTCTCGATGTGTGTTCGGGAGGGGCCTGTAGCACTTGTGGTAGTTGAGGCCACGATGTTGATCCGTAAGTCACAGGGTGACTAGTGCTACAGATGGGCGATAGCGGTTTGGTACCAGTAAAATTATGAGTATGTAAGCATGCTTAAAAATTGAGATATATGTGTACACAATTTTTTTCTACTGCAGTAGAGGCATAGTAGCATACCTATGCTTGTCCCACAATTGAATTGATTTAATGTTATATTTTCCCACAGTCGGATCCGCATTGTTTTGATGAGAAATTCTTGTGCATATGCATTAGCTTTAAGAGCATTTGCATATAGCTGGAGATATGCCTAGTTGAAAGCCCATGGTGGCAACGGATGATTGAAAACTGAAAAGGGAAAGAGTTGAATACTAACCCTACGTGTGATTGGCAATCCAAATGATTGATATTGTGAATGTATATTTGAAACTATAAAATGTATTGTGTATAATGTATGATGTGGTGTAATGATGGCTAATTGTGCAAGTATACATGTATTTCATCATAATGTATGACTTTAATTCATTTGGATTATGTTACTCACCTCCCCGTTGCCATTTTTAAGGTTGATGTAGGTGTGACTTAAATCCTACAGCTTTTGGAGGCTTGAGTATGGAAAGAGGTAAATATGGATAGGAATATGTAAGCCTTGGCCGGCATAAATTCTGTTTTGTAGAGTATATGGTGTTTATATACTCGTTTTTGTAATGGTTTATAATTTTGGAGGTCATGGGAGAAAATTGGACATGTGTGTGTAAGGCCAATTTTCATTCATGACCTAAATGATGTAAAGGACAAAGTCATGAGGCTTGATGATGTTGAATTTGATGTATGGATGATGAAAATTTATGAGTTATAGCTCCTTTGTGATATGTGCTTTGAGAGGCCAATTTTTGGGTGATGAACTCAATATTGGTTGATATTGATATGGATATGTTGATTCAGCTTACCATATTGAGGAATGAATATTAATTATGAAATTTCTTGGCCAATTGATGACAATAGTGTGCATGTTGTTTGATTGATTGATTAATTTGTAGAGCTCTCATATGGAGTTCATGCATAATTGAGCAACCAATAGGGTCAAGATGAGTTTTATGAGTTTTGGATAGTGTGTGGTGGTTCCAATAGCTTAAATACATGAATTGTGACTTATAGGAACTGGAGCGGGTCAATTCCATTGAGAATAGACCCCTATGTTACTCAAAAAGGCTCAAGAATGGACAAAACGCATTTTATTGCATAACTTTCTCATTTTTGAGAATTTTTGGGTGAGACCGGTGGCCACACGTCACAATTGGTGTATTTTAGTTGGTGTCAAAATTTGGTAGCGTTTGGAGTTGATATGAAAAAGTTAGGGGGGTTAGAAGTCCAAAAATAAGGCTTTTTCTGCATAAAACAGCAACTGTGCTGTCTCGAATCGATTCGAGGATCCCTGAATCGATTCGAGCGCTGCTGTTTTCACTGTTTTTGGTTCCAGGAAGGCCTGAATCGATTCATACGATCTTGAATCGATTCCAGGACCTCTGTTTGTATAAATTTGAGTTCCAGAAGCATCCGAATCGATTCGTACAATCTTGAATCGATTCAAGGGGTCCTGTTTTCACTGTTTTGCACTCCAGAATCATTCGAATCGATTCATGGGGTGTTTGAATCGATTCATGGCCCTGTTTTCACACCTTTTCCTCTGTTTTGGGGTATCATTGGTATTGTTTGACTATAATATGATGGTACCATGACCTACACACATAATTAATACATTCTATCAATTCAATAGACCATCCTTCGACTTCCTACTACTCCCTTTCATTTTCTTAATGTAATTGTACACTTCCGCTACTTCTTGTTGATGATCATGAGATTGATCATCCAAGATTCACTCTTTGACTTAATTGTTCACCTTCTCATATCTTCATATATGAGATAGGTTATTAAAATAGGTCCAGGGGTTTGGTGAAAAATACTTCACCACTTTAATTATTTGATTTATTAATATTTTCAAAGACGCGAAAAATTTTCCCCTATTTTAATTGGGGGTTCGGGGCATCTCAACCTGGTATCAGAGCATTCATTGCTCTTGATATGATTATAAATGATGTTGTCTATGTATATATTGCTTATGGCTGATTGATTTGTGAATTATATGGATGAGTTATGAAGGTAGTTATTGAAATGAGATTATTAAATGATTGTTGTTAAGCCCGGCCAGGCAATTCCTTTCTCATATTTATCTTCGAATTGTGAAATACATTATGATGATACTTATGTCAATGAGGTTAATGATGAATGATATGTATGCACACTGAGTGAAGGAACCTTAAGTTTCTAATTATGTCTATGTTGTTGTATATAGATTGAGTGATGGCGTATAGGCGCAATCCTGATACAATTGCTATGATTGAGGCCTTCAATCGCTTTGCTGACATACTTGCACAGCAACAACAACCTGTTGGTCAACCGAATCAAGGCCTTGACCAATTTCTTAAGCGGAAGCCTTCTGAATTTCATGGAGGCTATAAACCAGAAGATGCTCATGTCTGGATCCGTGACTTGGAGCGGATATTCGCTAGTATGGAGTGCACCGAAACTCAGAAAGTAGAGTATGCGGTGTTTATGGTTCGGAATGAGGCCGAATCTTGGTGGATCCTTACCCGTGGGCGTATGACTGCTGCCCACACTCCTTTGACTTGGGAGAATTTCAAAGCTGAATTTCTTAAGAAATATTTTCCTGCAAGTTACAAAAACAAGAAAGAGCTTGAATTCATGGAACTCAAGCAAGGTGGCATGTCGGTTGAGGAGTATGCTCTGAAATTTGAAGAGCTATGTGTGTTTTATCCTCCCTTTCAGCAAGAGGGCACTGAAACTTCGAAGTGTGTTAAATTTGAGAATGGACTGCGCCAAGAGATTAAGAAGGCGATTTGCCACCAAGAGATTAGGAGCTTTCCTACTCTTGTGGATAAGTGTAGAATTTTCGAAGAGAATGATATTGCTCCAAGGAGTTACTCAGGGCATGATTACAAGCTGAAAGGCCAATCTTCTAGCTTCAAGAGGAAAGGCAACTTTAAGAACAACAGACGATTTGTACGTGGGTCCTCTTCTTTCAGAGGTGGACGAGGTGGTGGAAGGCAGGGTGCCGATGGTGGCCGAGGTAATGGCCAAGGACTCCGTTGTTACAGATGTGGTGGAAATCACTTAGCCAGAGAGTGCAATCATGAAGAAACAGTGGTGTGCTATAGATGCAACCAACCGGGGCATATCCGCCCTGATTGTCCTTTGAATGTTGCAGATGTTGTGCCACGTGATAATGCAAACCGTGGAGGCTATGGTGCTTTTAGAGGCCGTGGTCGTGGAAACGGTAATGGTGGAAGAAATGGAAACCGAAATGGTGGTAACGGCCGTGGTAATGGAAACGGCCGAGGTAATGCTAATGGTGGTCGGAATGGCCCAAATCGTGGTGTTAATCAACAAATGGCTGGAAGAGTCTTTGCCGTGACCGGTGAAGAAGCTGCACAAGCTGAAGACCTTGTCCAAAGTGAGTGCCAAATATATGGTAATGTTGTTAATGTGATATTTGATTCGGGTGCTACGCACTCTTTTATTTCTGAAGAATGTGTGAGGCGCCTGCGAGTGCCTGTGAGTATGATGAAAGGTGCAATATTGGTGACTACACCGACTGGTGCTTGCTTAAGATCGGTGACTCGATGTGATAATGTCGAGATGGACTTGGAGGGTAGAAAATTTGTTGTATCCCTCGTGTGTCTGCGTATGAAAGACCTGGATGTTATTCTAGGCATGGATTGGTTGTCCGCCAATAAGGTTTTGGTGGATTGTCATAGCAAGACAGTGATTTTCCCAACCTCTAATACTGAAGGCTTTAATGCGCGAGGTATCTCTCAACTTCTCGTGATGTTCTGTTTGGTTGATGGGAATGGTGTTTCCCAATCTGGTGGAATTCCTATTGTTTCGGAATTTCCCGATGTGTTTCCGGAAGAAATTCCCGGATTACCTCCTCCACGAGAAGTGGAATTTGCTATTGATCTTATTCCGGGTGCAGAACCTGTTTCCCGAGCACCTTATCGAATGTCTCCTGTAGAGTTAACAGAATTGAAGAAGCAAGTGGAAGAATTACTTGAACGGGAGTTCATTCGCCCAAGTGTGTCTCCTTGGGGTGCTCCCGTATTGCTAGTGAAGAAGAAAGATGGGAGCATGAGATTGTGCGTTGATTATCGCCAACTCAACAAACTGACCATTAAAAATAAATACCCTCTTCCGCGTATTGACGATCTTTTGGATCAATTGAAGGGTGCTGTTGTGTTTTCGAAGATTGATTTGCGTTCTGGATATCATCAAATTCGGGTGAAGGCCGAAGATATTCCCAAAACTGCTTTTCGAACGCGATATGGACACTATGAGTACGTAGTGATGCCATTTGGTGTGACGAATGCCCCTGCGATTTTCATGAGCTACATGAATCGCATCTTCCATGAATATCTCGATCAATTCGTCGTGGTGTTTATTGATGATATTTTGGTGTATTCAAGGAGTCATGAAGAGCATGAAAGACATCTTCGTTTGGTGTTGACGATCCTTCGCGAAAAGGAGTTGTATGCGAAGCTCTCTAAGTGTGAATTTTGGCTGTCTGAGGTCCAATTTCTTGGACATGTTATTTCAAATGATGGAGTCGCGGTGGATAGATCTAAAGTTGAAGCTGTGATGGCTTGGGAAAGACCAACGTCCGTGACGGAGATAAGGAGTTTTCTTGGTCTTGCCGGTTACTACCGGAGATTTATTGAAGGGTTTTCCCGTTTGGCTTTACCATTAACAAAGTTGACTCGGAAGAATCACTCTTTTGTGTGGACCCGTGAATGTGAAGAGAGTTTCCAAGAGTTGAAGTTAAGGCTTACTACCGCCCCGGTGTTGGCATTGCCCGACTTAATGGATGAATTTGTGGTATATTGCGATGCATCTAAGCTTGGTCTTGGGTGTGTATTGATGCAAAAGGAGCGTGTGATAGCCTATGCATCGAGGCAGTTGCGACCGCATGAGGTTAATTACCCCACACATGATCTTGAATTGGCGGCGGTGGTTTTTGCATTGAAGTTGTGGCGACACTACTTGTATGGCTCCAAGTTTGTAGTCTTTAGTGATCATAAGAGCCTTAAGTACTTATTTGACCAGAAGGAATTGAATATGCGCCAAAGGCGGTGGATGGAGTTCCTAAAAGACTATGAATTTGAATTGAAGTATCACCCCGGTAAGGCAAATGTAGTTGCTGATGCATTGAGCAGGAAGTCATTACATGTTTCCATGATGATGGCAAAGGAAATGGAGTTGATTGAACAATTTAGAGATTTGAATATGGGCGTGGAGACTTACACTTCCAAGAAAATGGTGTTGGAAATGTTGAAGGTTGCAAATGAATTTCTTGAATATGTGAAGACGCAACAACCCAATGATGAGTATTTGATTGAGATGAAAAAGACCCAAGAAAAAGGGAAGAATTTGTTCATAGAAGAAGGTCGAGATGGCATTTGGCGTGTTAGAGGCCGAATTTATGTTCCCTCAAGCGATGATATAAGGAAACGTGTACTTGAGGAAGCTCACAAAAGCATATTGAGTATTCATCCAGGTTCCACTAAGATGTATCAAGATTTGAAGAAGAATTTCTGGTGGCCTGGTATGAAACGTGATGTGGCGAATTTTGTAGCATCTTGCCTTGTGTGTCAAAAGGCTAAGGTCGAGCATCAGAGACCATCTGGTTATTTGAGACCGTTGGAGATCCCTGTCTGGAAATGGGATAGTATAGCTATGGACTTTGTTTCTGGACTACCCAGAACTCGTGCTGGGAACGATGCTATATGGGTGATTGTAGATCGGTTGACAAAATGTGCTCACTTCTTACCCATTAATATGAAGAGTCCTTTGGAGAAATTGGCACAAATATACATCAAGGAGATTGTTAAACTACATGGTGTTCCGTCCAGCATTATATCCGACCGTGATCCTCGTTTTACTTCTCGGTTTTGGGGACGTTTGCATGATGAGTTCGGTTCTAAGTTGAAGCTTAGTTCCGCTTATCACCCTCAAACTGATGGGCAATCGGAGAGAACTATACAAAGCTTGGAGGATCTATTGAGAGCTTGTGTTCTTGAGCACGGTGGATGTTGGGAGAGATTCCTCCCATTGATTGAATTTACGTACAATAACAGCTTCCATTCCAGTATTGGTATGGCACCTTATGAGGCGTTGTATGGAAGGAAGTGTAGAACTCCCTTGTGTTGGCTGGAAGTTGGAGAAAACTTGGCTTTAGGGCCGGAGATCATTCAGGAAACTACAGAGCAAATTAAGAAGATACAAGAGAATATGAAGATTGCTCAAGATAGGCAGAAAAGTTATTATGACAAGAGACATAAACCCCTGGAGTTTCAAGTGGGTGACTATGTATTTTTAAAGGTCTCGCGTGAAAAAGGCATTGGAAGGGCGTTGAAGAGTGGGAAATTGAGCCCTAGATTTATCGGACCTTACGAGGTGTTAGAGCGGATTGGTGAGGTTGCTTATAGGATAGCACTCCCTCCGCATCTTGCTAATCTACACAACGTGTTTCATGTATCGCAGTTGAGAAGGTATGTTTATGATCCACTGCACGTGATCCCTATGGATGAGATTGAGGTGCAAGATGACCTATCTGTTTCTCCAGTTTCTGTTCACATTGTCGGACATTCCGTGAAGAAATTGCGGAACAAGTTGGTACCTTTGGTGAAGGTCGCTTGGAAACATGGAAATAATGAAACGTTCACATGGGAACGCGAAGATGACATCAGAGAACGGTATCCCGATGCATTCGAATCCGGTAAGTTAAATTTCGAGGACGAAATTTTCTTTTGGTGGGGTAGATTGTAACATCCTGAATTTTAAAATAGAGAATTAATTACCGGAATAAATATTAGAAATTGGAATAGGGAGTATTTAATGCCCCAAACTATTGAGAATAATTAAATTCAGATTTTGGGAATTTTTGGTAATTTTTGGAGACCGGTTAAACTGAAATTAAGCCCGGTTGAGATATGGGTGTCAGACCAAGTATCTCGGAATGAGATGATTTTGGTCAGGGCTATAGAGAATATTATTGAGAATCCGAATATGTATTCGGAATAATTTTCAGATGATGTCTTGAGCCCAAACAGAGAGCCTGTTTACAAGAAAACGATGAAGCTTTAATGAATAGAATTAAAATAAACCCAAAACCCTAATTTTTCCCTTCTACTTCACGATGTCTTCTTCTTTTGTGAAGACACTTCATTCTTCTTCCCCTTATTTTCCTTCTTCTCTTCATATCTCCATCTTCCTCTAAAGGATTCAAGCAAGGTGATAACTCTCCTCCTTTTTCATTTTGTTGGGTGAAGGCTTGGAAGGAGACCATTGAAGCTTGAAGCCTTCTCCTTCTCTTCCTCTCTATTTCGTGTGGCACATTCCCTTCTCCTTGAACCCATTTTGTTTTCAAGTGAGGTAAGAAATACTTACTATTTAATTGGGTCTTTGCCATAGATAGGTGATAACATGGGTTTAGAGAGCCATGCATATGAAACGGTGTTCACTTAAGGCATTTGATGCATAAACCCTAGAGAGAGTTGTTGTGGAAGCATGGATTTACGTGGGATGAGGGGGAATAAGTGCATTTATGTTGGAAGAAGATGGAAAATGATAATTCCCTTGATAATAGTTGTTTGGTTTTGAGAAACCCTAACCTTATGAATTTGGGGGAAATGTATAATGGAGGTTGATGAACATTTAGTGTGGGTAATAAATGTGAGGTATGATGAATAAAGGTCATTAGTGAAGGTAATTTGTTGGTGGAAGTCATTAATGGAGAAACCCATGAAAGGGTTGGTTGTTGAGTACATAATAATAAATGGTGGCACCTAACCCATGGTGGTTATGGTGAATAAAATGAAATAAAAGAGTTTTGAGAGTTATAATAATAAAAACAGCAAGTATTTATTGATATATAAGTATTCAAGTCTTAATGAGTAAGTAGGAAATTGACTGTATAATGTATTGTGATGTAGGAAGTGACCCCATTGACGAAGCGGGACCATCAAACCGCGTTGATCACTACTTCACTTGAGGTAGGAGGGGGTAACTTTTCTAAATGCATGATTTCATCCATTGGTGATGTGAAAATATGTATATATATGATTATTTTGATGATTGTTGAATGGATGATGTGAAAATGTTATGATTTGAATGCATTTAGAATGATGATTGTTGTGTGGCATTGTGTTTGGGATAAACTTAATGATGTGGTAATATTATGTTAATGAAGTATGATGATGGTTTGTAACCATATGTGGATTGAGATTGTGATATGAATATCCCAGATATGTGTGTATGAGTTATGGAATGTGTATGCCACTAACTATGGATGTGAATGAGTTCAAAGAAAATTGGGATTGGTTAAGAATGATGAGAATATTGAAATCCACCAAGTGGTGGTGGTAAATGATTAAATGTGGAGTGGCATCTAGGATGCATAGTGTGAGGATGCATTTGATTTGCATTTGCATTGCATCCATGGCATATCATAGCTGTCTATGTGGAATTTTAGGGGGATTCCACTAGGCGGGCCCAGTGGGAGGGCGGCTCAGTGCACGAGCGTATTGTGATTTTCCCCTGTGACTCGGTGTATGAGTCACGAAGCTGTCCATAGTTTGGTGACGAGGCACCCTATGTGGCGGGCCCAGTGGGCGGGCAGCTCTATGGTGAGCGAGTTTACCTCGGTGTCCGACGGGACACGGCTCTCTCGATGTGTGTTCGGGAGGGGCCCGTAGCACTTGTGGTAGTTGAGGCCACGATGTTGATCCGTAAGTCACAGGGTGACTAGTGCTACAGATGGGCGATAGCGGTTTGGTACCAGTAAAATTATGAGTATGTAAGCATGCTTAAAAATTGAGATATATGTGTACACAATTTTTTTTACTGCAGTAGAGGCATAGTAGCACACCTATGCTTGTCCCACAATTGAATTGATTTAATGTTATATTTTCCCACAGTCGGATCCGCATTGTTTTGATGAGAAATTCTTGTGCATATGCATTAGCTTTAAGAGCATTTGCATATAGCTGGAGATATGCCTAGTTGAAAGCCCATGGTGGCAACGGATGATTGAAAACTGAAAAGGGAAAGAGTTGAATACTAACCCTACGTGTGATTGGCAATCCAAATGATTGATATTGTGAATGTATACTTGAAACTATAAAATGTATTGTGTATAATGTATGATGTGGTGTAATGATGGCTAATTGTGCAAGTATACATGTATTTCATCATAATGTATGACTTTAATTCATTTGGATTATGTTACTCACCTCCCCGTTGCCATTTTTAAGGTTGATGTAGGTGTGACTTAAATCCTACAGCTTTTGGAGGCTTGAGTATGGAAAGAGGTAAATATGGATAGGAATATGTAAGCCTTGGCCGGCATAAATTCTGTTTTGTAGAGTATATGGTGTTTATATACTCGTTTTTGTAATGGTTTATAATTTTGGAGGTCATGGGAGAAAATTGGACATGTGTGTGTAAGGCCAATTTTCATTCATGACCTAAATGATGTAAAGGACAAAGTCATGAGGCTTGATGATGTTGAATTTGATGTATGGATGATGAAAATTTATGAGTTATAGCTCCTTTGTGATATGTGCTTTGAGAGGCCAATTTTTGGGTGATGAACTCAATATTGGTTGATATTGATATGGATATGTTGATTCAGCTTACCATATTGAGGAATGAATATTAATTATGAAATTTCTTGGCCAATTGATGACAATAGTGTGCATGTTGTTTGATTGATTGATTAATTTGTAGAGCTCTCATATGGAGTTCATGCATAATTGAGCAACCAATAGGGTTAAGATGAGTTTTATGAGTTTTGGATAGTGTGTGGTGGTTCCAATAGCTTAAATACATGAATTGTGACTTATAGGAACTGGAGCGGGTCAATTCCATTGAGAATAGACCCCTATGTTACTCAAAAAGGCTCAAGAATGGACAAAACGCATTTTATTGCATAACTTTCTCATTTTTGAGAATTTTTGAGTGAGACCGGTGGCCACACGTCACAATTGGTGTATTTTAGTTGGTGTCAAAATTTGGTAGTGTTTGGAGTTGATATGAAAAAGTTAGGGGGGTTAGAAGTCCAAAAATAAGGCTTTTTCTGCATAAAACAGCAACTGTGCTGTCTCGAATCGATTCGAGGATCCCTGAATCGATTCGAGCGCTGCTGTTTTCACTGTTTTTGGTTCCAGGAAGGCCTGAATCGATTCATACGATCTTGAATCGATTCCAGGACCTCTGTTTGTATAAATTTGAGTTCCAGAAGCATCCGAATCGATTCGTACAAGCTTGAATCGATTCAAGGGGTCCTGTTTTCACTGTTTTGCACTCCAGAATCATTCGAATCGATTCATGGGGTGTTTGAATCGATTCATGGCCCTGTTTTCACACCTTTTCCTCTGGTTTGGGGTATCATTGGTATTGTTTGACTATAATATGATGGTACCATGACCTACACACATAATTAATACATTCTATCAATTCAATAGACCATCCTTCGACTTCCTACTACTCCCTTTCATTTTCTTAATGTAATTGTACACTTCCGCTACTTCTTGTTGATGATCATGAGATTGATCATCCAAGATTCACTCTTTGACTTAATTGTTCACCTTCTCATATCTTCATATATGAGATAGGTTATTAAAATAGGTCCAGGGGTTTGGTGAAAAATACTTCACCACTTTAATTATTTGATTTATTAATATTTTCAAAGACGCGAAAAATTTTCCCCTATTTTAATTGGGGGTTCGGGGCGTCTCAGTGACACCTGATGCTGCTAATTATTATTTTAACTGAACCTTTAAATCCTATGCATGATTGTTACTTTAAATATTATTCTGAAGCATTGAGGAGTAATATTTAGGCCTTCTAGATTATATAAATTATATCCCATATTTTTATGAAAGGACTCCTCTTGAAAATCAATTAGCCACTAATTAAACCAAAATAAATAATTCTTCCGCTGATTCTGATTGAAAAATTTATATTTAGTTTCACCCTCTCATATCTTCATATATAGGAGTGGTTCATTTTAGATCCAGGGGTTTGGTGAAAAATACTTCACCACTTTAATTATTGGATTTATTAATATTCTCAAAGATGTGAAAAATTTTTCCCTATTTTATTTGGGGGTTTGGGCGTCTCACAAAACGTCGTTAAGGTGCCCAAACGGGCCAAAAACAGCAAAGAAAACAGACCAGTTGGAAAAACAGCACAACAGTGGCCATAACAGGGCTCTGAATCGATTCAGACTCATGTGAATCGATTCAAGCGTCCTAAAATCTCAATTTGACAAACAGAGGGCCTTGAATCGATTCAAACTTGTATGAATCGATTCAAACGCCCCTGGAGCCCAAAACAGTGAAAATAGCACCTCTTGAATCGATTCAAAGGGTCTTGAATCGATTCAAGACAGCTCTGCTGCTGTTTTTATACAGAAACGCAAGATTTTTCAACTTCTAACCCTCCTAACTTTCTCATATGAACTCCAAATGCTACGAAATTTTAACCTCAATAAATATACATCATTTGTGATGCGTGGCCACCGGCCTCACTCAAAAGTTCCTCAAAATGAGTGACTTATGCATATAAGTGCATTTAGACCATTTTAAGACATTTTTATGCAACTCAAGGGCCTATTTTCATTGGAATTGGCCCATTCCAATGCCTACAAGTCATAAACTACATATATGGGCTCTTGGAACTATCACATGCCATTCAATTCTCATAAAACTCTATTTGGCTCTATTAGTTCCTTAACCATGCATTAATATTAAGGCATAGCTTCACACTTTAAACAATTTCTCTATCAACATAAATATCACCCCCTTTAAAGGGACACTAAACACTCATCATCAATTCATATATACACATATATATATATCATTCCCAAGAATCCACCATTGCCAAGCATAATATTCATCACATTATCAATTATCTCATCATTCAACATAATCATGGCAAGGCAAGCATGAGTGCAATCATACACATCAATCATCAATTATTCACTCATGCAATTAAAATGTAAACTCCTCTCCTACCTCAAGAGAAGAATCGTGATTCCAATGCCCTGAATGCTCCGCTTCATCCTTCGACATTAAACCTACATATTGCACACATATACACATGCAATTAATAAGCCATTATAAGGCATTATCTCATAAAGCTCAATATCAAGTCTTAGACTTGTCTAAACTCCAATTCACATGCTTATGTTAGGCTTCAGGAATTCCTTTTCCCAAACCATGATTCTCTAGAAAGGGTTAAACAAATCTAACAACAACAATACAATGGCCTAAGTCCTCATCAAATTCTTATCAAAATCCAACAACCTCTAATATCAACTCTTCTAATTCTTATATATCTTCATATACATATATCTTTCACTTTAAGATTGGAAACTCAATAATCAACACCAATGCTTCTAAAATTTATTTCCTCATATAAAATTACTCTAAGGCATTCAAAACCATCATAATCACCTATTTAGCCAAAATCCCCAATTTATCATACTTAGGGTTTCCTTAAAACTCAATAATCATTTCTAATAACTATCAATCTCCATCATTAACAACAACCACACACACATTATCATGGGTTTTCACTAAAAATCATCTTTTATGGCATTATTACTCATTTCCCCCAAATCCTAGAGTTAGTGTTCCATTAAAATCAAACAATCACCACTAACAACCATCATCTTCTATCTCTAATCTTGCAATTTTCCTATAACCCTTCACACGCCTCCAAAAACACATATAAATCATACCCCATCTTTGGATTTTGCCTAAAAATGTTTCCTAATCCATAACCCATACATATTTTACACTCTCCAAACAAATAAACTCATAACCAATGGCATAAGCTCAACAAAAATGGTAAGGAACTTACCCCAAGCCAACAAACAAGTGATGTAACATCCTGGTTTAAATTTAATTATCAACTAAGATTTGTTGCCAATTAAGATTAATGGTTGATTTAGATTAATTGCTGATTGGTTAGAGGTGGCTGAATAATAATAAGTGGCCAGGTAAAATTACGCATGTGCCCTCTTGGTGGTATAAAGGGCATCAGTCTCTCTCTCACACTCATTATTCACGCTGAGTTAGAAAGGGATGTGAGAGCTGTGCAGTTCTCTCTGTACATGCAACCAACCATCTTCTTCTTTGCTATTTCTTTGCTTCGTCTTCTTCTCTTCATCAGCCACTGTTGTGGTGCCTTGGAGGCTCGATGTCCTCCGCTGCTGGTGAGGGTCAGACTGCAGGAGAGAGTGAGCCACTTCTCTTCATGCATGCAGAGGGCTGTTTATGATCAACAAGGCTCCTTCTACTTCACCATCTCCTTCCACTCGAAGGCTGATGGAATTTCGAGTGGGAGTCTACAGCGTAAAAGTGCCAGAGTTGTTGAAATATTTTACTGATGGTGGGACGGAGCTGCTCAAGAGAGTGAGAAGAGCACTGAGTGTCTTGGAGGCTAGGATCCTCCATTGTCCTTTCATGCTGAACGCTGAGTGTCTTGGTGGCAGAGCTGCTCGAGGAAATAGCTTTTGGTTCTTCCAAAGCTAAGAGCAGAGTGCTGTGTTGGACGACTGGAAGCATGGTCGATTGATTGAGAAGGAATGATCGAAGAGCAATCGATCGAAGTTGAGAGCTTGAGGAGCTTCTGGAATCTTCATTCCAGGTAGGGGGAGGCTGATTAACATCTCAAATGCATGGTTTATGGATGGGTTCCGGGTGAAACTACTTCACTGTGTTGTGTTGTACTTGTAGTATGTTGATTGATGTATTTTGATTGAGTGATAGCCCGGATGTATGATGACTATGAATTGTGGTGCATGTCGATTTCCATCCATGAGATGTATGTTGATAAACATGAGGATGCAGAGTGAATGCATGTGTATGTTATTATGATTGCCGAGTGCATTATACTGTGAGACAGTGGATAATATCCATTTGTTGTTTATATTAAAATGCATGTCGATTCTATTGAGATACCGAGTGTATGAGTCTGCTATACTAATTCCCGTGTGTGATTTTGTATTTAAATACATGAGATGCATGTTATTGATATTTGAATGCTGAGTGCATGAGATGGGGACTGTTGTGTTAATTCGCGTTTGGGATTTTATATTAAAAAGCATGTGATGCATGTGATAAAAGTGTGGATTACCGAGTGTATGCAAATGCTGTGCTAAATCCGTTATGATTTTGTATGAATTAGCATGAGATGCTTGTCGTTGTAAATGTGAATGCTGAGTACATACGCTTGATGAATATGACCATATGCATCTGATTCGCCATTGAAAATGTTGAGAGCATATAGCGTGGGACGCTCAATATATAAACGGCAATCAGATGAATATGTGTGAAATACAATCAAAGACCTTTGAGTGAGGCTCAGGCACTCCCCTTGAGCGAGGCTCGAGGTTTAACTTTAAAGACCTTTGAGTGAGGCTCAGGAAAACCTCTGGAGCGAGGCTCGGGGTTTAGCCCGTGACACTGCCATTGACGCTGAGAGTGTTTGTGTCACATGTGAGGGCAAATGGTTTGGTACCAGTAAAACAGCCGGATCAGCTTGGAGCTGAGAAAAAGGCTTGAAGCCTATGTTGCAACAATAAAAATTAATATTGAATAATCGGATCCGACTGAAATGATGTGTGCACACTTATAACTGTTGTTGAGCTCAACGTGATTTGTATATGTGTATATGTTATTGTGAATAACATGTTTAATATAGCCTTGAATGATTTGAGTGAATTCCAACTGGATGAATATATGTACATTGATACTATTACCGAGTGCAATGTGGTGTTATGGTTGAGAGTATATGTTATTGAGTAATTCCAATCGGATGACGTGGTATGAATATTCATATTAAGTGGCAGTGTATGTTATTATTGATTGAGATATGTAAATTGTATAGTTGAGAATGTAGTGACTAATCTGAGTCAACAACTGTCATTTAATATGTAAAAGCTCACCCCTACTGTGGCTATATTTTCAGTATATGTAGGTCGGACTGGTGAACGACGAGAGATCCTCAAGTCTGAGTGATGAGTATTCATACTACTGTAGTGTACATACTGTACCTATTGTATATAGATATGATAAAGCCTTGGTCGGCTCTCTTGTAATCCGTCTGTCTGAGCGTATTTATTTATGTGGATTGACTATCGGAGTTATGAACAAGTATACATATATATATATATTTTGCATTGATATAGTGTTACTTGAATCGACTAAGAAGTGGTGACGAAAGAATAATGCTAAGTCAATAAATTCCGAGTGGACTATAGTTGGGAGAGCCGTTCCAAGTGAGGCTTTAGCGAGTGGGCCTTTTTCGAGTGATGTAGGCTCGAACTGATTCCGAGAGATATGTGTTCGAAATGACTTCTTCCAAGGGAAGGCTAGTCAATGTGTTGTCGAAGGGAAAGTAGTTGAATAAATCTCTTCCGATTGGCAAAAGGACTTAAATACCCCGAGTGAGGATTGACCGAGAGGATTTCTTCCGAGGGAAGAACGGTCAAATGATTCTGAGTGAAACCTATCTTAGAAGCCTATTCCGAGGGGATAAGGTCTAGATAATCCGAGCAGAACTTAACTTGGTGAAGTCTTCCGAGTGAAGAGAAGTTAGAGTAATTCCGAGTGGAACTTGATTGAGAAGATCATTTTCGAAGGATGGAAGGTCAAGGTGTTTGCTGAGTGGAACTTAGTTGATGGAACTCTTCCGAGTGAGACATACTATATAGACTCCGAGTGGATGGGGTTATAAAATCTTTAAGTGAGGCTTGACCTAGTAAAGTGATCTCCGAGTGAGGAAGACTAAAATATACCGAGTGAAGAATGGGTAAAACACCTCCGAGTGAATTGAGGTTGAAATACACCGAGTGGTATTGAACTGGGGAAAATACTTCCGTGTGAGGGAAAGCTTATAGATTCCGAGTGGAATAACCGAGGGAATCATATCCTGAGTGGAGATTAAGACGCTTCCGAATGAAGCATGTCTGTGACCTTCTTGAATAAAAATAAGGATCTGGCTAATAGTTTATCGGGTGAAGCATGTCCCGAGGGGGACCGTTCCCGAGTGAACGTGGTCCCAATTTTGAGTGATATACCGAGTACATGGGTTCACTTAAGCTTCATCTTCTGCTGGTTTTGTTTAACCGAAACAGGTCTTGCCAGCATGTGGCATCCTGACTTGGTCTTCTTTTTTTCTCTGATCGATTTCTGCTTCCCTTGACTTCAGATTGTTTTTATTTTGTCCCGACTCCTTCTCTGAATGGTTTTGTGAACGTTTGAATTTTGGAAAAATTTCCCCTGTCTCGGTTTTGCCTTTATTTAAGTCAGGTTGTTTCATTTTGGTATCAGAGCAGACTTAAAAGGTCCAAGGCCAAGGTATGCTTACTATGAGTAAGCGGTTGTGTGCATTATGACCGGTTGTCATAATTACTTGTAATGTTCTGTTAGATTTGATACATGTTTAACCATGATTTGTGTGGCTATATGCCTATGATTTTTGTTGAGGATGGAGACAACAGGTACTATCATTGGTACGTTGTTTTGGGGGTAGAAGATTTGTTACTACCCTGGTCTGATTGGTTACGAAGTGCTTAGAGGTTAGTTCAAGCATGGGTCGAGTGAGAGGAAAATAGAATGAGACATGTTGAGACCTTCATATGTGTTGAGGCTGAATTAGTTGGTTCGGTCTCTGGTATAAACCATGCTAGTGGCTCATAGCCGAGGCATGCTTGTTGAAGGAGATGGGACTCACATATTTGAGTTGACTAATTGAATAATATTGAAGGAATCCCCTAGTATGGTGATCTCAAATTTAAGTGATGGGTTGTGCCATTTGTAAAGGATGAGTTTTATATCCTTTGGCATGATAACCCTATATGATATATGATATAAGTGATGTGTTGCAGTTTCCTAGGTTGGGGATTTGAGTATGTGATAAGTGAATAAATGTGGAATCGGATACGTGTTAGATTGGGGTAGTGTCTCGATCTTGGTGTGTGAAAACCGAGTGAATGATTGATTAGATGTTAGGCCACTAGGCGTGGTAACCCCGTTGATTTGGCATGATCTTGTATGATCGGATGTTGTGGTAGTGTTTGATGAGTGCCTATTTTATGATTAAATTCATGGCTCAATTAGAACCATTTTTTGAATAACTTAACAAAATTGATAAATAATTGAGCATGATTCTGATTATAAAAGGAGTATTAAGAAAAGAAGCTTGAAATTTGAAAATCAGTGAACAAATTGTCAAAAGCTTTGAAGAAACAAAGAGCATCAAGCAAGGACACTTGAGCGTGATACACTACACGCTTGAGCGTGGAGGAAACAAAAGCCTACGTTGCCCATGCACCCAAGTGAAATGATGAGGAACACACCAACAGGCTCTCACGCTTGAGCGTGAGCCCGAGCTCGCTCAAGCGTGACTTCATGCATGACTGACGCTCAAGCGTGGCAACATGGAGCTCAGGCGTGACTGAATTGGAAGCAGGGATAGCATCAGGGTCATCTCACGCTTAAGCGTGGGAAGGAGCCGCTTGGGCGTGACCTCGATCCCGCTTGAGCGTGGCTTGAGTGTGGATTACATATGTTGGGATAGAGAAGCTCGCTCAAAGCGTGACATGCCCAGCTTGAAGCGAAGGATCAAGCATATGCTGAATAAAGGAACCACGCTTAAGCGTGGACAAGGAAGCTCAAGCGCAAGACTATCAAAAAGCTTCAGAACCCTTCATGCTTAAGCGTGACCATCAAGCTCAAGCGTGACTCACACAGCGTGGGCTTCTTAATTCTTTATTCACCCGTAATGCGATGCAAACTCATCCACTTTCTGCTGTTTCCACCAGTCTCTGAAAGATGCTGTATGGGTTCTACGCAAGTGGGTAAGAGAAGCTGAGCCAAAAACTCCTATAAAGCAAGCTGCAAACAGGGCATCATCATCATCTATGACCGAACATCATCTGATACATCATTTCATCCTCTGTATTTTTCATTTCACACTTTCCATTTTCTGTATTCATTTCTTTGATGGTGAAAATGCAAGGCATGAGTAACTAATCTCCCTTATGGGATTGGCTGTAATCCATTCAACACTGAAGTAATGCTGTCATAAGTTTTCATTGAGTAATGAGATTTGATAAAGTTTCTGTATTTCCTTCTGCGTTTAATGCCTGAAAGTACTTGATCACTATTTTCTTGTTCTAAGTTTTCTTGAGTATGCTGGGAAGTGACTTTTGAAAGCAGACCCTGAAAGAAATGCTTGTTGTGAGTAGGTAGCCAGGGATGGCGTCTAACGCAACAAACGTCAAAACAATCGATCGATAATGCTGGAATGGTTTCCAAAGTGACTGAGGGATCAGCGGTTTGGAAATCATTCTTATGAATTTTGTAGTCGAGGGATCGATGCAAATGACTTTGATTGTGACGTAGAACTTATCTTTTCGATTTACTTATATGGAAACTTGTGCAGCTTACAGAGGTGAAGATGTGATGAAGCCAATCCCTGTTTTACAAAACTGATTTTTCCAACATCATTTATTGTTATATTTTGCAAAGTGCTATCCTCTGTTATTTTGTTACTTACTGTTTTTCATTCAGCAACATTCACAACAAATCAATTCTACCTAATCAATTCAAACTAAGATCTTCATTCTAGCACCTCCTCAGTGGAACGACAACTATACTATATTACAACTTCTGTGTTTAAACTTGGCACATCCATTTCATTGAGTTCATATTATACAAACTTGATTCTCTCTCAGTGAACTCTTCATTCCACTATCTCAAACATCACCACCACAACCCCCCTTACCAAGTAATGGCTCATCAAGTTTTGGCGCCGTTGCCGGGGAGGTGATTTGAGCTTGAATATTTTAGCATTGAATTGATAAGACAGTGTAAATAAATTTGTTTTCAATTTGTTTTTATTTTTATTTTTTTTAGTAACCTTGCTATTTTGAGTACTTGATTTATGATCTTGAGGGGACAGGGTACAAAAGAACAGCTTGCATTTGATCATGAGATAGATAGGTTCCTCAAGAAAATCAAGAAAGCAAAGCAGAACCTCCAAGAAGGACAAACTTCCTCTGATACAATGGATGACAACAGCAATAATCAAAATCCACCAAGGAGAACACTTGGAGACTATGCTTTACAGCAAGGGCCAAGACATTTCTCAAGCATTGCAATTCCAAACACTGTCAGAGCACTAGAAATGAAACCAGCATTTCTGAGTTTGATTAGTTCACATCAATTCCATTGAATGTCCAGTGAAGATCCGTACACTCACTTGGCCACATTCTATGAATTGGTTGGAACCAAGGGATTTGACCAAGATGTTATTGATGCTGCATATCTAAGACTATTTCTTTTTTCTTTAGCAGGAAAAGCAAAGGAGTGGTTACAATCTCATCCAAATCAAAGTTTGAATAGCTGGAACATAGTTGAAGAAAAATTTCTACAAAGGTTCTTTCCTCCATCTAGATTCATCAAGGCCAAATCAGATATTACAACATTTAGACAAGGCCAAGATGAACCTTTTTGTGAGGCATGGGAACGCTTTAAATCACTGCTCAGAAAATGCCCAAACCATGGACTTGAAGATATTGCACAGCTTAATATTTTTTACAGTGGTCTAAGGGCTGACACTAAAATGATTTTAGATGCAGCAGCAGGAGGAACAATGATGACAGTGGATGCTGACCAAGCCACAAGGATAATAGAAGCTTTATCCTCAACAGACTACCAAGCTCAACATGATCGTCAGCAAGTTCAAAAGAAAGGAGTCCTTGACTTAAACACCACAGATGCCATTTTAGCACAGAACAAATTCTGACCCAACAATTAGAAACATTGACCAAAAAGATAGCCAATCTTCCACAACAATTATATGCTGTACAATCATCACAACCAGGGCAACAACAAATGCCTGTAACATGTAACTTTTGTGGAGGAGATCATCTTAATGAGAACTGTGGCTCACAAGAAGCAACTGTATACTTCATGAACAACCAAGGAAGGTCTGGTAATTTCAATTCCAATTTTTCTAACCAACCATTTCAGGGATGGAGAAGTAACCAAAACCAAGGCCAAGGATGGAAGCAAGAGCCCAGCTCTTCTAAACCATATCAAAATAATGGTCCTTCTTTGGTGGAGAGAACTTCTAGATTAGAGGACACCTTGGAAAAATTTATGCAAACTTCTTTAGCAAGTCAAAAGAACAATGAGGCATCACTTAGGAACTTGGAAACACAATTGGGACAACTAGCCCAACAACTTGCTGAGAAACAGAAGCCTCAGTATGGAGCAAACACTGAAACAAATCCAATAGAGCATTGCAAGGCTGTGACCACACTGACTGAGGAAACAACTAAAGAAGAAGGTGGACATGATGCTATCATCTCTGAAGTAGTACCTCATAACACAAGAGATCCAAGGAGTTTTTCTATTCCTGTCACTATTGGAAATCTTTCAAAAAGTAAAGCTTTATTAGATCTTGGTGCTAGTGTAAATTTGATGCCACTATCTACACTTAAAAGTATAGGGGATTTTTCAGTCAAGCCAACAAACATGACTTTAAAAATGGCAGATCAATCAATAAAAACCCCTTATGGTATTGCTGAAAATATTGAGGTCAAAGTTGATAAATTTGAATTTCATGAGAACTTTGTTGTCATAGATGTGGAGGAAGATCCTGAAGTTCCCCTAATACTAGGGAGACCATTCTTGAAAGCGGCCAAAGTCATCATAGATGTGGATGACAGAAAAGTAAAAATTCGAGTGCAAAAGGAACAAGTTGATTTTGCTATTGAAGGTGCACTTGAAAAACAGAATGGAAGAAAGCCAAGGCCTGACTTAGGCAAGGCGGTGGAAAAACTCAACACTCTCATCCACCAACTTCATGATCCATATTGAAAAATCTATCAGGCGTCAAGCTAATGACATTAAACAAGCGCTTATTGGGAGGCAACCCAATTTTTTATGTTTTCTTTTCATCCTGTTGATTTTGTTTTAAGTAAATCTTATTGTAAGATTAAATTTTTCTTTACTTTTCAGGCAGCTCATCAAATTCATCCCACTCATTATCTGAAAGCAAGTTTTAGCCTGGGGACAGGCCTTCTTTCTTAGGAGGGGTGAGACTTCATAGACTAAACAAGGACCCTCCTCACAAGGACCTCCAGTAAGGAAACATGAGACAAGGGATGACTCTTCTAAGGATGAGTGATGAGTTTACTGCTTTAGTTTTTATTGCTTTAGTTTACTTTCAGTTAGTTTTATCTAACATTACTGCAGCATGCTTTGAAAATTTTTAAAATTTTTATGCTTTTGGTTGATTGTTTGGATATACCATTACATGCTTGCACTTGAACATTTTTGAAAACCCCAACCAAAGATTTTACTTTTTGAACAAGAAAAGTTTCTAAGCAACAGAATGTTTTTAGGCAATAACACTGATTCTTTTTTTTAGGCAAAATGACTTAATTAAGAACCAAGGAACTGGAATGCATGTATTTTTGCTTGATTACATGACGTGAACCCTTTTCTGTTAGAATAAGGAAGTAAGCCTGATATCTTGATGAGAAGTGAGAAAATCTAAACACTTGAGAGCCTCATTTGAATTTGTTAAATTGGCATTGACTGATTTTCTAATTAAACCTTTTTCTTAAGAAACAAACAAGGAAATGATAAGGCAATTTTGAAAACATAGTTAGCCAAGAGCCAAAAAGCTACCCCGATAAAAAGATCCGATTTTTTCGCAGCCCATCTTTGAGCCATAAAAGCATGAAATTTTTTTTTCTCTCTCTGCCCTGAGCTAAGCATAAAAGCAAAAATTCTACCTCACCTGCATGTTCATCTTGAAAAAGAGCATAAAAAAATTTTCTCAAAAGAAGATGAAACAAATGGAGGCAGTAGAAGAAAATGCAGAAAGAATAAGTAAGCTCTCCAAAGATTGTATAAAAGAGCTGGAGTAAACAAAAGAAAATTCTGAAGTTTCAATGCAGAGAAGGAGCCTTCTAAATTAACCAAAAACACTTATGCTCTTCTTTAAAACATGCGTTTTGAAACCCAGAAAAGCCAAAGTTTCTTGTTAACCCAGCCTCATTACACCCTTAAAAGACCTTTTGATCCTTGCTATTCATTTGAATTTTGGTTTTACTAGAAATGACGGGCAATGTTAACAGAGCAGTTCTAATGATGGATGAGCGAAACAGACACATGGTAAGAAATAATGAGAAATTCTATATTCTTACAGCAATGGGTTACATGCTTTATGAATAAGGTAATGGTGCATTACATTTTAAGGAATTGGTATTAAGAAAATCATTTGCCGAGATATTAACTCAGATTATTGCCTTTTAAACTTTTGTCTGCAATAGAAACTCAGATTTTTGAAATGCTTGGTTCCCTTTCCAAATCTTCTTTTTTACTTGAGGACAAGCAAAAAATCTAGGTTGGGGAGAGTTTGATGAGTGCCTATTTTATGATTAAATTCATGGCTCAATTAGAACCATTTTTTGAATAACTTAACAAAATTGATAAATAATTGAGCATGATTCTGATTATAAAAGGAGTATTAAGAAAAGAAGCTTGAAATTTGAAAATCAGTGAACAAATTGTCAAAAGCTTTGAAGAAACAAAGAGCATCAAGCAAGGACACTTGAGCGTGATACACTACACGCTTGAGCGTGGAGGAAACAAAAGCCTACGTTGCCCATGCACCCAAGTGAAATGATGAGGAACACACCAACAGGCTCTCACGCTTGAGCGTGAGCCCGAGCTCGCTCAAGCGTGACTTCATGCATGACTGACGCTCAAGCGTGGCAACATGGAGCTCAGGCGTGACTGAATTGGAAGCAGGGATAGCATCAGGGTCATCTCACGCTTAAGCGTGGGAAGGAGCCGCTTGGGCGTGACCTCGATCCCGCTTGAGCGTGGCTTGAGCGTGGATTACATATGTTGGGATAGAGAAGCTCGCTCAAAGCGTGACATGCCCAGCTTGAAGCGAAGGATCAAGCATATGCTGAATAAAGGAACCACGCTTAAGCGTGGACAAGGAAGCTCAAGCGCAAGACTATCAAAAAGCTTCAGAACCCTTCATGCTTGAGCGTGACCATCAAGCTCAAGCGTGACTCACACAGCGTGGGCTTCTTAATTCTTTATTCACCCGTAATGCGATGCAAACTCATCCACTTTCTGCTGTTTCCACCAGTCTCTGAAAGATGCCGCATGGGTTCTACGCAAGTGGGTAAGAGAAGCTGAGCCAAAAACTCCTATAAAGCAAGCTGCAAACAGGGCATCATCATCATCTATGACCGAACATCATCTGATACATCATTTCATCCTCTGTATTTTTCATTTCACACTTTCCATTTTCTGTATTCATTTCTTTGATGGTGAAAATGCAAGGCATGAGTAACTAATCTCCCTTATGGGATTGGCTGTAATCCATTCAACACTGAAGTAATGCTGTCATAAGTTTTCATTGAGTAATGAGATTTGATAAAGTTTCTGTATTTCCTTCTGCGTTTAATACCTGAAAGTACTTGATCACTATTTTCTTGTTCTAAGTTTTCTTGAGTATGCTGGGAAGTGACTTTTGAAAGCAGACCCTGAAAGAAATGCTTGTTGTGAGTAGGTAGCCAGGGATGGCGTCTAACGCAACAAACGTCAAAACAATCGATCGATAATGCTGGAATGGTTTCCAAAGTGACTGAGGGATCAGCGGTTTGGAAATCATTCTTATGAATTTTGTAGTCGAGGGATCGATGTAAATGACTTTGATTGTGACGTAGAACTTATCTTTTCGATTTACTTATATGGAAACTTATGCAGCTTACAGAGGTGAAGATGTGATGAAGCCAATCCCTGTTTTACAAAACTGATTTTTCCAACATCATTTATTGTTATATTTTGCAAAGTGCTATCCTCTGTTATTTTGTTACTTACTATTTTTCATTCAGCAACATTCACAACAAATCAAAACTGAAACTTTCTGCCTAATCAATTCAAACTAAGATCTTCATTCTAGCACCTCCTCAGTGGAACGACAACTATACTATATTACAACTTCTGTGTTTAAACTTGGCACATCCATTTCATTGAGTTCATATTATACAAACTTGATTCTCTCTCAGTGAACTCTTCATTCCACTATCTCAAACATCACCACCACAACCCCCCTTACCAAGTAATGGCTCATCAGTGTTCCACAACGGGCTCTAGGTAACCCTTAGACTTATTAACTCTAGTGATTGATCGGATCTTGTGAATGGTCTAGGCTCGGTGGTAATTGGATATTGTGGGAGTGTCCCATGATGGGTACTAGGTGACCCCTGGAATTTTTGAGTCGGATGATCTGTTAAACCTTATTGTTAGTTGAGCCGGTAAAGTGATTGTGTAATAAATCGTTGAGGCTAAAACCGCCATAATTGGAAATGTAAATACTGAATGTTGTACTGGATGGATAGTGAATGGTAATGTCAAATTCCGGGTACGCATTGGTATTGAGTATAGTGATGATAGAAACTATATGATAAAGATGATTGTACGTCCACTGGTGGATTGTGTTTATGATTAGTGAAAAGTTCACCGATACAGAAACCTATTATGTGAATGAAAATCATAATGTAACCTTGAGTTGTATACCTAAGTGAGTTTAGTGAACCATCTAGGCTTAAGATGAGTTATGGCCGGTGAAGTGTATTGGAATGAAGGATTAATAGACTGCTGAGTAATGGTTTTGTGTTGGATAAGATCTAAAAATGAGAGATATTTACTCGGTGAAGGCTGGAAGCCAATCATTGTTATACCATTTTATGGTGATGGCTACTGATATTCGATGATTATCATCATGTGATTTGCACTAGATTACTTGTAATGACGAGGTATATACCCTGTGAGGGTCGGAAGTCTATTGTTATTATACCATTTTACAGTAGTGGTAATTGATATTTAATAATTGTTATTATGTGATGTACCCTAGATGATGCATATTGACGGTGTTGTTGTAAAAATGTTAATTTTAGACTTGAGAGGATTGCCACTAATTCTCATGTGGATTAGTGTTAGTTGAGTGAGTATGGTTGATGTGAGCGAAAAGAGTGTAAGGTATGCTGTTCCGGTATGACTCTACATACCATAGGTATTGTGACGGCGTACACTTTTGCAGCGACTCTATGTAATTATGGTAACCCTATAGGAATGAGACGTCATCCTATATGTCGGATGCAGCAATTCATAGGTCGGGCAGGTGAGGCTGTAACTACTTATGGTGATGATTTGAGTCTATCGGGCTGTTCTGAATAAAGATGGGAGTTGTGTTGAATGGGTAGTAGATGATAGCGTATCGAATGAGAGTAGAAGATTTATTTTAACCCTTGTGTGTTTACCTCCGACCGGATTAGAGGTTATTTCGGTATGAATTGGCTATTAAGTGATGGTTGATTGTCGGAATAGAAGGGTGATCCTTCAAACAAGGGTACCCCGATGTTACTGGTCAAGGAGAGAGGTGGTGGGAGCAGTTATCCTTTGGTTGCCATCGATTGGGTAAGTTAACTATAGGGAATAATACCCACTGCCGAAGACTGATGATCTGGTTGATCAATTGTGGTGTGATTCAGTCCTTCTAAGATCAATTTGCAGTCAGGATACTATTAAATCGGATTAAGGCTTCAGATAACCATGGAACGGCGTCCAAGACTTGTTATGGCCACTTTGGAAATGTGGTAATACCATTGGTATGACAAGTGTTCAGGCGGTGTTCATGAATTGGATGAACAATGTCTTATAGCCTTACTTGGGTCAGTTAATGACAGTGTTCATTGATGGTAATCCGATTTGTTCCGAGTTATACATGGAGCATGAAGAATATCTCCACATAGTACTGAGGTACTGAAAGAGAAACAAATTATTTACCGAGTTATTAACATATGACTTTGGTTGGATGAGATCCAATTTTTGGGACATTCCAAAGATGACGTTACTGTCGGTCCATCTAAGGTGGTAGTAGTGATGGCATAAGTGTGACCCAAGTCTATCACTGAAATTAGAAGTTTATGGGTCTAGCCGGGTGATGCTGAGGATTTAGTGAAGGATTATGATTTTGAGCTGAGATAATGGATGAAGCGAGAATTCGCTTGGGGAAGATTAGTATATTCCGAGTGTGATAAAGTGGAGACGATTCCGAGCAAAGAAAAAGGAATATAATTTCAAGTAAAATTCTTTCTGGGAGAGAGAACTACTGAGTGAAGTAAAGTTATGATGTTCCGAGTGAAACATCACTAAGAGAATCATTACTAAGCTGAGGAAACTGTGTCCGAACGTGACACTTGTGCATAAGGTAAAATCCGAGTGAAACGTCTCCAGGTGAAGCGTTTCCGAATTGGTTACTCCGAGAGACGTATTGCCGAATAAAGGAAAGCTTGAATTTAAATAAGTACTCCTCAGGCTAAAGGATTTTTGAATAAAATTGAGTGGATTGTTACCGAGTCGCGTGACTTTTCGAGTGAAGTGTTTTTGAGTGTGGCACTTCCAAATGGAACGGTACTGAGAGTGACGATTCCCAGTGGAAAGGCGTCGAAGGAGAAATTTCTAAGTCTGTATGATGTGTCACCGATTAACCTTTTTCCAAGGGAAAAGTACGTCTGAACGGAAAGTGGAACTTGGATGAGTAAGTTTCTGAGTGATTGGATCCCGAGGGGAGTAGATATCCAAGAGGAGAATTTATTTGAATTTGTACTCAGGTCGATGTTTGGGACTGTTGAATTTGAACTCAGGTACGTCTTTGAAGTGGACTTAGATTCCAAGTGAATTTTTGTAAGTGGAAAGATTTCCGGGAGAGAATTACCCTTAAACTCCGAAAAATCTTCTCAAATGAGAAGCTCCGAGTGACATTCTCAAGGAGTAGACATGGAATTAGTCGAAGGCATGGATAACAATCTGAGATTTCAGGACCGAGTGTGGTGCCTGCAAGAGGTGAATCCAGGCAAACTGTGATAACTGAAGCACATGGGAACTCTTTTGAGTATTCATCTCGGTATTGCCAAGATATATCACGGCTTGAAGAAGAAATTTTAGTAGTCGGATGTTGAAGAGCCGAGGGCTTAATCCGAAATATATCGGACAATAGTGAGTATTTGGGAGAATCGGTAATGTTGCTTACCGACTGAATCTTCCTAGCTGGTTGATTAACATCCATAATGTGTCTTATGTGACACAATGTTGAGTCTATACTCTGTGGGAGTCCATGGTTGGGCCGAGTGACTCCTTTGAATTGGAGGATCCGACGGTGGAAGTACACCGATCGGCGTTGAGAAGTTAAGGCCGAACGGCCAAGGAAACGGGAAGTGCCAATGGTTATAGTGAAGAGGCAGAAAATTAATGGGGTAGTCTATCCGTGGGGAGTGAACCCCAAATATGTTGGACCCTATGGAGTGCTAGAACGGGTCGGTCCTGCAGCCTGTCGATTTGCGTTGCCGACTCATCTAGCAAGTTTACGCAGTATATCTTATGTGTTTCAATTGAGGAAGCACTTACCCGACTCCACTTATGTGAGGCCGGATGATGAGGTTGGGATCAGAGAGGATCTGACTTTAGTGACTATACCGACTAGAATTGTGGAGCGGTCATTAAACCGCTTGAGAAGCGAAGCTATACCGATTGGAATTGTGAAGCGGTCGGTGAATGCTAGAGAAGCAAAGATGTGCAATTGTTTAGAGTGGCATGGTAGCAATATTCTGAGTTGTTTTGTTGAGGCAAGTATATGTTTGAATTTCGAGGACGAAATTCTTTAAGGAGGGGAGAATTGTAACATCCTGGTTTAAATTTAATTACCGACTAAGATTAGTTGCCAATTGAGATTAATGGTTGATTTAGATTAATTGTTGATTGGTTAGAGGTGGCTGAATAATAATAAGTGGCCAGGTAAAATTACGTATGTGCCCTCTTGGTGGTATAAAGGGCATCGGTCTCTCTCTCACTCATTATTCACGCTGAGTTGGAAACGGATGTGAGAGTTGTGCAGTTCTCTCTGTACATACAACCAGCCATCTTCTTCTTTGCTATTTCTTCGCCTTCATCTTTTTCTCTTCATCAGCCACTGTTGTGGTGCCTTGGAGGCTCGATGTCCTCCGTTGCTGGTGAGGGTCAGACTGCAGGAGAGAGTGAGCCACTTCTCTTCATGCATGCAGAGGGCTGTTTGTGATCAACCAAGCTCCTTCTACTTTGCCTTCTCCTTCCACTCGAAGGCTGATGGAATTTCGAGTAGGAGTGTGCAGCGTTAAAGTGCCAGAGTTGTTGAAATATTTTATTGATGGTGGGATGAAGCTGCTCAAGAGGGTAAGCAAAGCACTGAGTGTCTTGGAGGCTGGGATCCTCCATTGTCCTTGCATGCCGAACGCTAAGTGTCTTAGTGGCAGAGCTGCTCGAGGAAACAACTTTTGGTTCTTCCAAAGCTGAGAGCAGAGTGCTGTGTTGGACGACTGGAAGCATGGTCGATTGATTGAGAAGGAATGATCGGAGAGCAACCGATCGGAGTTGAGAGCTCGAGGAGCTTCTGGAATCTTCATTCCAGGTAGGGGGGCTGATTTACATCTCAAATGCATGGTTTATGGACGGGTTCCGGGTGAAACTACTTCACTGTGTTGTGTTGTACTTATAGTGTGTTGATTGATGTATTTCGATTGAGTGATAGCCCAGATGTGTGATGATTATGAATTGTGGTGCATGTCGATTTTCGTCCATGAGATGTATGTTGATAAACATGAGGATGCAGAGTGAATGCATGTGTATGTTATTATGATTGCCGAGTGCATTATACTGTGAGACAGTGGATAATATCCGTTTGTTGTTTATATTAAAATGCATGTCGATTCTATTGAGATGCCAAGTGTATGAGTCTGCTATACTGATTCCCGTGTGTGCTTTTGTATTTAAATGCATGAGATGCATGTTAGTGACAGTCGAATGCTGAGTGCATGAGATGGGGACTGTTGTGTTAATTCCCGTTTGGGATTTTATATTAAAAAGCATGTGATGCATGTGATGAAAGTGTGGATTGCCGAGTGTATACAAATGCTGTGCTGAATCCATTATGATTTTATATGAATTAGCATGAGATGCTTGTCGTTGTAAATGTGAATGCTAAGTGCATACGCTTGATGAATATGACCATATGCATCTGATTTGCCATTGAAAATGCTGAGAGCATATAGCGTGGGACGCTCAATATATAAACGGCAATCAGATGAATATGTGTGAAATACAATCAAAGACCTTTGAGCGAGGCTCAGGCACTCCCCTTGAGCGAGGCTCGGGGTTTAACTTTAAAGACCTTTGAGCGAGGCTCAGGAAAACCTCTAGAGTGAGGCTCGGGGTTTAGCCCGTGACACTGCCATTGACGCTGAGAGTGTTTGTGTCACATGAGAGGGCAAACGGTTTGGTACCAGTAAAACGGCCGGATCAGCTTAGAGTTGAGAAAAAGGCTTGGAGTCTATGTTGCAACAATAAAAATTAATATTGAATAATCGGATCCGACTGAAATGATGTGTGCACACTTATAACTGTTGTTGAGCTCAACGTGATTTGTATATGTGTATATGTTATTGTGAATAACATGTTTAATATAGCCTTGAATGATTTGAGTGAATTCCGACTGGATGAATATATGTACATTGATATTGTTGCCGAGTGTAATGTGGTGTTATGGTTGAGAGTATATGTTATTGAGTAATTCCGATCGGATGATGTGGTGTGAACATTCATATTAAGTGGCAGTGTATGTTATTGTTGATTGAGATATGTAAATTGTATAGTTGAGAATGTAGTGACTAATCTGAGTCAATAACTGTCATTTAATATGTAAAAGCTCACCCCTACTGTGGCTATATTTTCAGTATATGTAGGTCGGACTGGTGAACGACGAGAGATCCTCAAGTCCGAGTGATGGGTATTCATACTGCTGTAGTGTACATACTGTACCTATTGTATATAGATATGATAAAGCCTTGGCCAACTCTCTTGTAATCCGTCTGTCTGAGCGTATTTATTTATGTGGATTGACTATCAGAGTTGTGAACAAGTATACACATATATATATATATATATTTTGCATTGATATGGTGTTACTTGAATCGACTAAGAAGTGGTGACGAAAGAATAATGCTAAGTCAATAAATTCCGAGTGGACTATAGTTGGGAGAGCCGTTCCAAGTGAGGCTTTAGCGAGTGGGCCTTTTCTGAGTGATGTAGGCTCGAACTGATTCCGAGAGATATGTGTTCAAAATGACTTCTTCCGAGGGAAGGCTAGTCAATGTGTTGTCGAAGGGAAAGTAGTTGAATGAATCTCTTCCGATTGGCAAAAGGACTTAAATACCCCGAGTGAGGATTGACCGAGAGGATTTCTTCCGAGGGAAGAACGGTCAAATGATTCTGAGTGAAACCTATCTTAGAAGCCTATTCTGAGGGGATAAGGTCCAGATAATCCGAACAGAACTTAACTTGGTGAAGTCTTCTGAGTGAAGAGAAGTTAGAGTAATTCCGAGTGGAACTTGATTAAGAAGATCATTTTCGAGGGATGGAAGGTCAAGGTGTTTGCTGAGTGGAACTTAGTTGATGGAACTCTTCCGAGTGAGACATACTATATAGACTCTGAGTGGTTGAGGTTATAAAATCTTTAAGTGAGGCTTGACCTAGTAAAGTGATCTCCGAGTGAGGAAGACTAAAATATACCGAGTGAAGAATGGGTAAAACACCTCCGAGTGAATTGAGGTTGAAATACACCGAGTGGTATTGGACTGGGGAAAATACTTCTGTGTGAGGGAAAGCTTATAGATTTCGAGTGGAATAACTGAGGGAATCATATCCCGAGTAGAGATTAAGACGCTTCCGAATGAAGCATGTCTGTGACCTTCTTGAATAAAAATAATGATCTGGCTAAGAGTTTATCGGGTAAAGCATGTCCCGAGGGGGACCATTCCCGAGTGAACGTGGTCCCGATTCCGAGTGATATACCGAGTGTATGGGTTCGCTTAAGCTTCAACTTCCGCTGGTTTTGTTTAACCGAAACAAGTCTTGCTAGCGTGTGGCATCCTGACTCGGTCTTCTTTTTTTCTCTGATCGGTTTCTGCTTCCCTTGACTTCGGATTGTGTTTATTTTGTCCCGACTCCTTCTCTGAATGGCTTTGTGAACGTTTTAATTTTGGAAAAATTTCCCCTATCTCGGTTTTGCCTTTATTTAAGTCG
Source organism: Clitoria ternatea (assembly GCA_037962975.1). Taxonomy (NCBI): domain Eukaryota; kingdom Viridiplantae; phylum Streptophyta; class Magnoliopsida; order Fabales; family Fabaceae; genus Clitoria; species Clitoria ternatea. The sequence goes on along the minus strand of CM075671.1, from coordinate 26,701,060 downwards.
GGTTGTTTCAAGTGAGCTTCCAAGAGAGGGAGGAGTCACACGAAAATAGGAAGAAGAGAGGAGAAGGATCTTCAAACTCCAAGCTTCCTTCAAACTTCCTTGAAAATGAAAATGGAAGGGGAAGGGAGCCACCACCCTTTTTAGGGTTTCCAAGTGAAAGAGGAAGAGAATGGAGATAGAGAAAAGAGAGCAAAAGACTTTCCTTTTGGGGCAAAGAGTGAACGTGAAAAAAGAGAGTGAAATGTGAGGTTTTTATTTTAAATATTACTCTCTTCATTAAGACTTCTCCAATTTACGATAAACAGGATCTTTGTACGGGCTCAATACTAAATCCAAAAATTATTTTGAAGACTGATAAGTCAATTTTAATACACTTCTTATAGTTTTACACTTGGGGTTTATTATATAATTACTATGTTTAATAATAGTATTTTAATTAAGTTTTATGTTGTTTAGTTAAATTGAAGTATTATGTATATATGTTTCAATTTTCGTTTTTTGTATGTATCTTGAGTATCTTGCCTTATTTTGGCCATAACTTGGGCTTTTGTGATCCAAATGGGCTAATCTTGGAGCCCATGGAAAGCTAAGACAGAGGGCTACATCATGATGATCAAATTTGGTTATTTTGCATCTGGAAAAAATAAAGAAATGGAGCTTGAAGCAATCATCCCTTATGTGTCCCACCAGCATTGACATTGTTCACAAAAATACACATATTTGGAACTCTAAATGTCCAAATGACCTCATTCATGCGCCAAATTCTCAATAAGACAGAGATCTACAGCTTTTATGTTGAAGGTTTTTCAAAATTCGGCCATCTAGAAGGTCATATTGGACTCGCAAGGTGGAGAATATAAAGAGGAGAATGAATTTCAACACCTACCATTATCTTCTTTTGAATTATTGTAATTTCAAGCCCACCAATGTTGAAAAAATGTATTAATAATCAGAAAATGAATGTATAGTATCATCATATCTTGCCTATAAATAGATTCTTGAAGTTGTAAGGAAGATACACATGAAATACATAAGAAATACATGCTTTAGTTTTCATTACAATTCTATATCTTTGTTTTAGCTTCTTAAGTTTTAGTTCTTTCTTTTTCTTTATCTCCTTGTTCTATATTCCATCCTTCAAGATATGGTTTTCATTTCCCTTCCTCAATATCAAGTAAGTTAATTTTATTATTTGTTATTTACTTTTATAATCAAAGTTATAGTAAATTTAATATTAGCTTTCATTGTTAAAAATTATCATGGAAGCTTAATCTTTTAAAATCAACTCAAGGAATTTAATTTTTCTTTATGTTAACTTTGAGTTCTTGCTCTTAATATTTTGATTGAAGATAATTACTTTTCTTTATTTCTCAAACACTTATGATGGTAGATTATTTAAGTGTATAACTGTTAGGGAATCCCTAAGCATGAGCAGCGGAAAAATAAAAGGGATTCCATAGGATTTGCAAGGTACCGTGTTTCAAAGCACAAAACAATTTCGAATTATTTTAGGTTACCTCTTGAAGAACTCCGAAGCAGTCGTAGCCTCGTCCTTTAGGAGTCCACACGAGCACTCCCACCAGAATCGCAACACTTGCCAACTGCTAGTTTGACGGCGTGTAGCTCTTGCACCTTTTGCGAATTTGTGTCTCACTTGAGTGAACGGCCTATGAGCATCTTATGCTCTATTTATAGGCTTAGGTTTGACCTAATTTGTTCTCTCTAAAAGTGGGCTCCTTACTCATTCCAAATGAGTTAGGCCCAATAGCTTTATTTTAGTCCAACTAAAATAAGACAACATTTTCTGATGGGCTTACTCTATGTGTGTGACCCTATAGGTAAAATACCCGGTCATATTAATAATAAACTATTTTATTATTAATATAAAATAAGAGCGGCATCTAGCAATGCATCATTATGTCCGAATATTATCAACATAACCTATAAGTGATAATTATTTAATACGTTTATTCCTTTTGTCACGATATCCTAATTGGGCCCAAGGCATGGTCGCGTCATCCTTGTACGGCCCAATTTATTTTACTTGATATCGGAGTAGACTGGATCTGAATAAATATCTAATATTTATTCTTTCTAGCATGGCCATGCGTTTTCTTAGTCTTACTCCATCAAGTGGCCTATGGATATCACTCTTGTCACATAGGAGAGACAAATCCCATCTACATCACTGACAGGGCCCGCAAGCGCACGGGTTATGTCGCGTAATATAAAAGATTATCGTTCTCCACAGGGACTGTTTTCAAAGTACCGGCATATCAAAATTTGATTATCCACACAATTCTCTTTCAATTTTTGGTATTTGTGAAAAATAAAAATTAACAGTAAAAAATTTTACCTTACAGTAAAAATAAAAATTTACCGTGGGTGACAAACAGAGTTGAGAGTATCTTGGGATTCCGGGGGTTTAAGATATTATTCTACGTTGACAATTTCAACTTTTTATAAACAAAAATCAAATTAAGTTTTCCAAGGCGAATTTTCCAAAAGCCAATTAATATGTTCCTCTCGGAATCCTATTAATGTACCTAACCTATGGAAAGCGCTGCTTAATCCTCAGAAAGGCCCATTATCATTTTATGAAAATCCCTTTTTAATTTCCTCAAAAGAATTTTGATTACTTTCACGGTTTTACCGAGGTCACAAAAAGCATCTCAAAAATCTTAGGTTTAGTCCAAAGCTTTCCGGTAAAAATAAATCTCTCGATTCTATTTATTACCTAAACTTACTAATATACCCGCAAGTATACTGTTTTATTATTTAGGTTCTTGTTAGGAATCACTAAAAGCATTAAGTAAAATTTGAACTAAATGGAAAACAGAAATTTATTTACTATTAAGTCAAAATAACATCAACGTAAAATATTATCGTACCCCCGTTTTCCCAAGATAAAAATTTAGTTACACATGATACGGTATAAATTCATACATATAATGAAAAGGAAATACAACATACAATTCATGGTAAATAAAACTTACGGGTTTCTCCAAAAGCCCAGTAAATTTTCCACCGTAAATCTTTGTTCTGGATCCCTCCACCGTATACAAATTTAACCGCTCAATTTCACTGTCCTCTCAATTCTTATTTCACAAAATAAAAATACAATACAAAGAAATAAAATTCCACACTACACGCACACTGTTTTTCTTTTGTTTAATTTTCTGACTCACTCTCTGCACAAAATTCTCTCTGCTACTGTCCGGTATATAAAAACTGACTCCTCTCTGCATTTGCTGTCCCATTTTTATACTGGTTTCAGCTGATTTTTATTTTTATTTTCTTTCAATCTGTCCAGCCTATTCTTCCACCTTGTCCCCTCACTTTTCCTTGGCAATATGGAGCAAGAAATGGAGACCCATTCACGTTAAATGCTGTCTCCATTTACCTTCATTATTCTGCTGTTCAGTGTCCCATTTATTGTTGTCTTCTTGCTGTTTGTTTCATGCTGTTGCTGTTCAAAAATTCCTTGCTGTTTGCTGTCAGATTTCACTTGCTGTTTTTGTTGTTTTACTGTCCAAAATTCCAGCAGCCCAAAACGTTAAATGCTTGCTGTCCAAATGTTGAATGTTGTCCCATTTCCAGCTGCTTTTCACGTTAAATGCTCCTTGTAGTTTTAGGTGAATGAATGCTTAATTATTTAAGAAATAATTCAGCATGTGGGCCTTGTAATCAAAAAGAATTTAGCACTTTGCAATTTCCTTCAGCTTTCACGTTAAAAGCTTCTAGAAGTGGAAACTTTGCATTCAAAATAATTGGCACAATGGACAAAGAAACAAGTGACCATGTGGACTAATGGACAAAGGCTTGAGTTGTTGTTGTTGCTTTTGAATAATGGGCAAAGGAAGTAACGTGAATGAGTGAGTGAAAAGGAGATGATTTTTGGTTGTATTCAATTTTGACTAAGTCAAAATTGAATTATGGGACCCTTATAGGATGGCTTTGTACCTTGGAACCAATTGAATCTAATTTTGACAATGTCAAAATTAGATTACTATGAAAAAAAATTCTGCACCATGTTACCCATTCACGTTGGAAGCTTTGTTGTAAGTAGGAAAGGATTAAATTATTCATGAAACATTGGACAAGCTACACACCCAAAGTCACGTTAGTTTATTGCTAAAAAGAAGTATATTAACGTGAATTAAGAGAGGAAAAGGGAAATAGAATTTTTTTTTATTTATTTTATTTTTTTAGAGAAACAAACACCTTAATTAATTTAAATAGAACTTTTAATTTTTATAGAAAAGGAATTATGATTTAAATTCTTGGAGTTTTCCAATTCTACAAAAATAATTTTTTTTTAAGTTCCATTTAAATTAATTCATACAAAATACAACACTTAAACAGAAACAGTAAAAAGAAAACAAAAATTATGAAAATTGGACAAAATGATACAGCAAACATTTTATTTTAAACAAATTAAACAGTGAAAAATAGTGTTTTAAAAACACTTATCAAAATACCCCAAACCAAAACATTGCTTGTCCTCAAGCAATCACCATATTCACACGATAAGAAACAGAAAACACTTAGCTTAGTAATTTAAGGAATCCAAAATAGAGAAACAGGTTTATTCAAATGCCAAATTAAATTTCTTATGTGAGTCAATTTTCAATGTCAAGACTTGAGATACTCTTCTCACAATTTCACTCTAGTGTTTCATGGTTTGTGTATCACTCAAATCATCATAGTCAAAAATATTACCATAAGCTTGTTAATAAACCAGAAACTCCACAGTTTAGATAGAAAGTATGTCATAGTCAAAAGGTCTTTCAAAGGGTTGTAACGGGGCCATGGGTCGTATTGTCATGGTAGGAATTTCAAGAAAAATGGAGTACAAAAGGGCTTAAACAGTCATGAATGATTCAAACTTCCATCATAATTTTAGAAACTAACAGAGCAAATTTTTGAATTTTTATGGACTTTTTGTAATTCATTCAATAACATCCTTTTGATTTTCTTTTTCTTGCTTTTGTTTACATTCCATACATATTTTTCTTAAGTCCTTTTTATTTCTTTGCTCTACTAGATTTCCAACTTGTTTAACGTTAAGAGAATATCAGTCAATGAAAAGTTTCAAAGAAAAATTTTCACTTTCAGGCTCAAAAGGGGTAACTAGGGGTCAAATTGTGCAAACATTCTGAGGCTTAAGAATGAGACCTAATTGTGCCTTTATCATCCTAAGACATACAATCAAAAACCCTTTTGAATCGGTTGAAAAACAAATTCTAGAATATTGATGACTATGAGATTCACTCAATCAAGAAAATATGGGTTTTGAAAATTTTGTTTGATAAATTACCCATTTTGGCTCAAGTCTCACCATGGAAAGTCCTTTCAAAGAAAATTTTAATCACATAAGGTTCATTTAGACATTGATTTGGCATTTAAACAATCAAATTTTGAAAAATTTTACTCAAAATTTTAGGGTCCTTAGATACTTTAGCTCTGTGTTTAAAGTTAATTTATCATGCAATCATGGTAAATTACGAGATGACAAACAAAACAAGAAAATAAAAAGTTGCAAAATAAAATAACAATCACACAATGTAAACAAAACAGTTAAGTTTTCTTACCTACCACCCCAAACCAGAATTTGACATTGTCCTCAATGTTAAAATGGATGATAAAAGGTAAAGAAAACTTACCTGGAGTAACCCCAAACCGGGATTTGGCTTAGTTTTTGTTTTGTTTTGTTTTTTTTTTTTTTTCAAATTCAAAATAAAACAACAAATTTTTATAGGGTTACCTCCCTATCAGTGCTAAGTTTTAAGTCTTCAGCCAGACTTTTCACCATTTGGATTTATTCATCAGGAGCATCAAACAAGTCCAAGTCACTTGCTTGTTGTATTGGTTGACCTGTCAAGTAGTGCTTTACTCTCTGTCCATTTACCTTAAATGTACCAGATTTCTCACTCCATAACTCGACAGCTCCAAAGGGAAAGACCTTTGTTACCTTGAATGGTCCTGACCATCGGGATCTCAGTTTACCTGGAAAAAGCTTCAATCTGGAATTAAACAGTAAAACCATATCACCTGGATTGAATGTTCTCCGTAGGATGTGACGATCATGCCATTGTTTAGTTTTTTCTTTATAAATTCTGGCATTTTCGTATGCATCTAAACGGAGCTCTTCAAGCTCATTTAATTCCAACAACCTACGTTCACCTGCAGCTTTATGATCAAAGTTAAGAGTTTTAACAGCCCAGAAAGACTTATATTCCAGCTCAACAGGTAAATGGCAAGGCTTCCCATAAACTAGCTTAAACGGTGTGGTTCCAATGGGAGTTTTGTATGCGGTTCTATAAGCCCATAAAGAATCATCTAACTTAATAGACCAATCTTTACGTGACGTATTAACCACTTTTTGAAGAATGCTTTTAATTTCCCGATTGGATACCTCAACTTTTCCACTAGTTTGTGGGTGATAAGGTGTAGCAACCTTATGCCTAACTCCATATTTCTTTAGAAGGGTCTGAAAAGTTTTCTCAATAAAATGAGACCCTCCATCACTTATAACACATTTTGGGACCCCAAACCTTGGAAATATTATTTTCTTGAAAAGTTTAATAACAGTCTTAGCATCAGAATGGGGTGAAGCAATGGCTTCCACCCATTTTGACACATAGTCAACTGCTACTAATATGAACTGATTTCCAAAAGAGGAAGGAAAAGGTCCCATAAAATCAATACCCCATACATCAAACAATTCAACTTCTAAAATGGTATTCAATGGCATTTCATGTCTCTTACCAATGTTACCTGTTCTTTGGCACGCATCACGAGTTAGAACATACTTACGTACATCCTTAAAAATATGTGGCCAATAAAACCCAGCTTGTAATATTTTAGCTGCTGTCTTGGAGGTGCTCATGTGCCCTCCACAGGAAAGAGAATGACAATGGTTCAAAATATCATGGACCTCATCTTGTGAAACGCACCTTCGAATCAAACCATCAGCACATTGCTTGAATAGGAGGGGTTCATCCCAATAATAATGTTTGACATCTGCATAAAACTTTTTCCTTTGCTGAAAGCTAAGGTCAGGAGGTAAAATACCACATGCAAGAAAATTTACAAAATCAGCATACCAAGGAACACGTTGGATACTAAGATTCAAGAGTTGTTCATCCGGAAAAGATTCATTAATAGGAATATTATCTATTTCTTCTTTTTCGGATGTCAATCTAGACAAGTGGTCAGCGACCGGATTCTCAGTACCCTTCTTGTCCTTAATTTCTAAGTCAAATTCTTGCAATATTAGAATCCACCTAATCAGCCTAGGTTTTGCTTCCTTTTTATTCAATAGATACTTAATGGCAGAGTGATCAGTGTAAACAATAACATGTGAACCCACCAAATAAGATCTAAATTTATCAAAAGCAAAGACAATGGCTAACAGTTCCTTCTCAGTTGTGGCATAATTTATTTGAGCATCATCCAGCGTCCGGCTGGCATAATGAATTACATGAAGCTTTTTGTCCTTCCGTTGCCCAAGAACAGCCCCCACTGCGTAATCACTCGCATCACACATCAATTCGAATGGGAGTTCCCAATCAGGGGGTTGTACGATGGGGGCAGAGATTAGAGCTTGCTTAATCCTGCAAAAAGCTTCCATACAAGATGAATCAAAATTGAAAGGCACATCCTTACCTAGAAGAGTTGTAAGAGGCTTTGTGATTTTGGAGAAATCTTTAATGAACCGATGGTAAAACCCTGCATGTCCAAGAAAACTCCGAATACCTTTCACATTTGTTGGTGGGGGCAATTTTTCAATTACTTCCACCTTAGCCTTATCAACTTCTATACCTCTCTCAGACACCAAATGTCCAAGAACTATTCCTTCTCTTACCATAAAATGGCATTTTTCCCAGTTCAAGACCAGATTGGTCTCTTCACAACGCTGCAAGACTTGGCACAAATTTGTTAAGCAGTTATCAAAATCCAAACCATACACTGAAAAATCATCCATAAAGACTTCCATCACATTTTCAATAAGGTCAGAAAAAATTGCTTGCATACACCTTTGAAAAGTCACAGGTGCATTACACAGACCAAAAGGCATACGCCTATAAGCATAAGTCCCATAAGGGCAAGTGAAGGTAGTCTTTTCTTGATCAGATGGATGAATGGGAATTTGATGAAAACCTGAATACCCATCCAAATAACAGAAATAAGAGTGTTTTGCAAGTCTTTCAAGCATCTGATCAATAAAAGGGAGAGGAAAATGATCTTTTTTCGTGGCGCTATTTAACTTCCTGTAATCAATGCACATGCGCCAACCAGAGACAATCCTAGTAGGAATCAAGTTATGTTTATCATTTTCAATCACAGTTATTCCCCCTTTTTTAGGCACCACATGGACAGGACTTACCCATTTACTACTATCAACAGGATATATCACTCCAGCATCAAGCAATTTCAAAATTTCTTTTTTAACCACTTCTTGTATTTTTGGATTTAATCTCCTAAGTGGTTCTACTGTGGGCCTACTTTCATCTTCTACAGTAATCCTGTGCATACAAAGAGAAGGGCTAATTCCTTTGATGTCGTCCATTGTATAACCTATTACCTTTCTATACAACCTAAGTTGTTTCAAAAGTTTTTCAGTTTCACATGGATTCAATTCAGCATTAACAATCACAGGATATGTGGAATTAGGACCAAGAAACTCATACCTTAATGAAGCTGGTAAAGGTTTTAACTCCACATTGGGTCTTACCACTTTGTTACCCATGACCTCAGTATCATGTTCTAGTGGAGCCTCAGAGCAATCAGATGTTCCTGCAGGCTCAATCATGAAAACAGTTTCAAGTGGGTCATTAGGAAGGGTTTCTTCCTTTACCACTTGTTCAACAGAATCCACACTACAGCAAACATCATTATTAAAAGGTTTTTCTAAAGCATTTTTCAAGTTAAAATCAACCTTTTGGTCTCCAACAGTCAGAGACAACTTACCATTCTTGACGTCGATCACAGCACCTGCAGTTGCTAAAAATGGTCGTCCTAAAATAATAGGAATCAAAGAATCTTCGTCCATTTCTAGCACAACAAAGTCAGCAGGTATAAAAAATTTTCCTACTTTAATAGGAACATCCTCTAAAATTCCTACTGGATATTTGACAGATCTATCAGCCAGCTGTAAAGACATCCTAGTAGGTTTTAGCTCACCCAGTCCTAACTTTTCAGCAACAGATAATGGCATTAAACTTACACTCGCTCCTAAATCACATAATGCTTTATCAATATTCATGTCACCAATCATACAAGGAATAGAGAAACTACCTGGATCTTGGAGCTTAGGTGGAAGTTTCCTTTGAATTAGAGCACTGCACTCCTCAGTAAGTGCCACTGTACCATCTTCCTCCAGTCTTCTTTTGTTGGACAAAATGTCCTTCAGGAACTTCGCATATGTAGGCATTTGCTACAAAGCATCTGTGAAGGGAATATTGATATACAATTTCTTTAAAACATCAAGAAACTTACCAAATTGTTTGTCCAATTTTGCTTTAGCCAAGCGCTGAGGAAATGGAATAGGAGGTTGATATGGCTTAACCTCCTCCTTCTTTTCTTGTGGTTTCTCTTCTTCAATCACTGGATGAGATGAAGATTCATCCACTTTCTTCTCCTCCTTTGTAGTCTTGCCAACGGGCCCATCATATTGAGTACCACTCCTAAGAGTGATAGCCATGGTATGGTTGGACGGTCCAGCTTCAGGTTTTCCAGGAAATGTACCTGGTGCTCTTTGAGAGTAGGAGGCTTGTTGGGCGATTTGATTCTCTAATATTTTGTTATGGGTGGCAAGAGAATCCACCTTTGAAGCTAAGTTCTTTATTGCATCAGAGAATTCATCATTTTGTTTAAGTTGAGTAGCTACAAATGTCTCCATCAAGGACTCTAGCTTTGATTTTTGTGGAATATAGGGTCCTTGTTGGGGTTTGTAGTTACTCTGATTACCTTGGAATGGCCTGTTTTGGAAGCCAGGTGGACCTTGTGGAGGTCTGTAGTTACTCTGATAATTTCCACCATAGTTTCCAATAGCATCTACTTGATGCATTTCAGGTTCTTGATTAAGGGTCATTGCTAAATGGCAATTCGTAGCTCCATGTCCTGAAACACCACAAACTTCACAAACAACCTTAGCAGCACCTGTTGACCCTATCTTATCAAGTTTTAATGTTAATGCTTCAACTTGGGCAGAAAGTAGGGAAAGAGCATCAACAGAGTACTTACCTGGTGTTTTAGCAGGTAATCCTCTCTCAGAATTCCACTGGTGGGTGTTTTGGGCTATCTCCTCAATCAGGTTCTGGGCTTCATCCACATTTTTGCTCATGAAGGCTCCTCCAGCTGCAGCATCCAAAGAAATCTTTTGCGTGGAAGTTAGTCCATTATAGAAAATATGGACTGTCAACCACCTCTCTATCCCATGGTGAGGACATTCTCTCAGCATCTCCTTGTATCTCTCCCAGGCTTCATACAGGGATTCATCATCTTTTTGTGCAAAATTAATTATTTGTTTTCTTAACAAATCAGTTTTATTTCTTGGGTACCACTTATTGATGAAAGCACTGGATAGTTGTTCCCAAGTTGTGATGGATCCTTCAGGAAGAGAGTATAACCACGCCCTCGCTTTATCTCTTAAGGAGAAAGGGAAGAGTCTCAAGCGAATGGCATCATTGGTGGCTCCATTCATTTTCAAGGTGTCACAGTATTCAAGAAAGATTCGAAGATGAAGATTTGGATCTTCGGAGGGTAATCCTCCGAATTGGTTCTGCTGTACCATAGAGAGTAGTGAAGGCTTCAATTCAAAATTGTTAGCCTCCACTGTGGGTCTAAGGATGCTAGATCCTCTTCCGTTTGTACTTGGAGCAGCAAAATCTCTTAAGGCTCTGTTTTGGTCTGCCATTTGTTTTTCTTTTTCTTGTTTTTGTTGTTTTTGTTGTTTTCTTAAAGCTCTAAGGGTACGTTCTATCTCAGGGTCAAATCCTAAGTTTAGATCGACACTACGGCTTCGTCACATAAAAAGAAAATAAATGACAAATAAAACAAATAATCACAAAAAAAATAAAAAATAAAACAGCAACAGATACGCAAAATAATAAACAAAATACAAGATTACAAACAGAATAAAATAAACAATAAAAATCAAAAAAATATAAAAATACAGAAAAAGAAATAAATGAAACAAATAACATAAAAGAAAAAGAAAACAATAATAAACAAATACAAAGAACAGAACAATATCAAGAAAAATATCACACTAAATATACAACAGTAAAGTAAAATAGAATAACAAAATTTTAAGAACAAAATAAAATAACAGAACAATTAATTAGAAATTCAAAAATAGTAACAGTAAAAGAAAAAGGAACAGAATACAAAATACAAAATAACCAAATAAAATAAACACTAAAAACAAACAAATATACAAAAAGAAGTAATTCAAACAAATAAAATAAAATAAAAATAAAAAAGAAATATTAACAAGTATGATCTAATCGAATTTGAATACTGCCGATATTTGAGGGACAACAGTCCCCGGCAACGGCGCCAAAAACTTGACAGGGCCCGCAAGCGCACGGGTTATGTCGCGTAATATAAAAGATTATCGTTCTCCACAGGGACTGTTTTCAAAGTACCGGCATATCAAAATTTGATTATCCACACAATTCTCTTTCAATTTTTGGTATTTGTGAAAAATAAAAATTAACAGTAAAAAATTTTACCTTACAGTAAAAATAAAAATTTACCGTGGGTGACAAACAGAGTTGAGAGTATCTTGGGATTCCGGGGGTTTAAGATATTATTCTACGTTGACAATTTCAACTTTTTATAAACAAAAATCAAATTAAGTTTTCCAAGGCGAATTTTCCAAAAGCCAATTAATATGTTCCTCTCGGAATCCTATTAATGTACCTAACCTATGGAAAGCGCTGCTTAATCCTCAGAAAGGCCCATTATCATTTTATGAAAATCCCTTTTTAATTTCCTCAAAAGAATTTTGATTACTTTCACGGTTTTACCGAGGTCACAAAAAGCATCTCAAAAATCTTAGGTTTAGTCCAAAGCTTTCCGGTAAAAATAAATCTCTCGATTCTATTTATTACCTAAACTTACTAATATACCCGCAAGTATACTGTTTTATTATTTAGGTTCTTGTTAGGAATCACTAAAAGCATTAAGTAAAATTTGAACTAAATGGAAAACAGAAATTTATTTACTATTAAGTCAAAATAACATCAACGTAAAATATTATCGTACCCCCGTTTTCCCAAGATAAAAATTTAGTTACACATGATACGGTATAAATTCATACATATAATGAAAAGGAAATACAACATACAATTCATGGTAAATAAAACTTACGGGTTTCTCCAAAAGCCCAGTAAATTTTCCACCGTAAATCTTTGTTCTGGATCCCTCCACCGTATACAAATTTAACCGCTCAATTTCACTGTCCTCTCAATTCTTATTTCACAAAATAAAAATACAATACAAAGAAATAAAATTCCACACTACACGCACACTGTTTTTCTTTTGTTTAATTTTCTGACTCACTCTCTGCACAAAATTCTCTCTGCTACTGTCCGGTATATAAAAACTGACTCCTCTCTGCATTTGCTGTCCCATTTTTATACTGGTTTCAGCTGATTTTTATTTTTATTTTCTTTCAATCTGTCCAGCCTATTCTTCCACCTTGTCCCCTCACTTTTCCTTGGCAATATGGAGCAAGAAATGGAGACCCATTCACGTTAAATGCTGTCTCCATTTACCTTCATTATTCTGCTGTTCAGTGTCCCATTTATTGTTGTCTTCTTGCTGTTTGTTTCATGCTGTTGCTGTTCAAAAATTCCTTGCTGTTTGCTGTCAGATTTCACTTACTGTTTTTGTTGTTTTACTGTCCAAAATTCCAGCAGCCCAAAACGTTAAATGCTTGCTGTCCAAATGTTGAATGTTGTCCCATTTCCAGCTGCTTTTCACGTTAAATGCTCCTTGTAGTTTTAGGTGAATGAATGCTTAATTATTTAAGAAATAATTCAGCATGTGGGCCTTGTAATCAAAAAGAATTTAGCACTTTGCAATTTCCTTCAGCTTTCACGTTAAAAGCTTCTAGAAGTGGAAACTTTGCATTCAAAATAATTGGCACAATGGACAAAGAAACAAGTGACCATGTGGACTAATGGACAAAGGCTTGAGTTGTTGTTGTTGCTTTTGAATAATGGGCAAAGGAAGTAACGTGAATGAGTGAGTGAAAAAGAGATGATTTTTGGTTGTATTCAATTTTGACTAAGTCAAAATTGAATTATGGGACCCTTATAGGATGGCTTTGTACCTTGGAACCAATTGAATCTAATTTTGACCATGTCAAAATTAGATTACTATGAAAAAAAATTCTGCACCATGTTACCCATTCACGTTGGAAGCTTTGTTGTAAGTAGGAAAGGATTAAATTATTCATGAAACATTGGACAAGCTACACACCCAAAGTCACGTTAGTTTATTGCTAAAAAGAAGTATATTAACGTGAATTAAGAGAGGAAAAGGGAAATAGAATTTTTTTTTATTTATTTTATTTTTTTAGAGAAACAAACACCTTAATTAATTTAAATAGAACTTTTAATTTTTATAGAAAAGGAATTATGATTTAAATTCTTGGAGTTTTCCAATTCTACAAAAATAATTTTTTTTTAAGTTCCATTTAAATTAATTCATACAAAATACAACACTTAAACAGAAACAGTAAAAAGAAAACAAAAATTACGAAAATTGGACAAAATGATACAGCAAACATTTTATTTTAAACAAATTAAACAGTGAAAAATAGTGTTTTAAAAACACTTATCAATCACTCACATCCCTCTGCATAATTTGTTCATTGCCTAATCACAACCTTTATAGTCCTCTTGTTACAGAAGACGTTTATTTGTATTAAAACAATAAACTCCTCATGTAGGAATCGTAGTGACTTCAGGTCGAAGGACTACATATACCATTATCACATTGAGAATCGTTTATGACAATCATGTAACGATCCATGCAACGTTCTCATGGTGGGTCTGTCCAGTACATCATTACTCTTAATGTGTACCCGTGTGAAGACTCGATATCATCTATATCTATGATCTGTGAGATCAGGTCATCAGTACACTCACACACTAGTCTCAGTGTATTTACATGTCCCCATGTAAATACTTAACGAGGGACATTTTAGGAATAATTTTTATATGACCTATTACTCCAAGGATAAATATGTTTAAAATAATTTTAAACTGAAATATTTATTCTATTGATAAGTAGAAAAATGATACAAATGAAAAAGCATAAAAGCTCATAGTGCATACACTAACAATAACCGATTGGTATATAATTAAACAATCTATAATCTAAACTGATGTTGTTTGGTTAATCAATAATCAATTTGAGAACAAAGATTAAGTTACTAAATAAGAGATTTCTATTTAGTTTCTTAACTCAATCAAATTATGGTTTTAAAGTTATTTTAGTAATTAATAAGAATATATCGATTGGTTATTCTTATTAGTTCATTAATTCAATTCTAGAAGATTTTCTAGAATATAATCATTTAGGGATTCCAAATGATTCAAGATTGAGAAATTAATTATATTTAATCATATTTGTGATCAATGATTAGTTAACTAAAGATTTATTAATTCCTTGGGTTAGTTGTTTCTAAATTTGATTATTCTTACTCATAAATTTACTTTTTACACTATCATATAATCACTTAATTTTCCTTTCAAGATCAACACAAACCCCCCATTTATTATAACTAAATTGAGTGTAACTAATTGAACTAAGGTCCTCGAGAGACGACTAAGGTTGTTCACCTTATACTATATTAATTTAACTTTTTATTTGGCCCGACAACGACAGCGTGTCAAAGACATATTCGGATTCCCAATTATATCCTTAACAGCCCTGACCAACGGCATCTCAATCAGAGATACTTGGTCCGATACCCATATTCTAACCGGGTATAATTTTAACTCTTAAAGTCCTAATAAATTATAAATAATTCTCATAAATCTTAATTTAATCATTTCAATATTTTTGGAACATTTATTAACCTATTTATAATTATTTAATATTTATTTCTCCTATTTAATTATTTTTATAAAATTCGGGATGTTACATAAATCAATCATTTTGTAATACTTCTCATCGGTCCCAAGGACAAGGTAATGAGTAGTGGATCATCAATTTTGTTTAAAAGGGTCTTGAATCTAATTAATTGATCCATAATACAAGATTAAGTTAATACATAAATAAGACTTTTGTTTTTAATTAAAGCGTAAAGGACAAACATCTAATTCAAAATGCCTTATATGTTGTGCAAACCAAGTAGTGAAATAAGCTGATATATCGTGTGTTATTTGATCATCAATTATATCAGGTTGTATTTCCCTTAAAAATTCGTATACAAACTGGTAAATTAATTGTAGTTTAGTGAAAAGTATATGTATTTGTCGTTAAAAAAAAACCAAAACCCACCCACATTCAAATGAATAACTTACTCGAGATATGACTCAACTTCTTCACAATTTTGAAGAATATATGAGTGAGCCACCATTAGGTCTTTGTCATCCATGTAACAAGCAGTGTCCTTGCCTGTGGATTAACCAATGTTGTTAAATCACTAGTGCAAAAAATGGCTATGAGGACAAGATACGAGCACAGTTATCCCAAAATCGTTTTTAAAACAATGCGGTGGCATTTTTGTAAATACGAAGAAATGTGTTTTATTTTTAAAAGTCGTATACGAGCACGGTTGAGACATGACCGTCCTTAAAAGCCATCTATGAACACGGTTAGGAATGGACCATGCTTAAAGGTTGGTATAATTTTTTTAAAAAATATTTTTAAAAGACTTACAAACACGGTTGCACTGAACCGTGCTTAAAGGTTAGTATAATTTTTTAAATTTTTTTTTTAAAATCCTACGAAGACGGTTAAAGGAAACCATGCTTAAAGGCTAAGATACTAACATGGTTGTCATGGGACCCGTGCTTAAAAGTTTTAAAAAAATTAATCTACTAACACGGTTGTCAGGGGATCCGTGCTTAAAAAGGTATAAAAAATTAGGCTACTAACACAGTTCTGAGGGGAACCGTGCTTATAGGGTTATTCTCTAGGAAATTGCATTTTGTGTCACGGATACATTCATGCACGGTTTTAAGCACTGATACAAGTCAAAGATTGTGAACTTTGGAAACCCTAACTCTCCGACACCAACCTCACCGTCGAGGGGTAAGATTGTTGAATCAGTGGAAGAGAAGATGTTAGAATTTCCAGCGTATATGACGCAGTATCCATCGTCGACGAAGACCATTCCGACGTTGTTTCTGTTACCCTCTCAATGGCCCCAACCCCACAATGATGAACTTCTTCTTGCTTTGGAAGAGTCCGATTTCGAAGATAAGGTACCTACCCCTTCTACAAACGGCATCGTTACCTTCTTCTTTCCCACTATTGTTCTTTTGGCTAATTGAATATCTGGTTCTGATTATTCATTGTTGTCAGTGTAATGAAATCAGGAAGATGAACAACAACCTGATTGTGATAGGAAAAACCACTAATGAAAACGATAAGGAAGATTTCGATAATGAGGCAGATGACGATGATGTTGATAATGCAGAGGAATTTGAGGGTGAAGAATTTAAGCAAGAAACTAGTTAAGCAAGCAATTTTGTTTTTTTCTTGCTTAGACTCATGGCCCAAAACTCTTTGTTTTTTTCTTGATTAGAATATTGAGGAAGATCCTTCAGAAGCTGACCCACACATGCAAAACAAAGAATCAAGTTCTGGTGCATGTATATTTCTTTTAACTTGAAATTTACATTGCATTGTTGTTTCAAATATCCTTTGCAAGTTTTTTAATATAAGTTTTATCCTTCTTGTTAGTTATATAAACATCATAGTGATGTTTTATAACCATTGCATTCAGTACAAAATCAATCTACATTATTGAGATTTCTATTAAAGAAAAGTGGGTCTTATTATTGTTTATTTGAAAAAGTTCATAGCCATCCTTATACTGTAAAACTGACAAAAACCTGTCCATCAATGTGTGATTAGATTAGCCCTGCCAAAATAATAATCATTAACTGATTTTTATCTTTTCCTACATTTTGAATGCTTGTGGTTTTTTATCTTTTCCTAGTTCAGTTGTCTTCAGCCTTCAACCACTCTGGTTTTCTTATGATTACTGAAATGCAATTTCAAGATATTTTATTTGGATCATATAAAATGCTTTCAAGATAGTATGAATGGTTTAAAGAATTGTTTTTAAGATGGTAAACAAAATTTGTGTTGAAGTTATGAAATAGTTGAGTATCAATAATAAAAAAGCTTGAGTGTCATACATTTTATGAGATGTCTATTTTTGCCTTAAAAATCAGCAACTTTGCTAGCGAGTGACCCACTTTTCTGTTGAAAAAATATTATTATTATGTAGTCATTCATTTCTTTATATATGTTATATTAATTTAGAAATATTTTTTTAAAAATTATTCTATATTAATATTTTTGCGAAGTATTATAAAACGTAAAGATACTATTGAACAAATCCATAGGTGATTGTACTTTCCATGTTTTAGCTCTAAATTGTAGCTTGCTTAGTGCTTCATTTCCCCTTGCATTTCAATTCAGGCCTTGTATCTGTGATTGCAGACTCACTCTCTCTAATTTAATTAGAGTCCTGCATGATTTCTTCTCACACTTAGGTAATATTCTCTTATACTTAGAAATTTAGTATGATTTTAATTCAAGTGTTTGGAGACTTCAAGGAACATGATCCCAAAATTAGTTTATTCAGGATAGATTGTAGTGGTATTAATCTGGTATTGACCATAGCTAAAAAAGTTAATTTCGCTATTGTGTTCAGGCATGACCAAGCTGAAGTTCAAACCAACTTACAATCCATACACTCAGGTGAGTGTTTTTGTAATGATTGATAATTGATATTCTGAGACATGGGATATTAAACAAGTGCTCTTGACAGTTATCATTTAAAAAATGTGTACTAGAGGTAGAAACTCTAGCATGTTCAGACCTGAAATGTTGAAGCCAATAGGACTTCCTGAAGATGTCCAAGTTATTGCATGGGGTCTTTCCCTTGAAAGGTTAAAAGAATTTTGAAGTACTATAATCTTACATGGAATAAGATAAATAATCAATTAATTTATTAAATTTAAATTCCTGTTATAATTTTGCTGTTAAAGTCTAATGAAGGTATTATACTTCAACATATTTTGGATGTCACTGGATATTAGTTTAACTTGTCATTTTACCTAGAAATAGGCCAACGATGATACTGTACGGGATAGATAACATGAGAGATCTCTTTGGCCACAAGGTAATCATTGTTAAGGGATACCTGTGTTTTAAAGTTATTTTGTTGTAACTATTTTGTTGATGTTACCATGAACACCTTATGGCAGGCATCTAGTTAATGGATGCTCACATTACTGATTCGGATTGGGAAACTTCCAGTGATAGCAGCAGCAGTGAGGATCAAGAGGATGCTGATTTTCGATATGGTGGACAAGCTTGGAGCATATTATCAAGTTTAGAGGAAAGCATTGGGAGAATTGATGATTTTTTCTCATTTGAGAGGGCATTTGTTCATAGGGATGTGGTCTGCTCCTTGTCAGACCCATCTGGATAGATGGGAAGGGTCACAAGTGTTGATATGTCAGTAGACTTGGAAAATGTTCTAGGAAACAAGATAAAAAATATGAACTCCAACAAACTTCTCCAGATTTGCTTCATTTTAAAAAGTGATTTTGTAATTAAGGGGCCGTGGATTGGTCGGGTTCAGAGGGTGATAGACAGAGTGATTGTAATGTTTGATGATGGAACTAAATGTGAGATTATTACATTGGAAAAAGATAAGCTTTTACAGTGACTCATAATTTTCTTGAAGATTTACAGTATCCACACTCCCCAATATTTTTAACAAACACGGTTTTAAGGAATAAAAAAATTTTAAGGAATAAAAAAATTTTAAAAAAAATTAAAGGAATAAAAAAATAAGGAATAAATTTTTTTTAAAAAAATAAGGTTTTAAGCACGGTTATGGTGTTAACCGTGCTTAAAAGCCCCCTACAAAGACGGTTGTTGTGAGAATTGCACAGGATACGAATAAATATAAAAATAAAATTTACTTGACACTTAAAAATCAGAATTGAGAATATCTTGGGATTTCGGGGGATTAAGACTCTATTTTATGTTAATGAATTTTAACTTTTCATAAATAAGAATCGAATTAAGTTTTCCAAGGCGAATTTTCCAAAAGCTAATTAATATGTTCCTCTCGGAATCCTATTAATGTACCTAACCTATGGAAAGTGCTGCTTAATCCTCAGAAAGGCCCATTATCGTTTTATGAAAATCCCTTTTATTTCCTCAAAATAATTTTGATTACTTTCACGGTTTTACCGAGGTCACAAAAAGCATCTCAAAAATCTTAGGTTTAGTTCAAAGCTTTCCGGTAAAAATAAATCTCTCGATTCTATTTATTACCTAAACTTACTAATATACCCGCAAGTATACAGTTTTATCATTTAGGTTCTTGTTAGGAATTACTAAAAGCATTAAGCATAATTGAACTAAATGGAAAACAGAAATTTATTTAATTCCAAGTCAAAATAATATTAACAATAAAATATTATCATACCCCCTTTATCCCAAGATAATTAATTTAGCTACTCATGAAATAATTCAAATTCATATAAATAATGGAAAAATAAAACATACAAGACATGGTAAAAATAAAGACTTACGAGTTTCTCCAAAAGCTCAGAATAATTTACCACCGTAATTCCTTGTTGCAATATTCTCCATCAATTACAAATTTAAATTCTCACTTTTACAGCCCTCACACTCTTAAAATAAAATAAATAAAAAGAAAGTAAAGAAAAAATGGGAACGGGACAGAGAAAGAAAATAAGAGAAATAAACAGAAAGAAAAGAAAGAAAAGAGAAACGAAAAAACAAAGAGAAAGAAAGGAGGAATTGGAACGGAGCTGATGGTAATTGATGGAAAGAGATTTTTTTTTTGCTGATGGGTTGCTACTGCTTTTATAGGCAAATGGATGGAGGATTCCAGCTATTAAAACGCGTTCAATTTGCAAGTGGAAGAAACTTTCGGTGCATGTGAGTTCCAGCTGTGCCAATTTGTTTCCAATTTGCATATTTTAATATTTCCAATAATTCGGTGCTTGGATTTTAGTGAAGATTGGTGCAGAATGATGAAATTCAGAGTGAAAAAATGTTATTTTCCCACAAATCCGAGTGAAAGCTTGCTGGAGGGTGGTTTACTGAGTGTTGGATGGTGTGGGTGCAAATTGGACAGCGTGGAGAGGAGTTGCTGTTGGATGGAGATCTGTACGGTGTGGAGAGTATTGCTGGACGGTGTTAGTTGGAGAGGAGTCTGGGCGGTGTTGGTTGGAGAGGAGTCTGGGCGGTGTTGTGTTGAGTGGGTTGTCTGGGCGGTGTTGTGGATGGAAAGGAGAGGATGGTGTGTGTTATGGATTAGAAGAAGAAAGGGACAGCGGATAGGGAATAGGACGGTGTTGTGGCTTGAGGACGGTGTAGAGTGATCCGTTGTTTGGAGTTGTGGAGTGTAGGTCGGTTTTGAAAAGAGAGGGGACGATGTGGAGAGGAGTGTTGTTGATTGTGGCCGGTGTTGGGCCTGTGAAGAGATGGAAGGAGTCGGTGTTGATGGAGGTAGTGATCCGGGGTTGCATTATGGAGAATTGGGTCGGTTTTCTCTCTAGAATCCGAGTGGAAAAAAAGGCTTTTTGAGCAAAAGACCGAGTGAAAGGTGACTTTGGACACAGATCCGAGTGACAGCCAGTCAGTGTTGTTGGGGGGTCGGTGTTTGCTGGATGAAAGGACAAGTGAAGATTGACTGAAGAGCAACTTCCATTCAGTCGGAATTGACTGCAGAAGGACTCGGAACCGACTGAAACCATTCACCCGGCTCAGGTTCATGGAGTTCATTCGAAACAGATTGAAGACTCACTCGGCTCAGATTCAATCGGTTCCTAATCATTTTCACTCGGCTGTCTCTGAATTTGAACAACTCGGTTAAAGCTTTGCTTTGGAATTCACTCGGAAGTGCCTTCTTATTTTTCACTCAGAACTTGCACTTGAAGGACTCTGGAAGCTGGCTGGTAGAAGTTTATGTCCGAGCCTTGTTTTGCTCGGAAGTGCAGCTTTCTGCCTTAGCTTACTCGGATGTCTTCCTTGGAGACTTTTAACTCGGTTTTAATGCGAAACTTAAAAGTCAGTCCGAGTGTGATTCACTCCTGGTCGGATTTCACCTTGTCCGATTAAGACACCATTCGGAAATGGCTTGTTCTCCGAATGAAATCACTCGGATTCTCCTTAGTCAGCATTTATTCATTCAATGGCATTCCTTCTGCTTGGAATCAATTCACTCGGATTCAGCTTTTTGCCCAGAAAAGCACTTGTTCTTTGGTCAGACCTGCTTCAGTCAGCATTCTTCACTCGGATTTACTTCAATCAGCAAATTCCCACTCGGATTCACTTCAATCAGCAATCCTTTCACTCGGAAAATACCTTTGGGTAGCATTTATTAAAGCTCAGTTCCTTTTTTCACTCGGAATTGTTGCATTCGGACAGCTTCCAATCGGATTTTCCTAAAACCGAGACTTATTCCTTTTTAGCATTGATCATTCACTCGAGTGAGCCATTTATCACTCGAAATGGCTTTGACAGGGAACATTTCACTCGGATTTTCCTCCAGCAGTGCAGTATTCCACTCGGATTTGGTCATTTATGAGCTATCCCACTCGGATTTGGCCTATTTTGAGTCGGATTTCATTGCTTCTGAGTCGGATTTATGCTTTCTGAGTCGGAATTCAGCATAAAAAGAGAGTTCTTTCTACTTTGGGCTTCTTCTTGTTTCATTATCATTTTATGGTCGTTTTTCTCTTGTTTTTGACCCTTTATTACCTTAATTTCTGCAAAATAACATACCCAAGTAGACTAGAGTGGAAAGAAAGCAAAAATCTCAATAAATAAAGGAAATACAGTGCATAATGATTAAAATCCTAAGCAAACTAGATTTATTTTATTATGTTATAAAGCACTTATCAAAATACCCTAAACCAAAACATTGCTTGTCCTCAAGCAATCACCATATTCACAAGATAAAATACAGAAAACATTAAACTTAATAAACTAAGGAATCCAAAACAGAGAAACTCATTTATTCAAATGCCAATTTTATTTTTCTTATGTGAATCAATTTTCAATGTCAAGACTTGAGATACTCTTCTCATAATTTTCACTCAAGTGTTTCAAGGTTTGTGTATCTCTCAAATCATCATAGTCATGGTTTGGTTGGATGGTCCAGCCTCTGGTTTTCCAGGAAATGTTCCTGGTGCTCTTTGAGAATAGGAGGCTTGTTGGGCAATTTGATTTTCCAGTATTTTGTTGTGAGTGGCAAGAGAGTCCACTTTTGAAGCCAAGTTTTTTATTGCATCAGAGAATTCATCATTTTGTTTAAGTTGAGTAGCTACAAATGTCTCCATCAAGGATTCTAGCTTTGATTTTTGTGGAATATAGGTTCCTTGTTGAGGTTTGTAGTTACTTTGGAATTGAGGTGGCCTATTTTGGAAGCCAGGTGGACCTTGTGGAGGTCTGTAGTTACCTTGATAATTTCCACCATAGTTTCCAATAGCATCCACCTGATGCATTTCTTGTTCTTGATTAGGAGTCATTGCTAAATGGCAATTTGTAGCTCCATGTCCTGAAACACCACAAACTTCACAAACAATGTTAGTAGCACCTGTTGACCCTATTTTATCAAGTTTTAATGTTAATGCTTCAACTTTGGCAGAAAGTAAGGAAATAGCATCAACAGAGTACTTACCTGGTGTTTTAGAAGGTAATCCTCTCTCAGAGTTCCATTGGTGAGTGTTTTGAGCTATTTCCTCGATCAGGTTCTCAGCTTCATCAACATTTTTACTCATGAAGGCTCCTCCAGCTGTAGTATCTAAAGAGATCTTTTGTGTGGAAGTTAGTCCATTATAGAAAATATGGATTGTCAACCACCTTTCTATCCCATGGTGAGGACATTCTCTTAGCAACTCTCTGTATCTTTCCCAGGCTTCATACAAGGATTCATCATCTTTTTGTGAAAAATTGATGATTTGTTTTTTCAGCACATCAATCTTGTTCCTTGGGTACCATTTATTGATAAAAGCACTGGACAATTGTTCCCAAGTTGTGAAGGATCCTTCAGGAAGAGAGTATAACCACGCTCTTGCTTTATCTCATAAGGAGAAAGGGAAAAGTCTTAAGCGAATGGCATCATTGGTAGCTCCGTTCATCTTCAGGGTGTCACAGTATTCAAGAAAGATTTGAAGGTGAAGATTTGGATCTTTGGAGGGTAATCCTCCGAATTGGTTCTGTTGAACCATTGAGAGTAGTGAAGGCTTCAATTCAAAATTGTTAGCCTCCACTGTGGGTCTAAGGATGCTAGATCCTCTCCCATTAGTGCTTGGAGCGGCAAAATCTCTTAAGGGTCTGTGTTGGTCCGCCATTTGTTTTTCTTTTTGTTCTTTTTGTTGTTTTTGTTGTTTTCTCAAAGCTCTAAGGGTACGTTCTATCTCAGGGTCAAATCCTAAGTTTAGATCGACACTACGGCTTCGTCGCATAAATAGAAAATAAATGACAAATAAAACAAATTATCACAAAAATAAAACAACAACAGATACACAAAATAAAGAACAAAATACAAAATTACAAACAACATTAAAAATAAAAATAAAAGTAACAATAAAAATATTAACAAGTATGATCTAATCGAATTTCAATATTGCCGATATTTGGGGTCCTTAGATACTTTAGCCTTGTGTTCAAAGTAACTTTATCATGCAATAATGGTAAATTACAAGATTACAAACAAGGAAAACACACATGCAAAATAAAATAGCAATCACACAACGTAAACAAAACAGTTAAGTTTTCTTACCTACCACCCCAAACCAGAATTTGACATTGTCCTCAATGTTAAAATGGATGATAAAAGGATAAGAAAATTTACCTGTAATAACCCCAAACCAGCATCTGACATAGTTGGTTTTTTTTATAGAATAAAAGCTTAAAATAAATAAAACAACAACTTTTTATAGGGTTACCTCCCTATCAATGCTAAGTTTTAAGTCTTCAGCCAGACTTCTCACCGTTTGGATTTACTCATCAGGAGCATCAAACAAGTCCAAGTCACTTGCTTGTTGTATTGGTTGACCTGTCAGATAGTGCTTTACTCTCTGTCCATTTACCCTAAATGTACCAGATTTCTCACTCCATAGTTCGACAGCTCCAAAGGGGAAGACTTTTGTCACCTTGAATGGTCCCGACCATCGGGATCTCAGTTTACCTGGAAAAAGCTTCAGTCTGGAATTAAACAGTAAAACCATATCACCTGGATTAAATGTTCTCCGTTGGATGTGACGATCATGCCATTGTTTGGTTTTTTCTTTGTAAATTCTAGCATTTTCGTATGCATCTAGACGGAGTTCTTCAAGCTCATTTAATTCCAACAATCTTTGTTCACCTGCAGCCTTATGATCAAAGTTAAGAGTTTTAACAGCCCAAAAAGATTTATATTCTAGCTCAACAGGTAAATGACAGGGCTTCCCATATACTAGCTTAAAAGGTGTGGTTCCAATGGGAGTTTTGTATGCGGTTCGATACGCCCATAAGGAATCATCTAACTTAATAGACCAATCCTTACGTGATGTATTCACCACTTTTTGAAGAATATTTTTAATTTCCCGATTGGATACCTCAACTTGTCCACTAGTTTGTGGGTGATAAGGTGTAGCAACCTTATGCTTAACTCCATATTTCTTTAGAAGGGTCTGAAAAGTTTTCTCAATAAAATGAGACCCTCCATCACTTATAACACATTTTGGGACCCCAAACCTTGGAAATATTATTTTCTTGAAAAGTTTAATAACAGTCTTAGCATCAGAATAGGGTGAAGCAATGGCTTCCACCCATTTTGACACATAGTCAACTGCCACTAATATGAACTGATTTCCAAAAGAAGAGGGAAAGGGACCCATAAAATCAATACCCCATACATCAAACAATTCAACTTCTAAAATGGTATTCAATGGCATCTCTTGTCTCTTACCAATGTTACCTGTTCTTTGGCAAGCATCACAAGTTAGAACATACTTACTTACATCCTTGAAAATATTAGGCCAATAGAACCCAGCTTGCAATATTTTAGCAGCTGTCTTGGAGGTGCTCATGTGCCCTCCACAGGAAAGAAAATGGCAATGATCCAAGATAGCATGGACATCATCTTGTGAAACACATCTCCGAATCATACCATCTGCACATTGCTTAAAAAGGAGTGGTTCATCCCAATAATAATGCTTGACATCTGCATAAAACTTTTTCCTTTGCTGAAAGCTAAGATCAGGAGGTAAGATACCACATGCAAGAAAATTTACAAAATCAGCATACCAAGGAACACGTTGGATACTAAGATTCAAGAGTTGTTCATCTGGAAAAGATTCATTGATGGGAATATTATCTGTTTCTTCTTTTTCAGATGTCAACCTAGATAGGTGGTCAGCGACCAAGTTCTCGGTACCCTTCTTGTCCTTAATTTCCAAGTCAAATTCTTGCAATATTAGAATCAACCTAATTAACCTAGGCTTTGCTTCCTTTTTATTCAATAGATACTTAATGGCAGAGTGGTCAGTGTAAACAGTAACATGTGAACCTACCAAGTAAGATCTAAATTTATCAAAAGCAAAGGCAACAGCTAACAGTTCTTTTTCAGTTGTGGCATAATTTACCTGAGCATCATCTAGCGTCCGGCTGGCATAATGAATTACATGGAGCTTTTTATTCTTTCTTTGTCCCAACACAGCTCCCACTGTGTAATCACTTGCATCGCACATAAGCTCAAATGGGAGTTTCCAATCAGGTGGTTGTACGATGGGGGCAGAGATTAGAGCTTGCTTAATCCTGCAAAAAGCTTCCATACAAGATGAATCAAAATTTAAAGGCACATCCTTACCCAGAAGAGTTGTAAGAGGCTTTGTGATCTTGGAGAAATCTTTAATGAACCTACGGTAAAACCCTGCATGTCCAAGAAAACTCCGAATACCTTTCACATTTGTGGGTGGAGGTAATTTTTCAATTACTTCCACTTTAGCCTTATCAACTTCTATACCTCTCTCAGACACCAGGTGTCCAAGAACTATGCCTTCTCTTACCATAAAATGGCATTTTTCCCAATTTAGAACCAAATTGGTTTCTTCACAACGCTGCAAGACTTGGCACAAATTTGTTAAACAATTATCAAAATCCAAACCATGCACTGAAAAATCATCCATAAAGACTTCCATCACATTTTCAATAAGGTCAGAAAAAATTGCTTGCATACACCTTTGAAAAGTCGCAGGTGCATTACATAAACCAAAAGGCATACGTCTGTAAGCATAAGTCCCATAAGGGCAAGTGAAGGTAGTCTTTTCTTGATCAGATGGATGAATGGGAATTTGATGAAAACCTGAATACCCATCCAAATAACAGAAATAAGAGTGTTTCGCAAGTCTTTCAAGCATCTGATCAATAAAAGGGAGGGGAAAATGATCTTTTTTCGTGGCGCTATTTAACTTCCTATAATCAATGCCCATGCGCCAATCAGAGACAATCCTAGTAGGAATCAAGTTATGTTTATCATTTTCAATCACAGTTATTCCCCCTTTTTTAGGCACCATATGGACCGGACTTACCCATTTACTACTATCAACAGGATATATGACTCCAGCATCAAGCAATTTCAAAATTTCCTTTTTAACCACTTCTTGCATTTTAGGATTTAATCTCCTAAGTGGTTCTACTGTGGGCCTACTTTTATCTTCTACAGTAATCCTGTGCATACAAAGAGAAGGGCTAATCCCTTTGATATCATCCATTGTATAACCTATTACCTTTCTATACAACCTAAGTTGTTTCAAAAGTTTTTCAGTTTCAGATGGATTCAATTCAGCATTAACAATCACAGGATATGTAGAATTAGGACCAAGAAATTCATACCTTAATGAAGCTGGTAAAGGTTTTAATTCCACATTGGGGCTTACCACTTTGTCACACATGACCTCAGTATCATGTAGGCCTTAGAGCAATCAGATGTTTCTGTCGGCTCAATCATGAAAACAGTTTCAAGTGGGTCATTAGGAAGGGTTGCTTCCTTTACCACTTGTTCAACAAAATCCACAGTACAGCAAACATCATTATAAGGTTTTTCTAAAACATTTTTCAAGTTAAAATCAACCTTTTGGTCTCCAACAGTTAGAGACAACTTACCATTCTTGACATCGATCATAGCACCTGCAGTTGCTAAAAATGGTCTGCCTAAAATAATAGGAATCAAAGAATCTTCGTCCATTTCAAGCACAACAAAGTCAGCAGGTATAAAAAATTTTCCTATTTTAATAGGAACATCCTCTAAAATTCCTACAGGATATTTTACAGATCTATCAGCCAATTGTAAAGACATCCTAGTAGGTTTTAGTTCACCCAATCCTAACTTTTCAGCAATAGATAATGGCATTAAACTCACACTCACTCCTAAATCACACAATGCTTTATCTATATTCATGTCACCAATCATGCAAGGAATAGAGAAACTACCTGGATCTTGGAGCTTGGGTGGAAGTTTCTTTTGAATTAGAGCACTGCACTGTTCAGTAAGTGCAACTGTACCATCTTCCTCCAGTCTTCTTTTGTTGGACAGAATGTCCTTCAGGAACTTTGCATATGTGGGCATTTGCTGCAAAGCATCTGTAAAAGGAATATTAATATACAATTTCTTTAAAACATCAAGGAACTTACCAAATTGTTTGTCCAACTTTGCTTTGGCTAAGCGCTGAGGAAATGGAATGGGAGGTTGATATGGCTTAACCTCCTCCTTCTTTTCTTGTGGTTTCTCTTCTTCAATTACTGGATGAGATGAAGATTCATCGACTTTCTTTTCCTCCTTTGCTGTCTTGTCAACTGGCCCATCGTATTGAGTACCACTCCTAAGAGTGACAGCCATGGTTTGGTTGGATGGTCCAGCCTCTGGTTTTCCAGGAAATGTTCCTGGTGCTCTTTGAGAATAGGAGGCTTGTTAGGCAATTTGATTTTCCAGTATTTTGTTGTGAGTGGCAAGAGAGTCCACTTTTGAAGCCAAGTTTTTTATTGCATCAGAGAATTCATCATTTTGTTTAAGTTGAGTAGCTACAAATGTCTCCATCAAGGATTCTAGCTTTGATTTTTGTGGAATATAGGTTCCTTGTTGAGGTTTGTAGTTACTTTGGAATTGAGGTGGCCTATTTTGGAAGCCAGGTGGACCTTGTGGAGGTCTGTAGTTACCTTGATAATTTCCACCATAGTTTCCAATAGCATCCACCTGATGCATTTCTTGTTCTTGATTAGGAGTCATTGCTAAATGGCAATTTGTAGCTCCATGTCCTGAAACACCACAAACTTCACAAACAATGTTAGTAGCACCTGTTGACCCTATTTTATCAAGTTTTAATGTTAATGCTTCAACTTTGGCAGAAAGTAAGGAAATAGCATCAACAGAGTACTTACCTGGTGTTTTAGAAGGTAATCCTCTCTCAGAGTTCCATTGGTGAGTGTTTTGAGCTATTTCCTCGATCAGGTTCTCAGCTTCATCAACATTTTTACTCATGAAGGCTCCTCCAGCTGCAGCATCTAAAGAGATCTTTTGTGTGGAAGTTAGTCCATTATAGAAAATATGGATTGTCAACCACCTTTCTATCCCATGGTGAGGACATTCTCTTAGCAACTCTCTGTATCTTTCCCAGGCTTCATACAAGGATTCATCATCTTTTTGTGAAAAATTGATGATTTGTTTTCTCAGCACATCAGTCTTGTTCCTTGGGTACCATTTATTGATAAAAGCACTGGATAATTGTTCCCAAGTTGTGATGGATCCTTCAGGAAGAGAGTATAACCACGCTCTTGCTTTATCTCTTAAGGAGAAAGGGAAAAGTCTTAAGCGAATGGCATCATTGGTAGCTCCGTTCATCTTCAGGGTGTCACAGTATTCAAGAAAGATTTGAAGGTGAAGATTTGGATCTTTGGAGGGTAATCCTCCGAATTGGTTCTATTGAACCATTGAGAGTAGTGAAGGCTTCAATTCAAAATTGTTAGCCTCCACTGTGGGTCTAAGGATGCTAGATCCTCTCCCATTAGTGCTTGGAGCGGCAAAATCTCTTAAGGGTCTGTGTTGGTCCGCCATTTGTTTTTCTTTTTGTTCTTTTTGTTGTTTTTATTGTTTTCTCAAAGCTCTAAGGGTACGTTCTATCTCAGGGTCAAATCCTAAGTTTAGATCGACACTACGGCTTCGTCGCATAAATAGAAAATAAATGACAAATAAAACAAATTATCACAAAAATAAAACAACAACAGATACACAAAATAAAGAACAAAATACAAAATTACAAACAAAATTAAAAATAAAAATAAAAATAACAATAAAAATATTAACAAGTATGATCTAATCGAATTTCAATATTGCCGATATTTGAGGGACAACAGTCCCCGGCAACGGCGCCAAAAACTTGACAGGGCCCGCAAGCGCACGGGTTATGTCGCGTAATATAAAATATTATCGTTCTCCACAGGGACTGTGTTCAAAGTACCGGCATATTAAAATTTAATTATCCACACAATTGATTTTTAAGATTTTTATAAAATAAAGTACAAATTAAAATTGCACAGGATACGAATAAATATAAAAATAAAATTTACTTGACACTTAAAAATCAGAGTTGAGAATATCTTGGGATTTCGGGGGATTAAGACTCTATTTTATGTTAATGAATTTTAACTTTTCATAAATAAGAATCGAATTAAGTTTTCCAAGGCAAATTTTCCAAAAGCTAATTAATATGTTCCTCTCGGAATCCTATTAATGTACCTAACCTATGGAAAGTGCTGCTTAATCCTCAGAAAGGCCCATTATCGTTTTATGAAAATCCCTTTTATTTCCTCAAAATAATTTTGATTACTTTCACGGTTTTACCGAGGTCACAAAAAGCATCTCAAAAATCTTAGGTTTAGTTCAAAGCTTTCCGGTAAAAATAAATCTCTCGATTCTATTTATTACCTAAACTTACTAATATACCCGCAAATATACAGTTTTATCATTTAGGTTCTTGTTAGGAATTACTAAAAGCATTAAGCATAATTGAACTAAATGGAAAACAGAAATTTATTTAATTCTAAGTCAAAATAATATTAACAATAAAATATTATCATACCCCCTTTATCCCAAGATAATTAATTTAGCTACTCATGAAATAATTCAAATTCATATAAATAATGGAAAAATAAAACATACAAGACATGGTAAAAATAAAGACTTACAGGTTTCTCCAAAAGCTCAGAATAATTTACCACCGTAATTCCTTGTTGCAATATTCTCCATCAATTACAAATTTAAATTCTCACTTTTACAACCCTCACACTCTTAAAATAAAATAAAGAAAAAGAAAGTAAAGAAAAAATGGGAACGGGACAGAGAAAGAAAATAAGAGAAATAAACAGAAAGAAAAGAAAGAAAAGAGAAACGAAAAAACAAAGAGAAAGGAAGGAGGAATTGGAACGGAGCTGATGGTAATTGATGGAAAGAGATTTTTTTTTTTGCTGATGGGTTGCTGCTGCTTTTATAGGCAAATGGATGGAGGATTCCAGCTATGAAAACGCGTTCAATTTGCAAGTGGAAGAAACTTTCGGTGCATGTAAGTTCCAGCTTTGCCAATTTGTTTCCAATTTGCATATTTTAATATTTCCAATAATTCGGTGCTTGGATTTTAGTGAAGATTGGTGCAGAATGATGAAATTCAGAGTGAAAAAATGTTATTTTCCCACAAATCCGAGTGAAAGCTTGCTGGAGGGTGGTTTGCTGAGTGCTGGATGGTGTGGGTGCAAATTGGACAGCGCGGAGAGGAGTTACTGTTGGATGGAGATCTGTACGGTGTGGAGAGTATTGCTGGACGGTGTTGGTTGGAGAGGAGTCTGGGCGGTGTTGGTTGGAGAGGAGTCTGGGCGGTGTTGGTTGGAGAGGAGTCTGGGCGGTGTTGGTTGGAGAGGAGTCTGGGCGGTGTTGTGTTGAGTGGGTTGTCTGGGCGGTGTTGTGGATGGAAAGGAGAGGATGGTGTGTGTTATGGATTAGAAGAAGAAAGGGACAGCGGATAGGGAATGGGACGGTGTTGTGGCTTGAGGACGGTGTAGAGTGATCCGTTGTTTGGAGTTGTGGAGTGTAGGTCGGTTTTGAAAAGAGAGGGGACGGTGTGGAGAGGAGTGTTGTTGATTGTGGCCGGTGTTGGGCCTGTGAAGAGATAGAAGGAGTCGGTGTCGATGGAGGTAGTGATCCGGGGTTGCATTGTGGAGAATTGGGTCGGTTTTCTCTCTAGAATCCAAGTGGAAAAAAAAGGCTTTTTGAGAAAAAGACCGAGTGAAAGGTGACTTTGGACACAGATCCGAGTGACAGCCAGTCAGTGTTGTTGGGGGGTCGGTGTTTGCTGGATGAAAGGACGAGTGAAGATTGACTGAAGAGCAACTTCCATTTAGTCGGAATTGACTGCAGAAGGACTCAGAACCGACTGAAACCATTCACTCGGCTCAGGTTCATGGAGTTCATTCGGAATAGATTGAAGACTCACTCGGCTCAGATTCAATCGGTTCCTAATCATTTTCACTCGGCTATCTCTGAATTTGAACAACTCGGTTAAAGCTTTGCTTTGGAATTCACTCGGAAGTGCCTTCTTATTTTTCACTCAGAACTTGCACTTGAAGGACTCTGGAAGCTGGCTGGTAGAAGTTTATGTCTGAGCCTTGTTTTGCTCGGAAGTGCAGCTTTCTGCCTTAGCTTACTCGGATGTCTTCCTTGGAGACTTTTCACTCGGTTTTAATGCGAAACTTAAAAGTCAGTCCGAGTGTGATTCACTCCTGGTCGGATTTCACCTTGTCCGATTAAGACACCATTCAGAAATGCCTTGTTCTCTGAATGAAATCACTCGGATTCTCCTTAGTCAGCATTTATTCATTCAATGGCATTCCTTCTGCTCGGAATCAATTCACTCGGATTCAGCTTTTTGCCCAGAAAAGCACTTGTTCTTTGGTCAGACCTGCTTCAGTCAGCATTCTTCACTCGGATTTACTTCAATCAGCAAATTCCCACTCGGATTCACTTCAATCAGCAATCCTTTCACTCGGAAAATACCTTTGGGTAGCATTTATTAAAGCTCAGTTCCTTTTTTCACTCGGAATTGTTGCATTCGGACAGTTTCCAATCGGATTTTCCTAAAACCAAGACTTATTCCTTTTTAGCATTGATCCTTCACTCGAGTCAGCCATTTATCACTCTAAATGGCTTTGACAGGGAACATTTCACTCAGATTTTCCTCCAGCAGTGCAGTATTCCACTCGGATTTGGTCATTTCTGAGCTATCCCACTCGGATTTGGCCTATTTTGAGTCGGATTTCATTGCTTCTGAGTCGGATTTATGCTTTGAGTCGGAATTCAGCATAAAAAGAGAGTTCTTTCTACTTTAGGCTTCTTCTTCTTGTTTTATTATCATTTTATGGTTATTTTTCTCTTGTTTTTAACCCTTTATTACCTTAATTTCTGCAAAATAACATACCCAAGTAGACTAGAGTGGAAAGAAAGCAAAAATCTCAATAAATAAAGGAAATACAGTGCATAATGATTAAAATCCTAAGCAAACTAGATTTATTTTATTGTGTTATAAAGCACTTATCAAGAACCGAGCTTAAAAGTCCCCCTACGAAGACGGTTATTCTTAGAACCGTGCTTAAAAGTTACCATATAAGAACACGGTTCAAAGGAACCGTGCTTAAAAGCCCCCCTACGAAGACGGTTAAAAATAACCGTGCTTAATATGTACATACAAACACGGTTCATAACCGTCCTTAAAAGTCCCTATCTACAAGCACGGTGGGAACAAGGACAGTTTTGGAACCGTGCTTAAAAGTCCCCCAGAACCGTGCTTAAAGCCCCTTTCTCCACTAATGAATTTCAAGATTTGTTCATTCAGGCTAGAACTTCCATCAACCTTAATGTTGCAAGGGATTCTAGTCCATCTTGTCTCTATCTCAGTGAGAAAGTAGAATGAGCCATAGGTTATGTTAAGTGTTTTTTAATGTCCATATTATAGAGGTTATGTTGTCTAATTATTTTAAAAATATTATGTTATGAGTTAAAATTAAATTCGATGATAATAATTAAATTCTTTGAGTCCTAAGTGGTTAAATATATTAATGTATAAAATGGATTGTACGTGGATGTATGATGGAATTAATGTGAAACAGGGATTGAAAAATAAATTTCTTAAAAAGATTGAAGAATTTGTCAACAAAGCTAAAGAGTATGGTTCAAACATGATAACTTTTCAACATGGTTCAAACAATATGCAAGGTCCCTTTAAGAACTCATTAATTATCAAGATTAATTGTGCACCAAGTTTATTTGAGTGTAAGAGTTGAATTTATGTGTTGCGTAGGTTGGGGATCCCTTTAACTATGTGACAACTAAACAACTCATATAGTTATCTGTGGGTCTGAGAGACAATATGCTAGCTGACATACTTACTTTGTCAATGAATACAAGTTTCACACCCAAAACTGGAGCAGTAATGGAAAAATCGCTAACTGTGTTGTTTATGTCAATGGCGTAACTGACTCAGGAGATTATGACTATTATGGTAATGTTATGAAGATATATGAGTTGAAGTATCGAGGATCGTCAGGAAGATTCCCTTGTTCTATTATGAATGGTATGACTTATCATTTAGAGGGACTGTTATCAATCCACAACGTGGCATTGCCGAAATAAATCATACTGGACGTTTTGGTCATTATGATCCATTTTATTTAGCACAAAATGCATGCCAAGTCTACTATGTACCATATCCACCTCTGTGTCCAAGAAAGCGCGTGGTTAGTATATTGCCATAACAACTAAGTCTCGGGGTCATGTGCAAATTAATACAATCGATAAAGATCTTTCTAATCCTAGACATCTAGAATGTCATTGATGAGACCATTAACAAAGTCAAAACTGTTGATGGGATGAGAGGATGATTATCAAAAGATTAGTATAGTTATTCGGTTACCATAAATAAAGGAGCTTCTAAAAATGGTTATTTAAACTGCTAGAATAGTTGTCGTATATGTTATAACCACAGGGAAAGACCGTAAAAAACAAAATCAATTTAAACACAAGTGGAACCGCCATTAAAAGTGCCAATTAAAAAAAAACAGATTTTTCTTAATTATAACAAATTATTTTTTATATCCATTAATTTTTTAATGTGACAATTATATATTATATTTCATATTTTAATATTTTATATATTTATCTATATAAAAATAAATTTTA
Organism: Clitoria ternatea; assembly: GCA_037962975.1. NCBI lineage: Eukaryota > Viridiplantae > Streptophyta > Magnoliopsida > Fabales > Fabaceae > Clitoria > Clitoria ternatea. The sequence goes on along the minus strand of CM075671.1, from coordinate 26,666,535 downwards.
ATATGCTAACTAATTTGATTATCAATATATAAATAGGATAAACTAAATTTCTAAAAATATAATTACAAAAACAATATATAATAGTAATTATATTAATAACAAAGTCAATGGGTCTTAACCCAACAACTAATTAATGTACCAAAAGTTATACATCTATAAATCAATAAACTCATATATAGTCAAGTGAATATGTAACATAACTAAGGTTGATGACTAGTTGAGGAAGAGGGTCTGACTTGTGCAGGTGATCCTGAAATTAAAATAGATAAAATATAAATAAGTTATTATTATACATTAAAAATATAGAAGTTAATCTATTCAGCCAACTTTTAATGTAAAATACAGCGTTACAGTACTCCCTCAATACCTAATAAGTTATTGGTTACTACGGATTTTATGATATATAAAACAAATTTATTTATTCATAATATTGATCTTAAGTCAAAACTGCATTTGTAGTCCTATACTTAAAAAAATCCATTTATCTTAATTCTAAAAAAAGGTTTCCTTTAGCAATTAGTGGTATCAATAAACAGGGAAATATTATATACATCAATAATCATAATAATAAGCAGCATAAACAGAAATATATACATAAATAATCCTGAATCACAAAATGACTAGAAATGGACTATACATGAAGATAACTACAAATTTAGAATCATATCTTTACTTAATTAAGTTGAGATCTAAATACTAATTCCTTTACACTAAAAAATAATAATGTCAACATAGAGGTACAATCAAATGCGTACTTGACTGACTTTAAAATAAGAAGAAATATGTCGTAAATTATAAATATATATATATATAATAATCAAAATATGCAGTTAATTAATTAGCTAACCTTGATTCTGTTTTGAGGTAAATTGACCGCCACGCTTCAGTTTTGTAAAATACTCCTCTCATGGTCATCATTAGCACTCTTGTCAAAAAGAAGCCTTCAAGCAAGCTTCTTCCTGCAAGAAATAAGACAAGAACATATGCATGACTATTTTGCTGCAAGCATCTTACATCAGAGGGAAAAAGGTAATATGTTGACACTCAAGTTAACCATGGAATACAACACTTCAATGATGAGGCACAACTGTATCATCGATCATGTCAGAAGGATTCAACAAAGTTCTATGTATCATAAAACACAAATAAAGGCATGAAAAGCAATCAAGACCCAAAAGGCCTAAACCAAAGAGGATAATGTTTGCTATCCATTACAACTAATTTATAGAAAAGGGAAGGTATCCAATTGTTCCCTTGAAATGTTTGAAAGATAAGCTTATACAGGTTTATGGTTTTTCAAGGTAATACAATGAAAACAAATTTACATCCAAATAGTTGCAATCCACTTTGTCTTCATTTTCCATGTATTTTCATCTAGAAGCAATAGCAAGAATTTTTATAAAACGGCAGAAAATGAATTTATACCACCTGAAACAACTGGTTTTCAAAAAGAAAAAGAACACCCTTGAGAACATTTCTAAAAACATGTTCATTTTCCTTTTCTAAGCTATTTTACCTAAAAATGCAGCAAACAAATCTTTGTCACTGATATAAGAAAGCAACTTGACAACCTACTGTTAGGTAAATGCTTCAACACCGAAACATGTCCACATTCTGTTTTTGTTTTTTTTTTGTTATTACTTTTCTAGTTTTAAGGAGTTAGTTATGAAGTTTAGATGCTTTGTTATCCCTGTTTCTGTTCATGGCTTATTCCTAGGATCATGTTGTTAGTGGACAGTTATTTTTTAAGCTTTATAAATTGTAATGTTTCTAATTTTAAATGCATATTCCCATTTTCTCTTAAGCAAACTGTTGTTCCTCTTCTCTAAAAAATTTCTAACAGTTGGTATCACAACTTTTTTCTTACGGGACCTTTAGAATGGATTCTGAAACAAGTTTCTCCCAAGTAGCTCTTCTAGTTTTCAGTGGGGAAAACTATGATCTTCGGGATGTAAAAATGGAGGCTTACCTAAAGGCTTTGGATCTTTGGGAAGCTGTAGAAGAGGATTATGAAGTCCCTCCATGGCCATACAATCCCACTATGGCCCAGATCAAGAATCATAAGGAGAAAAAAACCCGAAAAGCAAAGGCAAAGTCATGATTTTTTGATGGTGTCTCCATAACCATCTTTACTAGGATCATGACTCTTAAATCGGTAAAAGCAATTTGGGATTATCTAAAGACGGAATATGCTGGAGATGAAAGAATTCAAAGCATGTAGGTGCTTAACTTAATGAGGGAATTTGAGCTTTAGAGGATGAAAGAGTGACACAATCAAGGAATAGTCAGACAAGTTGCTGGGTATTGCTAACAAGATATAGTTGTTGGGCATTGATTTTACAGATTCTAGAATTGTTGAGAAAATTCTGGTAACGGTTCCAAAGAGGTGTGAAGCATCTATTGCTTCATTGGAGATCACAAAGGATCTGTCAAAAATTACTTTTGCTGAAGTGATACATGCCTTCCAGGCCCAAGAGCAACGAAGATTGATGAGGGAAGATCATGTTGTTGAAGGTGCTCTTCTAGCCAAGAGTTTACAAGTAAAAAATTACAAGAAGAATCATTTAGCTAATAATTATCAAAACAATGCAAATAATTACAACAAAGGAAAGGGTAAAGAGAAAAGTTACCCATCTTGTCAACACTGTGGCAAAATGGGTCATCCTCCATTTAGATGTTGGAAGAGACCTGATGCTAAATGCATCAAGTGCAACCAAATGGGGCATGAAGCAGTCATATGAATGGACAAAAATCAGCAGCAAGAGGAAGAAGCTAAGGTTGTTGATCAGGAGGAAGAGAAGGATCAACTATTTGTGGCCATGTGTTTTGCTAGCAGGAGAGAGTGAGAGTTGGTTGATTGATAGTGGTTGCATAAATCATATGACCAATGACAGGGAGCTTTTCAAAGATTTAAAGCCAACCAACATCCCCAAAGTTAGAATAGGCAGTGGTGATTATATTTCAGTCAAAGGAAAGGGGACTGTTGCAATAGCAAGCTACTCGGGTACAAAATTTATTTTTGATGTCCTTTTTGTACCTGAGATTCAACAAAATCTGCTAAGTGTTGGCCAATTGATTGAAAAAGGCTTCAAAGTCATTTTTGAAGATAATTTTTACTTGATTAGAGATGCAGCCAACCTGGATATTTTTAAAGTAAAAATGAAAGGGAAAAGCTTTGCTCTAAATCCATTGGAAGAAGAGCAAACTGCTTTTCAAATCAAGGAAAACATCATAGAAGTTTGGCATAAGAGGCTTGGGCATTATCACCACCAAGGGCTATTACAAATGAAGTCCAAAAAAATGGCAGTTGATCTTTCAGAACTTGATGATCACATACCGACATGCAAGGCTTATTTATTCGGAAAGCAAAAAAGGAAGCAATTTCTAAAGTTAGCAAAATGAGCCACTTGTAAGTTGTAGTTAGTCTACACAGATATATCTGGACCTCAAAAAACTCCTTCATTAGCAAGTAATTGATATTATATTGCCTTTATTGATGATTTCAAAAGAATGTATTGGATTTTTTTCTTAAAATTCAAGTCAGAAGTAGCTGAAGCTTTTTGGAAGTTCAAAAAATTAGTAGAAAATCAAAGTGGCAAGCATATTCAGATTCTAAGATCTAATAACGGCAAGGAGTACACTTAAAAAAATCAATAGATTTTGTGAGGAAGCTGGCATTGAGCATCAGTTAACCACACCTTATACTCCACAACAGAATGGGGGAGTGAAAGGAGAAACAAATACATCTTAGAGATGACTAGATGCATGTTGCATGAGAAGAATCTACCCAAGAAGTTCTGGGCAAAAGTCACTCATACAGTTGTTTTCTTGCAAAATAGATTGTTCACAAAAGCAGTTAAGGATCAGACACCATATGAGGCTTGGTATGGATATAAACTATCTCTAAATTTTCTTAAAATATTTGGATGTTTGTGTTTCACTCATGTTCCACAGAGCAAGCGTAAAGCTTGATAAAAAAGCATCATCAGGCATTTTTATAGGCTATAGCACTATCAACAAAGCTTATAAAATTTTTTAGCCGCAAACTGGAAGCATTGTTGTTAGTAGAGATGTCCACTTCATAGAAGATAAAGAGTGGAATTGGGATGAGGCAGATAAAGATCAAACTATGGTAGACGCAGACCTACAATTTAAGTCTCTTACTTCAAGAACAGAAGAAGAAGAAAAAGAAGAGGATGGGCATAATGAATTGGTAGATGATGCTCCTATAAGAGGTACTAGATCACTCTCTAATATTTATAAGAGGTACAACATTACTGTTTGTGAACCTGCAGATTTTGGAGCAGTAGAGAAAAATCAAAATTGGATGGCTGTAATGAAGAAAGAAATGACTATGATTGAGAAAACAGAACATGGGAGTTGGTTGATTGACCCCAAGATAGGAAGGTGATTAAAGTCAAATGGGTGTACAGAACCAAGCTAAATTTTAATGGTTCTATCAATAAACACAAGTCAAGACTTATTGTGAAAGGCTATGCTTAAATCTTTGTATGGATTACTCAAACACCTTTGCACCAGTTGCTCGTTTGGACACGATAAGGATTTTGCTAGCTGTAGCTGCTCAAATGAACTGCAAAGTGTATCATTTTAATGTAAAATCAACATTTTTAAATGGTGTTTTACATGAAGAAATTTATGTTGAACAACCTGAAGGTTTTGTGAAGAATGAAGAAAAGGACAAGGTGTATCTTCTCGAAAAGGCTTTTTACGGATTGAAACAAGCTCCACAAGCTTGGTACAACAGAATCGATAACCATCTATTGAGCATCTGTTTTAAAAAAAGCTTGTTTGAAGCCACTCTTTATGTTAAACATCAGACCACTGATGTTCTGATGGTTTCACTTTATGTTGATGATCTGTTGCTGATAGGAAATAATGTAGGGATGGTTGAGGAATTCAAACAAGAAATGATGAAGGTTTTTAAGATGATAGATCTCAGGCTAATGATCTTTTTTTGGTATGGAAATTAAACAGGATGAGTATGAAGTCTTCATATGCCAAAAGAAGTATGCCAAGGAGATTTTGAAGAAGTTCAGGTTTGAAGAATGCAAGGAAGCAAGCATTCCTATGAATCAAAAGGAGAAGCTGAGTAAGGAAGATGGAGCTGATAAAGTGGATGAGGGATACTTTAGAAGTTTGATTAGTTGCTTGATGTACCTTACTGCAACGCGTCATGATATTTTAAATGTTGTAAGCATTTTGTCCAAATTTATGCACTGTGCCAGCGAATTACATCTCAGAGCTGCCAAGAGAATAATTCAATATGTCAAAGGCACAAGTGATTTTGGTGTTAAGTTCACATGGAGCAAAGAATTTAAGCTGGTTGGTTTCTCTTGCAGTGACTGGGGAGGTTCCATTTATGATATGAGAAGTACTTTAGGTTACTGTTTTACTCTTAGATCTAGTGTTTTCTCATGGAGCTTAAAGAAGCAAGAAATCATGGCTCAATCCACTACTGAAGCAAAATTTATTGCAAAAACAGCTTCTGTGAATCAAGCTTTGTGGTGGAGAAAGATTTTAATGGATCTAAATCTGGAGCAGAAAGAAAGTACCAAGATTTTTGTTGACAATCGAGCTGCTATTGCTATTTCTCATAATCCTGTGTTTCATGGGAAAACTAAACATTTTAACATCAAATTATTTTTTAAGAGAAGTGCAAAAAAAGGAGTTTGTGACTTTGGTTTACTGCAAGTCTGATAATCAGCTTACAGATTTGCTTACAAAACCACTTTCAGTCAGTAGGTTTCAGGGTTTAAGGCAACAAATTGGTGTTTGCAGATCCTAAAGCAAGGAGGAGCATTAGGAAAATACTTCAGGACCAAAACATGTCCGCATTCTATTTTTGTTATTTTTTTGTTATTGCTTTCCTAGTTTTAAGGAGTTAGTTAGGAAGTTTAGATGCTTTGTTATCCCTGTTTTTGTTCATGGCTTATTCCTAGGATCATGTTGTTAGTGGGCAGTTAGTTTTTAAGCTTTATAAGTTACAATATTTCTAATTTTCAATGCATATTCTTATTCTCTCTTAAGCAAACTGTTGTTCCTCTTCTCTAAAAAATTTCTAACACCTATAAATGGAACAAAATAGATTCTCAACTTCAAAACCATGAGCATCGTGTTAATAAAAGTATATGGTACACCTCAACTGATGCATTACTGACTTTTCAAGAGTTTCTTCAATTTCTTCATCGCTCAATTTTTCAATTCCACCTTTCTTAAGAATATTATCTAAAAAAGTGGCAAGCAGTTCTACACTTGAGCTTCTAACAACACCCTTGTTACAAAAGATCTCAAAAGCCTCTTTAAGAGCCTATGAGACCAAAACTTTTAGATAATTAAATGTAACATTTATGAAGTCATTAATGATTATAACCTTGTGGAAAAGAGTATGCTTTTGGAAATAATCGGTCACATATACCAGCTACTTATCATGCAACTCAATTACCTTCTGATCAAAAGCCTGAAGAAAGTGACCAATTTCAGCTTTCAAGAAAGAAAGAATTAGGTTTAACTATAGAATTAGAAAACTAGGAGATTACCTGCTCTTGTAAACCAACAATATCCCTTTTCTCTACCTGTAAGCATTTTAATTAAAAAGGTAAAAAGAAAGGTCAATGGTAAATTAAAATTGCTTCAAAAGAAGGGTACCATTCAGTCATACAACTTGATTAGTAAGAAATTGCTAGTAAAATGAGTATGGGAACAACATATTTGAAAAAACAACTACAAATCATGCACAAACAACTAAAACATAAAACAAGTGAGTAAAATCAGCTTTATGGAAGATTTACAAAAAAAAAAGCTAGGACCAGGAGACAAATTACTACAGAACAGGTTAGTAAGATCATTGTAGACCAAAACATGCACAAGTCGACTGAGTTTTAGAATTGAATGAGACAAGATCTCACACTAGTGAAAAAAGAGGATATAACAACTGGATATAATCATGGGTTAGAGGAGATCAATGATAAAAGAATGCATAATGGCATTTTTGAAATTATAATGTAACTATCACAACTAAAAAAACCCTAAACAGCTACCTCAAATTAGTGACCACCGACTCCCGTCGCTAATTAGCCACCGCCTTAGCGACCGTTTTATACAAAAGGGACCAAAAATATGTTAGCGACTCATTTAGCGATCGATCGAGGATGCGGTCACTACTAATTGTAAACACCGTCGCTAGTACAGTCGCTATTTTTTAGCTCCACCTTGTTTTGGTTTCCCGCCACGATTTTCTGTTGGCGCCAAATAGTAGCGACGGTAAATACCGTCGCGAACGTTCCCTCCACTCCAGCGACGGCGCACCCGCGTCGCTATGGGTTTGTACTAGTGACGGAAGCGTCCGTCGTGGCTATTTGTTTGGCCAACTTAGTGACAGACATTCTCTACCGTCGCTATGATTTTCGCCTTCCCTCCATATTTTTTTTAATAATGGAAGGTAGTGACGGTGCGCTGACACCATCGCTACTTTTCAGGAGGTTAGTGACGGAATTATTGTACCGTCGCTAAATCTCAGGAGATTAGGGACGGAGTATGTGTGCCATCGCTATGGTTTCCATATTTTCACTTTTAAGAATGGAAGGTAGTGACGGTGGGGTGTCACCGTCACTACTATTCAGGAGTTTCCCTCCATATTTTTCTTTAAGTTAGTGACAGTGGGGTGACACCATCGCTACTTTTCAGGAGGTTAGTGACGGAATTATCATACCGTCGCTAATCCTCAGGAGATTAGGGACGGAGTAGGCATGCCGTCGCTATGGTTTCCATATGTTTACTTTAAGAATGGAAGGTAGTGACGGTGGGGTGTCACCTTCGCTACTATTCAGGAGTTTCCCTCCATATTTTTCTTTAAGTTAGTGACGGTGGGGTGTCACCGTCGCTACTTTTCAGGAGGTTAGTGACGGAATTGTCGTACCGTCGCTAAGCCTTTTAATTGTAGTGATGTTGTTAGCGACGGGGTGGTAGTCGTCGCTAAGGATTTAATCTAACTCGACAACAACCCCTTTCCCTGTCACTTGCCCTAACTTTCCCCTTCCTCTTTCAGCGCCGTCTCCCTCTCCTCCCCCCTTCGTCGGACCTCCTCCCTCCCTCCCTCCATTCGTCTGCCTGCCTCTCTCAGCCGCCGTCCCCCTCTCCTCCTTCCAAACCCCTCTCTCACGTCTGCTCCCTTTCTTCCTCCGTCGAACCTCCGTGTGCCATTGCTTCAGGCGACCATCTCCGGCCAGGCAGAGTTACGACAACTGGCGAGGAGTCTCCGACGACCACCCCTGCAGCTTTTCCGGCGAGTTTTCAACTTTCCAACCAGGTTTGAAAGAAATTTGAAAGAAATTTAAATCATAATCTATTTTATTTCAACTGCATGATAAAGATTATCCCTCATATAATCTGGTTTATCAGCAATTCATATTTTCCCTATTCTTTTTGTTAAAAACTGTTCTTGGTTTTTGCTAAAAGAGAAGCAATTATGCGTACTGAGACAAGTCAATTACGTACTGGGATGTGGAACTTGGAATTGATTCAATCAACCAAAGTAAAAATCAAACACTTTGAGGAAACAAATTAAAATACAGCAAAATGATAAGAAATAAAATTTTTGCACTAGAGAAACTAAAGAGGGATAGACTATTTACTTGTAACCCGCAAAGGATTGATAATACCCTGCTTCATTTTTGTCTTCCTGATAACGAATGTTCTTGCCTGGAGATTAAAATTAAACAAGGAGTTAGGGTTTGTTGGGGTTGAAATTGAGGTTAGAAAGTTGAAACATAGATTTAGACAGAGATAAATGAAAATTGAAAGAAATTTGGATCATATAATGTGAACTATTCTTTACTGGGGGTGTAAAAGTATGGTTGATGAACAATTCAAAATGTACATGTAATGTCAATCTGGTACAAGGAGATATTTGTAAATGTGCAAGTACGGAGTATCCTTGTATACTGGGGCGGAATACAATGCACTCTGGGCGGTGTGACTGTCCGCCTGAAGTAACCTCCTTTGCCTTGACACAATTGGTGGTGGTACCTGCAATTATTCTCCGACGCTCAAGTCAGTATTCTGAAATACTGTAAGACTTAGAAAGCAAATCTGAGAGAATTATGCAAGTAAAAGTGTAAGGTTCAGAATTGAGGGGGATCCCCTTATACCTTTTTGCTGAGGTTTATATACCTGTTACTGGTGCTCCATTATTGGTAGGACCCGTTCCTTGTTTTCTGGCATAATGCAAGAAAGGTAGTGGGTCCCTGTGTCGTTCACGAGCACCATCACTGTAGTGGGTATTTCCACTTGCTTGGAAAGCGTTAATGCCTTATTATTTTATTCATTGTTCCCTTTTATGCGTGACAGCGTGATTCCCATTTTCAACCTCTCAAGACAGAGTCAATCTTGTGCCGGGGTTATAAGTATGGGCTCGCTACGCAATATAGGAAATTCAATATTCCGCCTATGGCTTGGCGGAGTAGTATGCATTGGAAATACTTTGTGCATGTGTATAAGATATTCAATATTTTCCACCTTGGCGGAGTAATAAGCTTTGGCGGAGTAACGTGCCTTGGCGGAGTTACGTGCCCTGGCGGAGTTACATGCCATGGCGGAGTAACGTGCTTTGGCGGTATGTACTCCGTATAAAAGTAATTATAAGGTATTTGAGACGTACTTCTCCTGTTCAAAATGCTGATCTGGCAAAGCATTAAAACCATGCTTTTGGGGACCGGTGTTGGGACCGGATCATATGCCCCCTAGCTTGTTATAGTGACTGACGAAGTTACTTTAATAAGCTATAACATTTTTAGCTTTTATAGGTATGGGTTTAGGCGGCGTTTGCTAGTTCAGGATTTACAGACAAGTGTTTTCATGCATTTATTGCTTTTGTCGTTACTTGCCACGCCTGTCATTAAAGCACCTCGAAACCACGTTTTGCCGCTTCAATATCTCATTGCCACGTATGCCCTCGTAACGATTGCCATTCCAATGATGGGACATAAATGCGTGGGATGGCAGTTGAAATACGTTTTTGAGGTTATTACCATGGGCCTTGGATTTTGAAAATACGGCCCAAAAAATGCCTGTCTTGAGATTCATCCAACGGCTGTAGTTGCATTTCTGAGATTAGTGAGGCTTTACGTGTTTCCCCCGAAGCCATGCCTATAAATAGGTAAACTCTTAGGAGGGGAAACTTTTCGCTTCATCTTCTTCTCTGCGCTTTTATATTAGAACTGCCTTTTGAACGTTGCTTTCTTGCGAGTCGTTTGTTGTTGCAGTTCTTCAGTTCTTCAGAAACCTAAGGTAACTTTCTTCTTTCTCTGTTTTCTATTTTTATTCTCATTGGGTTGGTTCTGTTTTCTTTATATGTGCGTTTGTTGAAGAGAGGATGAGAGGAAAAAAGTCAGAGTCATGCTCTAGGGTTTCTGTCCGTCCCATGTTTTCGGATATTGAGAATGAAGATGAGGTTTTCTATACTGGGAGGGATTCGACGTTTTACAGCAGCGTGGAGTATTTTAGTAATGCTGTACATTCGTTTGTATCAGGAGGTATTTCCCACACACAAGTGATAACGATGGCAGAATGTCAGAATGTTGTGTTGCATGGATTGGACTGGAAAAAGACGCTTGAGACTGACCCCTATTGTTGGGTTGAGGAAGATGTTAAAGATGCTTCCTCTCGTCATGCAACAACGAGTGGAGGGGTGATGGAGTTGTCTGTGCCAATTTGGAAGGATGAACGGTATGAAAAGAGGTTCATCATTCGTTCGCCCAAGACGTTCGACCGTATATGCCATCGTCCTCAAAATGAGCGTACCATATATATGTATGATATTTTATTTACCCAGTTGGGGATGCGCTTTCCACTGAATAGATTCCAGATGGGCGTACTTAGATTCCTGGATTGCGCCCCTTCTCAGCTGCACCCTAATGGTTGGGGGATAGTTCGCAGCTTCGAGGTACTGGCTGAACATCTGGAGTTTACGCCCACTGTGGCATTGTTCTTTGCCTTCTGCCGCATCATGAGGAGAGTGAATGTGAAAACTGGCGGCATGGGCTTTGTAACCCTTCGGGCGGAGCCGAAGATTTTAAATTTCAAGGCGTTTGCTGACTCCGCCAAGGAAGGCGGACTTCACTTTAGGATGAGCTTTGTGAAGGTTTCCGTTAGGAAGGACAAGCTCGTCTTCTGGCGGAATAAGGAGGGAATTGATAAATTCCTAGTAGCGTGGACGCATGAGCACTTCCTCCTGACTAAACAAGCGTATGAAGTTGAGGAGAGTGCTTTATCAGCTGCTTCTGTGGAAGTACTCCGGTCGTTGAAGGAGTACAACTCCGTCCATAAGCTGATTCTGTGTCGAAGGCTGCTTGGGCGGGATGCTCAGGGATACTTAAGTAATATTTTATCATTATCAATTCCCATGTTGATTGAATATTACTTCTATTTTTTCCTGCATCTTCTAACCGTATTCATATATGTTATTTTGCAGGAGAGATCGCCGAATTCCCTGGGATGGATCGCATCAAGCAGATTCGTATGAGTCGCAAGGAAATTGACGCAGAGAACAACGTGCAGCCTAGGAGGAATTTGGCTGCTGCTCTGACAAAGACTCTTCCTTTCCCTGCATCCACTAATATAGTGACTTTGGAGGGTGGTGCGGGGTCCTCAACAGTTGATGTTGAAAGGCGTTCTAAAAAACATCAAGAACCAGAAGCTGTTTAGGTAGAGGAAGAGGAAGTGGATCCCCAACCCTTGCTAAAGAGGAAGAACAAGGGCAAGAAGAAGATAGGGGAAGGAGCATCAGCTGATGCTGCTGAGAAGATAGGGGAAGGAGCATCAGCTGATGCTACTATTAATGTGGAAGAGATTCAGGAGATACCTGTTGTGGGTATTGCTGCTGATGTGGGCGGTGTGGAAGGCGCCCTTGAAGAAGGTGTCATGGGGGAAGAGGCGGAGGGAATTCAAGCTTCTCCAATCCATCCAGCTGAGAGTCCCGCCCTGGACTTGGCTACTCGAGGGACACCAGTTTTCCTTATTGATGTTCTAGGGGAGTCATCTAGGCGATCCGTCTCTTTGCCTCTGGCGGGGTCTCGACTGAATCCCTTTTTGTATTTTACAAATATGGGATCCCGCCAGTCGGAGAGGCATGATCCGGACTTCATCCTCCACCCCGACATCGACTTCAAAGAGATTTCAAACGCTGCTGCAGCTGCAAGGTGGCACCTCGTAGAAATTGATGGTTTCCTTGCCTCTGTGCCACGCATCGCTGAAGTTGCTGCAGAGGCCGCCATGTTTCAAGAATCGTTTCATGAATCTGTGGAAAAGATACGCAGCTTGGAGCACGACAACGAACAGCTGTCGGAGGTGATCAAGGCTAAAGATAAACACCTTGACACCGGCGACTCTGATATAAAGAAGCTTGAGGAGGAGCTGGCTCGAGTGAGAGCTGATAAAGTCTTGCTGGAAAAGCAAGTTTCTGGCTTGAAGGAGCAGAATATAAAACTGGGCGAAGAGGTGCGTGGACTATCCCAGGTGAAGGCTGATAATGTTCTACTGAAACAACAAATTTTAGATCTGAATCAGCAGAACAAAGAACTGGGCGAAGGTGTGAGCGAACTTCAGCAGAGGTTGGTTTCCTTTGAAATAAATAAGACCGTTGCTGAAGACGCCTGGGCGGCGGAGTTGGACCAAACAGCCACTGCATACAGTAACCTTGAAAAACAGGTTCAAGAGCTGCAAGTTGAAAAAGCCACTTCAGATTCTACCAGTAAGAGGCTTGATAAGGAGTTACAATCTGCCTTGGATGCAGCTGAGGCGACAATTGATGATGCTTTCAGCATGGCTATTCGCCAACTCCGTCATCGCAACCCAGGCGTTGCTCTCAACACTGCAGGCATTCATCCTTACTATGAATTCATCAATGGCGAACTGATGGTGCCTTTTCAGGGGGGTCATGTTCCTGCGCCCAATGTAGAGTATGTCCTGGCGGACTTGCCCCCCTTGCAAAGTTTATCCAAGCCTGGTGAAAGTCAGCCCAGCTCCGCCCAACAAGAGGGGGTGCCATCAGAGCCTTGAAGACTAGCTCCGGAGTCCGTTTACAAGTTTTGTTTTTCTTTGAATTTTAATGATATTGCCTTGTTCCAGGATAGGCTCTGGATCTTTATCAACTTTTGACAATATTCAATAAAATATATTTTCTGTAAGTCTATACTTGTTCATATAAGCAATGTTTGAGTCCATCGTATTTATGCCTTGTAAAATGATATTAAGAAGGCAGAATATTCATTTGAGGACTTAATGAAATATGACTAAGTATAACGAGGCGGAATAGCCTTTTTTGAAATTTGGTGAAGTAAAATTCAACAATGAGGCGGGATAGCCTCTAAGGAATTTCAATGAAGTAAATTCAGTAATGAGGCGTAGTAGCCTCTTAGGAATTTCAATGAAGTGAACTCTGTAAGGAGACGGAGTAGCCTCTTAAGAATTTCAATGAAGTAAATTCTGTAATGAGGTGTAGTAGCCTCTTAGGAATTTCATTGAAGTGAATTCTGTAAGGAAGCGGAGTAGCCTCTTAAGAATTTCAATGAAGTAAATTCAATAATGAGGCATAGTAGCCTCTTAGGAATTTCATTGAAGTGAATTCTGTAAGGAGGCGGAGTAGCCTCTTAAGAATTTCAATGAAGTAAATTCAATAATGAGGCGTAGTAGCCTCTTAGGAATTTCATTGAAGTGAATTCTGTAAGGAGGCGGAGTAGCCTCTTAAGAATTTCAATGCAGTAAATTCAATAATGAGGCGTAGTAGCCTCTTAGGAATTTCATTGAAGTGAATTCTGTAAGGAGGCGGAGTAGCCTCTTAAGAATTTCAATGAAGTAAATTCAATAATGAGGCGTAGTAACCTCTTAGGAATTTTATTGAAGTGAATTCTGTAAGGAGGCGGAGTAGCCTCTTAAGAATTTCAATGAAGTAAATTCAATAATGAGGCGTAGTAGCCTCTTAGGAATTTCATTGAAGTGAATTCTGTAAGGAGGCGGAGTAGCCTCTTAAGAATTTCAATAAAGTAAATTCAATAATGAGGCGTAGTAGCCTCTTAGGAATTTCATTGAAGTGAATTCTTTAAGGAGGCGGAGTAGCCTCTTAAGAATTTCAATGAAGTAAATTCAATAACGAGGCGTAGTAGCCTCTTAGGAATTTCATTGAAGTGAATTCTGTAAGGAGGTGGAGTAGCCTCTTAAGAATTTCAATGCAGTAAATTCAATAATGAGGCGTAGTAGCCTCTTAGGAATTTCATTGAAGTGAATTCTGTAAGGAGGCGGAGTAGCCTCTTAAGAATTTCAATGAAGTAAATTCAATAATGAGGCGTAGTAGCCTCTTAGGAATTTCATTGAAGTGAATTCTGTAAGGAGGCAGAATAGCCTCTTAGGAATTTCAATGAAGTATAATTCCGTAAGGAGGCAGAGTAGCCTCTTAGGAATTTCAATAAAGTATAATTCCGTAAGGAGGCGGAGTAGCCTCTTAGGAATTTCAATGAAGTATAATTCCGTAAGGAGGCGGAATAGCCTCTTAGGAATTTCAATGAAGTATAATTCCGTAAGGAGGCGGAGTAGCCTCTTAGGAATTTCAATGAAGTATAATTCCGTAAGGAGGCGGAATAGCCTCTTAGGAATTTCAATGAAGTATAATTCCGTAAGGAGGCGGAGTAGCCTCTTAGGAACTTCAATAAAGTATAATTCCGTAAGGAGGCAGAGTAGCCTCTTAGGAATTTCAATAAAGTATAATTCCATAAGGAGGCAGAGTAGCCTCTTAGGAATTTCAATGAAGTATAATTCCGTAAGGAGGCGGAGTAGCCTCTTAGGAATTTCAATAAAGTATAATTCCGTACGGAGGCGGAGTAGCCTCTTAGGAATTTCAATGAAGTATAATTCCGTAAGTAGGCGGAGTAGCCTTTTAGGAATTTTAATGAAGCACAATTTTTACAAGTGTTGAACTTACTTGAACTTGTTGACAGTGCTTAAGTTTATTGATTATGTACTCCGTAAAATATTGGTAGTTAGGCGGAGCCAAGTTTTGGATGGAGTGTTCATCCTTTTGAATTTGGACTGGAGTGTATCTCCTGATCACGTGACAATTGTTGAATCCAGGGTTGGTATGGTGCAGCGTATAGCTGTGACACCAATCCTTTCCGCAGGAAATTTGCTGGACTTTGGGGTCGGTATGGTGCAGCATATAGCTGTGACACCCACTCTTTCCATAAGAAGCCTGCAGTACCTTGGGGTCAAAATGGTGCAACATATAGCTGTGACAATGATTCCTTCCACAGGCGGCCTGCAGGACCTTGGGGTCGGTATGGTGCAGCATATAGCTGTGACACCAATCCTTTCCCCCAAGGAGTTTTTTGTACCTTAGGGTCGGTATGGTGCAGCATATAGCTGTGACACCAAT
This sequence comes from Clitoria ternatea, assembly GCA_037962975.1. Classification (NCBI taxonomy): domain Eukaryota; kingdom Viridiplantae; phylum Streptophyta; class Magnoliopsida; order Fabales; family Fabaceae; genus Clitoria; species Clitoria ternatea. The sequence goes on along the minus strand of CM075671.1, from coordinate 26,651,096 downwards.
CCTTTCCCCCCAAGGAGTTTTTTGTTGACTCCGTTTGTGAAGCTGTGTTGCATTTTGGTTGATCTTTATGGAAAAGAGTTATGCATCTATGCTTCAATTTTTGGAGCCGTTGTCTTATCTGCATGGGAACAAGTTCTGTCATGGATAATCAATTCAAAGTTAGAGTGAAGATTGAATGTAGGAAGGTATTTCATTAATAATGGAACTACATAAAGGGCTGAGTTGGGGTATGTCTCTTCGAAACCTTCTCAAGGAAAGTATATCTAGGAAGAACCTTGAGTTAGGAGGAAAAGATCATACCATATTACCCAACTAGCTGTAATATATGCGTAAATTTAAAATGTTCCATTTATTCCTGACCGGAGTGCCATCTAAGTTTTCTAGGTGGTATGTTCCTTTGCCCAAAGCTTTGATGACTCGGTATGGACCTTCCCAAGTTAGTGCCAATTTGCCTTGGTGTGCAAATTTGTTGCCAATATTGGCCCTTCTCAGGACCAAATCTCCTTCTTTGAAACGACGTTCAAAAATGCGTGTGTTATACCGTTTGGCGGCCTTTGCTTTGACAGCTTGGTCCCTCACGAAGGCTTCCTCTCTCAACTCCGCCAAAACCTCGAGTTCATGTGCGAGGTTCTGTTGATTGGCTTCTTCGTTGAAATGGAGGACTCGAGCTGAAGGGGCTGCCAATTCAATGGGGATGACAGCCTTAACTCTGTATGTCAGCCGATATAGAGATTCATTTGTGGTGGAGTGAGGGGTTGTTGTGTATGCCCATAAAACGTGGCATAACTGATTTGCCCAATCTCCTTTTGCCTCACCAAGGCGTTTCTTAAGGCCTTTCAAGATTTCTCTGTTGGCAACTTCAGCTTGTCCATTGGTTTGAGGGTGTTCCACAGAAGAGAAAATCTGCGTAATGCTGAGATTTTCTAGGAGTTCAGTGAACTTGCGATCTGTGAACTGGGTGCCATTATCAGTGACTATGCGTCCAGGGACTCTGAAACGTGCAATGATATTTTCATATACGAATCTTCGAGTCCTGGCTGACGTTATGTGCACCATTGCTTCTGCCTCAATCCATTTGGTGAAGTAATCAACACCAACTATTAAGTATTTGATACCGCTAGGTGCGGTTGGGAATGGACCCAAGATATCCATGCCCCATTGATAGAAAGGCCAAGGCGTTATTGATGATGACATTTCCTCTGCTGGAGTGTGATGAAGATTTGCGAATCGTTGACATTGATCGCATTTTTAAACATATGAGGCGGAGTCATACTTCAGAGTGGGCCACCAATACCCCGCCCTGAGTATTTTTCTCATTAGACTCCGTGCCCCTGGATGGTGTCCACACTGCCCTTCATGGACTTCTTCTAAAACAGCTTGCACCTCATTTTCGTTTATACAAATTAAGTAAGGAACAAAAATTCCTCGGCGGTATAACTGTCCGTCTAGGAGTGTATAATAAGGTGCTTCTTTCTTTAGTTTCTTTCGCTCAAGATCATCTGTGGGTAATTGTCCATTAACAAGATAACGAACTATTGGTGCTACCCAGGAACTGTCATCAAAGGAGCGGCTTTTAATCATATGTACTGAGGAAGGAAAGGAAATGCTTGGCTCCGCCAAGGTACTCTGTACAACCATAGTTGTGCATCCTGCCTTCTTTGTGCTGGCTAACCTGGAGAGGATATCGGCACGTGTATTTTCTTCACGGGTACATGCTTGAAAGTAACTTCATTGAAGCGCTGTTTTAACTCATTGACACAGTCTAGATATTGTTGCAGCAGAGGTTCTTTGGCCTGATACTCACCAAGAATTTGTGAGATGACCAATTGAGAATCACTGCATAGGGTAACAGTTTTGGCCCCAATATCTTGTGCTGCTCTGAGTCCGGCCAAGCAGGCTTCATACTCCGCCTGATTGTTAGACGTAGTGAAGGTAAAGTGCAACGAAATTTCAAGATGTACCCCGTCATCACTTTCTATAACAATTCCTGCTCCACATCCTTTGTTATTTGAAGATCCATCAACGTATATTGTCCAATGTGAATGATCTGCATCTGGGCTAGAGCCTGTTAATTCAACTACGAAATCTGCTAGGACCTGTGCCTTGATAGCAGTTCTTGGTTCGTAGGATATGTCGAATTCAGAGAGTTCTATGGCCCATTTGATCATCCTTCCAGCCAGGTCTGGTTTGAACAGTATAGTACGAAGTGGCAAGTCTGTGCGAATCAGGATGGGATGCGCATGGAAATATGGTCTTAGGCATCGTGAGGCCCAAACAACTGCAAGTGCTGCCTTTTTAATCTTCTGATAACGGCATTCTGCACCATGCAGTGTTTTACCAGTGAAGTACACCGGTCGTTAGCCTTCAACTGTCTCCTTGACCAGAGCCACTGCCAGCGCTTCATCTGAAACAGACAAATAAACAATGAGTTGCTCACCTGGGCTTGGTTTTACCAGGATTGGAGGGCTGGCCAAGACATTTTTCAAGCTTTGGAAGGCCGCCTCTTGCTCTGGGCCCCAACTGAATTTCTTGTCCTTCTTCAGCATTTTGTACAAGGGAAGAGAGCGATGAGCCATTTTTGGCATGAATTGTGCTAGAGCAGCGATTTTTCCGTTGAGGGATTGTACCTCTTTCAATGTTTTGGGGCTCTGCAACTTTTGGATTACGCGACATTTATCAGGATTAGCCTCTATGCCTCTTTGTGTTAACATGAAACCCAAAAATCTGCCTCCTGGTACAGCAAATGTACATTTTAATGGGTTGAGTCTCATGTTGTATTGCTGTAGGCATTGAAAAATAAGGCGTAGGTCTTCAACATGGTCTCCTCCCTCCGGGGTTTTGGCTATAATATCATCAATATAAACCTCTACCAGCTTTGTGTACATACCCTCAAAAACTTTGTTGATCATGCGCTGGTAGGTTGCCCCGGCGTTCTTTAGCCCAAATGGCATGACGTTGTAGCAAAAGACCCCTTTGTCATTAACAAATGCTGTCTTCTCTTGATCATCCTCACACATTGGAATTTGGTTGTAACCGGAGTAAGCATCCATAAAAGATAGATACTTGTATCCTGAAGAATCGTCAACCAATCTGTCAATGTTGGGGAGAGGGTATGGATCCTTGGGACAACATTTATTCAAGTCAACGTAGTCTATGCACATACGCCACTTGCCATTGGCTTTCTGTACCATAACCACGTTGGACAGCCAGGAGGAGTAACGGAGTTCCCTGATGAACCCCGCCTTGAGGAGCTCCTCCGTTTGTTCACAAGCAGCTTTTTGCTTAGCAGGACCCATACGTCGTTTCTTTTGTGCCACTGGCCTAGTTTCAGGATACACCGCCAGGCGGTGGCAACAAAAGTTAGGATCCATGCCAGGCATGTCTGCAGCGGTCCAAGCAAAAATCTCTTTGTACTCAAGGAGAAGTGCAATTAGTCTTGCTTCCATGTTAGCCTCCAGTTTGTCATTGATGTTTGTTATTTGTTCCGGGGTGCTGCCCAAAACAATAGACTTGGAACCACCATCAGGAGTTGGTTTCAAAGGGTTCAGTGGGTCTACAGAAGACTCCGCCCTGGGGTCAAGATCCACCAAATTGACGGATGCCACCGCACTGCTTCCTTCGTTCAATTTTCTTTTCTTAGACATGGTTTCAAGCTTCACCATATTAAGACTCAAATTGTAACAATAACGAGCCATTTCCTGGTCTTCCCTTACAGATGAGACTTGATTATCCTTATCAATGAACTTGATTAACAAGTGGGGGGTTGAAACGATGGCTTCCATGGCATTCAGGGTAGGCCGCCCAATGATGCCATTGTATGGAGATTTAACATCAATGACAAGAATCCTGGATTTCACAGTCCTTGCTCCAGGTTCACCATCAAAAGTAATCCTTGTGTCCAAATAGCCTTTAGTGGGCTGTTTGGCGCCATTAAAGGCTGTAAGGTCCTATGTATAAGGCTGCAAATCAGCATCAGTTAGCCCCATGCGTTTAAAACAGTCATAAAAGATAACGTCGCAGGAACTTCCCTGATCAATTAGGATGCGTTTTACATCCATATTAGCGACTACCGCTGTCGCGACCGGGATCGCGGTGGCGCGGCCGGTCCTCGAAACGGTTTTAAAAAATAAACAGGGAGTCGCCACCAATATTTTTTTTAGGATAAAATAGTGGAAAAACCTTTTGTTAAAACACTGGTTATAAAAATGAAATTCCATGATTCGGGAGTCTGATTACAGGTGGGGAAGGTATTAGCACCTCACGACTGTCCGTTATAAAAACGGTTACCTCAATTTGATAGCGCGCATTATAATTAACCCAACAATTATTTTAACTTCTTCATAAAAAAAAAATGTACGGAACGACAAAATAAACAAAAAAAATAAACAAAGATCAACACAAAATATTTACATGAGATTAACAGGACGTCTCGTCCAAATTAATCTCGCTCCTTCTTTTTCTTTAAAGAGATATTTAAAAATATGAAATTAACAGGACGTCTCGTCCAAATTAATCTCGCTCCTCCTTTTTTCTTTAAAGAGATATTTAAAAATATGAGATTAACAGGCGTCTCGTCCAAATTAATCTCGCTCCTCCTTTTTTCTTTAAAGAGATATTCAAAAATATGAGATTAACAGGACGTCTCGTCCAAATTAATCTCGCTCCTCCTTTTTTCTTTAAAGAGATATTCAAAAATATGAGATTAACAGGACGTCTCGTCCAAATTAATCTCGCTCCTCCTTTTTGATAGCAAGACAAAAAGAAAACTCTAAAAATTAAATAAAGAAAGGTGGGCCTGACAGGAACTGTTTCCCGCTCCTACGTATTCTCGAGCTTTCGAGAAATCAGGGTCACGTAGTTCTTTAAAATGTTTTTTTTTTAGGAAAAAGATTAGGAAGATATTGATAGGTATTATTTTAGTGAAGAATCCATACAAGGCGAAGTGCTTCGCACGTGCACGGATCTTATAAAAACTGTGTAGACGGAAGTATTTTCCGTACGACACTGATTAAGAAAAATGAATATATATATAAAAAACTGAATGGAAGAGGAAAACGAGTGTAAAAAATGAAAAAAAACAAGCGAAGAATAAGAAAACCGAGTGAAAAATAAGAAAACCGAGTGAAAAATTGAAAATCCGAGTGAAAACAGGGAAAACCGAGTGAAACAGTGACAATATGAGTGAAACAGTGAAAAATCTGAGTGAAACAGTGAAAAATCTGAGTGAAACAGTGAAAATCCGAGTGAAACAATGAAAATCCGAGTGAAAAACAGGGAAAACCGAGTGAAACAGTGACAATATGAGTGAAACAGTGAAAAATCTGAGTGAAACAATGAAAATCTGAGTGAAACAATGAAAATCTGAGTGAAACAGGGAAAACCGAGTGAAACAGTGAGAATCTGAGTGAAACAGTGAAAAATCTGAGTGAAACAAATGAAAATCTGAGTGAAAATAAGGGAAACCGAGTGCAAAATAGTAAATCCTAGTGAAACAGTGAGAATCCGAGTAGAAAAGAGGCTTACCGAGTGAAATTTGAGCAGAGAAGAACGAATGGGACTAGAATTGCAAGTCCGAGAGGGAAAAGGGAGCTGGAAGGAGTGCTGTTGAGTGAGAGTGTAGAGGATGTTGGGGTAAAGAGAGTTTGAAAGGTGAGGGGTGAGTGAAGTGAGAGGGAGAGAAGACTTGGCGTGAGAGAGAGAGAACAGAGGTTTGGCAGAGTTTCTTCGTCTCAAATGCCTTCCCTCTTCAGCTGCCCTTCCCCTTCCATTTATAGGCTGGTTTGAGTGGAAGGCCAGCTCAGGCTTCCACTTCCGAGTGGAATGCCAGCTCAGGCCTCCACTCAGAGTGAAGTGGGGGACAACGGCTGGGTGGGAATTTTTAATTCCCCCCACTTCCACCCATGTTTGCCACTTGTCTGCCAGCCACCTCTGGGATTCCTGGATCCACTTTGGGGTGGAATCCAAGTCAGCATGTGAATCCGAGTGAAGAGAGTGGAAATCCGAGAGAAAAATGGTGTAATCCGAGTGAAAATGGTGTAATCCGAGTGAGAATGGCTCGGATCCACCTTCCAATCAGTATTCATTAACACTGGCAGTCAAATCCGAGTGAGGATGTGTAAATCCGAGAGAAAAAATGGTGTAATCCGAGTGAGGATGTATAAATCCGAGAGAAAATGGTGTAATCCGAGTGAGAATGGCTCGGATCCACCTTCCAATCAATATTCATCCACACTCGCAGTCAAACCCGAGTGAGGATGAAGTAATCCGAGCAAAAAAATGGGGAATCCGAGTGATTCTCACTCAGATCACCCTCTCAGTCAGCATTAGGAGTCAAATCCGAGTGGAAAAAGGTATTCCCCGTAGAAGGCCGAGTGAGAATACTCCTTTCCGAGTGTAAAAACCTCGGAACCGACTCTAACGATTGGGAAATGATTTGAAATTCACTCGGAGCCGATTGAAAATTGAGGAGAATGACTCGGAAGTTGGAATGGCTCAGATTCTTGTTTGAAGAAGCAAACTGACTGAATTGCCAGTCAAGTCCGACTGGAAGTTGATGGAAATGGGCTCGGGAAAGGTTTCAAGGAGGACTCGGAGGTTGAGTGTAAAGAAGGACACGGAACCGACTAAAATGGCTCGGAAATTGGATTTTTGGTTATTTTCACTCGGAATAGCATTGACAGTGAAGTATTTCACTCGGAACTGACCCATTTTGAGTGATCCCACTCAGATTTGATTATTTTCGAGTCATTCCACTCGGAAATTCTTGATTTTGACTCATCCCACTCGGAAATGCTTCATTTTGACTCGGATTTGATCATTTCTGAGTAGTTCTACTCGGATTTGCTCCATTCTGAGTAGTTCCACTCGGTTTTGATCATTTCTGAGTAGTTCTACTTGGATTTGATCATTTCTGAGTAGTTCTACTCGGTTTTGATCATTTCTGAGTAGTTCTACTCGGTTTTTCCTTCAACAGTGGCATATTCCACTCGGATTTGATCTGTTTCGAGTCCTTCCACTTGGAAATGATCATTTCCGAGTCAACCCTTTTTTTTTTTCTTAAATTCTTTTCATTTGCGGATGGGCTGAAATAGGTGTTCACAGATGCCCCTCTTTACTTCCTTTCCTTGAGAAAAGCATGAAGTTTCTTCTTGCTTTTGAAATGGAAAGGGAGTAAAGACGTGAACACCTTTGTCAAAGTATTAGATGCAGGGGAAAAACCCAGGAATCGACACTTGAGCCTCTCAGTTAACAGGAGGTGAGAAGATCGGGGTTGATTCCCGGTAGAAAGGAAAGTAAAGGGTGCCTGAGTAGGCGAACAGGAAGTAAAGGATGTGCCTGAATAGGCGGACAGGAGGTAAAGGATGCTTGAATAGGCGGGCAAAAAAGTAAGTGGTGCCTGAATGGGTGGCTGGAAGATAAAGGATGCCTTGATAGGCGGATGGAAAATAAAGGATGCCTTAATAGGCGGATAAGAAAGTAAATGGTGCCTGAATAGGCGGCTGGAAAATAAAGGATGCCTTGATAGGCGGCTGGAAGATAAAGGATGCCTTGATAGGCGGCTGGAAAAAATAAAGGATGCCTTGATAGGCGACTGGAAAATAAAGGATGCCTTGATAGGCGGCTGGAAAGTAAAAGGATTCCTTGATAGGCGGCTGGAAAGATAAAGGATGCCTTGATAGGCGGCTGGAAAGATAAAGGATGCCTTGATAGGCGACTGGAAAATAAAGGATGTCTTGATAGGCGGCTGGAAAGTAAAAGGATGCCTTGATAGGCGGCTGGAAAGATAAAGGATGCCTTGATAGGCGGCTGGAAAGATAAAGGAGTTGATAGGCGGCTGGAAAGATAAAGGATGCCTTGATAGGCGACTGGAAAGATAAAGGATGCCTTGATAGGCGGCTGGAAAGATAAAGGATGCCTTGATAGGCGGCTGGAAAAGTAAAGGATGCCTTGATAGGCGAATGAAAAAGTAAAGGATGCCTGAATAGGAGGACAGAAAGTAAAAGGTGGGGTCAACTGGGGATGCATGATGGGCTTACTAAAGGAAAGAAATCTGGGGATGATTCAGTTCAAGCTATCTTGGATGATTTGGGGAACTGCTTTTTGATTAGGAGAGAGAAGAAATAGGAAAAGGTCTGGGACGAATACTCCAATTTTTGGAAAGATTAGAAGATTTAGGGGTACTTCCTCAAGGCCGGGAGAAGAGTCTGGGGTGATGTCCCAGTTAGGGCGGTTGAAGAGGCTTGGGGGTGCATTTCCTTTTGACGGAGTGAGACCCGAGGTAATGTCCCAGTTCAAACTTCCCAGGAGCATGGGGTACCGCCTTTGGGTTGACAAAAGATAACAACCTGGGGAAGATGCCCCAGTTTGACATGATCTAAAGAGCTTTGGGGGAATCTAGGGAGATGCCTCAGTTTGACAAGTTGGACAAAGTTTGGAGAAACGCCTCATGACTGGAAAGGAAGAAATCTGGGGAGATGCCCCAGTTTGACATGATTGAAGGATTCTTGGAGAATGGTTATAACAAAAGGAATTTGGGAAGATGTCCCAGTTGAGCTTATTTGGGAAGCGTAGTATCACTGGGGAAGAATTTGGTGGTTCAGGTACTGCCTCTTGATGGAAAGTTTAGGATTCATTGGGGAGAGAGATCCTGAGGAGTGCCATCTTTGGCGAATGATTCCACTGGGGAGGATATTTCAAGAGGCACGGACTTTAGTAATTGAGGATGAGAGTTTGAAGGTGCCTGATGAAAGAGTAAAACATTGGAAGGTGCCAACCTTGGCATTTTAAGGAAGGAATTTTGAGAAGTGTCAACTCGGGCGATTCAAGGAAGGGATTTGAAGGGCTTGATTGGGGTGTTAGTGCCTGGCATGACTATCTGTGAGATAACCTGCAGAAAAATGGTAAGTAACGTAAAGATAAGTTTCAAAATCGGGTAAGTCCTGTGAAACCGCGACTCTTACGAGAACTCATGGACGAAGTAGAACGAATGAGGCAACCATAGCTTCGGAGCGCGTGTCTGGCCAAGTCCCTGCGATGATCACCTATGATGAGGTCGAGTAGCAGGAGCATCTTGTCCCTTGCGACTTTAAATGTTTACCAATCTTCCATTTTACTTTGTTAAAATACATATTTTTATCAGATCAACCAAATTCATAACACGTATCGAAGAGGGTGAACTTTATTCATGCACGTTAAACAAGTACAGAGAAAAAAAATAAAGAAAGTAAATGAAATGAATGAGGTCACATAGGTCCAGCATAAATGAAAACTGGGAAGACTCATGGATCCTCCAGTGAATCTCTGAGACTGATGAGAGCCTTAACCCCTAACACGACTTCATGTTCACCCTTCGACCTTGCTTTTGGAAAGGTAAGTTCGACAGTGATTCACGTGCACGAGCTTGGACTCGTACTTCTTTGAGCCAGAGGATCATTCGCATTGCCAGAAATTTGACCCTAACTTTTGCCTGAGCCGCCCTTTTCGGGTTTTTGACTCACCGGGTCACTCTAACTTTTGCCTAAGCCGCCTTTTCAGGTTTTCAGCTTAGCGAGCATTAATTTTCTTTTCTTCCTTTTTTTCGTTTTTTTTTTGTTTTTGTTTTTGTTTTTGTTTGTTTGTTTGTTTGTTTGTTTTTTTTTTTTTGTTTTTTTGTTTTTTTGTTTTTTTTTGTTTTTTTTTTATTTGCTCTGACATCTCCTCCCTAAGCATAGTATTTTTTCACTGCATCTGTGTTTACAGGCATTGAGAAATCCTGGCCATCCATATTAGTGAGTATTAAGGCTCCTCCAGAAAAAGCCTTCTTCACAACATATGGTCCTTCATAATTAGGAGTCCATTTGCCTCGATTGTCCTTTTGAATTGGTAAAATTTTCTTGAGTACCAGGTCTCCTTCTTGAAACTGTCGAGGCCGTACTTTTTTCTCGAATGCTCGTTTCATACGCCTCTGATACAACTGACCATGACAGAGGGCAGTCAATCTTTTTCCATCAATCAAGTTTAATTGGTCATGTCGAGCTTGAACCCACTCAGCCTCTTCTAATTTTGCTTCCATCATTACCCGAAGGGACGGGATTTCTACTTCAAAAGGCAAAACTGCTTCCATTCCATATACGAGGGAGAACGGGGTTGCCCCTGTCGAGGTTCGAACCGAGGTGCGATACCCATGCAGAGCAAAAGGAAGCATCTCGCTCCAATCTCTGTAGGTGACTACCATTTTCTGCACTATCTTCTTGATGTTCTTATTGGCCGCCTCAACCGCCCCATTCATTTTAGGTCGATAAGGAGAGGAATTGTAATGGTGAATCTTGAAGATTTCGCAGAGTTCCTTCATTATTTTGTTATTCAAATTCGTACCATTGTCAGTAATGATCTGACTTGGTAGGCCATATCGGCATATCAGTTCTCGCTTGATGAATTTGACCACAATACTCCTTGTTACACTGGTATATGAAGCTGCTTCTACCCATTTGGTGAAATAGTCGATGGCGACCAAGATGAAACGATGACCGTTTGAAGCTTTTGGCTCGATGGGTCCAATGACATCCATGCCCCACATTGAGAAGGGCCATGGTGCCGTCAAGACATTTAGGGATAATGGGGGTGCATGAATATGGTCAGCGTATATCTGACATTTGTGACATTTTTGGACATACTTGAAGCAATCCGCTTCCATGGTCATCCAGTAATAACCAGCCCTCAAAATCTTTCTAGACATGGCATGTCCATTAGCGTGAGTCCCAAAAGATCCTTCATGAACATCCTTCATGATTTCGTTTGCCTCATCAGCATCAACACAACGAAGAAGGACAGAGTCATAGTTTCTTTTGTAAAGCACATCCCTATTTAAGAAGAAACCCATGGCGAGTCGCCTTAGGGTCTTCTTATCATTTTCTGTAGCACCCTCGGGGTATTCTTGACTCTGGATATATCTCTTAACATCATGGTACCAAGGTTTCCCATCAGACTCCTTTTCCATCATTTGACAGTATGCAGGCTCACAGTGCTTCTTTACTTCGATGAGAGGCATATCGTAGTCACTACTTACTTTGAACATTGAGGCAAGGGTAGCTAAAGCATCAGCCATTTGATTGTCATCCCGGAGAACGTGATGAAAAGAGATCTCGTCAAACTCCTTGATCATTTCCTTGATGTGATCATAGTAAGGAATCAATTTACTGTCCCTAGTCTCCCACTCGCCTTTCAATTGATGAATAACCAAAGCAGAGTCCCCATAAACTTCTAACAACTTTACTTTTACATCCAACACCGCTTGGATTCCTAATGAGCATGCCTCATATTCAGCAATATTATTGGTACAGTCAAAACACAATCTGGCGCAGATAGGGATAAATTCCTTATCGGGTGAAATCAAGATAGCCCCAATTCCGTGCCCCAATGCATTAGAAGCTCCGTCAAATCTCAGGGTCCATTTCTCCTTTTGACCACCTTCTTCATTGAATAATGTCATGATATCTTCATCCGGAAAGTTAAATTGCATCGGCTGATAATCATTGATGGGTTGGTGTGCCAAGTAATCAGCCAGGGCACTTCCTCTTATAGCTTTTTGAGTGACATATATTATGTCGTACTCAGTTAACAACACTTGCCAGCAAGCGATCCTTCCAGTCAGAGCAGGTTTTTCAAAAATGTACTTGACGGGGTCCATCTTAGAAATTAGCCAAGTGGTGTGACTCAACATGTACTGCCTTAGGCGCTTAGCGGCCCATGCTAACGCACAACAAGTCCGCTCTAAAGCGGAGTACCTCATTTCACAATCAGTGAACTTCTTGCTCAAGTAGTAGATAGCATGTTCCTTCTTTCCAGTTTTATCGTGTTGTCCCAACACGCAGCCCATGGATTCGTTCAATACAGTCAGATACAATATAAGTGGCCTTCCTGGGGCTGGGGACACCAAAATTGGTGGTTCTTGTAGGTACTGCTTAATCTTTTCGAAAGCTGCTTGACAATTCTCATCCCATCGCCCTGGTTGATTCTTGCGGAGTAACTTGAAGATGGGTTCACAAGTTGCCGTCAATTGTGAAATAAATCTGGCGATATAATTGAGCCTTCCCAAAAATCCTCGGACCTCTCTTTCTGTATGGGGAGGAGGCATCTCAAGAATCACCTTAACTTTGTCGGGATCAACCTCTATTCCCCTTTCACTTACTATAAATCCTAGCAGCTTTCCCGACCTTGCATCGAAAGTGCACTTGGCGGGGTTCAATCTTAGCTTGAACTTTCTCAATCGTTCAAAAAGCTTCCTTAGATCGCTAATGTGCTCTTCATCTGTTCTAGACTTGGCAATGATGTCATCCACGTAGACTTCTATTTCCTTATGCATCATATCATGGAAAAGAGTCACCATTGCTCTCTGATAAGTTGCCCCAGCATTTTTCAACCCAAAAGACATCACCTTATAACAAAATGTACCCCATAGAGTAATAAACGTGGTCTTCTCCATGTCTTCAGGTGCCATCTTAATTTGATTATACCCCGAGAAACCATCCATGAAGGAGAAAATAGAATGCTGAGCTGTATTATCAACCAAAACATCGATCTGTGGTAGGGGAAAATCATCCTTGGGACTAGCCCTATTCAAATCTCGGTAATCCACACACATCCATACCTTTCCATCCTTTTTAGGGACAGGGACAATGTTGGCTACCCACTGAGGGTATTTTGCCACAGCTAGGAACCCAGCATCAAATTGCTTCTTAACCTCCTCTTTGATCTTTAAAAGCATTTCTGGCTTCATTCGGCGTAATTTCTGCTTTATTGGTGGGCATTCAGGTTTCAAGGGTAGTCTATGCTCGACAATGCTAGCATCGAGCCCAGGCATATCTTGATAAGACCAGGCAAAGACATCACAAAATTCCATTAACAACTTGATTAAATCTCCTCTTTGTTCTCTGCTTAGGGTAGTGCCGATCTTGACTTCCTTCTTATTTTCTTCATTCCCCAAATTAATGACCTCAACTATGTCTAGGTAGGGTTGAATCCCTTCATCCTCTTGCTCTAACAACCTTGTCATTTCAGGCGGTGGTTCACAATCTTCCCCACCTTCCTCATCAGCGTAATCAACTGGGTGATCGAAGTCGGGAAACGGGATTGCGACCTCACTCTCCTCAAAGGAGTCACTTTCAGATCTGCAATTTAGTGTGATATGGCAAATAAAAAGAAAGAACAAGCGAGTAAGAAGAAGGGTTTAAAACAAGGATAAGGGATACACGAAGAGTTTTTTTTTTTGAATTACGATACGCGTTTATTGATGAAAATGATAAAAACAAGTTTTTTCGCCTTTATTACATGGAAGGGTCCTAAAGCTTTAGGCAGAGTAGAGGGACGAATAAGTACTTAAAGCATAAACAAATTACTTTGGCAAAACATTCAAAGTCGTGGGGAACTCGATGGCCTCCCAGTTATGAAGTTCTTGGCCTGGTGGACAAGCAATCACAAAATCAACACTATCACAAGGGTTTTCTTCAATGACAGCGACTTGGTCTGGAGGCATTAGTCCGGCGCTCCGAAAGCTCTGGTAGAGATCACAGATGGGGACTCTTACGGTATGAGGATCTCTGCCAGTAAGACGAGCAGCCCTTTTTTCTCTCTTCGCTTCCTCTACCCTTTTTCTGTCGGCAGCCGTGGGCCGGTATCCTAACCCAAAACCATTTCTGTTATCAAGCAGGCGTATTGGTTCTATTTCTCCATTCAAAGCACGTCCTAGCCCTCTTCCAGGTTCATACCCTCCACGCAGCATAATCTTTGCCATCATTAAAGATGCACTTGGCATGCAAGCTTTTGCCATTGTGGCTCCTTCCCCCACATAGGTAGCGTTTGCTATCTCTAATGCTTGGAAAGAAGTTTCAAGGGCCTCTTCTGCTGCCTCGATGTAAGGGGTTGACAGAGGTTTGCTGACCAGAAGGTCTTCCTCACCAGAAACAATTATCAGTTTGTTGTCAACTATGAATTTTAATTTTTGGTGCAGGGTAGAGGGTACCACTCCAGCAGAATGGATCCACGGCCTGCCTAATAAACAACTATAGGCAGGCGAGATATCCATGACTTGAAAAAGGACCTGGAACGTGCACGGCCCAACCTGTATGGGCAGCTCAATCTCACCCATAACCTCTCTCCGAGTTCCACAAAAGCTCGTACTATCGTGGCACTTGGCTTCATAAAAGTCCCATCAAATGGTAATTTGGCCAATGTAGACTTTGGCATGACATTGAGGGACGACCCATTGTCAATAAGTACTTTTGCTAAGATGTAATCTCGGCATTTTACGGAGATATGGAGAGCCTTGTTGTGCCCAATCCCCTCTGTTGGTATTTCGTCGTCAGTGAAGGTCAGATAGTTATCTGCAATAATGTGCCCCACTATTCCTTGAAACTTATCAACGGGAATGTCATGACTGACATGAGCCTCATTCAGGACCTTCATCAACATCTTCCGATGTGGCTCAGAGTTCATCAGCAATGATAACAAAGAGATTTTTGCAGGAGTATGGGTCAGTTGGTCAAGCACTTGATATTCGCTCTGGCAAATAAACCTTAAGAATTCATGGGCTTCTTCATCAGTCACGGCCCTTTTGATCTCGCCATTGGCCCCTTCTTTGTCCACCTTGGCATTTCCGGTAACCTGATCCCTCTTCGGCTCTGGAGGGGTGTATACTCTTCCACTTCGGGTTATACCTCCTACCCCTACAATACTTGTGACGGACGAAGGAGACGGGTCACCTGTTGTCGGGCTTGCAACGATCACATCTGCGTTGTACTTCCAAGGGACAGCCCGAGAATCTTTGAACGCAAACGGGGTGGGTGCTTGAATAGTGATGGTTGGTTGTACAGAAACAGGAGCTGCTTGGGGGTTCCTGGTGTAAAAAATTGTCAAGGGCTTAGGGATCCGTGCCCCTGTTTGTTCCTCGATCATGTCGACCTCATCTCCACGGCGTTTACAGACCTGCACAATATAGCTGTCCATAAGGCTTTGAAGGACCTCACAGAAACCTTGATGTTCGGCAGTCTGTTCGCAATCATGTTTCACACTCCAGGTTCCTTCAATTAATTCCCTTTCAAGCAAAAGGGAATGAACTACCCTCAATGGCATTCTTATGTCAGCAACATTCTTAACGCACTCCTCATCATTTTCCAAGGCGTTGACCTCTGAATTTCCATGGTTGGGCAGGGGATTTGTGGCAACATTTGGGCTACCTTCCTTAAAGTTAATCCAGTCGGCTTTGATCAAATCCCTTACTTTATACTTCAAAGCCAGGCAATTTTCTGTGGAATGCCATGGTGCCCCAGCATGGTAATCACAATGAGCGTTTAGGTCATATCCCCTTGGGTAAGGAGGTTGCAACGGCCTCATAGGGGATGGAGCTACCAGACCTTTCTGAACGAGGATTGGAAAAAGTTCGGTGTATGTTATAGGAATTGGATCGAACTGCACAGGGGAGCGTTCATTGTTGGAATTTCTTGTGTTTTGATTATGATTGGGTGGTCGAGTCACTTGTTGCGGGTGATGGTATGGCACGGGTTGCGGTACTGGCGCTCTTACCATGGGTGGACGGAAGTGGGGAGTATAAGCTGTCGGGCTCTGAGTGGTAGCGGCCACATAAGGATTGGGAGCTTGAATCATAGTAGGAAAAAATGGTCTTGGCAAAAGCGTCTTTTGATTAGAAGAGATGGAATTAGTTTCTCCATCCCTTTTCCCAGGCGCCGGCCTTCTTGTCATGCTTGCCCCAGATGAGCCCTGAATGATCTTTCCTGTTCGTATTCCGCTTTCCACTCTTTCCCCGATAGTCACAATGTCAGAGAAGTTGGATGAAACACTACCAATCATCTTGCCGTAGAAAGGTGATGGGAGCGTATCAATAAACATCGCGACTATTTCTTTTTCCGATAATGGGGGATCCACTTGTGCCGCTGTCTCTCTCCATCGTTGGGTATATTCCTTGAATGTTTCACTGTCCTTTTTCATCATGTTTTGTAAATGAACCCTGTTGGGTGCCATATCCATGTTATACTTGTATTGTTTAAGGAAGGCATCTGCCAGGTCCTTCCAACAACGGATATGGTTCCGATCAAGGTGAGCATACCATGTAAGAGCGGCCCCTGCTAGACTATCCTGGAAGCAGTGGATCAAGAGTTGGTCATTAGAAGAGTAAGACGCCATCTTTCGACAGTACATCGTGAGATGGTTCTTTGGACAAGTCATTCCCCGATACTTATCAAAGTCTGGCATCTTGAATTTGGGTGGGAGGACAACATCTGTGACTAAACATAGCTCCGAAGCATCTATTAGTCCAAAACCTCCACAGCCTTCCATCATCCTCAAACGCTCTTCTAAGATTTCTATCTTTTCCTTTCGAGGAGCTGCGACCATACGGGTTGTATCTTGGAGATTGGTCCCATAGGGGGTTCCGTATCCATACGGATAACCGAGTGGCTGGTTGAACGGAGGCAAAGCATAGGACTAGTTTGTTAGGCCTGTATTTGGTGAAGGACCTTGGGGTTGGGCCATAGTCTGTGCAACATAACTCGGTTGGGTCACCTGGGCTCGTGTATTTTGGGCTTGTGTGTTGTAGGTCAGCTGGGTCATCGGGGCTTGTATATTTTGAGTTTGGTGAGTTTGTGGGTCATGGGCTTGCGTGTTTTGGGTTTGGTAAATTTGTGGGTCAGGAGCTTGTGTGTTTTGGGTTTGGTGGAGTGATGGTATATTTGGCTGGGTAGGGTATGAAGTGTGAGGATTCATCGCTTGCTGGTCATGGGCGTCTTGGTTAGCGAGCGGGGGATAGTATCCTGGTGGAAGGCCATAAAGTGGAAAAGGTACTGGGTTGCCGTCAGGGCCGACAAATGTATGCTGTGCATAAGACTGGCCGTAAGGTAACTGGGTCTCAATGACAGGGTTAGGTCTTCCAACATGAATGGTGACAGGGGGTGTCATTGTGTTTGGTACTTGGGTTCTTGCTGGGTCGGAACCAAGGGGGAGTGGTACAGTGGCAGGCTGTTGTTGGTTGTTCTCAATACCCGCAGAGGAACCCCCTTCTGTGATTCTCTTTTCCAGAAGCTTGGTCAACTTGGCTACTTGTTCTTTCAGCTGATTGAACTCGTTTCTAAAATCTTCATCCCTGATTTCTGCTTCGGCCATGAGTCTCGTTTGGAGTCAGGTCGGATAAGGATGTTTACCCGTAATGTCTATTGTAAGTGAAAACACGAAATTGTTAAAAAAGAAAGCATTAAATAAAAATGGTAATCGAAAAATAAACAGTATGGTGCACAAAGTTATCGTGGAACTCGGCCAGTAACCTCCAACCATTCCTTAGAACGTCACATTCAAGAGTAATAAGTATGTGATAAATGGAAATTAACATGAGACGGTTGTGGAGACAAAAGAATCCTTCTTTCTGAATTTCAAAGTACATTACTGCTGCCAATTTTTATGCAAGAAAAGTAAATCAATCATTCCTAGCTCGGGCAATCATGGCCCTCATTTTACAAATCCTTTCCTTACAGTAATCAAGGAAGTTTACAATTTCTTTTGGGGTACTAAGAGGGTTAACCATCCCCTCAGCTTGCTTAAGCAGGAGTGGGAGGTCTTCCAGGACTCCATTAGCCAAATGTGCCAAGTGGGCGAAGCGATTCATCCATGAATGAATAACTTCATCTTGTTGTGTCATTTCAGCTTTCAAAACACGGATAGCCTCACGACATTCTTGCTCAGTATCCATCGCGTGCTGTCACTCGCCGTTTATCTCTCGCTGGCAAGCTTCTACCACCTCATTAAGCTGATGCTCTAATTGACCAACTTGCAATTGTAGGAGCTCTTTTTATACCAAGGCAATTTGCTCATTCTCTTTGGCTTTTTCCAACATATCTCTCAAGAGTTGCTTGTCAGCCAACATAGTATCCCTTTGCTTGCTCTTCATCCTCAGTTGAGTATTAGCTGTTCAGAGGCATTGACTTTGCTTCCTCAAGTAATCTCTTTCAACTTTCCGTTTTTTTCTAATCTCCTTGATGGTTCGCTTACTTTCTGAGTTCTCCCTTTTTTGAAGGGCACATTCTTGTTGAAATTTTAGCAGGTCTTCCTCCAGCTTCTTATTTTTTATAATTAACTCCTCTATCTTAGCTTTCAAGGCTTCCTCTTCAAGAATAGGTGAGGGAACAGGTATTCTTGTCGGGAGATGGGAGGGACTTTTGAAAGGCAGCTTGACAATGGAAACTCTATTCAGGATCCATCGGTAGTATTCGTCCTTCACGGCATGGCTTCGAGCTCCTAGTTCTTTTCCTTGCCTGTGGACCATCTTCCACGCATTTGCTATATCCCGAATAGCAGAGGTACAATCTCCTTTTGAGTAGCGAAGGACAAAAGGAATAAGTGATTCTTCATCAGGTGGCCCAAGCAATGGATAAGCTAACTGCTGTTTGGCTATGACAGGGTTGTAGTTAATGCATCCTTGTGTGCCCATAAGAGGAACATTCGGGTAGCTTCCACAATGATGAATAATGGTGTCAACCTTCAACCATTGTGGATACCACCTTACTTTGTCAGCTGTGAGCCCCATCAGGTGATTGGTCCATTCACGCCCGTTTTTTGTTACTAACTGGCATAATTTCAGACCAGAAATAGGACATTCAACTTTGCTGACTTGGTGGAAAACATGTGACATGAGCCACACATACAGAACAGGTAGACAACAAATGATTCTTTTTCCACCTTGTGTAGAACAGAAGTCCATGGTGTAATATATATTTGCCAAGATAGCAGTGACTGGATTTTCAGACTTGAATTTACGGGCAAGGAAAATGCCAATGGCATCATAGTCTATGTAATTGTCAATGTTGGGGAACAAGATAACACCATAAATGCTTAAAGCCAAAGTATCCATGAAGGCCTCCCAATCTCCCTTCTCAGCCAGCAAGTGCATGTGCCTCTCAAAATATTCCTGATCAAACCCCAGGACTTGATTTCTATTTAGCTGCTTACTTCTTAAGACTTCCGGATTAATCCTTAGGATGTCAGCAATGGTAAGAACATTCGCATGGCGTCCAAGGTGGCGGTAAGGCATTTGTCCCTCTAGTGGCATACCCAGAATCTGTTCGAACTCCTCAACAGACGGAGCTAATTGAAAGTCTTGGAAAGTGAAACAACGGAGAGGTGGGTCATAAAACTGAATCAAAGCAGTAATTGTTTCGACTTGTACTTCCACTTCTAGCAACTTTAGGATCCTCCCATATCTCCTTGAAAAAAACATTTTCTGATTCATATCCAATTTCTTGCCTAATGCTTGCAGACTGGTTGTATCGACCTTCCTAGCCTTGACATGCAGTAATTTTTTCAACTCAGGTATATTTGTACCACAACTATCCGATCTCATGTTAATTTCCATACTTTCACTCAGAGGTTCTGGCTAAGCTCTTGATAGCTTCCTGCGAGAACATGAGAAATGAGAAAATCAGTCACTAGTACTGACGTGTTTTGCAAATCGATACTCCCCTAGTAACTTTGAAAATATTTTTGTATTCAGGGAAGTTTCGATTTGACAAAACTTATGACAAATCAAAGGTCATGTGAGCTACGGATTTTCTGATCATTGTCAATAAAAAATCTGATTTTTTTTTGATTTTTTTTTATACCCCTTTTTTGATTCAAAACATCCGTAACTCAAATCCCAAAGACTTGTGCACAAAGAGAAAGAACTATTTGCCCATTAAAGAATCACTAGTTAAAAGTATGTCATTTTTTTGAAAAAAGTAATTCACTAAACGGGCAAGTAATCCTCTATTTTGGATTAGAAGGAAAAGTGAGAATGAGAAAAGGTAGAAGTAAAGTTTGCCCCTTTGTGCCTTAAGGTGGTTTTTTTTTCTGGAGGTCTCCTAATGGTTCTAAAGTTCATCTATCAGTGATACCTCGCATTAGGTGGCTTGTTCTAAAACTTCTAAAGGTCACTAGAGCCAAGATCCTATTCATGATGTTGATCACAAATAGTAAGAAGTATACTAAGTGTGAGCACCATGAATAAGTCGAACTCTAGCTGAGGTTCTCACAGTAACCAGACAGGAAGTACATCCCAAATGGCTCCGCTATCAACCTCTCCTAATCTTAAGCTTATTTAGGCCCGAGTATAGGGTCCCACTCAAAAGTGTGTGCAAATTGTGAGTGTAGTGTGTGAAAGAGGCATTCAATACCTGTACCTTACTCATCCTGCACATAGAACTAACATAGAGCAACAAAATAAAGTCGACTACCCTAGGGTTCAATGATCATACAGATATTTACAGAACATAAATGATAGAATATAAACAAAACAGGAACTAAACATTGACAAGGAAATAAAATAAAAGAAGAAGTTAAATAATTAATACGCTAATTAAAACATGCGCTATCAAATTGACTGGCTTGACTCTCTAAGTCCCCAGTGGAGTCGCCATCTGTCGCGACCGGGATCGCGGCGGCGCGGACGACCCTCGAAACGGTTTTAAAAAATAAACAGGGAGTCGCCACCAATATTTTTTTTAGGATAAAATAGTGGAAAAACCTTTTGTTAAAACACTGGTTATAAAAATGAAATTCCATGATTCGGGAGTCTGATTACAGGTGGGGAAGGTATTAGCACCTCACGACTGTCCGTTATAAAAACGGTTACCTCAATTTGATAGCGCGCATTATAATTAACCCAACAATTATTTTAACTTCTTCATAAAAAGAAAAATGTACGAAACGACAAAATAAACAAAAAAAATAAACAAAGATTAACACAAAATATTTACATGAGATTAACAGGACGTCTCGTCCAAATTAATCTCGCTCCTTCTTTTTCTTTAAAGAGATATTTAAAAATATGAAATTAACAGGACGTCTCGTCCAAATTAATCTCGCTCCTCCTTTTTTCTTTAAAGAGATATTTAAAAATATGAGATTAACAGGACGTCTCGTCCAAATTAATCTCGCTCCTCCTTTTTTCTTTAAAGAGATATTCAAAAATATGAGATTAACAGGACGTCTCGTCCAAATTAATCTCGCTCCTCCTTTTTTCTTTAAAGAGATATTCAAAAATATGAGATTAACAGGACGTCTCGTCCAAATTAATCTCGCTCCTCCTTTTTGATAGCAAGACAAAAAGAAAACTCTAAAAATTAAATAAAGAAAGGTGGGCCCGACAGGAACTGTTTCCCGCTCCTACGTATTCTCGAGCTTTCGAGAAATCAGGGTCACGTAGTTCTTTAAAATGTTTTTTTTTAGGAAAAAGATTAGGAAGATATTGATAGGTATTATTTTAGTGAAGAATCCATACAAGGCGAAGTGCTTCGCACGTGCACGGATCTTATAAAAACTGTGTAGACGGAAGTATTTTTCGTACGACACTGATTAAGAAAAATGAATATATATATAAAAAACTGAATGGAAGAGGAAAACGAGTGCAAAAAATGAAAAAAACAAGCGAAGAATAAGAAAACCGAGTGAAAAATAAGAAAACCGAGTGAAAAATTGAAAATCCGAGTGAAAACAGGGAAAACCGAGTGAAACAGTGACAATATGATTGAAACAGTGAAAAATCTGAGTGAAACATTGAAAAATCTGAGTGAAACAGTGAAAATCCGAGTGAAACAATGAAAATCCGAGTGAAAAACAGGGAAAACCGAGTGAAACAATGACAATATGAGTGAAACAGTGAAAAATCTGAGTGAAACAGTGAAAATCTGAGTGAAACAATGAAAATCTGAGTGAAACAGGGAAAACCGAGTGAAACAGTGAGAATCTGAGTGAAACAGTGAAAAATCTGAGTGAAACAAATGAAAATCTGAGTGAAAATAAGGGAAACCGAGTGCAAAATAGTAAATCCTAGTGAAACAGTGAGAATCCGAGTGGAAAAGAGGCTTACCGAGTGAAATTTGAGCAGAGAAGAACGATTGGGACTAGAATTGCAAGTCCGAGAGGGAAAAGGGAGCTGGAAGGAGTGCTGTTGAGTGAGAGTGTAGAGGATGTTGGGGTAAAGAGAGTTTGAAAGGTGAGGGGTGAGTGAAGTGAGAGGGAGAGAAGACTTGGCGTGAGAGAGAGAGAACAGAGGTTTGGCAGAGTTTCTTTGTCTCAAATACCTTCCCTCTTCAGCTGTCCTTCCCCTTCCATTTATAGGCTGGTTTGAGTGGAAGGCCAGCTCAGGCTTCCACTTCCGAGTGGAATGCCAGCTCAGGCCTCCACTCAGAGTGTAGTGGGGGACAACGGCTGGGTGGGAATTTTTAATTCCCCCCACTTCCACCCTTGTTTGCCACTTGTCTGCCAGCCACCTCCGGGATTCCTGGATCCACTTTGGGGTGGAATCCAAGTCAGTATGTGAATCCGAGTGAAGAGAGTGGAAATCCGAGAGAAAAATGGTGTAATCCGAGTGAAAATGGTGTAATCCGAGTGAGAATGGCTCGGATCCACCTTCCAATCAGTATTCATTAACACTGGCAGTCAAATCCGAGTGAGGATGTGTAAATCCGAGAGAAAAAATGGTGTAATTCGAGTGAGGATGTATAAATCCGAGAGAAAATGGTGTAATCCGAGTGAGAATGGCTCGGATCCACCTTCCAATCAATATTCATCCACACTCGCAGTCAAACCCGAGTGAGGATGAAGTAATCCGAGCAAAAAAATGGGGAATCCGAGTGATTCTCACTCGGATCACCCTCTCAGTCAGCATTAGGAGTCAAATCCGAGTGGAAAAAGGTATTCCCCGTAGAAGGCCGAGTGAGAATACTCCTTTCCGAGTGTAAAAATCTCGGAACCGACTTTAACGATTGGGAAATGATTTGAAATTCACTCGGAGCCGATTGAAAATTGAGGAGAATGACTCGGAAGTTGGAATGGCTCGGATTCTTGTTTGAAGAAGCAAACTGACTGAATTGCCAGTCAAGTCCGACTGGAAGTTGATGGAAATGGGCTCGGGAAAGGTTTGAAGGAGGACTCGGAGGTTGAGTGTAAAGGAGGACACGGAACCGACTAAAATGGCTCAGAAATTGGATTTTTGGTTATTTTCACTCGGAATAGCATTGACAGTGAAGTATTTCACTCGGAACTGACCCATTTTGAGTGATCCCACTCAGATTTGATTATTTTCGAGTCATTCCACTCGGAAATTCTTGATTTTGACTCATTCCACTCGGAAATGCTTCATTTTGACTCGGATTTGATCATTTCTGAGTAGTTCTACTCGGATTTGCTCCATTCTGAGTAGTTCCACTCGGTTTTGATCATTTCTGAGTAGTTCTACTCAGATTTGATCATTTCTGAGTAGTTCTACTCGGTTTTGATCATTTCTGAGTAGTTCTACTCGGTTTTTCCTTCAACAGTGGCATATTCCACTCGGATTTGATCTGTTCTGAGTCCTTCCACTCGGAAATGATCATTTCCAAGTCAACCCTTCTTTTTTTTTTCTTAAATTCTTTTCATTTGCGGATGGGCTGAAATAGGTGTTCACAACCGCAATAATCACTACTGCATCATCTCCCTCAGGAATAGTAGGGCCAAAATCATCATCTGTGAAGGTTATAGGCGGAGTCTGGACCCCGTTCCTGAATGGGCGATATTCTTTGCTCTTGCCCTGCACAGACAAAATCATACGATGATGATTTTTCCTGGCGGTGTTTGAGGGTCCGCCCCCGACAAAGCCTCCAGCAATCATATCTACAACCTGCCTTTTGCCCCGCGATCTAGGTTCAGGGCTTGGTTCCCTTTGGGCGGACTCCAGAACAACGCCTTTTTGTTTTTCTGTTGCCGCCGTACGTTTTGGCTCTCGAGTATTATCAGGATCCGGAGAACGATCACGATGTCGTTTTTTAAACTTTTCTGGCTCATCATGAGACTTACCCTTAAACAAATAGTGTTTCAGTTTGCCTTCACGAATAAGCACCTCAATGGTGTTTTTGAGTTGCTTACACTCCTCCGTGGTATGGCCAACTGACTCGTGGAACTCACAATATTTCTTTGGGTTTCCACCGTGCCTGATTGGAGGTGGACGTTGGATCCCATAAACGTTGAGGGCAGTCCATCCTATTTCACACAAGATTTGTTCATATGACGTGTTCAGGGGTGCATAATGAGCAAAATTGAGCACACGTCTATCTTGCTGTTTGAAGGGTTGGTTCCCTACTTTGTCTTTTTGGTGGAACTTGTCATTCTTGGATGATTTTTCCTTGTCTTTGTCATGATGTGGAGCTGCAGTGGGTGGTTTACTGCGAGATGCAGTGGCTTCCAGGTGCATCTCAATACCCACATACTTGGACGCCTTCCTGCGAAATTCCTCCATCGTGGATGGAGGTCCCTTTGCCAATGACAGAGCAAAAGGTGATTTTGGCTGCATAGCCTCGATGAGGATATGCAACTGGATTGCTTCTGTCAGATCAGGAACCATGGCCGCCTCTTTGTAAAATCTCTTCAGGAAATCTTTTAGAGACTCCTTATCACCTTGTTTGATCTGAGCCAAGGTGTGGGAGGTTCTAGGTGTATCCCTAGAGATTACAAAGTGACTGCCAAAAGCTGTGGCCAAGTCTTCCCATGAATCAATAGAACCTGAAGGTAAACTCTTGAACTAACTAAGAGCTTCACCTGTAAGGGTCCTGGGGAACATTCTGCACATGACATCTTCTTCTGCACCTAAGAACATAGCCTCGTAGATGTAAGCATCTAAATGCTTAGAAGGATTTGTTTCCCCAGTGTATTTTCCTATGGAAATGGGTTGCATAGTTTGCAAATGTCTGGGAACATGCGCATTCATGAGTCTTTTGGAAAATGGGATACTCATCTTGTATCCCGAGGGGGATGCGTTTGAAACTGCTCTTCTCCCCTCATGATGTTGAGCATTTACCAGTGGGAGGCTTCGTTGCTCTTCCATGTAAGTAGGGATGCGAGAGTAATTTGGAGTACTCGATTCCTCCTGTGCATGCGATTCATGGCGAGGCTGGTTTATAGGGCCCGCTCTCTCATGCATAGGATTTGCCTTCTCACGACGAAGCTCTGCAATTTCTTCTTTCAGCATTCTGATCATGTCATCTCTTGGATCTGGAGAGTCAACATGCGTTGCCTTTTTGTGAGCATCGTTGTCAAAGTTGAGACGTCTAGGATTGCGTGGAGGAGAATCCTCTCTCTGCATTTCTAGTCCTGGTCTCTCCATTAATGATGAATGTAATGGGAATTCCTCAAGGATTGTGGGATTACCAATTTTACAGGTCCCACCGGGCGTGCCAATGAACTGTTCTTTACTGGGGGTGTAAAAGTATGGTTGATGAACAATTCAAAATGTACATGTAATGTCAATCTGGTACAAGGAGATATTTGTAAATGTGCAAGTACGGAGTATCCTTGTATACTGGGGCGGAATACAATGCACTGTGGCCGGTGTGACAGTCCGCCTGAAGTAACCTCCTTTGCCTTGACACAATTGGTGGTGGTACCTGCAATTATTCTCCGACGCTCAAGTCAGTATTCTGAAATACTGTAAGACTTAGAAAGCAAATCTGAGAGAATTATGCAAGTAAAAGTGTAAGGTTCAGAATTGAGGGGGATCCCCTTATACCTTTTTGCTGAGGTTTATATACCTGTTACTGGTGCTTCATTATTGGTAGGACCTGTTCCTTGTTTTCTGGCATAATGCAAGAAAGGTAGTGGGTCCCTGTGTCCACTAGTGGAAAAAATGGATATAACAACGGGATATTATTCACGGGTAGAAGAGGATCAGTGATAAAAACATGCGCGGTGGCATTTTTGAAATTATAAGGTGAACATTTTAATCAGAGAAAACTATATATCCACGGTTAACATCATAACCGTAAACGTACCCATCAATATATATTCAAGGTTGAGGAGTCAACCATGGATATATAGTACCTGAAATATATATCGACGGTTATGATCACAACCGTGAATATATATTGATGGGTACGTTCACGGTTATGATGTGAACCGTGGATATATATAGATGTCAATATTCACGGTTGTATTTCCAACCGTGGATATATAGTTCAGGTTTTAGGGTTTAATCACTGGGTAATCTATGTCCACGGTTGTTTCTATAACTGTGAATATAGATTTAATATTTATCCACGGTTACAATACCAACCGTGGATATATAGTTAATATTTATCCACAGTTGTTTGTTAAACCGTTAATATATGTTTAATATATTCACGGTTGTGAGGGGGAACCGTGAATATATATCCTTTCTGAAACTTCAAAAGCCGCGCCTTTTACTCTTTTTTCAGTTTCTCCTTACTTTCGCTGGTTATCGTCTTCTTCCTCGTCCTGCTCTTTGTTGGTCGTAGGCTTCTGGGTTCACTTCCTTCTTCTTTCGCGTGCCCTTCTTCTTCTTCGTTCAGCATTGTCAGGTAAGTGCTTCGTTGCCCTTCTTCTTTCGTTCACTTTTTAACCTATGCTTCGTTGTTATGTTGTATAATCGTAATGGGTTTGCTTCGTTCTCTCTGTTTGTGTGTTTATTGTTGAAGCTGAACTCTGTCTCTGCTATTTTGACATTGCCTGTGACATTTTCATTGTTGTGGAGACGAGAAATGGCTGACGAGAATTGATATCTTTTTCATTGTTGCTATTTTGACATTGTTGCTATTTTTACATTGCCTCTGAACTCTGTCTCTGTCTCTGCTGAAATGGGTGACGAGAATTTTATTGTTTGTGCACCAAAAAAACGAAAGAATTGATATCCTTCAGAACAAAATATGTATTGAAATCAATTACCAAAAAAAAAGTACTAAAATAAAAACAGTAGCTGTAATGATCATACTGTTTTTGAGGTTGCAATATCTACAAAATTAGAATCATTTTAAGAAAAAAATATTTTAAAGGGAAATTACTTAGATATACATCATAGCTGGTGTTTTAAGAAATTAAATTGAGGAAACATGGAATTTGTTATAAGAGTTTTCTATCACATATAGCATATACCCATACATACATAAAAAAATTATAGAAAGTTTGTATTAGGAGAAGTATGTACTTATCCTACTTACGGTAGGTAGGAATTGGTCTTCCGTGTTACAATAATTTAGCGTAATAACACCATCGTTGCATAAATCCCACAAAAAATAAAATCTTACATCAATGTGTTTACTCCTTCCATGTAGAACTAGATTTTTAGACAATGTAATGGTAGAAGCATTATCACAAAATATAATAGTTACTCCTTCATGGAAGTAGTTTAGATGCTCTAAAATTCTTCTTAACTAAAAGTGACCCAAAAAAAGTGACCCAAAAATAAAATGAATCAATATGGATTTTTGACCAACCCAACCCGGGCCACCATGTTTAAAAAATAAAAATCCAATACCAAACAAAACTTGAAAAATGTCATAATCCAACACCATATGCATAATTCATAAAATAAAAGTTCAACCCTCATGTCTCAAATTCCATAATCCATCATCCAACACTATAGTTCTACTTGAAAATACCACAATTATATAATGTTATTTCTGTTGCTATTTTTTCTCTCATATAATGTTATTTGTTTACGTTTGTATATATATGGTTGTCAATGTTGCGAACTCGTAGGCTCATACTAGCTAACTGGTATGAGGATGTGCATGAGTGAACCGTAGTTCCCCGTTTGAGATTCGACACAAATGGTCATTAAATTAATTAATGTCATCGTTTGTGTTGAATCTTGAATTGTCCGTTTGGACAGTTTGGGATGAACAATTATTTTTTATACGCCACTGTTAGTATGTACAAGTTAGGAGTTATTTTAAAATTTGATAAACTTTCGGTAACTTGTATTTTGTGTTGTTCTCTGGGTGCATATTTGGTTGTGGTTGAATTTGATTTGACCACTCTCATTTTGTGTACTTAGAGACCAATGCGAAATGCTGCCGAAATTTCATCAAATTTTAAAATAAGTCCTAACCTGTATATATGAATGACGTATAAAAACAATTGTCATGCTGAATGGGTATAGGACCACCACCTTTGTATAAAAAGTGAGGTTGATCATAGCACCTTGTAAACAGTTGGTATGGATCGGAGTTGGATAACTGCATCACGCCTAAGTCTGGAGTACGAGGGGGGAGTTGAATCATTTATAGAATTCGTAGCGAGGAATGCAGTGGGGGTGAATGGAAAGTATTTTTGCCCTTGTGTTAAATGCTTCAACCTGCGTCGGGTAGACTTGGAAGAGGTGCGAGAATATCTACTGTGTGACGGTTTTCTACGTAGTTATACGCGTTGGATATGGCATGGTGAAGATGTGGTGGTGCCAAGTAACAGCTCTCAGACTAAAAATCGAAGCTCGATGCATGACAACGATGTCGACATGGATGACCGACTCGAGGATATAATCCGTGATGTAGGGGTAGAAGGTTTTAAGAAAGCTCATGTATATACAACTCTGTGTGAGGACTCTGAGCAGCCGTTGTATCCAAACTGCCTTAATTTCATGAGGTTATCAGCAGTTTTGCGATTGTTTAATTTGAAGGCCATAAACGGGTGGACGGATAAAAGTTTCACTGACTTACTGAAGTTGTTGAAAGAAATGCTCCCAGCTGGAAACACCTTGCCGAAAAGTAACTATGAGGCCAAAAAGGTGTTGTGTCCTATGGGTTTGGAGTATGAGAAAATACATGCATGCCCAAATGATTGTGTATTATTCCGGGGTGAGTTAGAAATGCTGCATCGATGTCCTAGATGTGGGGTGTCACGGTATAAGAAGAAAGAGGCGGATTCTGATGAGGTATGCACTAAAGGGTCTCCTGCAAAGGTGTTGTGGTATCTACCTATAGTTCCAAGACTAAAGCGTCTGTTTGCCAATGCAGATGATGCAAAACTTATGAGATGGCATGCTGATGAGAGGGTTGTTGATGGACTACTTAGGCATCCGGCCGATGGGTCGCAATGGAAGAAAATGGATAGGATTTTTCCAGAATTTGCCAATGAACCAAGAAATGTTAGGCTTGCACTAGCCACAGACGGCATGAACCCGTTTGGGAACCTGAGCACAAACCATAGTTCGTGGCCTGTTTTGTTGTTTGTTTACAACTTGCCGCCATGGTTGTGCATGAAGCGAAAATATGTGATGTTATCAATGATGATTTCTGGTCCACGACAACCAGGGAACGACATTGATGTATATTTAACTCCATTGGTTGAAGACCTCAAAAGGTTGTGGGAAGACGGGGTTGAAGTGTTTGATGGGTTTACCGGGCGATCATTCAAATTGCGTGCCATGTTATTTTGCACAATCAATGACTTTCCAGCGTATGGTAACTTATCTGGGTACAGTGTGAAGGGTCATAAAGCTTGTCCAGTATGTGAGGAGGGGACTAGTTCTGTGCGGTTGCATCATGGCAGGAAAAATGTTTATCTTCGACATCGAAGGTTTCTTAAAGCGAATCATCCGTTTCGAAGGTTGAAGAAGTCGTTTAACGGTGCCCAAGATTTTGAAATGGCTCCTCCACCACTATCTGGTCGCCAGGCATATGAAAAGGTGAAGGACGTCAACGTGCAATTTGGTAAGTGTGAAAAACAGCACCCGACACAAAACAACTGGAAGAAAAGGTCAGTGTTTTTTGACCTGCCATATTGGAGGGAGCTTGATGTAAGACACTGCATTGATGTAATGCATGTGGAGAAGAATGTGTGCGACAGTTTAGTTGGTACACTCTTAAACATACCCGGGAAGACTAAGGATGGCCTAAACTCACGTATGGACTTAGAGTTGATAGGTATATGTCAGGATTTGCATCCGCAGTCAAAGGGAAAAAGAACATATTTGCCTCCAACATGTCATACGTTATCCAGAAAAGAAAAGCAAAGTCTGTGTGAATCGTTACGAAGTGTGAAAGTTCCGTCTGGTTATGGCTCCAACATCAACTCTTGTGTTTCCATGAAAGATTTGAAGTTAGTTGGGTTGAAGTCTCACGATTGTCACATGTTGATGCAGCAGTTTCTGCCTATCGCCATTCGTGACATTCTTCCTAAAAATGTGAGAAATGTCATAACAAGGTTGTGTATGTTTTTCAATTCCATATGTTGCAAGGTAATCGTGCCCGGCGAATTGGATGTGTTGGAACAGGAAGCATCACTTATATTATGTCAGCTTGAAATGTATTTCCCGCCCTCTTTTTTTGACATAATGGTCCACTTAATCATCCATTTGGTGAGAGAGGTCCATTGGTGTGGTCCAGTGTTCTTACGGTGGATGTATCCCGTTGAGCGATATATGAAGATATTGAAAGGGTATATGAAGAACCAACGTCCTCCCGAAGCTTCAATTGTGGAAAGATATATTGCAGAGGAAGCAATTGAGTTTTGCACTGAATACATGTCACATGCTGCAAGCATTGGTATTCCAACGACTCGTCATGAAGGGAGATTGGATGGGAAAGGAACGATTGGAAAAAAAGTGAAGAGCATGCCACGTGCTGATGTCCTTCAGGCACACTTGTATATTTTAAACAACACGGACGACGTGCAACCGTATCTAGCCACACACAAGGAGCTAGTCAAGAAAACCAACCCTAAAATGACTGAAAAGTGGTTGTTGAATGAACACAACAAGAGTTTCATGCAGTGGTTCAAAAAGACCGTTCTGAAAGATGCATCTGCATCCTCAACATTACATCGACTGGCACAGGGCCCGAACTTTGATGTCCTCACCTTTTGTGGGTATGACATAAACAACTATTCATTTTATACAAGGACACAGGATGAAAAGAGTACAAATCAAAACAGTGGAGAGATGGTTGTGGCTCAGTCAATGCATTTCTCAACTGCAAAGGACAACAACCCTGTCATGGCTGAGTCATGCTACTTTGGTGTGATTGAAGATATATGGGAAGTTGATTACGGTCCCTTCACCGTTCCTGTGTTTAAATGTAAATGGGTTGACAATAAGAACGGTGTCACAACTGATGATTTAGGAGTTACGTTGGTGGACCTCAACAAGATAGGGCATAAGGATGAACCATTCATAATGGCAACGTAGGTGAAGCAAGTTTTTTATGTGGCTGACCCAGCTGACAAACGGTGGTCAATTGTTATCCAAGGTAGACACATTGGAGACCCCAATGTTGATATTGTGGACATTCCATCAACTACAACACGTATTCCAACATCTGTCGTGGAACATGACATAGATGATGTAGTTGCCAGTCGTCATGACCACCATGAGGGCTTGTGGGAAAATATTTCATCTTAATAGGGTATTAATCTTGTTGGTGAGACATTGAATTACATGTTATATTAGTTATTCGTTGTTTTAAATGTTATATTAAATATTTGACAGTTTTTTTCCTTGTTTGGATAGATACTCATGGCTGACCAGGATGGACGATCCAGGTCTGACTCACAGGCCAGTGGTTCCTCTGCTCGGAAGAGTAGAGGTGTTACCCGGATGCCAGACGTCGCACGTAGGCGTCACCAGGGAGAGAGGCTAGTTGTTGAGATGGATGTCAACACCGGTAGATTCAGTGGACCGCATGCCACGAAGTTGAGCAGTTATCTGGGGGTTGTGGTACGGTCGAAGGTGTCCATCATTATCCCCAACTGGGATAGTGTCGAGGAGGTGGTGAAGAACCAGCTATGGAGTGATGTTCTGGTAACTTAGATATTATTTAAGTTTTATTTTAGTGTATTATTTCATGTAACTCTTAATAAGTACTCCTTTATGGACTAACTCCTTTCATGTAGGATTCTTTTGACATACCATTTTCCGACATAGCGAGGAGGAAGGTCCTCGGTATCATGGCTGAGCGATGGAGGTCGTTCAAATCCATACTCACCACGAGGTATATTGAACTTTAAATTCTTAATCAACGCTTCACCAAATTGTACCAATCCTTAGTTTTAATGTACCTTTCATTGTAGGTATGTATTCGGGGACGACCAAGGAAAGTTCCCTGGAGAGAAATATCCATTCATCGATCAGGAGACCTGGGATGCTTTTGTTGCATCTAGACATTCTGCCGAGTTTCAGGTACATTGGTTTTTAGATGATTAAATTATGTATAATTTATACGGCTAACTGTGAATATTTTTTTCTTGTTGTAGGAGACCAGAAAGAAAGCCAAGGAGACTAGGAAGCTAAATGACTGCCCACACACACTGTCACGTGGGGGTTACCGTAGGTTGGAGGAGCGGCTGGCACAGGAGAGGCTGAGTCAGTGTCAGACTGACACTGGTATTGTGGATCCCCCTTCCCCACCTGCACGCCACGACAAATGGAAGCGGGCTAGGATCAAGAAGAGTGGGGAATACACTTCCTCACAGGCTCAGGAGGTTGCCTCACGGATAGTAAGTATTCCCCTTTATATCAGTGTCTGTTTTTCAGTTTATGTGAAGGAAGTGAATACTAACTTGTTTGGTTTCAGGATTCCTTGGTTGAGCAATCAACCCAAGGGTCTTTCGTAGCCCATGGACGGGAGGATATTTTGACTACCGCCATTGGCAGGCCAGAGCACCCAGGAAGAGTGCGTGCTATTAGTCGAGGTATAGGTAAGTGCTAACAAACTCTATGCCTTCATTTTGTTATCTGTTAAATAATTATGGGCTAATCATTCACATTTCACAGGCCTCCGCGCCTATTACGGTGCTCCCGACCCTGCCCCATCCCTTGAGCAAATGGTGGAGCAAAAGGTGGTTGTTGTGAAGGCTGAGCACCAGGAGGAGATTGATAAATGTTGATTAAGCATTGATTTCATGACTCATTTGAACTAATTTTGTAAAGAATTTGAGCTGAATTAATGAATTATTGAAGGAAGTAAGCATGAATCTTTTAAGTAGTGTATAAAAGAAATGTTGTGTTAAAGCTCTTGGAAAGTGCAGGGAATTCAACAGGAAGGCGAGGTAAGGTAAGCAAGCTTGAGCATGAAAGTTGGAAAGCATAAGCACCTCTCACGCTTAAGCGTGAATACTAGACGCTTAAGCGAGGATTAAGCATGGCAAGCATGAATTAAAGGAGACAAAGAGGCATCAGGACCCCTCTCACGCTCAAGCGTGGGGATGAGCCGCTTGAGCGTGAGATCAAGAGCGGTCAAGCGAGGAGTAAGCGTAAGCGTGAGCGTAAGCGTGATCCAGGCACATGAAGAACGCTTGAGCGTAGGCTGTACACGCTTGAGCGTGACTGATGGGTAACAAAGCATAAGTCAAGCGCGCCTGAGCGTGAAAAAGGGACGCTTGAGCGTGTGTCCAAGCGCGCCTGAGCGTGGAGCAAGCGTGGAAACTAGCATACTAAATTGGAAGGCCATGCTTAAAGCGTGGTTAAGGAAGCTCAAGCGCGATACAACCAGTGAACATCAGTATCCTTCACGCTTGAGCGTGACTACTAAGCTCAAGCGTGACTCATGCAGTATGGGATTTTTCAATTTAATATTCACCAATGGTGCGATGCCAGCTCACCCACTTTCTTGTGTTTCCATGAGTCTCTGAAAGATGCTGCATGGGTTCTATGCAAGTTGGCAAGGGAAGCTGAACCATAACTCCTATAAATCAAGCTGTAAACAATCTCACAGGATCCATCATCAGATTCATCCCCTGTATTTCATTCACAATCCAAACTTTCCATTATTTTCTGTATTCATTCTTTTGATGGTGAAAATGCAAGGCATGAGTAACTAAACTCCCTTATGGGATTGGCTGTAATCCATTCAACACTGAAGTAATGCTGTTGTAAGTTTTTATTCAGTAATGAGATTTGATAAGTTCTGTATTTCCTTCTGCGTTTAATGCCTGAAAGTACTTGATCACTATTTTCTTGTTTTAAGTTTTCTCAAGTATGTTGGGAAGTGACTTTTGAAAGCAGATCTGAAAGAAATACTTGTTGTGAGTAGGTAGCCAGGGATGGCGTCTAACGCAATAAACGTCAAAACAATCGATCGATAGTGCTGGGATGATTTCAAAGTGACTGAGGGATCAGCGGTTTGAAATCATTCTTATGAATTTTGTAGTCGAGGGATCGATACAAATGACTTTGATTGTGACGTAGAAATTATCTTTTCGATTTACTTATATGAAAACTTATGCAGCTTACAGAGGTGAAGATGTGATGAAGCCAATCCCTGTTTTACAAAACTGATTTTTCCAACACTGTCATCTTTTGCAGAATTTCACTCTCTGTTATTTATTCACTTTCTTATTCAACATCATTCAAAACAAAACAAAAACCAAAACATTCTGCCAAATCAATTCAAAACTAAGATCTTCATTCTAACACCTCCTCAGTGGAACGACAACTATACTGTATTACAACTTCTGTGTTTAAACTTGGCACATCCACTGCATTGAGTTCATATTATACAAACTTGATTCTCTTTCAATGAACTCTTCAATATCAATATAATCAAAACTTCATCAAGTTTTGGCGCCGCAGCCGGGGAGGTGATTTAAGTTTGAATATTTTAGCATTGAATTGACAAGACAATGTAAATAAATTTGTTTGCAATTTGTTTTTATTTTTTTTAGTAACCTTGCTACTTGAGTTCTTGATTTATGATCTTGAGAGGACAGGGTACAAAAGAACAACTTGCATTTGATCCTGAGATAGACAGGTTCCTTAAGAAAATCAAGAAAGCCAAGCAGAACTTCCACGTAGGACAAACTTCCTCTGATACAATGGATGACAACAGCAATAATCAAAACCCACCAAGAAGAACACTTGGAGATTACACATTGCAACAAGGACCTAGACACTACTCAAGCATTGTTATACCAAATACAATCAGGGCTATAGAAATGAAACCTGCTTTTCTTAGTTTAATTAGTTCCCATCAATTCCATGGAATGTCCAGTGAAGATCCTTACACTCACTTGGCCACATTCTATGAATTAGTAGGAACAATGGGCTTTGAACAGGAAGTAATTGAGGCAGCATATCTAAGATTGTTTCCTTTTTCTCTTGCAGGAAAAGCTAAAGAATGGCTCCAGTCCCACCCAAATCAAAGCCTGAACAGCTGGGAGACAGTGGAGGAAAAATTCCTACACAGATTCTTCCCACCATCCAGATTTATCAAGGCTAAATCAGATATCACAACATTTAAACAAAGCCATGATGAACCCTTTTGTGAAGCATGGGAACGTTTCAAATCTCTCCTCAGAAAGTTCCCAAACCATGGACTTGAAGATATTGCACAGCTTAATATTTTTTATAGTGGTTTAAGGGCTGACACTAAAATGATTTTAGATGCAGCAGCAGGAGGAACAATGATGACAGTGGATGCTGACCAAGCCACAAGGATAATAGAAGCTTTATCCTCGACAGACTACCAAGCTCAACACGATCGTCAGCAAGTTCAAAGGAAAGGAGTCCTTGACTTAAACACCACAGATGCCATTTTAGCACAGAACAAAATTCTAACCCAACAATTAGAAGCATTGACCAAAAAGATATCCAATCTTCCTCAACAGTTACATGCAGTACAATCATCACAACCAGGGCAACAACAAATGCCTGTAACATGTAACTTTTGTGGAGGAGATCATCTCAATGAGAACTGTGGCTCACAAGAAGCAACTGTATACTTCATGAACAACCAAGGAAGGTCTGGTAATTTCAATTCAAATTTTTCTAACCAACCATTTCAGGGATGGAGAAGTAACCAAAACCAAGGCCAAGGATGGAAGCAAGAGCCCAGCTCTTCTAAACCATATCAAAATAATGGTCCTTCTTTGGTGGAGAGAACTTCTAGATTAGAGGAAACCTTGGAAAAATTTATGCAAACTTCTTTAGCAAGTCAAAAGAACAATGAGGCATCACTTAGGAACTTGGAAACACAATTGGGACAACTAGCCCGACAACTTGCTGAGAAACAGAAGCCTCAGTATGGAGCAAACACTGAAACAAATCCAATAGAGCATTGCAAGGCTGTGACCACACTGACTGAGGAAATAACTGAGGAAGAAGATGGACATGATGCTATCACACCAGAAGCAGTACCTTATAACACCAAAGATCCAGGGAGTTTTTCTATTCCCGTTACTATTGGAAATCTTTCAAAAAGTAAAGCTTTATTAGATCTTGGTGCTAGTGTAAATTTGATGCCATTATCCACACTTAAAAGTATAGGGGATTTTTCAGTAAAGCCAACAAACATGACTTTAAAAATGGCAGATCAATCAATAAAAACCCCTTATGGTATTGCTGAAAATATTGAGGTCAAAGTTGATAAATTTGAATTTCATGAGAACTTTGTTGTCATGGATATGGAAGAAGATTCTGAAGTCCCTCTAATACTGGGGAGACCATTCTTGAAAGCAGCCAAAGTCATCATAAATGTGGGTGACAGAAAAGTAAAAATTCGAGTGCAAAAAGAAGAAGCTGATTTTGCTATTGAAGGTGCACTTGAAAAACAGAATGGAAGAAAGCCAAGGCCTGACTTAGGCAAGGAGGTGGAAAAACTCAATACTCTTATCCACCAACTCCATGACCCAACTTGAAAAAAATCAGGCGTCAAGCTAATGACGTTAAACAAGCGCTTATTGGGAGGCAACCCAATCTTTTATGTTTTCTTTTCATCATGTTGATTTTACCTTAAGTATATTTTATCATAAGATTGAATTTTTCTTTTATTTTTTAGGCAGCTCATCAAATTCATCCCACTCATTATCCGAAAGCAAGTTTGCAACCCACATTGTTTAGCCTAGGGACAGGCCTTCTTTCTTAGGAGGGGTGAGACTTCATAGGCTGGACCAGGACCCTCCTCAAAAGGGCCTTCAGTAAAGGAACAGGAGACAAAGGATGACTCTTCTGAGGATAAGTGATGAGTTTACTGTTTTAGTTTTTAATTGCTTTAGTTTACTTAGAGTTGGTTTTCTTACTACAGCATACTTTGAAAATTTTTAAAATTTTCATGCTTTTGGTTGATTGTTTTGATGCAAAGTCACATGCTTAACACAAAAAAAAAATGTTTTGAAAAACCCAACCAGGATTTACAATTTTTGTTTCAAGAAAAGATTCTGAGTTAGCAATTATTTTGAGGCAATAACATTGGTTTTGAGAAGGAAAATTAACTGATTTAAGACCATGAAAATGAAGGAAATGAACCACTAAAATTTGTTTGCATGCTTGAAACCCTTTTAGAATATAGAAGTATGCCTTATAAACCGGTGAGAAGGGAGAAATTTAAACACTGAGAGTCTCATTAGAATTTGCTAAGTTTGCATTGCCTAATTTTTTGATTAATAATTTTTTCATAAGAAATTAAGCAAGGAAAGGATAAAGGCAATTTTGAAAATAATATCCCAGAGCCAAAAAGCTACCCTAAAGTATGCCCTATTCCTTGGTAGCCCACTTTTGAGCCAAAAAAAAATTTTATTTTATAAAAACACCCTAACCTAAGCATAAGAAATAAAAATCCTACCTTATCAGCATGCTTAAATTTGATAAGAGCATAAAATAGTTTTGTCCAAAAGAGTCATGAAAGAAACAGAGGAAGAAAAAGAAAATGCTAAAAACAGTAAGTTCTCCAGAGATTCAAACAGAATTAGAGAACTAGAAAAAGAAAAAGAAAGAATTCTGTAGCTCAAAAAGGAAGAAACCTCATAAACTTTGAAAAGTTTCATAATTTATGCTCTTCCTTATGCATGCATTTTGAACTCAAAGAAAAACCAAGAATTCTTGTTTAGCCCAGCCTCATTACAACCTTAAAAGACCTTTTTGATCCTTGCTGCTCTTATGATTTGATTTTGATTAGAAATGACTGGCAATGTTAATTAGGCAGTTCTTATGATGAATGTACGACACACCTGGTGAGAAATAATGAGAGTTCCTTATTCTTAATTGGTTACTTGCCTTGTGAAAAATTGAGTGGTGCATTGTAATTCAAAGGATTGGTATTAAGGATGTTATTTGCCTTAAGCTAAATTGAGATTATTGTCTTTCAAAATTTTGTCTGCAACTGAATCTGATCTTATTGAATGCTTGAATTCCCTTTAAAAACTTCTTTTGCTTGAGGGCAAGCAAAAATCTAGGTTGGGGAGAGTTTGATAAGTGTTGATTAAGCATTGATTTCATGACTCATTTGAACTAATTTTGTAAAGAATTTGAGCTGAATTAATGAATTATTGAAGGAAGTAAGCATGAATCTTTTAAGTAGTGTATAAAAGAAATGTTGTGTTAAAGCTCTTGGAAAGTGCAGGGAATTCAACAGGAAGGCGAGGCAAGGTAAGCAAGCTTGAGCATGAAAGTTGGAAAGCATAAGCACCTCTCACGCTTAAGCGTGAATACTAGACGCTTAAGCGAGGATTAAGCATGGCAAGCATGAATTAAAGGAGACAAAGAGGCATCAGGACCCCTCTCACGCTGAAGCGTGGGGATGAGCCGCTTGAGCGTGAGAGCAAGAGCAGTCAAGCGAGGAGTAAGTGTAAGCGTGAGCGTGAGCGTGATCCAGGCACATGAAGAACGCTTGAGCGTAGGCTGTACACGCTTGAGCGTGACTGATGGGTAACAAAGCATAAGTCAAGCGCGCCTGAGCGTGAAAAAGGGACGCTTGAGCGTGTGTCCAAGCGCGCCTGAGCGTGGAGCAAGCGTGGAAACTAGCATACTAAATTGGAAGGCCATGCTTAAAGCGTGGTTAAGGAAGCTCAAGCGCGATACAACCAGTGAACATCAGTATCCTTCACGCTTGAGCGTGACTACTAAGCTCAAGCGTGACTCATGCAGTATGGGATTTTTCAATTTAATATTCACCAATGGTGCGATGCCAGCTCACCCACTTTCTTGTGTTTCCATGAGTCTCTGAAAGATGCTGCATGGGTTCTATGCAAGTTGGCAAGGGAAGCTGAACCATAACTCCTATAAATCAAGCTGCAAACAATCTCACAGGATCCATCATCAGATTCATCCCCTGTATTTCATTCACAATCCAAACTTTCCATTATTTTCTATATTCATTCTTTTGATGGTGAAAATGCAAGGCATGAGTAACTAAACTCCCTTATGGGATTGGCTGTAATCCATTCAACACTGAAGTAATGCTGTTGTAAGTTTTTATTCAGTAATGAGATTTGATAAGTTCTGTATTTCCTTCTGCGTTTAATGCCTGAAAGTACTTGATCACTATTTTCTTGTTTTAAGTTTTCTCAAGTATGCTGGGAAGTGACTTTTGAAAGCAGATCTGAAAGAAATACTTGTTGTGAGTAGGTAGCCAGGGATGGCGTCTAACGCAATAAACGTCAAAACAATCGATCGATAGTGCTGGGATGATTTCAAAGTGACTGAGGGATCAGCGGTTTGAAATCATTCTTATGAATTTTGTAGTCGAGGGATCGATACAAATGACTTTGATTGTGACGTAGAAATTATCTTTTCGATTTACTTATATGAAAACTTATGCAGCTTACAGAGGTGAAGATGTGATGAAGCCAATCCCTGTTTTACAAAACTGATTTTTCCAACACTGTCATCTTTTGCAGAATTTCACTCTCTGTTATTTATTCACTTTCTTATTCAACATCATTCAAAACAAAACAAAAACCAAAACATTCTGCCAAATCAATTCAAAACTAAGATCTTCATTCTAACACCTCCTCAGTGGAACGACAACTATACTGTATTACAACTTCTGTGTTTAAACTTGGCACATCCACTGCATTGAGTTCATATTATACAAACTTGATTCTCTTTCAATGAACTCTTCAATATCAATATAAGCAAAACCTCATCAGAGATATCTAGGCTCCACCAGGAGATGGCCCGATTCAGGGAGGAGATGAAGGCCTCACTCAGCCACCACCAGGAGACTACTGCACCAGCCAGCGACCCACAGGTTAGATTCTTTATTTAATTTCCTCAATTTTATTGTTTGTAATCACTTTATTTCATTGTTGAATAACTTCTGCTTGATGTGTAAATATATAGGTACGGAAGGTTAGCACTAAGGGGTCGTGCGCTGCAGCTGACCCTGACGATGACGGGGTCGAGCCACCAGACACCCGTCAATGTGACCTGTTCATTGACGGGTCAGAGGAGCCAGTTGCCACTGGTATGGTGTACAACTTAGGCCCTGTGGTTCACCATCAGACATTACCTGATGGTATGTCCAGGGTCTCGGTTGTGGTCGTCCTCGAGGAGGATGCTGCTGTGCCAGTGGCAACTCAGGAGGTGAAGACCGTCGGTCAGGCGGTGGGCCACTTTCTGATGTGGCCCAACAGACTTCTGGTGATTGCCCCTGGACAGGTAAAAACCCTAAACACTAACTAGCTTTATTTCCTTGTCAATTATGGTACAAAATGTGATGGTTGTTAATTGTTCAACAGGAACAGACATTGAAGAAGCCAGACCCGGCCAAGGATCCCATCCGGATGCTATGGCGCATCGGGTATGAGCAAGCAGACGACACTGTTCAGGTCCCATGGCAGCCACTAGTGTTCGGCCGTCCTAGTGATTTTCCAGTTTACGTTACAAATTCTGACATTTGTGACATTATTACGGGGACGTCGATGCTGAACGGCTCCATCTTTCAGTTGTGGGAGCTGTAAGTATATCCTTGTTTTGTCCAATTTTTTCATTATACAAGTTATTTGTCGCTAACCATGTCTTAACTTGTTTAGGTTTCTGGCAAAACTCTGTGTGGACTTGGGTTTCCAAGGAACTTACGGTTTCTTAGAGCCCTCTCTCATACAGAGGCAAGGAAACACCTCGCAGAACACCCAGACATACATCCAGAATTGGATGTTTGAGTCTGGGAAGTCTATATACATGGGCCCCTATCATAAAGGGTAATATTCTATTCCATAATTATTGTCATGATATTTTGCATTTTGAAGTCTCACTTATCACTCGTAACTGCAGGGCTCACTGGACGCTTCTGGTGATCTGTCCGAAGGACTATCTTGCTCTGTACTTTGATAGTTTGCATCGGACAGCTCCACAAGACCTGAAAGATATAGTAGACCGGTAAGT
Source organism: Clitoria ternatea (assembly GCA_037962975.1). NCBI lineage: Eukaryota > Viridiplantae > Streptophyta > Magnoliopsida > Fabales > Fabaceae > Clitoria > Clitoria ternatea. Next base: position 26,610,223 of record CM075671.1, on the reverse strand, counting down.
TCATCCCTAAAAAATAACCACAAATTCGATTACATCATTTTTAGAACTATACAATTCTAACTTATCTTGTGTTTTGTTTGACGCAGGGCGGTGGTTGGATACAATCTACTGATTGGAAACAAGCCCAAAGGAAAAACAGTTGTATGGGTGTACCCAAAAGTAAGTCAATCGTATTCATTCAAATCTTCAGTACATATTTTTTAAGTTCCGAATTCACTTATTCTATACTATATGTCCATTGTAGTCTTACAGGCAGAAGGGTACCTTTGAGTGTGGCTATTTCGTCATGCATACTATGCTGACCATTGTCCAACATCATTTAGTAGATGGATGGACAGAGGTAAGTCTCATCATTTGGACTACTTTTCTCCAATTTCATCAATTTCATGTAATAAATAATGCTTTTGTTCTAATTGTTTTGTGCATTGTTTGCAGTACTTTAATGACCGGTCATTTTTCCCAAAGGAACTTATAGATGATGTTAGAAGGCAATAGGCCTCACACTTCATTGAACTTAGGCAAAGCTAGATATAGGATCTTTATTCTTTTATATATGTATCTAGTAGGATTTAGGGTTTACTTTTATTAGATTACATTCAACTTAATTGTATATACTTTCATTTTTTAGGTTGTTATGAATTAATATAGAAAATAAATTGTTATATATATACATACCATTCTTTTGACATAGTGTTGCTGTGGCATACTGTATACTGTACTGGTTTGTCTGAATGCAGGGTTGGGAAACGATAAAACAGAATCCATATTAAAAAAAAAACCTCAGTATTTATTCACGGTTATGGCAACAACCGTGAATATAGACTATATTTATCCACGGTTACTACCATAACCGTGGATATAGATACATTTTATCCACGGTTGTCCATCACAACCGTGAATATAAGTATGGATTGGTTTCAGTTACATCCACTTATATTCACGGTTATGATGGACAACCGTGGATATAGATACATTTTATCCACGGTTGTCCATAATAACCGTGAATATAAGTAGTTTGTAACTGAAACCATTCCATACTTATATTCACGGTTGTGATGGACAACCGTGGATAAAATGTATCTATATCCACGGTTGTCCATCATAACCGTGAATATAAGTGGATGTAACTAACACCTTTCAGTTCTTATATTCACGGTTATGCTCGATAACCGTGAATATAAATAGTAAGTTATATTCACAGTTGTTCTTAACCGTGGTTAGATGTGATTTATTACCACGGTTGTTAACCGTGGTTAAAGACCATCATCTACTACCACGGCTGCAACAACCACGGTTCTTTAACTGTGAATAAAGGCCTTTTTTAACTGTGATTATATCCATTTTTTCCACTAGTGGTCGTTCACGAGCACCATCGCTGTAGTGGGTATTTCCACTTGCTTGGAAAGCGTTAATGCCTTATTATTTTATTCATTGTTCCCTTTTATGCGTGACAGCGTGATTCCCATTCTCAACCTCTCAAGACAGAGTCAATCTCGTACCGGGGTTATAAGTATGGGCTCTCTACGCAATATAGGAAATTCAATATTCCGCCTATGGCTTGGCGGAGTAGTATGCATTGGAAATACTTTGTGCATGTGTATAAGATATTCAATATTTTCCACCTTGGCGGAGTAATAAGCTTTGGCGGAGTAACGTGCCTTGGCGGAGTTACGTGCCCTGGCGGAGTTACATGCCATGGCGGAGTAACGTGCTTTGGCGGTATGTACTCCGTATAAAAGTAATTATAAGGTATTTGAGACGTACTTCTCCTGTTCAAAATGCTGATCTGGCAAAGCATTAAAACCATGCTTTTGGGGACCGGTGTTGGGACCGGATCATAATGTTTTTCAATTGTACTTTTTTTTGTTGTACAGTAAAGATTCTCCCTCATATAATGTAGTCTGGTAGCAAATCATATTCCAAATATTTTTGTAAGAGAAATAGCTTGTTAGTGAATAATCTAGATTTTTTTATATAAAAAAAATGACTTGAGTTTGGATTTTTGAGCTTTAATATTTGAAGCACCAAAAAATGGCAGAATGAAAAAACGTAATTGCATACTCTGGAGAGGAGTCGATTACTGTGAAACTTGCTCAATTAAATCCTAACAAGTGGTACAAATCAAAATATGTTTAGGGAAAACAAATGTAATCTATGAAATGATGAGAAATTAAAATTGTGCATAAGAGAAATTAACAAAAGTATAAACCACTTACAAACCGAAAGGGAAATTAGGGTTCATATATATTGAATTAAATTGGGAGTTGAGGTTTGTTGAGGTTAAGAAGATTAAGTGAATTAGAAATTGAGAGAGAGGGAAAAGTCGGACCATGTTTTACTGTTTTACGTCTCTGTTTTGATGCTATCTGTTTTTCAGCATAAATTATAAGATTGGTAGGACCATGTTTTTGTTACCGGTGATAATAGTCTTGGTAGGACCATTACCATAAATTATAAGACTGGGCTTCTTCTTGTCAACCTGAATGTACTCATCATAAACACCAGCCTTAATGTAGATAATATATGTACCCTTGTGTTGATTAGGGTATGAATTAATGGCCTCCAAAGTAGTCTTAAGAGAGAGTTGATCGAAATTGAAACACAAGAAAAGAAACTAGTGAGCAGTGATTCCACTAGGCATACATAGTGTTGAGAGGGAGAAAATGAGGAGAGCTCAACCTAAGAGAGTAGCCCAGTAGGTGGGAGAGCCTCATTGAGTTTCTTTAGTTACTCAATGTAGAACTCCTATCAGATCACTTGGTTAATCTCCTAGGGAAGTCGCGGAACTCAAATATTTGAGGTTGTATTTGGAGTGATATCATATGGAATGATACTAGTTTCAATTGTGTGGATGGAATCGAATGGAATTTGAGTAAATGTGTTTCATTTCATTTCATCTAACTAATACCCTATTTTTTCTTCCCTTTCAATTTTGGAGAATGGGATGGTTACTTAATTTTATTTTGCTTGTCATTAGATATCCAAGTATAGCCTAACTTCTTAAAAGATCTTTAGCATTCTCATATTCTTTGCATGCTTGCTAGTGCTAAAAAATGACTTGGCTATATCAAAATAGAACTCCAAAGAATGCTGAAATTTAAAAATCGACCCAACTCTGAAATTACACTAGTGCAAAATATACATACTAGGACAGGATTTGAGCACGGTCCTTGCAAAACCGTGGTTAAAAGCTAGGCGGTGGCATTTTTGAAATTTTAACGAAGTGTTTTGAACACGGATCTATGGTAACCGTGTTCGTAGGGAGCTACCAACACGGTCATCCTTGCAACCGTGCTTATAGGCCACTGACATTAATTTTTAAAAAATTTTCATATTACATACAAACACGGTTAGTATGCGACCGTGCTAAAAGGCATTTCAAATTAATTTTAAAAATTTTTTGTGTTATATACGAAGACGGTTAGTCTCTAACCGTGCTTATAGGCCACTGAAATTAAAATTTTAAAATTTTGCGTATTACATACTAACACGGTTGGGCATCAACCGTGCTTAAAGGTATTTGAAAATTAATTTTTAAAAATTTTTTACGTTATATACGAAGACGGTTGTGCTTGAACCGTGCTTATAGGGGTACTTACTAACACGGGTTTGCTGGGTCCGTGCTTATAGGCTTGCATACTAACACGGTTTGCTAGATCCGTGCTTATAGGTTCCACCTTTTACTCTTTTCGAAGTGCGTTTTTTCATTTCACCTTCCCTCTCTCTGCAGTTTCGTGTTTCCCTCCTTCTTTTCACAAGCTTCCATCTTCTCATTTCTTTTCACGAGGCGTCCTTCCATCTTCTCTTCTTCTCATTTCTTTTCACGTTCACGCTTTCTTCCCCTTCATTCATCCTTCGTCTTCCTCCATTGGAGCTAAGAGAGTTCTCAAAGCTATCAAGCTACGAAGGTACTAAGAAATCTCTTCGTCTTCCTCCACGAGGTGTTCATTGGCTACCACGAAGCTTCTTCTCTCTTCCACGAAGGCCACTTCTATATACGTTTCTTCAGGTTCTTTTCGAAACCCATTCTCCTCCTATGGTTATCTTGGTTGGAAATTTCTTTAGTTGATGCAATGTCAGTGTGGTATTTAGAAAATGAGCATGTTAAGATTACAAATACTTGATTAGGGAAATTAATGTTGTTAGCTATAGATTAGTGTTGTTAGTTATAGATTAGGAATGCTTACGATTAATTGTTAAATTTATTTTGTATTTCTGTCTTTATTAATTTGGGTATCTAAATTTAATTAAAGTAAAAAAGATAATATTTTTAACTAAATAAATACATAAACATTAATTAGTATTATTCCTTAGATTAGTTAAAAAAATTAAATACATAAAAATTGATAAGTTGAATTAAATAAAAAGTTAGTTGTAAGAGTAAAATAATAAAAAACAAGAACATTGTAACAAAATGAAATAACCCCATAATTAATGTTGATTAGGAAATTTAAGATTTATTAGATAATGAATTAATCCCATAATTAATTTAGTTGTATAATTTTAAATACTTTTATTATAATAATAATAAGTAGTTTTGTTTATTATTCAAGACCCCAATATTACATTAGAAATCTAATTTGTACCCGACTAAATTAAAAAATTGGTAGTGGTAAACTAATTACTGTCTTTAGTTTTAAATTTTAATTTTGTTTTGTTAATTTTGTTTGGTAATTATGATTTGTTATTTGTTTATGATGTGATAAGTTTATTTAGTCCCCTTCATATGAGTTTGTGATTTATTAAATTGTATGAGCGAACCATAGTTTCCCGTTTGAGATTCGACACAAATGGTAATTAAATTAATTAATCTCATCATTTGTGTTGAATCTTGAATTGTCTGTTTAGACAGTTTGGGATGAACAATTTTTTTATGCATCATTGCTATGTACAAGTTAGGACTTATTTTAAAATTTGATAAAGTTTTGGTTAGTTAAGTTTTGTATTGTTCTCTGGGTGCATATTTGATTGTGGTTGAATTTGATTTCACCACTTTCATTTCGTGTACTTAGAGACCAATGCGAAATGCTGCCGAAATTTTATCAGATTTTAAAATGACTCTTAAGTTGTATGTGGTTATGAGGTATAGAAAAATGTTCATCCTGAATGGGTAGGACCACCACCTTTGTGAAGAAAGTAAGATTCATAGCACCGTTAAATTTTAGGCTTTTGTAAACAGTGAGTATGGATCGAAGTTGGATAGCTGCATCACGTATAAGTCCAGAATATGAGGGTGGAGTTGAAACATTCATAGAGTACGTGATACGAAATGCTGAAGAGGTGAATGGAATGTATTTTTGCCCTTGTGTTAAATGCTTAAACATGCGTAGACTAGAATTGACAGAGGTGCGAGAACATCTGTTGTGTGATGGATTTCTTCAGAGTTATACGCGATGGATATGGCATGGTGAACATGTTGAGGTGCCAAATACTAGTTTTCAAACAAAAGACCAAAGCTTTGCTCATGAGGTTGATGATGACATGGATGACCGACTTGAGGATATGATCCGTGATGTAGGGGTAGAAAGTTTTAAAAGAGCTCACGCATATGCGAGTCTATGTGAGGATTCTGAAAAGCCGCTGTATCCGAATTGCTCTAATTTCACGAGGTTGTCAGCAGTTATCGGCAGCTGTATCCGAATTGCTCTAATTACCTCAATTAGTAACAAAAACAATAACTAATTATGAAATCAATGTATGGTACCTTGTAGTCTTATCGGCAGGATGGCAGCTTTGAGTGTGGGTATTTTGTGATGAAGACGATGCTCACCATTGTCCAATCTGGTATAGTAGACAGATGGACAACTGTAAGTTTTTGCTGCCTACTTTAATTTATTGAGTTTTGACATATTACTATTACGATTTGTTGCTCACTTATTAATGATTATGTCTTCTTTACAGCACTTTCGAGACTCTTCCTCAATGTTCCCTGAAGGATACATTGACGAAATCAGGAACCAATGGGCCTCCAGCCTTCTTCAACTCAAGGAAGGAGCCCAATAGACTTCTGTCATTAATTATATTATTACTGTGTAGTTATATACCTATTAGTGTAGCTTACTTATTGTGCATTTTATATACCATATTTGATGTTTAGACAGTTTCATTGAATTTCTTTAAACGTTCATTATTATTTATCATTGGACTGCCTGGGACTGTTTACAGGTTTCTGGGAAAGAATAAAAATCAAATAAAAATTTTTTAAAAAAAAATTAAGGTTTTAAGCACGGTTATGGTGTTAACCGTGCTTAAAAGTCACCTTTTTTAGCACGGTTATGGTTTAACCGTTTTTAAAAGTCAGGAGAAACAAGCACGGTTCAATAGGAACCGTGCTTAAAAGTTCCACTTACGAGCACGGTTCTGTAGTAACCGTGCTTAAAAGTCCACATACGAGCACGGTTCTAGAGTAACCGTGCTTAAAAGTGCCCACCTACGAGCACGGTTCTGGTGTAACCGTGCTTAAAAGTACCCACCTACGAGCACGGTTAATTTTAACCGTGCTTAAAAGCCACTTACGAGCACGGTTGAGAACCGTCCTTAAAAGCCCTTATTTACAAGCACGGTGGGAACAAGGACGGTTCTGGAACCGTGCTTAAAAGCCCTCCAGAACCGTGCTTAAAACCCTTTTTTCCACCAGTGTTAGGATCCTACAGAGCACATGCAGGACAAGATGGAGTTTTTAAGAATAATCAACCAATGAGTCTTTTTAAAAAAATAAAATTATCTGGGTTTGGGATAATTGTTTACTGTCAGCCTTGTATAGTACTATATTTGCTTCAAAGAATAGATTCTCTTCCTTGTATCTAAGTATGGTCCATTTTGGATAAACTTATCATAAACACTTATAGGAAAAGACTATGCAGTGAATTAGGTATGTAACAAGAATCAAACTTTTTTCGATAGTTAAAATCCACTAATGCATCTCAATTTATGGGGAAATTCAATGGTAAAACTTCCAAAAGATTTGAGGTATAAGAAATACAATATATTCTATGATATACTATATTTTACTTTCTCAGTTCTCACCTGCTTGATTTACTGTCTTCTTTAATCAATCATTTGTATTTTAATTTTCATCCATCTTTTTCTTTTATTCATTTCTATTTGCAGTGTTTATTGGAATCACTTATGGATTTTTTTCCCTTATAATTCAGGATTTACTGACATCTGGACTGGAGTAGTGCTGTGCTAAAATACCAACTAAGCCATAAATCAAACCAAATAGTTTTAAGAAAGTACAAATAATATAAGCTATCCATTTACCTTTTAGTAAACAGTTTGGTTAACTGGATTTAAACCTTTTTGTTAATGAAATATGATTTAAAACCCTTTTTGGTTCAACAACTAATTTTTAAACTGGTTTTGCCTTTTAAATGGTTTGAAACTGGTTTGAACTCAATTTCAGCCAAAACCAAACCAGCTTAAATTTTAAAAAAGTGGTTCACTTTGAAATAATGTATATTGTTTTCCTCAATAGGTGCTATATTGGTCTTATCTCACATTTCTACACTATCTTGGACACAATTGTACCATCTTTTCCTCAATAGGTGCTACTACATAATGTATATTGTTTTCTCATACATGTCTTGATGATAGAAGTGGGAACATGTCATGCTGCTCAACAGCAGCCTACATCTAACCCACGCCAAGCCATGTTAATTTGTCAAATGAACCAGACTTAGGTTTTTTGTCTAAAATTTGTAGTAATTTTTCAAAACTACCCTCAAGGTTATTGGACTCTTCATTCTACTTTCTCCATTTGTTCTCCCCCTACTTAATATCTCTCAACTTATTACCTAATTAGTTTCCTTGCCACTTGTAACTGTCCAATCACTTATTGGTTTGTCGTGCAGGCTAGCACACGTTTAGGGTGGTCTCTGATCGTCTGTTGACAGCTTCCACTTCATCCCTGACTTTTTTGGCCAGGTAATCCCCTAACACTTCATTATGTGTATGCATGTCAATTGTTGTTTGTTAGTGGAGAGTAGAGCTCATTAGGCAATGATTTTGTGTGCTGATAACATGAATTTTTATGCATGTGTAATGTTGTTTGTTAGTGGAGAGCAAAGCTCATTAGGAATTGGTTTTGTATGCTGATAACATGATTTTTTATGCATGTGTAATGTTGTTTGTTAGTGGAGAGCAGAGCTCATTAGGAATTGGTTTTGTGTGCTGATAACATGATTTTTTATGCATGTGTAATGTTGTTTGTTAGTGGAGAGCAGAGCTCATTAGGCATTGGTTTTGTGTGTTGATAACATGATTTAGGACTTAATACCTCTCAATATCACATACAATGCATAGCATATATAATTATCTATACTGGGAAGTTTTCTGTATGTAACAAGCCGTTTCTAATTTTGGGAAATGTCTAGTTTACAGGGGAGACTCTGCCAAAATTTCGCCAGGCTCCCTTTCTTAGGGAACTTAAAAAATGAAACTCAACTTTAATAATGTAGGGTTTAGTCGTGTGTGTACCCATTAGATTCCCGTTCAAGTTTCAAAACAACCGGCTGATGTACCGTGTTGTGTTGGATCTTGAATTGTCCCAGATGGACAGTTTGGTATGAATTTGTAACCAGTAGGGCGTAACCCATCAATGTTGTATGTGGTCTACCTTGAGACGTTGAATGTTCATTTGAAATTTCGATTATGGTGTTTCGTATTGTCCCCAGGGTGCATGACTGTGTGCGGTGTTTCATACCGTACGTATCTCTGTGTACTCGGGGACTAATGCGAAATGCTGCCGAAATTTCAAATGAACATCAACGACACAAGATAGACCACATACAATATCGATGGGTTACGGATGGTTGCATATTCATCCCGAATGGGATAGGGCCCTACCAATTTTCAACATCAAAGAGATAGAGTGATTCACAACCAATAGTCAAATAAAATTTTGAAAATGTAAAGTAACAGAAATCGTGCTTGTTAGATTTTGTAAATGGAGGTACCGGAAAATCGGCGATGGATGTACAACCGACTAGATCGCAGTCGGCGAGTGACTGAGGAGTTTATGATGGGGCTATTGGAGTTCATTCTGTTCGCTACAGCAAACATGCCTAGATTTAAAGCGACTCAGAAGATTCGTTGTCCGTGCTCAAGGTGCAAATGCATAAGTTTTGAATACGCGGATGATGTGATGTGCCACCTAACTGAGAAAGGGTTCATGGAAACATACCACTGCTGGTACAACCATGGTGAGCAGTTACCGTGAAGACCATCAGACGTAACCGTGCAACAGTCTTACTACGAGGTTGGAGGAAACAGGGATACGTACAACAACATAGAACAAATGGTGATGGATCATGTTGGATCCTCCACCGGGCGTATACTGGAACATGATGACCAAGGAGCTCATGGAGACTCTGACAATATAGAGGAGGATCCTAATCCAGAGGTAAAGAGATTTTATGATTTGTTAGCGGCGGCTCAGACTCCATTGTGGGACGGGTGCAACAGTCACACTGAGTTATCTGCCTCCCTAGCTGCTTTAAGCCTAAAGGCAGATTATAATCTTTCTGGAGGTTGTTTTAATAGGATGGTCAATCTGATGGGTTCCACTATGCCTAATAATCATCGAATGCCAACAAACCTGTACCATGCTAAGAAACAAGTGGCAAACTTAGGGTTGGGTTATGTGAAGATAGAGTGTTGTGTTGGCGGATGTATGCTGTTCAGAAATGAGTTTGCAGATAAAAGTGTCACAAAATGTCTGCATTGTAATGAGAAACGCTACAAAACTGTTAAAAAGAGAGGGAAGGTAACCCGGACGGCCAGGAAGAAAATGTGGTACTTCCCTATAACACCGCGTCTTCAACGCCTGTATGCCTCATTGTCCACGGCAAAACACATGCGTTGGCATGCTCTAAACCGAACACAAGAGGGGTTTCTTTGCCATCCTTCCGACGGGAAAGCATGGAAGTGTTTGGATGAGCTATATCCGGACTTTTTTGGTGAGCCGCGCAATGTAAGACTTGGCTTATGTACTGATGGGTTTAACCCGTTCGGTCAATACGGAAGAGCTTACTATTGTTGGCCAGTCATACTGACCCCATACAATCTACCTCCTGATATGTGTATGAAGAGGGAGGTCATGTTTCTATCTATACTGGTTCCAGGACCCAAAAATCCAAAGGCGGACATAGACGTGTTTTTGCAACCGTTGGTTGAAGAGTTATCACAATTATGGGATGTCGGGGTAATGACATACGATGCGTCTTTGAAGAGCAATTTTATGATGTGTGTTGTTTTGATGTGGACTATTAACGACTTCCCGGCCTATGGTATGCTTTCTGGATGGTCAACGTCTGGGAAGCTTGCTTGCCCTGTATGCATGGAACATACTGGGGGTGAATCACTCCCTGTTAGTGGCAAGACAAGTTTCTTTGACTGTCATAGAAAGTTTCTACCGTTGGATCACCCGTTTAGGAGAAACAAAACCGCTTTTAAGAAGAACAAGGTTGTTAATGAACCTCCACCCCGTAGGTTATCTGGTGCATGGGTTTGGCAGAGGGTCAAAGAGTATCCTTACATCTGGGACAAGAGTGTTAAGGAGTTTGCGGGTTATGGTAAGGAACACCACTGGGTGAAGCAGAGTGTCTTGTGGGATTTGCCATATTGGAAAGACTTGTTGTTAAGACACAACATTGATGTCATGCACACTGAACGTAATGTTTTCATGAATATTTTTGACACTGTTATGGACATCAAAGGGAGAAAAAAGGACAACGAGAAGAGTCGTCTAGACCTTCAGATTTGGTGTTCTAGGAAGGAGTTAGAATTGAGGGATGCGGGACATTCTAGAATGTTTAAACCCCATGCAAAATATGCTTTAACTAGACCACAATAGATTGCTGTGTGTATTTGGATGAATGGGTTGACCCTGCCTGACGGATTCACTTCTAACTTGAGTAGATGTGTCGACGTGAAGGAGGGCAGGGTGTTTGGCATGAAAAGTCATGATTGCCATGTGTTTATGCAACAACTACTCCCGTACACGTTTCATGCCTTACCGAAGCCTATTTGGAAACCGTTAGTGGAGTTGAGTCACTTCTTTAAAGAGTTGACGGCTTCTTCGTTGACTGTGGAGAAACTTGTGAAGATGGAAGAAACTATCCCGGTATTGATTTGTAAGTTGGAGCAGATTTTCCCACCGAGTTTTTTTGACTCGATGGAGCATTTGCCTATCCATCTACCATACGAGGCCTTGGTTGGTGGCCTGGTGCAGTATCGTTGGATGTATCCATTTGAAAGGTGAACGCCAGAACTCTTTAATTTCTTTGCAAACACTTCTTATAATAGTATTTTCTAACTTAAAATTTGTTAATGATGTTGAAGATTCTTATGCTCCATAAAAGATAAAGTGTCGAACAAAGCCTGCGTTAAAGCATCAATTTGTGAGGCATACTTAGTCGAAGAAATGACAACCTTTGCTTCTTTCTATTTTCCGACGGAGATAGAAACTAGAATGAGTAGAATTCCCCGGAATCTTGGGGTAGCCAGCCGCATAGGGTTTGATGAACAAATCTCGATTTTCAACTATCCTGGTTATCCGGGGGGCAAGCTAACAAAATGTTACATTGATGAGAAAGATCGAAAGGCGGCTCACTTGTACATTCTTTTAAATTGCCCAGAAGTGGAACCCTTTCTTGAGTAAGTCATAAAAGTTATATGTTACATTCTAAACGTAGCTTTTATAGTATCTAAATTTGTTTCCTTTGAATAGCTTATATACAGATATGCTAAAACTTGAGCAAAATGATTTAACTGATGACCAAATTCATAGTGAGGTGTCGTCCAAGTTCGTTAGTTGGTTCGCACAACACGTAAGACCTGTATACCGAGTGTTTTTTATCTGTGCTTCTAACTCCAGGTATCTAACGATGACCTATTTGTTATGTTGTACATAGATACAAGACCCTAACAACCATATTAAAGATGCTTTACTCCAAGCCCTTTCTTGGGGGCCGGTGAAAACTGTTAAAAAATGGCCTATTTACTACGTAAATGGCTACAAGTTTAATAATCTTCAATGGAGTGAAGGGATGCGTACCCATAACTACGGGGTTTGTGTTAGAGGCACCGCCGGACAGTTGGAAGAAGACTTTTACGGAGTGCTGAGGGAGATTGTTGGAGTTTCGTTCTCTGGACGACTAAGAAGAGACATTGTTCTATTTAAATGTGATTGGTTCGACAACATTATCGGTGTTGGAATAAAGGTTGACAACAAGTACGGCTTAGTTGAGGTGAAGAAGAATGGTAGATATAAAGGGTTTGATCCCTTCATTTTTGCCCAACAAGCTGAGCAGGTTTATTACACAGACTTCCCAGGAGGACATCGGGACTGGTATGCAGTAATCAAGGCCAAGGCCCGAAGTCAGATCACTGACAATGTCTCCGAGGAGGTCGATGACGCTTATCAGCTTGCACCACACGAGCTCAACGATGCCAATTTGTTGTTCAACATTGATCCAGTCATAATGGATGAGACACTCGCCACTACAGGGGGTGAACACATTGACAAAGACCTTGTCTCTCGATCAAAACGGTCTAGGGCTGATCTGGATACTGACAAAGTTGTTCAAACAGATAACCACAGTGACACTGAAACTAAGGGGGAATTTGAAACTGAAACAGGATAGATACTCATGGTTGACCAGGATCCATATGCCAGGTCTGACTCACAGGCTACAGATTACTCTAATCGAAAGAGTAGAAGTGTTACCTGGATGCAGGATATTGCACTTAGGCATCATCAGGGAGAGAGGTTGCATGTTGACATCGATGTCAACACTGATAGGATTTATGGACCACATGCCATGAAGTTTAGCAGTTACTTGGGAGTCGTGGCTCGCATGAAGGTGTCCATTATTATCCCTGACTGTGATAATATTGAGGAGGTCGTGAAGAACCACATTTGGAGTGATATTCTAGTAAGTTAGATATCATTTAAGTTTTATTTTAGTGTATTTTAGATATCATTTAAGTTTTATTTTAGTGTATTATTTCATGCAATTTGTGACGTCCATAATAATTTTCCGAATAAATTTTTCACGTTAAAAGAATCATTTTGAAACTCATAATTTAAATTTTGAAGTCACGTAAAAGTTGATAAATGCAGAATATTATCATGCATACTAGTCGGGGACAATTAAAGCATAAAAACATTTATATAGCGGAAACGATATAAAATAATAGTACAGGGTACAATATACTATTACAACCCATTAAATTAAAATGAAGCTAAAGTCCTAGCAATATTTCATAAAAGCTTCATTCATGGCATCACTTGTCATTCTGTGTAGCATGCACTGTAAAAATTAATGTAAGAGTGAGACAGAATATAGAATAAATATAAAATGAATAAAATTGCACAAACACAATCAACAAACCATAATGATATGATGAATATGCCAAACAAGTTCATTTATATTTAATAACTCTTTAACTTAGTCAAATGATGTCATGCTGGATCCATTTGGTTTGGTGGGAATACTACAGTAAAAAGTCTCATAGAGACACAAGTAGGAATTAGCATAACCATGAATCCCTACACCCTCATGGCTCCTATGAAAATAAGTACTCAAGTAGGAATTTGCATAACCATGAATCCCTACACCCTCATGGCTCTTGCGAAAATTGGGCTTAAACTCATCATAGAGTAACCCCCCACCAGGGTAGGCAATCATGGAACCCCTAAATTCCATGGTGCGTCCAAATGCTTATGATGCATGAATGCCTTTGATTCTCTTTAATCGATTTAACATACCATGATATCAATATTTCCATAATCACTTGGAAAATCACAAGTCCTCAAAGGACACAACACATATGATAATTTTCAGAATCATGGATTTACTATTTTCAACAACATATCTCAATAAACCACAAGGCATTCATACATACATTAATTTCGTCATTCATAATTATTTATGACAAAAATATACATATTGTAAGTCAAGTATAGGGCACTCAATAACATCCATAATAATCCATAGTTTCTCAATCATTCAATAATAAATCATTATTTATATGAAAAATATCATTTTCATCCATAATAACCATTATAGGTAAGTTTCAGCATTTTCCAACAGCAACATACGTTAGTAAAACAGATATAACATGAGCAAATCCAATCCTTTTTAAGTGATTCCACTTTTTGTAGTTCCATAATAGAATTATCTACAACTTTTATGAAGACCATAATTTCAAATTCCAAACAGAAACACCACTTATCCACAGAATACAAAACTACCTCAAAGAGAGTTTTCAAAACGTACATTTGTTAGTATTTTCAACGTTTCTGGAGCTACAAAAATAATTTTGGCATGGGACCAGTTCTAAATTATTAATAACACAAATATCTAAAACTTTCATGAAGACACCAATCACTAATTCTCACCACAAAATTCCCAGTTTTAAAAATAAAATTCGTATTTCATGTTAACATATTTTCAGCTTGAACATACTTCAGTATTTTAGACATAACTAGAGCAAAAATTATCCTTTTAACTTGAAACCACTTTCTATGGATCCATAACATAAATATCTATAACTTTCGTGAAGACATCAAAGGCTAATTATGCACGTATAATTCCCAGAATATTAATATATGCACAAAACATAAGATATGTATTTCAAACAGACATGCTGTAGTATTTTGGCTATAACGCATGCTATACACATTCAAATCAATCGGTTCAGGTCTCAAAATTCACATAACAAAAAGTTCTACAACTTTGATGAAGTAGTGAGAATCAAATTCATACGTTTTCAGCTTCAAAACTAAACAACAAGATACAAAAATAATATTGGAATCCTAGATCAGCATACAATTTTACCCATTTCATAATTATTCATAACCCTATCCCCTCTTACTTGGATTGAAGATTTTGACTGGTTGAAAATGTTCTCCTTACTGTCCTAGCTTCAGATCGAAGGTACCTTGATGGAGAAGAGGAAATGAGAGGGAGAAAATTCACTGACTTACTTGTTCTAAGGAGTTCCGGTCTTAACAAGAGGCAGTGTTAATAATGCAAAGACAAGTGGGGACAAGCTTTCTCGTGAGTGGATTTTAGTGGGCTGTTAGTGCATTGATTGTGGAAATAATGGAGGTTTAGATAAGAAAGTGAGCTGTATTGTTGTCCACTTCTAGCCGCCTACATACTAGGGTGTGAATGATTGGATTAGATATATTAAAATATGCATAAGATGACAAAATTGGTGTAAAATTTAATTCTGTCGCTGAATACCGACTGGAACTCTACCCAGTCAGCATATATGCCGACTGGAAACTACTTCCGAGTCCGTCTGAGGAGAACTCATCAGTCTCCTCTCTCAACTGCTTCACTCAGAAAGTTTCCTTTCCTCGAACGGACTTAATCCGGTCTTGAATACCGGCTCAAGGTTGTCTGGTATGGATACCGATTCTAAGGACAAGGGCTGTCTCAGCCTTCCTAGTAGCTAACCGGTATCGAGAGTACTAATCCGGTCTACAATACACTAGTCAAATCCTTTCTTTTACACCGGTCATCCGATATGATATAGGAGACATCGGGTGACATCCCTCTTTATCAAATCTTTAATTCTTGAGGTCGTTCCTGACACCGGATCTTAGACCCCGGTTCAGGACGGATCAGGACTTACTAGGAAATGTCCCATCCGGACTCATTCAGAACCGATTCCTCTTCATTCGGTCTTTCACTCAGTTAAGTCATCCCAGACCGACTCAAAGCTCTCAGGTTCCCACTTGGCAGAATCTCCTGAAACTGAGTCAGCTCTCAATCAGTCTCTCACTCGGCAATTTCAAACCAAATCTGAGTCATCTTAATCAGTCTTTCACTCGGTAATTTCAATCCAATCCGAGTCATCTCAATCAGTCTTTCACTCAGTAATTTCATTCCAAATCCGAGTCATCTCTAGCTCAGCCTTCCACTCGGCAATTACTCTAAAACCGACCCATCACTCTATCGGTTTTCCACTCGGTAAACTTGTCACAAAGTTCACTCCTTTTTCTTTCACTCGAGTGAGGCTTCCTAGCACTAAGTCTTTCACTCAGCAAAGTTATTCCAGAGTGCTTCTGGACAGACACACCATATCCCCCAGTCGGTGCCATTCCCACTCGGAATTACACTCGAAGATCTTTCATTCAGGAGAGTTACATTCAACTCTGAGATAACCCACTCGGAATTTTCCTTACTCGAAAATGAATTTTCCTTTGTACTCCTCTTGGAAATAAGGCACTTAGGGAACTTTCATTCATAAATGAAATGCTTGACAATGATTGACTCGGAAACAAGTCATTTAAAAATACTTGACTTGGAAATGAGTCATTCTGAGGCGTCTGGTTCGACAGTGAATCACTCCAAGTCGAGTCACTCGGATCCTTTCACCCAGAAGTGGTTCTCTCGAACACACTTCACTCAGAATTGTCTTTGAGACAAGGACTCCACTCGGAAGTGACTCTCTCGGCCATGTCCCACTCGAAAAAGATACCTTCACTCGGAATTGTCATCCTTCACTCAGAATTTCTCTCGGTCACTCGGAGATAGATCTTTTATTCACTCGGAAGTCTTATTTCTGACCTGTTTCACTCGGAATTTCACTCGAAAATTCACCACATCATGAAGTTATTTTCTAAGGTTCCCGCTCGAGTGGAATTCATCCAGAATGTCACTTGCTCACCATTCACTGGTCCTGCTTGGTCGAGCCACAACAATACTTGTCACTTGCTTGAGTGGGTATCGTCCAAGCATTAGACTTCACACTCTCGCTCAAGCAACTCACACCCGCTTGAGCGAAAAATGTTCAGTGACAATTTCCTATCTTGCTCGCTCAAGCGCGGCCATGTCTGCTTGAGCGAGATTCGCCCAGTAGTTCCCCCTGTTTGCATAACATGCTCTTTCGCTTGAGCGGAAATCTCATTCTCCTGGGCGAAAATTGGTCCAGAGACCATTATACCGATACAGGGGATTCTCGCCTGAGCGAGATCCCTTCTCGCTTGAGCGAGATTACCAGAACATAAACAGAAACAAAATACTCACCTCTCAACATATGAAATCACATTAAGGCCAATTCACTCTCTTCCAACACATCATATACCACTCGTTCTAAGCATTCTCACTCGGAAATTGGATAATATTAATAATGACCTAAATTAAAAATAATTACACATGAGATTGAAATTTTTGGATGTTACACAATTCATAATAAACTATCCTATATGGACTAATTCCCTCTTGTAGCATTCTTGGGAGTTATCAACACATGACACACTGAGGAGGAAGATCCTCGGTATTATTGCTTAGCGATAGAGGTCATTCAAGTCCTCACTCATTAAGAGGTATGTAAGGACTTTAAATTCTTAATCAACAGTTTACCAATTGTATTGCTAATTTTTACCAATCCTTATTATAACTGTGAATTATAGGTATATATTCGGGGAGGAGCAAGGACAGTTCCCCAGAGAGAAATACCTTCATAGATCAGGAGACTTGGGATGCTTTCATTGCATCTAGGCAGACCGACCAGTGGATAGTACATTGGTATTTAACATGATTAAATCATTTATAATTTAAATGTAACTCTAACCCATTTTCTTTCTTGTTACAGGTCATAAGAACGAAGGCACAAAGCATCAGGAAGCTGAATGACTGCCCCACAGATTGTCACGTAGGGGTTACCGACTATTGGAGTAGCACATGGCCAAGGAGAAGGCCAGTTAGTGTCAGGCTAGCCAACCTGACATCGATATTATGGATCCCCCTTCCCCACCTGCACGCCATGAGAAATAGAAGTGGGCCAGGGTTAGGAAGAGTAGGGAATACACTTCCTCACAAGCTCAGGAAGTCACCTTATGAATAGTAAGTATCCGCCTTATAAAGTTCTCAGTTTTATACATGAAGCCCTAAACACTAACTTGTTTAGTTTCATGATTCCTTGGTTGAGCAATCAACCCAAGGCTCTTTCGTAGCCCATGGTAGGCAGGATATTTTGACTACCGTCACCGGCAGGCCAAAGCACCTAGGAAGGGTGCATGTTGTTGGTCGAGGTCACGGTAAGTTGTAAATGATTGTATCCTTTTATTTTGTTTTATATTAAACAATTATGGTTTAACCATTCACATTTCATAGGCCTCCTGAGCTATTACGGTGCTCCCGACCCGGCACCCTCCATTGAGCAGTTGGTGGAGGAGAGGGTTGAGTCAAGGGTGGCTACTATGAAGGCTGAGTGCCAGGAGCAGATGATGGCGTTACACACAAAGATGACCCGATTCAAGGAGGAGATGAAAGCCTCACTCAGCCATCACTAAGAGTCTACTGCACCAGCTGGTGACCCACAGGTTGGATTCCTCATAATATTTAACTATTTGTTGTTTGTAATTTGTTTCTTTAATTGTTGAATAACTTCTGCTTGATGTGTAAATATATAGGTACGGAGGGTTAGCATTAAGTGGTTGTGCGCTACAGCTAACCCTGACGATGATGGGGTCAAGGCTGCGGATACCCATCAATGTGACTTGTTCATTGATGGGTCAGAGGAGCCAGTTGCCATTGGCATGGTGTACAACTTAGGCCCTGTGGTTCACCATCAGTTATTACCTGATGGTATGTCTAGGGTCTCTAGTGTACTCGTCATTGAGGAGGATACTGCTATGCCAGTGGCAACTACAGAGGTGCAGATCATTGGTCAAGTGGTGGGATACTTCCTTATATGGCCCAACAGACTCCTGTCGGTTGCTTCTCTGCAGGTATAAACCTGAAACATTAACTGATTTTGTTATATTGTCAATTATGGTATAAACCTTTAATGTTTTAACTATTCAACAGGAAGCAGGCCCAGCATTGAAGAAGCCAAACCCCGTCGACGATCTGATCCACATGCTATGGAAGGTCGAGGCTTAGCTAGGCGAGGACGCTGTTGAGGTACTATGGCAGCCACTTGTGTTCGGCCGTCCAAGTTCACTATCGTTTTACATTACGCGGAGTGGCTTGTGCGAGATTATGATGGGGTCGATGATGCTGAACATATCCGTTATTCAGATTTGGGAGTTGTTAGTATATCATTTTAGGTTTAATTATTTCATTATACAAGTTATTTGTCGCTAACCTGTCTAAACTTGTTTAGGTTTCTGCATAAAATTTGTGTGAACTTGGGTTTCAATGGAACTTATGGTTTCTTAGAGCCCTCTTTCATATAAAGAAGAGGGAACAATAAGGAGGACACCCAGGTATACATCTAGAATTGGATGTATGAGTCTAGGAAGACAGTATATCTGGCCCCGTATCATAGAGGGTAAGATTCTATTCCATAATCTTTGTCAATTAATTTTTGCATTTTGAAGTCTCACTTATCACTAGTAACTGCAGTGCTCATTGGACGCTTGTGATGATCTATCCCCGGGCTTCAGTAGCTCTATACTTTGATTTTGTACACAGGATTGTTCCACAAGACCTCAAAACAATAGTAGACACGTAAGTTAAACCCTAAAAAATAAATTAACTTTCTACAAATTCAATTACGTCATTTTTGTTATTCTACGATTCTAGCGTATCTTGTGTTTTATTCTGATGTAAGGCTATGGTTGGATATAGTCGACTGCATGGAAGTAAGTCAAAGGGGAAAAAAACTCATATGGATGTACCCAAAAGTAAGTTAATCGAATTAATTCAAATCTTTATATTATCTTTTTAAAAACTTGAATTCACTTATTCTATATTTTATGTCCATTATAGTCTTATAGGCAGGAGGGTAGCTATGAGTGTGGCTAGTACATCATGCACACCATGCTGACCATCGTCCAACAACATTTAGTAGATGGATGGACAGATGTAAGTCTCACTTGCCTAGTTTTATACCAATTTGATCAAATTCATATAATAAATACAGTTTTTGTTCTAATTGTTTTATGTATTGTTTGCAGTACTTTCAGGACCGGTCATACTTCCCTAAGACACATGTAGATAATGTTAGAAAGCAATGGGCGGCATACTTCATTGAAGTGAGGCAAGGACTTACATAGATATAGGACTTAGATAGATATAGTAGGGTTTAGGGTTTACATTTTATTAGTTTACATTCATGTCAAATATTGTATATAGTTTCATTTTCTACATTGTTATGATTTGATAACAAATTAATGTTATATACATACCATTTGTTTTCATTTATTGGCTCTGCATATGCTAGGATATACTGTGTTGTGCTGGTTGTGTCATATTGCAGGTTTGGGAAAACAATAAAATAGAGACCACATTAAAAAAAGCTCATATTTAATCACAGTTATTACAATAACCATGGTTATAGAGACTCTTTAATCATGGTTGTTACCATAATCGTGATTATAACCAGTATTATAATGCACGTTTATGAACACATTTAATCACGGTTGTAGTGGAAACCGTCATTAAATAGGGTCTTATTTAACCACGGTTACCAACAATAACCGTGATTAAATATGGTCTTATTTAACCACGATTGCCAACAACCGTGATTAAATGTGTTCAATAACCACGGTTGTGAACCATGATTAAAAGCCCTTGTCTATTACCACAGCTGGAACAACCACTGTCTATGAACCGTGATTAAAAGCCTATTTTAACCGTGATTAAATCCCTTTTCTGCACTAGTTTCAGGATTTTTTGATAGGGAATACCCACTTGGTGCATTTAACACTCAATATTCTCACAGATTCAACTTTAACTAAACCAATACCATATAACCACACACCTGTCTGTGAATTTCAAAAATGGGAACACCATCCCCTACTTCACCCTTGCATAGTCCTGTTGATTAACATAATTCTATCAAACCAACACTAAAATCCTTAAAACCATAAAACTCAAATTTAGGACCATAAACAAACAAGATAAGTTTTACCCTCTTAGTTCTATTCTTTGAATACCTAAAAAACATCATACGAAGTGCACCAGGAACATAACAGCTAAGAACCGATTCCAGAGCATCCAACATGCGATTAATCACCATACCAGGCCAAGCCGGGTACCTTTTCCCACACCTAGCCCAAACAATATCCCTCAAAGAAAAACCTTCAGGCTTGTAAACCTCCTTCCTCTTCTCACTATTCTTATTAGGCCTCTGATCCACACCCTTAAAACTAAGACCAAAAGTATTACTCTCAGCCTTAACATTCCTTCTACCAACACTAGACGAATTTGAGTCAAAACCTAACTCCACCAACTCATCTTCCACCACCACCACCTTCTCTTAAGGATACCACACACAATCACTCTTTGCACCACCAATGTCGCCATCCTTATCATCCTCCACCACACTCTTATCATCCTCAAAGCTCGTTTCTTCCACATCCCTACTCTCTCGATCTTTCCACACCCCTGTCCTACTCCGATTCACAAAGGGGTTAATGATGATCATGGAATGTGAAATAGAGTAGAAGACACAAGGAGAAATAGAGAAGTGAAAAGGATAAGGGTTTAGGGATTTCGGAAGAGAGAACTCAAAAGTGAATAGGAAAAGAGGGGGCTCGAATAAATCACTTACATGTGGGAGACATGTGCATGTTTTAGTGGATTTTAAGGCGGTTACGTCACGGCCTCCAATTAACTGCCTTATCACTTATTCCCTTATGGTGGTTAAAGTAAACCGGCGCTGAAACCATTGGGGCTTTGCCTGGTGGCGGTTACTATATAACCGCCGCTAGATGCCCACAAGTAATATTGCCTTTTGTTGTAGTGGGACAAATGTTTAGGCTGAGACAATTGCCTGCAAAGTTTAGGCCCCGATTATCTCTATCCAACACATAATTTGCGTTGGACTATGTTCAGATCATTGAGAATCTAAACAAGGAGTTAACCACTTGGGACAACATCATCCATGACCTAAGGATCGATTTGACGAAAAAAGACTGAGGAGATCTAGAGCTTGAGGACTAATTTGATAGATTGTGATGATGTCCTCGTAGGCGTCGTTGCTCATGTTAAGATCCCCGCTAATCGTCTCCATCACCAAAGGAAACAATAGCAATAGCCACAACAACCACACCAGCCTCACGATGGCATCAGTTTCTATGACCCTCCCTAAGACGTTAGGATGACACCATTGCTGATCATGATGCTCGCTAGTTATTCATTACATTTTTTACATTATTTGAATAATTTATTTGTATGTTATATTAAACTATTATATATATTGATTGATTTATTCTATTTATCAATATTTATTAATTATTAATTCAATTTCGTGTGAAATTAAAAGAAGATGAAATTACAATTAGGTACAACTATGTAATAATAAGCTAAACGACAAACCAATTTAAACCCTGTGAAATTACAATAAAATAAAAATTAGCGATGGAAACAATACCAAAACGAAGCTGCCAAATCACTGATTGTCAGCCTTTATTGGGATATTCTTCCACAAAATGTTTAGGGACGGACATACATGTCGTCGCTAAAAGGTAACCTCTTGCCAACCATTTTCCGATGAAAATTCATGCCAGTTGAAATTCAGATTTGGAGTTAGAATTTCAAATAGCAACATATATTAAACAAAATATACTTTGGTCAGCCCTTGAATTTAGCCATGGAATAGGGTCATTGTAGTTGGTCATGGCAAAAACTTTTTCCTCGCCAAATAAGTTATAGACCAAAGTTTTACGACAATCTATTATCCTTTGCCAATCCCGTCATAGACCCTTTTAGTGACCGAATAAGGCCTTTTAGCCATGGAATATTTCTGTCTCTAATATGCTGTTTTTCTATCAATGTAAGCTACATAGTGTCAAACTTAATCCTAGGCAACCGTTGCATCGAGAATTTTTGTTTAAGTCTCTGCTTTGGCACAAGAATGATTGTTGTGTTGGAGTTTTAGGTCATAGAGTATGTGTTTTTCCGGCATTGTCATCCATTTGTTGCTGTGACATATACATAGTGGTAGAGAAACTATAATCTTTTAGCAATTATTATGTGGTTTTTAAGAATTTTATCATTTAATGATTAATTTGCTTCGTTTTGCTTAATGTAAATGATTTAATTTGCTTCGTTTTGCTTAATGTAAATGATTTAATTTACTTCTGACTTACTTCTGATTTCTAACGTATAAAATGTTATTGACTAGATATAAATAAGTCTTTTGTAATATATAATTGATTATAATATTTTTATGTTTTTATATTTTTTACTTTTGTCCCAAAAGGTCAGAGGAGTTTAACATGGAACGTAAAGCATTCACTATAAATTCAAACCTTGATTTTGATATTCGTCCAAACTATTTCAATTACTAAAAAATATTATTATATTACCTTTAAAAAAATATTGACATTTTTATTATAAAATCAGATCTATTGCACTGTCGTGTCTCCCACGATGTTTGTAAATTCAAAGTGATTTACGACTTTAATATGCATAGTTAGCAAGAAGTTAATAATGATAGTAACTGCAATTTATTTACAAAGTTTGTCTACAGATAAATAATGTGACTTCAGTTAAGGTACGCATAACATCACGTAAAAATATAAGAAGAAAGTTGCAGCTGGCTCTCACTCCTAATAATGATTGAACTGGGGTATCACTTCTGTTTCAATATAATTAGCAAGGTATTTGTAGGATACTTCACTAAAATGGACACTGTCCCAAAACAAATATTTTGAAGCATTTGGACATACTGGTGTAAATTGATTGCAAATTGGAGTTGCTTCAATTATGCCGAGCCCACAACATCCTCTACTTGTTTCCTCAATACCTATAGGAAAAATTAGCCATGAAATAACTATCGAAAATAAAAAAAATAACCAATTATTGTCTTTCTGTAACCTTTCATATAAATGTATCGTATTTTGAATTCATACAGAAAGTATTTTCTATAGCAGAACATTATGAAAAATATAAAGCGATTCAAATAAAATTTTGCTATGATTTTTTTTTTTCAGACATATGCGGTTTAATTTTTTTTCAAGGATTTAAATAAATTTTGCTAAATATCAGGAATTTAACTCCTCTAAGGTTATAACTAGAAAAAAATCCAAAACAAAACTGCATCGACCAATTATATAGATTAAAATTGGGGATTTTTACCGTCAAAATACTTTAAATTTAACTTACTTACTTATATATATATATATATATAAGAAAAATTATAAGTAAACACCGCTTTTTGCTGTGGTTGAGGGGTGCAACAAAAATAAAAAAAAAGAAAGAGATAGAAAATAAAAATGAAAGGTATAATAGATAATAAAGAAAAAAAGAAAGAGAAAATAAAAAATAAAAGTGTATTAGTTAAATGATGTGTAATATGATAAGTATATTTTGGGAAACAATACAATAAGTATATATACCATATTTTTCAGATTGATTGATTAGGTTGAGTACTGTGTAATATAGGTCTGCATAAACAAGTCTACTTCCCTGAAGCATAGTTTGTAATCGTCGGAGTCGCTGCTGCAATTTTAGATTATATTTCTCAGAATCTAAATTCTGATTTGCTACACATTTGCGACCGAGTACTAGCTTCACTGTTATCTGAATTGGTGTACAACCAATGGGAGGAATCCCAGCAATACCAATTTTTCGACACCCAAGATCATATACGTCCTATAAATTTATACACAAAAATATGTTAGATTTGGTTTTTTTTTTCTTGGAAAGTTATTCTTCTATTTGTTTATTAAGAAAACTTCAAAAGATATTTTTGAAAGATATCATTTACCAAACGAAGCAACAACAGAAATAATATTCACATACAGATAAAAAAAATTTAACTAGTTTACTTCAAACGAAATTGGATTACCTTAATTAAGATTTGAAGTTTATCAAGCAGTACATCATGGTACTGTTCAATGCTGAGGAAGAGGCTTCTAGTGGGAAGGTCATAAAAATTTAAAATAACGTCATTGGCACCTGCACAAAAAATAACAAGAGCATTTGCAAGTATTTCCTTAGTTTTATTTTCTCCTGCAATGTGTTTGAGCCTTATTATATAAGCTTTGAAATATTCAATTTGCTTGTTCATCGATAAGACGTTAAATGATGCTGCAGTCATCTCGTCAAGACCTGATCCTCCAGATGCGAAGCAAACACCAGTTAGAAGATCTTCATTTGAAAGGTTTGGGTCCAAATAAGGAGGAACAACATCTTTGATGTTCAAGAAAGAAGCAATCATGTCAGGAACCAATTTTCCATTGGAGAATCTACCACTAGCCTCATGGCCTGGGAAATCCTTACCATAGGGCAGATGATCTCCCCTTGACAAGGCGGCTTCTATGTAATTGTTATTGCCTGTGTCAACTGTTGAATCCCCAAATACAAGAATAGATGAAAATTTGGATGCAGTGACATAATTGCTCATGGCAACAATAGTGCAAGCATGCACTAAAATGATAAAATGAATTATAGGTTCCATTGTTAAGTTTTCAATGTAATAACACCTGAAGCCTTACGTGCTATATATATATATATATATATATATATATATGTCGCGCATATTTTGATTTTATATTTTAGCATTACACTAGCTAGTAAATATATAGATAGAGAGGTATCAATTTATGTCTCATATATTGCGCATATTTTGATTTTATATTTTAGCATTACACTAGTAAATATATAGATAGGGAGGTATCAATTTATGTCTCACCTAATTTTGTCAGAAACTATAAAAAATTCTTTAATGCACTCTTTTCAATTTTTTACTTAAATTCATATATTTTACTGGAATGAAATTAGTCTTACTCTTATTTAATTATTGGGTTAAATATAATTCACTACATACTAAAGAGAATATTCTTTTATCAAAGTCATCCGCTACTAAAATAATAAAAAAATATTCTTAATTTTCATTTTAGAATAATTCAATATCACTAATACTTCATTCTAAGAAAATAAGTTGATTGAATTTTCTTACATTATTTTTAAAAATAACTTTTTTACATTAAATAACTTGAATTTATTGCAAACATCCGTGTCAACTTGGGGAAGAACTAACTATAATGAATGAAAATTTTACAATTATTGGTCTCACTTAATTACAAATTAACATGTGTTAATAAATAAAATATTATATTTTTTAATTTTTTTGAGTTTTTATTAATTTTTATATTTATTGAACATTCATTGAATGAGACTATAAATAATATGGTGATCCTAAACCATATAATATTTTCTTGTTAAGGACAAGGACAAGAACAATGTCTTGATTAAAGTTTGGGGTAGGAACACACAATATCAATTTTAATTTATTTTAATCTCATCCTTTGATTTAATCTGAATGATCGTAATTAATTATACTCATTTCTCATCATACCACTTTGTTCTCATTGGATAGCTCCCTCTATATATATAAAAGATGTAATGTCCTCATCTAAATTTCTAAAATTTACCCTAGGATTTAATAAAAATTAGAGAAAA
Organism: Clitoria ternatea; assembly: GCA_037962975.1. Classification (NCBI taxonomy): domain Eukaryota; kingdom Viridiplantae; phylum Streptophyta; class Magnoliopsida; order Fabales; family Fabaceae; genus Clitoria; species Clitoria ternatea. Next base: position 26,583,839 of record CM075671.1, on the reverse strand, counting down.
AAATTTCACAATTAGAATTACCCCTGGTAAATAAACCTTAAGAACCTAAGTGGTACGTAACATAAAACAACTTAAAAACCCTTTTTTTCACTCTGATAATCAATTATAGAGAATCTGTAATCGATTATAGGTATTTGATTATTGTAATTCATTACCCACGAGAAACTAGGTGGGATTTCAGGTTTTTCTCTGTGGTAATTGATTACATAATTGATTACCATCAAACAGACTTGTAGAATTAAGCAGATTTTGGCCTTGGGCCAACTTCCATGTCCCTTAACTTGCTCGTTTGATGTTTGAATGCTACAAAACTTTATGGGTACTATCTATGACTTATTCTAGACCTGTTGTCACAGTCTATGCTAAAAAATTCCTCTTGATCATGGAGTTATGGAGAAAAATGCATTTAAGTCACTTTCACTCAAATTTAAAGCATGTCAAGCATGTCTGTGCGGGTGTTAGCTTTTCCCCATAATTTGTAAATCGTATTGACACAATGTTATGTAAGACTCAACAACCATCTACTTCTGTAAACACAATCCGTATTGACACATATGCTTGAGCTCCGTTATTGACCATTTGAATTGACATTAGCGTCGGAGAACCTTTGCAGGTGGCACCCACATTCGCCCCACAACATGAAGGCCAATGTGATAATTGGAAAATTGAACATAAAGACTCCTAAGTCCCCACTAAACCATGAGAGGTAATATCAAATCTCCACTAGACTAGTGTAATACAAGAGAGAGAAGTTGAGACAGAAACTGATCAATTAAGTCTTCATGGGTGCAAGTGGCCAGGTCCTTAGGACTTCTAACAGTCATATTGAGGATGTTTCACATTTAGAACCTCGATGCCTCGCTTACGATGTCGGGTTTGTTGACACACCAACATCTACCCAACAAAGCGCTTGACAAGGCGCCATGATGCCACCCCCAGATCCTTGCAATGAGATCATATGCCAACTTAGGACAGAATTAGCGAAGTTAAAGAGAGACGTGTCTAGCCAGAGCAACAACATATGACTCAACATCAACCCTGACATAAGGTATCTCACCATGAGGTATCAACTCTTTGAGCAAGAACAGCTCCTAATGCATAATTTGATGCATCACACATATGTTCAAATGGAAGTGGTCAATCTGGTGCTTGGATGATGGGAGTGGTAGTTAAAGCTTTCTTTAAGCATCAAAAGCCTATTTACATTTGTCATTAAAATCAGATTTTATATTTTTTTGTAGTAAGTAAGATAATGGAAGGGTGACGTCGACTGTCGCGGTCAGTCAAATTAAAAACAAAAATAATGCGATACTAGGGTGTGAGCCTAGATTGTCTCTCAAGGACCAATAAATTAAGAGGTTTAGAACACAATTATCACTAAAAAGAGGTGTTTTCTTTATGATTATCGTATTGGGTTAAAAACAAGAAATGACAAATAAGTGATTTTAGAGTAATTGTATTTGATCCTATCAAACAAGCTAAGAAAATGAAGGAGGAGAAGAAAAATAGTAGCACCGAAATAAGTATTCATGGTGCGTGGTTGATCTCAATGCATGTTTTGGATTTTTTTAAGAATTTTAATTGGTTGGCCAGCTTCACACAAAATGGCCATTTTACATCATTGAATATGGGTATCTCGTATCCGAAGTAGTTAATGCCTATAGTCTACACACAGCTTAACATTGTTGTGGTTAAAGCAAAACGAGAGGAGAGGAGAGGACAAAAGTATATATACTTCAGTAGATCAAAATTAGGATCACTAGAGTACCAATCAGCTTTTATTTAGATCAAATTATATTGTTAGGATATTAAAAGAAAAATATATATTACATATAAATATTTCCAACTTTTTAATTTTTATAGACATCATATAAGAAAAAAACCTTTCTATTCAAAAGTGCTTAGCATAATTGAAGATAGTTCAGCAACAATGTCAAACCATGTCAAGCAATGTCAAACCCTACATCCATACATGTGATTTAACATGATCCATACAGGTATCACATATCCGTATCCATACATGTGATTTAACATGATCATATTTTATTTGGTTAATTTATGATTGATGAAACTTCCTCCAACAATTTAATGCCCCTTCTCTCTTCTCCCTCAAATGTAACTTTTCATGGCAAAAGTGTGACAAGCGCAACTATATTTGCTTACGCCTTAACAGTTCAAACCAAATTGCCATATTTAACAACAACCTCTACAATACCCTATCACCATTCAACTATTTGATCTTTGGGGTAATTAACTCAGTGCTATTAATAACAGTGTATCTCACTTTTGTCCATTATTTAGATCACGACCTATTCAAATTAATCTTTGATTGATTCATTGTCTTAATGACATCACATAAAAACAAACCCCGTGTTAGCAATTACTACTACAGTTAATTAACGTTCAAATTAAATATATTATAGTATAAAATGAAACACTTGATTATGAATTATGAAATTGTGGGTAATGGTTGTTCTAAAAAGAAAACCGAGATTCAATAAGGATGAGGTACTAATAATTGTGAGCAGCCCATTAGCTAGCTACTTGTTGTCAAATCAAAACATTCCCAAATACAATGATGACAACAGTGTAGCCAAGACTTGAACAGAGATGAGAGGATGAGAGAGTGAGTGAGAGACAAACCTTGCTGCTGAGAGTGAGATGTGAGTGAGCCAAGAAAGATGACCTTGCTGTTGAGAATGAGTCAAGGGAGTGAGGGAGACTGCCATAACAGAGAGAAGAGACTGGGTGAACCGTCGATGAGGGAAACCGTAGAGCTGTGTGTGGAGGGAAATAAGAGGAAGGAGGGACAAGTAGGTTCGAGAGAGGGGACAACTAAGGTCAGAGGTCGCGGTGAAGGTCACATCGAAGGCAGAGAAATTGAGAGAGGGGAAAAGGGTTTAGGGTTTCAGGGGAGGCAGAGAAATTGATGGAGGGGAAACATTTCCCTCAAATAAGTTATTAGATTTAGCGATGATCAAACCCCGTTGCTAGTTTTAAAAAGTAGTCACGTGTCTAAAATAGTGATGACGGCACTCTGTCGCTATCTTGGCTAACCTAGTGATGCAATAATTCCATCACTGAAACATTACGGTGATCAACAATACTAAATTTAGTGATGGTATCAGTGACGTGGGTTCTTTATTTTGGCTAAGCGACGACCGCATACCCCACTACCTTGGCCAAATATAGCGATGACGCAAGCTCGTCACTACATTGAACAGAAATAAAAAAGAAATGGAGGACAGGGAACACGTAGCGATCGTTGCTCATTTAGGCGTCAACCAAAATATTGGAGGGAAACCAAAAAAATGGAGGGAGGTTAAGATAGCGACGATGTTGGTGGGATTCACTAATGCGATCACTATATAGTGATAGACTGGTCACTGATATCTGGTAGTTGTTAGGAGCTTTTTGGTAGTAGTAGTGACGACAGTTTGTTGTCACTAGAGTAAGAAAAAAACATGGAGGGAAACCAAACAAAGTTTAGCGACAACATAGATTTTGTTGCTGCTTGGTCCGTGTAAAGTTAGTGACAACATCAGCGATGGGTTATGCATTGGCGACGGCCTTAGCGATGACATTTTGATAATAGATAGCGGCCGCGTCTCTTTTCATCACAAAATTGGTAGCTGATTTTCTTCCCAAGTGTTTCGCTGGTCATTTTTCCGGTTTTATCGCTAATTTGGTCAGTAATAAGCGACGTTCATCTTCAGTCGTTAAGTTTTTGTAGCTGTCAGAGGCTTTTTTTAGTGATGATAGATCATTATCAAAATCACACACACATGGAGAGAGACAAGATTTAGTGGGATCAATCCCCCTTTACCTAAAAATGACACCTTTGTTTCCCGATGAGAGAGCGTCAAGCCCCAATCTTTAATTTCACGGATCCGATCGTCGATCTCTTCACCCTGATTAAACATGCAAGGTGAATCGTGGCTAGCGATGACAACATACAAGGTGGTGGTGCTGCTCCCCGGCCCTGGAACATAGGGAAAAACCATCTTAATATGGTGGTGGTGGTTTGACCATGTACAAGACTAAGAGGAGAACTCTAAAAATTTAGTGGTGATGGAAACGGTGGAGATTGTGACATGCAAGGTGGTTTGGTGGTGTTTAAGGTGGCGGATGGTGATGGCTCGATGATGGATGGTGGTTTCAGGTTATGGAGGGGAAGATGTGATTTCTGGTGATGGTGATGATGGAGAGCTTTGGTGATTTGGTGAGATAAGAGAAAGAAGAGGAGTTGTTCATGGTGGTGGTCATTCGGCCTTGTAGGACAAAAAGAGAGAGGAAGAGGAACAACAGAGGAGATGATGGCTGGAGAAAGGAAATGAGGGCATGAAATTCGGTGGTGGGAAAGGAGAGCAAGAAAAGGTGTGCATATGGTGTGGTTGCTGCCGAGAGAGGGGATGGTCAAGGGAAAAGGCAAGGAAATGGTGATGATATGGTTATCTAGAGGGAAGGAAGGGAGAAGCTTGTTGAATAAGCTTGATCAGCTTGTCGGCCCAGGGATCTTCAGGCATGGACAAGTGGCGTGATGATGTGGTGGCTCATGGAGTGGCAAGGTGTCAAAGAATCATGCAAAAAGGCATAAATTCATAATTAATTTATTGCAAGAATAAATTTTTGTTCCAATGAGAATTGTTGCGACTTGGGATCACGACGGGAGACTGACCGTAAAAAGAAATTAGGTTCCTGGATTCCTTCTGGAAACCGCCACTAATATTTTTAAGGTAAAACATAAGAAAAACCTTAACGTAAAGGTACTGATCCTAAATTGAGATTTTAAGTTTGGGAATCTGATTACGGAGGGAAGGTATTAACACCTCACACTGTCCGTTTTAAATGGTTACCTTAGATTACTTAAGTTTTGAATAATCCTAATAATTTGTAATTTAAACCTCTTAAAAATGTCTTGTGGATTTATTGTCGACTTGATAATTAAAGTTATAATTTTGGTGATTAACAGGACGTTTCGTCCAAATTAATCGGGTCATCGTTAAAATGTGTTATGGTTTTATTTTGAGTTAATGGGATATATTTATTTTTTAATTTGGATCTGACAGGAATGACTCCTGCTCCTACGTATTCCCCAAGCGTTAAGGGAAATCAAGGTTATGTAGTCCTTTGTTAATATGAAAAATAAGTTTCAAAGCATTGAGATTTAGGAAACGTAATACTCTAAATCGTAATACTCTAACTCGGTTGATAATAAAACATCAAAAGTACTATATGCTACTAATTATTAGATTTTTTTTAGATGGGAATGAACTTCACATGTTTAATCATGCCTATTATTTCTCTAGGATATGAAAATCACAGACAATCATAACAAAAAATTAAAGGGAAAAAGAAGAAAAATACCTCGTATTATTTTTTATTCTTCACATTAATTTTTCTCTCTGCGTCAACTTTTTTCTTGCTACATCAACCTTTTTTTTCTTTTGGCTCTGCGTATGTTACTTCAATGAAAGTATCCCTTGTGTGGCATGCTTTCTTTTTTTTCTTCATGAATTCTCCCCAGTCAGCGTGCTCTTTTCTATTTTTAATGGCTTTCATTTTTTCAATCAATTGCCTCATCTTTTTTTTCCTTTATCTCGTAACATATATATAATTATAAAATTTGAAGCTGATTTTTTATAATACAAATTTATATATTCAAAACTCTATCTTATTCTATAATATATATATATATATATACTTTTAAAAAAACCTTATCTCATTCTATAATATATATATATATATATATATATTTAAAAATCCCTATCGCATTCTATTAAAAAAAACTCTATCTTATCCCTTAAAATCATCTCCTTATTTTTTAAGAAAATAATAGAATTCAAGCTATAAACTTCTCCCTCCTATTTAAATTTTAAAATTTCTCTAAGATTAGATTCCAATTTTTTTTTTAGAAATTCAAAATTTATGGTTCTGATAAGAATTTAAAAATTTTAAGGATCAAAGTCTGGATTAACAATTTGAAATTCAAATAATCCCACAAGTTCATAATTCTTTTTAAAAATTATATCCTATGTTAGATTGATTTTTTTACTTTTTTAATTCTTTATATTTTTGTAAGTGCCCGAACAAAATTGGGTAGCAACAGTTTGCCCCTTTTTACTTTTCTGTTGCTATATTGCAGTAAGGGATAAGTAAAGACTGAGTGAACCAATTTTGTCCAGGGCACCAACTTTGGCGACATGGAAATTAAAAGGATGCCATGTTCAGCGACAGGAAATTAAAAGGGTGTCAGCTTCAGCGACAAGAAATTTAAAGGATGCCATGTTTGGCGACAATGAGTTTAAATAGTGCCCTTTTCACCGATAGGAAATTTAAATGGTGCCCGTTTTGGTGACAAAAAATTTAAAGGGTTCCATGTTCGACGACAGGAAATTTAAATGGTCCTTTTTTTGGCGACAAGAAATTTAAATGGCGCCCTTTTCAGCGACAGGAAATTTAAAGGATGCCATGTTTGGCAACAAGAGACTTAAATAGTGCCCTTTTCAACGATAAGAAAATTTAAAGATGCCATGTTCGGCAATAGGAAATTTAAAGGGTGCCCTTTTCGGTGACAAGGAAATTTACAAGATGCCATCATTCGACGACATGGACAAGGAAATTTAAAAGACGTCATCCTTTGGTGACATGAACAAGGAAATTTAAAAAAAACGTTATCCTTCAACGACATGGGCAAGGAAATTTAAGACGTCATCCTTCATCGACATGACCATGGAAATTTAAAAGACATCATACTCTAGCGACATGGACAAGAAATTTAAAAGACACCATCCTTCGACGACATGGACAAGAAATTTAAAACACGTCATCCTTCAGTGACATGGACAAGAAATTTAAAACACGTTATTCTTCGGCGACAAAAACAAAGAAATTTATAAAGACGCCATCCTTCGACGATATGAACAAGGAAATTTAAAAAGACCCCATCCTTCGGCAACATGAACAAGGAAATTTAAAAGACTTCATTCTTCGGTGACATGAACAAGGAAATTAGAACGACGTCATCCTTCGGCTACATGGACAAGAAATTTAAAAGACGCCAGTCTTCAATGACATGAACAAGGAAATTTAAGAAGACGTCATCCTTCGACAACGTGGACAAGAAATTTAATCCATCAGCGACATGGATAAGGAAATTTAAAAGACTACATCCTTCGGTGACATGAACAAGGAAATTTAAAAGACTTTATCTTTCGGTGACATGAACAAGGAAATTTAAAAAGACGTCTTCCTTCGGTGACATGGACAAGAAATTTAAAAGACGCAATTCTTAGGTGACATAAACAAGGAAATTTAAAAAGATGCCATCCTTTGGAAATATGAATAAGGAAATTTAAAAGATGTCATCCTTTGGTGACATGGACAAGAAAAATTAAAAGATGCCATGCTTCGGTGACATGGACAAGAAATTTAAAAGACGCTGTCCTTTGATGATATGAAAATTTCAAACCAAGTTTAACTTCGGGGAGAAACCTTTAGAACTACAATCCTTATAGATTTTAGGGCTATACTCATGGATGAGATAGAAAGAACGAGACAACTCTATCTTCAAAGCTTGTTGCGGCTCGTTCCTTGTGATGCTTGTCTGAGGTGCTCATATATAACGGAAGCATCTCACTCCCATGACTGTTTTTTCTTTTTAAGAAATAGTTGTTATTGCCTTATTTTATTTTATTAAAGCACATGTTTTGTCACATTAATGAAAACTCATATATAAATATATATTAAAAATGTAGCAATTTTATTCATGCGCGTCAATCAAATACAGCAAAAAGGAAAGAGAAATCAGATGCAAGAAACAAAAGAAACAAATGTGGTCAAAGGCTTGGTAGTGGGTGAAGTAAGAAGGGTCTACATATCCTCCAGTGACTCCCTGAGAACAACGAGAATCTTGATCCCATATCATGACAACGAGTTTATCCTTCAATCTTACTTTCGAGAAAGTAATTCAACTATTGTCCTTATGACCCAGTCTGGTTCTGTTTTACTTGCATAGGGAATTTTAGTTACTTTGCCAAAATCTTGACCCTAATTTTTGCTTGATCCGTCTTTTCAGGTTGTCGACTCACCAAGTCGCTCTAATTTTTGCCTAGGCTGCCCTTTCAGGTTTTTAGTGTAGCGAGCATAATTTCTTTATGACATATTTTTTAATTAAGGTTCTGTTCTTCATAATAAAAGGTTTAAGTTGATTATACTGAAACTGAGCCCGCTTGACCTTTTTAGTTTCATCCTTTAGGGGGAAAAATATCACTTCAAATAGGCAACTTTGCTCCAAAGCCATGTACCAAAGGGAAATAGGGTGAGCCTTTTTGGCACTAATGAGAGGGGACCATTCTGAGTCTTCTTTTTTGGCTTTTGTTTTGTTCATTCTTTCCTCTTTTTTTTTGATTTTTTCCTTTGTTGTTTTTCTCTTTTTTTCAGTTTTCCTTCTCTTTTTTTTTTTGACCTTTGAATGATCCCCTTGGTACCTTTGTTTTGCTCTAGCCGCTTTATTCGCCCTTAGCCAATACGGCAAAGAACTATGATGCTAATGGTATTGTTAGCAATAACTCAACATGGTAGATCACTTCCTTGGTTACATTAGCATGAGAAGTAGTTATACCCCCTTAAGGTTGGGGTGTTGATTGCAACAAGGATGAAACATTGCTTTTGTTGTGTTCTTGGCTTGATGACATCCGTACCCCCATATAGAAAGGTGACGGCCTACTCGATGATCTGGACGTGCCTCGATTTGACAATGCGAGGGCATCAGCTAGCTCCAATTGGTATCTACGTAGGGCGCCAACTTTGATTCTTTTGTTTTTTAGTTTTTTTGTCTTTTTTGTTTTGTTTTGTTTTGTTTTATTTTGTTTTTTTTGTAAAGTATCTCTTGATTGCATCTGTATTTATGGGTATCGGCAAGTCATCCCCATCCATATTGGTCAATATTGATGCTTCCTTAAACGATAGATATGCCCCTGTTCATTTAGGACCTGACAGTGTTGTCATCCATATGGACTTCTATTTCATCATGTCATGAAACTAGGTTACCATCGCCCTCTAATAAATTGCCTTAATGTTTTTCAAATCAAAGGAGATCAACAACTTAATCAATTTTCCCCCTTGTTCTTGACTCAAGGAAATGCCAATCTTGACCTCATTTTATCCTCTTCATTCCCCAAGTTGATAGTCTCAATTACCTTTTGATAGGGCTGAATTTACTACTAAAGAAACCTCTGATAGCTACTTTAATTTAGCAACTGACATATACCGTCACTAGTGAATGACCGAATTAGTGACCGCAATAACAAATAGGACCTTAAAAAGAAAGTTAGTCACTAACTCAGTGACCACCAAAACCCCGTCGTTAAAAACTACAAAATACTGTCGCTACACCCGTCTCTACAACACACCATCGTCGCCGCAATGGTCGCGACCACTTCCCTCCCTTTTTTGTTTTCCCTCCATAGATTTTTGTTGATGTAAATGTTAATGATGCTTACACCTCTATACTATTTTTGGGTTTTCCTCCATCGTTTTAAATTTAGTGAGGGAGAAGAAGGTAGCGACGGTCCGCGAGTCGTTGCTATGTAGTATGTTAGATCCGACATCACTAAGTTTGTCACTATCACTACTAAAAAGTTACCTATATTAGCGACTGTGGTAGCGACTACAGTGTAAAATAAGACTTTCAAAAGAACATTAGTTACCGCAATGTAGTGACGGGCAGGTGCAACCGTCGCTAGTTGATGTATATTAGCAACGGGGTCGCTTTTGTCGCTAAGGTTGTATTTTATATTAGCGACCGTTAGTGTTTATCCATTGCTTTATCTGCTTGTTTTAGGGTTTAGTGACGTTGTTAGCGACTGTGTTCTGTCATCGCTAAAATTTTAATCTGATTCGAACAACCTCTCTCCCCTAATCATTTGCCCTAACTTTCCCTCCCTCTAACTCCCTTCGTATGTCTCCCTCCTTTGTCCTCCCTGATTGTCTCTGCCGCACATTGCCCTCCTCGTAACCTCTACCCCGCTCTCTCGCAACCTCCCTAAACCCCACCACTGTCATTCTTCCGGTTCGGTGCTCCACGGCTTTCCGATCTCCCCCTCAAATTTCTTAGGTTCTCCTCGCTTACGCCAATAGAATACAACAAATTTGCAACCATCATTCTATCGAGGTTCGTCCCATTTTCTATTTGTTGCTCTGGTTCATTCTTTTGCTGGTTCATTCTCTTTCTCTTTGCATTCAGTTTCATATTTGTATTACAAGTGCTTTTTGTATGTTACCACTAATTATTCATCATTTAACAGTTAACAGTTAACAGTTAACAGTTAATTATTTGATAGTGTGGTTGAAAATGAGATAGGTATAAGATGATAACGCCAAATAGAAATAAAATTTTAGGTGTTGTACTAAGGCATATATCAAGGTGATATTAGGTCCTGTATTTCTATTTGTTGGTTGTACTTTTTTTATGTAGCATACTTTGCTGGTTGTACTTTTTTGTGTAGCATTTCTGTTTGCTGGTTGTACTTTTTATTATAAATGATTTATAATAAAAAATGTTATACTATTATATAAGAAATAGTATAACATTATCATTAGATCAGGCAAGAGAATTCAGACCCAAGTCATGGTTCACCATGACCAACGGATTTGACTTCGAAGTCAAGCCCAATCTTCAATCCTAATTAAGCATATAACATCTAGGCAAAGAGATACTTAAACATGTAAAACTGTAATTATGCACCATGTGAAAGTAGAGATGTTACAATCAAATTCCAAATAGCTTTTGTTTCATAGCTTTTGTTTTTTAATCAGTTATTGTCTAGTTAGTAGTTATCACCACACCCTCTAGTTTCATTTCATAGCTTTTGTTTTTTAATCAGTTATTGTTTGCTACATGTGGGAAAGTAAGGGAGTATCAAAGTGAGTAATTTTAGGACAATTGATCTCACTAACAAAAATAAACAAATCAATAACAACAAAAACCAAATTAGTTTTACTAATTAATAAAATTCAAAATTGGAAAAAGTAGGCACCAATAATCACATGATCCTTAATCCTAAAAGAATACAACAACATTTAAACAAAAGTGTTCAACAGAAAAGTCTACTTTACAAGTAATATCAATCGATAATTCAACAATCACATATACTACTTCACTTTCTTAATGTAAAAAACCAAGCATAAAATTCCAACCTCTATCTTAACACAAAAAAACACATTAATTCCAAGCTTCATTAAATCATAAAAATGACTCCTCTTCCACGCGCTTCTAGAGCGATTGAATCTTAAACCAGCAACACATACACACTCAAAAGCCATACTTATGAAACTCAAATCTACTAGACCGATCAAATCAGACTCAAAATTAATTGTTTGATCAATTGAATGTGTTACTATACTGGTTATGTGTATGAATGAATGATTTGATTAAGTTTTTATGCTTAAAGATAAGTTTTTATCCCTATAGCGATGGTGACAATTAATCTTATGTTCTCTTTATTGAATGTTTTGGTACTGTTATTAACTTAGAACTGAAATTAGAACTGTTATTAAATTAGAAATGAAATTATAAGGCTATTACAGTTTTTTCTCTTTTTGATTCCTTTGTATACTGACTATACCCTAGCTTGAGCCTCTTTGATTCAACTTTGATAATTGAAATACAATACTGAATTTCTTCTTTCTTTACATTTTATAGCCGGTACCTGTCACTTTCTCAATTATTTTATAACATTTTATAACAGCCCCCACAAAACCATGAAAAAGAGACCCCAACAAATCCCCATTTCCTCATAATTACATCCCCAATGATTCTAGAACCTCTCTCTCTCTTTCTCTCTTTCTCCATTCAGCTGCTGTCAGGTGTGTTCTTTGTTGGAATCCTGCATACCTAACTCTCCCTTTACATTTCCCTAATTGTCGTTCATTTACTTCTTTCTCCATAACCTCCTTAATTTGGGCCCATCATATTCTATATTATAGAGCAACATTCTTGGTAAGTAGCCCGACAGCTTACCAAAATAGATAGAATTACATGTGCCAAATCCAAAATTAAGATTTAAAAGGCATAATAACAGAATCCAGCCTTGCACTGCAGGCCAAGTCCAACCCCATAGCTAAGTTTGCCAACTTGCCAAACCTCAAGCTTAACACCTCGTACTGAAATCGGTCATTCTCAAATATGCAGTGCTTGCTGAATGGAAGCCTCCTATTTATGATAATAAACGTGGTATAGTTCTTGTAACTGCTACAACACGTCGTAATTCACCAAATGTAAGTGTCTTGGTTCCATATATGTTCATTAAAATGAAAATAGAGTTAGTTTGGATAAACTCTCAACGTGCACTAGCACTTATAGAAGAAGAAAATAAAATGAATCATGGAGTTAAAATGAATCAGACTAAATCTGTAAGTAAAAGAAAAAAAATCAACAAGTGCATTTTAGCTTTTATAGAAGTTCCCTTATTTAACTTCCCTTATTTATAGAAGTTCCCTTATCTAACTTCTCTATTAGCTTTTATAGAATTTTTTTTAACAACTACAATAACATTTCATCTTCCTTCGATATACCAATCTATATAATTAGTCTCATCACCATTAGGGAAGGTAAAAGGGATTATAAGGGGCTCAGCTCATATGATAGTCTCACGGGATTGCTTTGTAAATAGCTTTTATTTTAATGAATGGGATTTTTGAATCCATCCAAATTTCTATTTGATTGAGATATATGTCTGTCCAATTGACTGTGTTCTTATTTTGTCCCAAGTGGGAGAGTACTTTCAGTTGGGCTCTTTTCTTAATGGAAATCCTATTAGGGTTAATCTTTAAATTCAGTTTCAACTATGTGGAAAACCCCAAATAGAGCAAGTTACTTGATTGCAAGTGTAGTATAATATAAGGGTATTTTAAATCCTCATGTATCAATTTAGGTGTTAGAATACATAAAATTATATTATCTTTTATGGTAATGTTTTAGATTGTTCTCTAGGATTAGCTTCTTTATTTCTACAATATTCCTTATGATTGGTTATCATATTTTTATTCAATATTATGATTTATTTCCTTAATTATATAATATCATAATAATTAGTATAAATAGAGGATAGTTCTTTAGGTTTTATAAACACATCAACATATTGTAATTCTTTCAATATCAATTATCAAAAAGGAGGTTGATGTTGAAAGCAGAAAAGGAAATTGTTAGAAGAAACATGTAAATCACTTATAATTAATTTTAAGGGCCAAGGGGATGTGGGAGCTTTATTAGACTAATTCAACTACTCGATTATCTAACCTTATTTTATTCACTAGTTCACCCAATCCTTTAGTTTGTTTAAGCTACCTTGGTCTCAAACAACTTAAGGGGCTATTTAGATTAGAGAAAACATTTAATTTTTTTTGTTTTCATATACTGAAAATAGAAAAAAGTTATTTATACAAATTTTTGAAAAAAAAACAATGTGACAATTTTATAACTAGAGTGAAAACAAGAATGACAGAAAATGTTTTACGATGTGATTCTACTTTGCACCAGCTATGGACCGTTCCAAGAGAAGGTAAGAACACTTGATTCTTCTTGAATCAATTCTTCAAGATCAAGCTACATGCTCCAAAACTGTGACTCCCTCTTCTTAAGATTTCCAAGTTTTCTTCAAAACCTCAGATGAAAAAGACAATAAATGGATGAGAATGAGAACAGTGTGTCACCTTCAAGAAGTATAAGCCATGAAGATTTTCCACATTGGAAGAGATTCAATGATAAGAATTAAGATGCCTAGGTTCACCAAGAACAGTGGAGAGAGGTTGCACAAAACTCACTTTGATCTATTTTGATTCACCATAATCTACTTACTAGTTTTTGTGGAAAGGCTGGTATAGGCCAACTATAGTACAGAGCTTCTAAGGACTAAAATAAGATCAAAAGCTAATCCTAACTCTAATACAAGTAATGGGCCCAATACAAGCCCAAAAACTAGTTCTAATCTAATTAAAAGCTTGAAATGATAACCAAAAAAAAGCTTGAAATAAAGGTCATCCTAAATAGAGCACATGTTGCCAAACAAATATTACAAAAGACCATAATGCTTCATGATTACAATTAATAAAATACAATTAAGAAAAATGATTTAGGAAACATTAGGTTCAATCGGCTTGAAAATTTTTGAACTAGCATAATGTCTTTATTCCTCTAAATTTTAGAACGAGGCAGATCTTGTATCACATTACACACCACAAGTTGACATTATAGTTACGTAATTAAATCCCCATGACCCATTCTTTAATTTTTAATATTAATAAAGAAATATTCTCAACAAATATGAAAGGTCAAACATAAACCCATGTAGCAGGAGTAGCTGTAAGAAAGCTTAAAATTACACAACCCTCACTCTTAAGAATTATCCCTCTCCTTTATCGTCACTTGTCGGTAGTCATGTCCAAACAGAAACAAATAAAAACAATCTAGAATTTCCATGATACCCACAACGGGAAGCTGTTTCAGAGAAAGGGGGAAGGGGATTGTCGGTCGAAGGCTGAAGCTCTTCGTCAGACGGAAGACATTTTTATGGGCCAAAACAATTTGGCCTAACTGAAAAAGAAGAAATCAAACTTGTTGGTTCAGAAAACAAACTTAGAAGGGGGTTGAATAAGTCTGTTTACTTTTTCAAACTAAAAATTGATATTTAAATGTTTAGAGCGTTATGTAGCAGATTAGACTTTCGAGAGACGGAGAGCGTGATTGTTTGGTTGAGCGACCGTGTCGCGACCTAGATCGCAGCGAGAGGCCGACCGTAAAAAGAAAACTAGTTTCTAGAGTTTCTTTCGATAACCGTGGAGTCGCCAACAATATTTTTAAGGTAAAACATCGAAAAAACCCAAATGTTAAGGTACTGGTCCTAAATTGAGATTTTAAATTCGGGAGTCTAATTACAGGTGGAGAAGGTATTAGCACCTCACATTGTCCGTTTTAAACGGTTACCCTAAATTGTTTAAGTTTGAATAATTGTAATAATTTATAATTAAAGCCTCTTAAAAATGCCATAAAGATTTATTGTCGATTTAAAAATCAGTTATATTTAATGATTAATAGGACGTCTCGTCCAAATTAATCGGGTCATCGTTAAAATATTATAATTTGTTTTTATTTTTTTATTAAAGAGATGTGTTTATTTTTTAAATTTGGGCCTGATAGGAATAATAGTTCCCGCTCCTACGTATTCCCTAAGTGTTAGGGGAAATCAGGGTTACGTAATTATTTTTTTATTATTTTAAAAATGTAAAATAAGTTTAAAATGTTAAGATTTAGGAAAACGTGAATCAACAAGATGTCTCGTCCAAATTGATCACCAATATATATATATATATATATATAATATAAGGGAACCTTGGGTTTATTAATTTATTATGTTTTTTAGAGATATATGAAAAGAGAAAACTAAAATAAAATGTTAAGTGAGAGGACAGAAACAAGAAAAAAAGACATGTTTATGAAATAAATATGGAAGAAGTAGAAGAAAATAAAAAAACTAATAAATCAAAGCATAAAAATAATAAACAACAAAAAGATTAATAAATTAAAGCATAAGAAGGAAGAAAAAAAATTACCTTTTTTTTCTACTAAAAGAGAAAATTTTAAAGCCGCCTCTAGATTCGGTGGTGTCTTTTGTCTCTTCTAAACTAAGACTCCCATGAAAGAAACCAAATCTTTTCTAAAATGGAAGATCAGTTAAAGCAGCAACCATATTTTATACTAAGAAATGGGCTATCTCTACCGCTCCTTTCCCAGTCCTCTCCAATTGTACAAGGTGTTGCTTATATAGTAACATAACAAGCATAGCTCCCCTAAGAGTATTCGATGTAGGACTAAATAAAACTAACAATTTAGATTTTAGCAACTCCTAAGCTTAGAACTTTTAATGTGGGACTAAATCTCATATATTTTCTTTTCCTCTTTCTTTTCTCTTCCTTGCTTTTTTTTTATTTTTTACCCCGTAAAAAAAGGTGTTCACACTTTTTTTCTTAAAAATTAAATCCTATGTTAGATTGATTTTTTATAATTATTTTTTATTTTTTTGTATTTATTATTATTTATTATTTTTTGAAAATTTTAAATGGACCCGGACAAAATTGGGTAGCAACAGCTTGCCCCTCTTTACTTTTCCCTTACTGTGTTGCAGTGAGGGATAATTAAAGCCTGAGCGAACCAATGTTGTCCAGGGCGCTAGCTTTAAAGAATGCCGTGTTTGGCGAAAAGGAAATCAAAATGGTGCCTTTTTTTGGTGAAAGGAAAGTAAAATGGTGCCCCGCTCAGTGACTAGAAATTTAAAGGATGTCATGCTTGGCGACTGGAATTTTAAAGGATTCCATGTTCGACGACAAGTAAGTAAAATAGTGCCCCACTCAGTGACTAAAAAACAAAATGATGCCATGTTTGGTGAGAAGAAAGTAAAATAGTTCCCCGCTTGGCGACTGGAAAATAAAATGGTGCCTCCACTACAAAAAAAACATGTTAGCGACGGATAAAACCGGTCGCTATTTTATGACATTGCTGTTAGCGATGACATTTAAGACGGCAATGTGACCGCCGCTAAAACCATGGTCGCAGACAGAACAACGACAACAAATACTTCCGTCGCTACATTTTCGACGCCATATTGCCGTCGCTAATATGGTCCCTGTATTGGTAATGGCTGGTGTCGCTAATGATTACGAATAACGACCATGTAACACTGTCGCTATGGGTAACCATACAGCGACCCCGTAACGCCGTCGCTATGGGTAACCATACAGCGACCACGTAACGTCGTCGCTATGGGTATCCATACAGCGACCACGTGAGGTCGTCGCTATGGTTACTTATAGCGACCACGTGATCCCGTCGCTATGTTAACAATACAGCGACCACCATCTATCCATCGCTGTTGATAACCATACAGCGATGCCCCTTGGCCATCACTAATATTATTTTTATTTTTAAAATAGTTTTTTAACCTCTTCAATATTTATAGGTTGTGTTAATTTAATTTTAAACTAGAAATTTTGAATAATATTTTCTATTCACTGAATGCTTGCTTTTTAAACTAGAAATTTTGATAATTAAATTTTGAATATTTTTTATTTTAATATTAAATTGTTATTAAAAACACAATGATGGATTAAATTTAATTATCACAATAAGGCATTTTTCTTTGAATTTAATTACAAATATCTAATATTGACATAATAAAATAATAAATGAAGAATGACATAAAATAAATACTGAATGGAATATAATATAAAAAGTATAAATCAAATATACAATGTCTATACATAATAAAAAAGTATAAAAAAGTAATCATGGTGGCGGGGGATCCTGTGGTGGTGGTGGTGGTGACTGGGAAGTGATGGGAGGTAGCCTCGCCATCAACTGCATCAGTAGCTCCTGCTGCTGAGCAAGTTGTCGACGAGTCTCGGCGTGCTGCTCCTCGGCCCGCCGTCGATCATCCTCGGCCCGCTGTCGGTCCGCCTCGGCCCGTTCCTCCAAAAGCTGCCTCTGATGTCGCTCCTCCTGTAGCTCGTTGTTCAGGTTTTGAATTACCTGAACAACTTCAGTCGGAAGGCCAGACGAAGAGGAAGAGAAAGAGGTCTTCCCCTTTTTCGCCAACTGCGTGCCGACGCCGCCCAATCTAAAAATCCTTCCTTTCTTGTTCACGCCGCCAACACCCTCCATATAGATGGCATTATCGTCAGAACAAGATAGGGTGGGAGGAACCTCCCCCTCAGGAGTCGAAGCCACCAAGTCCGCCTCCTTCTCGGCCCTCCTGGCCTGATACGCTTCCTATAAATTCAAAAACACTGATAGGATTAGTAATTCGATTTGTAAATTATAAACAAGTGTAAGTTAAAAGTAAATACCGCTAGATCTGTAGTCTTCTGGTTCACCCATGCACCGGCTTTGTTCTTCTGGGTATTTGTATGACCTCAAACAAAGAAGGCTCGCGGTGCTCCCTCAGCTCCTGTACTGGACAACAAGCACTGGAGTTATTATTCCTAAACATGTCAGATTAATCATAATAAAAATGTTTAACATAAATAGACTTACAAGTCGTTTCTTGTGCTCGAGGGTTGAAATGCTACCCCCAGTGTAAACTGACGCTGCAACATCAGCGACTCTATTTGCCTTGTTCCGAGCACTCACCTACTGGAACAAGACACCGCCCCACTTCTGGACCATCCCGTCCCAATGGTCCTCGGGGATCCAACGAGGGTGCTCGCCCTTGTCCCTCACCTTCCAAAGGGTACTCTTGATGATTTTGGAGGTCTTTATTGCAAAGACCTTCCTAATCTCATCAATCATACCCTCTGCCCATTGATAATCACCCTGTAATAATGAAATCATATTTTAAAATTAATAACAGGTATATTTGGGTTCACAATAAAAAAGTGTTAACTTACCGAGAAGGTGTCAAACCACCTATCCTGGACAACCTTCCCAGCATCTGTCCATGAGATGTATGGACCATCCTACCGAGCCTTCAACACCTTAGTAATCGCTTTGGTAGTGTGACTACTATCAACAAAACTGAAAATTTAAAGCCAATAATTATAAATAAATAGTATTATAGGAAACACATGGGGAGGCTACCAAGGTTTTGCCAGAGTCTCCCCTATTATTGTAACATTTCCAAGTTTGAACAATTGCCTTGTTACAAACAAAAGATTTCCCAGTACAATTCAATGTATACAAGTACTAAATAAACTAACATACAATAAACTACCATACAAGTAACCAATAACTATGTGAGTTTTACATACAGAAGTCTGAATAAATAGCCACTAACTGAGAAAGTTAAATCGAATTATTGTATACTTACTCATCTCCAGATAGCACTGGGACCAGCATGGGTAGGGGGATGTCGGAGGTGGGGTCTCCTCGAGGCCAGAGTCCTCCAAGCCACCAAGTGAAGTGGTCTGCTATGGTGTGGTCTGCTGTGGTGAAGAAGTAGTGTATTATGGTGGTAAAGGAGTGGGCTGCTGGGGTGATGGAGTGGTGCCCTGCTGTGGTGGTAGAGTAGTGCCCTGCTATGGTGGTGGAGTCCCCAGACGGGATGCTAGGATCCTCGAGCCACCACCCCGACTAAATGGTAGTCGACGTTCTGTCATCTGCGAATAAAACCATACAAAAAAATGTTAGAATGATAGGATATTAAAGATATGTAATATGTTTAACAACTACATACTCTGTGTCTGTTTTAGTTTGAAATCCCCCCTCAGTTTCAGTGTCACTAGGGCTATCTGTTTCAACAAGTTCATCAATATCTAAATCAGCCCTAGACCATTTTGATCGGGAGACAAGGTCTTTATCAATGTGTTCACCCTCCGTCGTGGCGAGTGTCCTATCCATTATTACTGGATCAATGTTGAACAACAGATGACTATCGTTGAGCTTGTTCGGTGCAAGTTGATAAACGTCTTTAACCTCATCAGAGACATTATCAGTGATCTGACTTTGGACCTTTGCCTTGATTACTGCGTATCAGTCTCGATGACCTCTTGGGAAGTCGGTGTAATAAACCTGGTCGGCTTGTTGGGCAAAAATGAAGGGATCAAACCCTTTATATCTACCATTTTTCTTGACCTCAACTAAGCCGTAGTTGTTGTCAACCTTTGTTCTTACACCGATTGTGTTGTCGTACCAATCATATTTGAATAGAAAAATATCTCTTCTTAGTCATTCGGAGAAAGAAACTTTAACAATCTCTATTAGCATTCCATAAAAGTCTTCCTCTAACTGTCCGGTTGTGTCTTTAACACAAACCCTTAGTTATGGGAACGCATCCCTTCACTCCATTGAATAATGTTAAATTTGTAGCCATTTAGGTAGTAAATGGGCCATTTTTTAACAGTTTTCACTGGCTCCCAAGAAAAGTTTTGGAGTAAAGGATCTTCAATATGGTTGTTAGGGTCTTGTATCTATGTACAACATAACAAATAGGTCATCGTTACATACCTAACGTTAGAAGTACAGATAAAAAACACATGGTATGCGGGTCTTACGTGTTGTGCGAACCAACGGATAAACTTGGATAACACCTCACTATGAATTTGGTCATTAGTTAAATCATTTTGCTCAAGTTTTAGCATATCTGTATATAAGCTATTTAAAGGGAAAAAAATTTAGATACTATAAAACACAACTTTAGAATGTAACATATAAGTTGGTGACTTACTCAAGAAAGAGTTCCACTTATGGGTAATTTAAAAGAATGTACAAGTGAGCCGCCTTTCGATCTTTCTCATCAATGTAACATTTTGTGACCTTGCCCCCCGGACGACCAGGATAGTTAAAAATTGAAATTTGATTATCCAACCCTGTGTGGGTGGCCACCCCAAGATTGCGGGGAATTCTACTCCTTCTAGTTTCTATCTCTGTCAGAAAATAGAAAGAGGCAAAAGTTGTCATTTCTTCGACTAAGTATGCCTCGCAAGTTGATGCTTCAACACATGCTTTGTTTGACACTTTGTTTTTTAAAGAGCGTAAGAATCTTCAACAACATAAACAAATGTTAAGTTAGAAAATACTATTACAGGAAATGTTTGCAAGAAAATTAAAGAGTTTTGACGTTCACCTTTCGAATTGATACATCCAATGATACTACACCGGGCCACCAACTAAGGCCTCATACGGTAGATGGATAGGCAGATGCTCCATCGAGTCAAAAAAACTTAGTGGGAAAATCTGCTCCAACTTATAAATCAATACCGGGATAGTTTCTTCCATCTTCAGAAGTTTCTCCATCGTCAACGAAGTTGCCATTAACTCCTTAAAGAAGTGACTCAACTCAATCAATGGTTTCCAAATAGGCTTTGGTAAGGCATGAAACGCGTACGAGAGTAGTTGTTGGATAAACACATGGCAATCATGACTTTTCATGCCAAACACCCTGCCCTCCTTCACATTGACACATCTACTCAAGTTAGAAGTGAATCCGTCAGGTAGGGTCAACCCATTCATCCAAACACACACAACAATTTGTTAAGGTCTAGTTAAAACATATTTTGCATGGGGTTTCAACATTCTACCACGTCCCGCATCCCTCAATTCCAACTCCTTCCTAGAACACCAAATCAGAAGGTCTATATGACTCTTCTCGTTGTCCTTTGTTCTCCCTTTGATGTCCATCACAGTGTCAAAAATATTCATGAAAACATTTCGTTTAGTGTGCATGACATCAATGTTGTGTCTTAACAACAAGTCTTTCCAATATGGCAAATCCCACAAGATACTCTGCTTCACCCAGTGGTGTTATTTCCCATAACCCACAAACTCCTTAACATTCTTATCCCAGATGTACAAAAACTCTTCGACTCTCTGCCAAACCCGTGCACCGGATAACGTACGGGGTGGAGGTTCATTGATAACCTTGTTCTTCTTAAAAGCGGTTTTATTTCTCCCGAACGGGTGATCCAACGGTAGAAACTTTCTATGACAGTCAAAGAAACTTATCTTGCCATCAACAGGGAGTGATTCCCCCCAGTATGTTTCATGCATACAGGGCAAGCAAGCTTCCCAGATGTTGACCATCCAGAAAGTATACCATAGGTCGGGAAGTCGTTAATAGTCCATATCAAAACTGCCCGCATCATGAAATTGTTCTTTAAAGACACATCATATGTCATTACCCTGACATCCCATAATTATGATAATTCTTTAACGAAAGGTTGTAAAAACACGTCTATGTTCGCCTTTGGATTTTTGGGTCCTGGAACTAGGACAGATAGAAACATGACCTCCCTCTTCATACACATATCAGGAGGCAGATTGTATGGGGTGAGTATGACTGGCCAACAAGAGTAAGTTCTTCTGTATTGACCTAACGGGTTGAACCCATCAGTACGTAAGCCAAGTTTTACATTGCGTGGCTCACAGAAAAGTCCAGATATAGCTCATCCAAACACTTCCATGCTTTCCCGTCGGAAAGATGGCAAAGAAACCCCTTCTGTGTTTGGTTCAGAGCATGCCAACGCATGTGTTTTGCCGTGGAGAATGAGGCGTACAGGCGTTAGAGACGCGGTGTTATGGGGAAGTACCATATTTTCTTCCTGGCCGTCCTAGTTACCTTCCCTGTCCTTTTAACGGTTTTGTAGTATTCCTCATTACAATATACATATTTTGTGACACTCTTGTCTGCAAACTCATTTCTGAACAACATACACCCGCCAATGCAACACTCTATCTTCACACAACCCAACCCCAGGTTTGCCACGTTTTTCTTAGCATGGTACAGTTTTGATGGCATTCGATGATTACTAGGCATGGTGGAACTCATCAGATCGACCATCCTATTAAAACAACCTCCTGAAAGATTATAATCTACCTTTAGGCTTAAAACAGCTAGGGAGGTGGATAATTCAGTGTGACTCTTGAACCCGTTCCACAATGGAGTCTGACCCGCCGCCAACAAATCATAAAAATGCTTCAACTTTTGATTAGGATCCTCCTTTACATTGTCATCCTCATTCCCTGGTTGGTCATCATGTTCTAGCATATGCCCGGTGGAGGGTCTAACATGATCCATCATCATCTGCTCCATGTTGTTGTACGTATCCTTATTTTCTTCGACCTAATAGTAAGATTGTTGCACGGTTACGCCTGATGGCCTGGGTGGTAACTGCACACCATGGTTGTACTAGTAGTGGTATGTTTCTATGAACCCCTTCTCAGTTAGGTGGCACATGACATCATCCGCGTATTCAAAACTCATGCATTTGCACCTTGAGCACGGACAACGAATCTTCTAAGTCACTTCAAATCAAAGCATTTTGCCATAGTGAATGGAATGAACTCCAACAGCCCCATCATAAATTCCTCAGTCACTTGTCGACTGTGATCGAGCCAGTTGTACATCCATCACCGATTTGTCGGTACCTCCATTCACAATATCTAACAAGCATAGTTTTTGTTACTTTAATTTAAACATTATGTGACTATCGTTCATGAATCACTCTATATCTCTTTGATGTTGCAAGTGGGTGGGGGCCTATCCCATTCGGGATGAATATGCAACCATCTGTAACCCATCGATGTTATATGTGGTCTATCTTGAGTCGTTGATGTTCATTTGAAATTTCGGCAACATTTCACATTGGTCCCTGAGTACATAGAGATACGTGCGGAATGAAACACAACATGTAGACATGCACCCAGAGACATTACAAAACACCATAACCGAAATTTCAAGTGAACATCAACGACACAACATAGACCATATACAACATTAATGGGTTACGCCCTACTGGTTACAAATTCATCACAAACTGTCCAACTGGGACAATTCAAGATCCAACATAACACCGCATGTTAGTCGGTTGTCTTGGATCTTGAACAGGAACCTAGTGGGTACACACGACTAAACCCAAAAAAGTTAAAGTTTAATATACTTCTTTATGTATCCTAAACAGGGGAACCTGCCAAAATTTTGGCAGAGTCTCCCCTCTAAACTAGACATTTCCTAAATTTAGAAACGCCCTGTTACATACAGAAAACTTCCCAGTATAGATAAATATATATGCTACGCATTGTATATGATATTGAGAGTTATGAACACCAAGTCATGTTATCAGCACACGAAACCAATGCCTAATGAGCCCTGTTCTCCACTAACAAACAACATTACACATGCATAAAAAATCTATTATCAGCATACAAAACCAATGCCTAATGAGCTCTGCTCTCCACTAACAAACAACATTACACATGCATATAAAATCATGTTATATACAAAACCATTGCCTAATGAGCTCTGCTCTCCATTAACAAACAACAATCGACATACATACACATAACAAGAAAGTCAGTGTTAGGGGATTACCTGGGGAAAAAAGTCAGGGATGAATACAAAGTTGTCGACAAACGATCAGAGACCACGCGTAACGTGTGCTAGTTTGCATGACAAACCAACAAGTGGTTGGATAGTTACAAGTAGCAAGGAAACTAAACAAAGAGAGACATATAAAGCAAATTGTAGATCAAGTTCATCATCAAAACCCAGAGCACACTTAAAGTTTAGCATACTAATAGACAAGTCTAAAGAAAATGCCTTTACTTAAGAGGAACACAACAAACTGATGGATGAGGAAAACATGAAGCTCGCTCAACTCCAAGATAAGTATGTCAAGACCAAGACTTTACTTGAAGCATCAAATCAACATAGATAAGAAATTTGTGAAGAGGTCTCTGATCTCAAGGCAATGCTCCATGAAAAGGAAACCCAATTACAATCTTAAGTTGGAGACGTTGAAGATAGAGACTCGTCTTGGTGATTTAAACACAAGTATGTTAGAGGCTGACATGACCTTCAAGGAGACTCGTCTTGGTTCAGTGTGTGATTTCTCCATTGTATTTAAAAACTAAGGACGGGAGGAAGTTCCAGGCGTTTATCTTTGGGTTAAGTCTTTAGCATAGGAGGGAATTGTTGGAGATGATTCATTCGCAGGTACCGTTTAGAAGGAAATCGATGTTGGAGGCTTATGGGGATATTTTGTTTCGGGTGTGGAAAGTTACGCAAGGTGATTCATTGAGTGAAATTGAGAGTGAAATGGACGGGGTATGTATATATTTTTCAATTTTAAGTTTTATTTTTTAAATTAAATTTAAAGAATAATTTTAAATTCAAGACTGAAAATAAAAAAATTAAAACCTTATTTGACGTGGTGAATTTTTTTTGGTTTTAAATGGTAGTTTTCAAACTGTTTTAAAAATATATTAAAAATTAAAACTATTTCATTTGAACATTATTTTGTTTTAAAAATTACAAATCAGCCGGCAACACCCCAAGCTTGAGGTGTCCAATAATACACAAACACAAACTCTATCTTGAAAAGGTATATGTATAGATATAAAGTGTGTTAATGTGTCTTATACACTGTAAAATTGATTCTAGCTTAAGATTTACTCTCAATTTTTTTATCCAACTTTTCAAAAGGTTTGTTCCTTTTTAAAGTTTTTTTTGTGGATTATTATTGCATGAGAATAATAAATATTTATCAATTTTATTTACACTTATTTTTATATAAAATTAGCAATATTTATTGGGATGACAAGTACAGTAACTCATTTTTACATGCATAAATATATAGCATTCATCAGTTAGATACCACCAAAATAGAGGTTATCAATATATGAACTACCTAAGAAACTAATGTAGTATGACCAGGATCTAATAAGATTAACATTAAGTAAATAATCACAATTTTTTGTAATAAACTAAAATCTGAGAAGATATATTACATGATACATAATTGTATGTATATATATATATATATATTTGTAATAAAACAAACATATAGTTAATCCACCTATAACCAAGCTACAATACCTAAAAAGTAAATCCAGAGTAATAATTCTCACAAAACAAGCAAATCCAGAGTATTTGTACCTTTTAATGCCTAACGACCCCAATTCTCTAAAAATGACAAGATGTTCTCCTCTTTCTTAGCTTGACAAACCAACAAATATCAATAACTAACCAACTAGCTAGCTAGTTAGGTCCACCTAATTATTCTACTACTAATGCTAGGTATTCAACCAAATAGGATGCATATGGAGTGAGCAAGTCACTATACAAAGTCTCTATATCAGAACAGTGAAACAGAGTTATGGAATGATTAAATTTGCTGCAAAGATTGAGTATTGTTGAAGCTTCTTGGAAGAATTAAAATGAAAATAATGAAACAATCTAATATAGGATGCATTTAGTATGACTCATGTAGTTCTTTATTCATTTAACCTTATTAACACTTAAAAGTCTTTTAGTGGTAGGGTTCTTATTTAATAAAGGTTAAAGATCAAGTCTCTCCATCTGGTTCTTTTCTCTAATAATTGGCCTACAGATTTGGTAAATACTAAATAGTAAATACTGCTTAGAATTCCATAAAAAGCTGCAGGATCAAGGTTGTGCCTTGTTTAGTGAATATGAATCTACCTTTTTGATGCCTTACACTTTCCCTATGCAATTTTATTACTGAACATAATCTTCTGTGACATTTTTACCTATGCTTACAGGTTGCTCTCGCAGTACGCAATAGATCTGTGGAAATGGTAGAGGCCTTATACATTATGAACACGGTAAGTGCAGTACAAGCTTCAACAGCTTGAGTTATTTATTGATATTTTTTGTAATGCATGTACTACATATTCATGATTCTCTTTAAAATAAGATTCCAAAACAGACACTAAACGTTCAAATATAGAGATATATTTGGGGTGTATTTTGTAATTTTTAGTATTTCCTATATTTTTAATACCCCTTCTATAGTTGTTTTGTATCTTCTCCTAGACAACTAGATAACAAGGTTTCTACCTTTCTGATTTTCTATGATCAATGAGTGAATGCTTTATTTTTTGCTATAATCTAAAATCATTATTACCACAAAATAAAAGGTTGTTGTAGACATGAAAAATGAAATTCATGGTATGGTTTGGGGTTTAGATAAGAAGTTTGTCATGGAAAATTTAATTATCTCACATGATATGTAAAATCAATATTAAGTATTAATTTTTTTTTCACAATTTAGTTTCTACCACTGATTATCAAACCACCCTTATAAAACTTAGGTTGAACTAACCTATTTCCATCATCTCTAATAAAAAGGAAAGAATACAAATTGAATATTTCTACAATTGATGAAGAGCAGTTGAGGTTATTAAAGGACATACAAAGCCAACTCAAATCAATGCAATCAGAGATTAGAGGCAAGAAAAAATTAGCCCTATCCCTATGGATGATGATGTGTCTAAGGCAATGGCTTTTCTCCATGAGGTAAAAGGTTCAAAAACTGAAACTGCAATCTAGTTCTAAAAGGTTTGGAAACTAAAACTGTAATCTAGTTCTAAAAGATTTAGAAATAGAAACCTTACTGTTGATATTTTCCTAGATTTGAGTATCGAACTTAGTTCCGTTATCGTTGATTTATCATGATGCTCTCCTAGACTTGTTTTGAGCATGGATAGCGCAAAACTTGCTTATGCAATCTTGGTTCTGAAATTTGAACTTATTCTGATTTTGATCAGCTTCAGAGACAATTATTGAGTGCCTTTAACTTAGCTTATCGGACAGTACTCACATCAGCAAGAGGAAAAGGAGCAGCCTGGATTCTCCTCAAGATCAGGGTGAGGAAGCTTAAAAACTGGTCATTTTATTCTTCACCGTCAATCATGATAACTAATCATCTTATTAACTTATAGGTACTTTATGAATAGGATAACTGGCCTATATTTTAGAATTATTTTATACCTAAAATAAGAATCAAATCCTAATACTTAGTCAAGAAATGATGAAATTATTTCATTCAAACACGATGTGAGTTATTTATAAGCTAACGTGTAAATTACCTTTTGCTTTCTCTCTTGTATATGATTAATGCAATCAACTGCATGATTGGTGAAATCTTAAAATAGTTAGTTTTTGTGTTAAAAAAAGTCCGTACCATACACAACTAAAATTAAATTTGGTAAGACGATAAAATTATGATTCGATTGGTTAAAATTAAATAACTGATCCATCTATTGTTGAATAAAATAATAGGTACAATAAAATAATAGGAACACTTTTGGTGATTTTGCACACCTACTTAGACAGGACTAAATTTAGAGCACCCCAACCGCCAAACCCTCTTCTTACTAGTCCTATTGGTGCATGCGACTAACAATGGTGGCAATGAGTCTTTGACTTAGAGGAAAAGGTTAAAAAAACTACAAGGAAATAAATAAAGCCAGGAAAAGCAAAAGATGAGACAAGTATTTTACTGGCCAAAGTGATAGGAGAGGAAAGTTATTTCAACTTCCAAGTCCATCATAAAATCCAAAATGAAACAGTGTAATTCTTCAAGTCTTGAACCTTTTACAAAGCCCTCAACATGGAAGGATGATTATAATAAGAAAACAAAAGTTAACATTTAAATGCATAACATTAATTAGGAGTTGTTATAAATATCTAACATTTGTTATTTGATTATTATCCAAACCAAAAAAGTACACTATATTATGGCAACAACTCTCAGCTTAAGGCTAATGCTAAGTAGGAAGTAGCTATTTTACTAAATGACTTATGTCAAGCACAATTCTAGCTATGATTGATACATATAATAAAGTTTTAGACAACCTCTTCTATGTTAGTATACCTCAAATTAAGCTCATAGAAACTACCAGATTCAAATGATGAATAACAAAATTTCCACAACAACAACAAGCAACATACACATTCAACATAGTGACAACAGGCAAGCCAATACAGACAGACCAAGAAAAACAAAGGGAACTATAATGTCCATTACCTACGGTGGGGCACGACGGAGCCGACGGAGAAAATAAATGAAAGCCACACATCGTGCCTTGTAGATGACAGAGATGAGACAGAAGACCGAGAACTGAGAAAGTAAACTAGTTGTCTGATAAAAGGGTCGCCGGAGAAGAGAGAAAAACTTATCGAGAGAGGGGAACTTAAGGAGGCACAAATAGAGAAGAAGAAACAGAAGCGGCGATAGGCAGAGACGAAGGAAGTTAAAGAGGGGGGATACTGAAGGAGTCAGAGATGAGGAGGGATACAAAGGGAGGGAGGGAGATGACTGGAGATGATTGGAGATGAAAGAAGTTAAAGGGAGGGAGAGAGATGAGAGGAGGGAGGGAAGTTTGTTTTAGGGCAAATGATTTGGGAAAAGGGGCTATTTGAAATAGATAAGACTTAGCGACAGAGAAAACCCGTCACTCTGAAGGTCACTAAAAGGCCACCTAGCAAGAGATAAAAAAATGGAATGCCATACATGGTCGCTAATATTTTTAGAAAATTAATGATATAGCGACGGATAACAATGTGTGTCGCTAATATACCAACACTAGTGACGACTATATCTGTCGCTCAATTTAGAAATCCCTCCATAATTTTGAAACCCTCCAGGAACCTTAGTGACAGTAAAACTCCGTTGCTGAAGTATCCAAAACATAGCAACGACACTACCTAACCGTTGCTACCTTGTGGTTATAGCGATGGCATGTGGGCATCGCTGATGTATCCAAAGACATAGCGACTGTACGATCCCCATCGCTATCAATTGGCGCCATAGATACATTGGAGGGAAACCAAAAAAGTAGAGGGAAATAATTGTAGCGACCAAAGCCGCGACGAGGTATGCGGTAGCGATAGAACTAATGATGGTTCTTTGCCAATTTTAGCGATAGGATCCTGTTGGTCGCTGATATGGTCGCTAATTCGGTCATTGATTAGCGACGGAATATTGCGGTCGCTAATTGAGTGTAGCTATTAGTTGTTTTTCTAGTAGTGCCCACTCGGCGACTAGAAAGTAAAGGATGCCATGTTCGGTGATAGGAAATTAAAATGGTGCCTCTCCCGAGACAGAAATTTAAAAGATGCCATGTTCGCTGATAGAAAATTAGAATGGTGCCTCGCTCGGTGACTGAAAATTTAAATGATGTCATGTTTGGCGATAGGGAATTAAAATAGTGCCCCGCTCGGCGACTGGAAATTTAAATAATGCCATGTTCGGCAATAGAAGATTTAAAATGGTGCCCTATTCAACGACTGAAAAATTTAAATGATGCCGTGTTCGGCGACAAAAGATTTAAAATGGTGCCCTTTTCGGCGACTGAAAATTTAAAGGATGCCATGTTGAGTGATAGTAAATTAAAATAGTGCCCTGCTCGGCAACTGAAAATTTCAAGGATGTCACATTCGGCAACAGGAAAGTAAAATGGTGCTTCGCTTGGCGACTGGAAATTTAAATAATGCCATGCTCGGCGACTGGAAATTTAAAGGATACCATGCTCGGCGACTGAAAATTAAAAGGATTCCATGTTCGGTGATAGGTAAGTAAAATTGTGCCCCACTCAGCGACTAGAAAATAAAATGATGCCATGTTTGGTGAGAAGAAAGTAAAATAGTGCCCCGTTTGGCAACTGGAAAGTGAAATGGTGCCCTGCTTGGTGACTGAAAATTTAAAAGATTCCATGTTCGATGATAGGAAATTAAAATGGTGCCCCGCTCGGCGACTAAAAATTTAAATGATGCCATGTTCGGTGATAGGGAATTAAAATGGTGCCCCACTCAGCCACTCGAAATTTATAAGATGCCATGTTTGGCTCTAGGAAAGTAAAATGGTGCCCAGCTCAGTAATTGTAAAGTAAAATGGTGCCCCGCTTGGCGACTAGAAATTTAAAGGATGCCATATTCGGCGACAGGAAAGTAAAATGGTGCCCCGCTCGACGACTGAAAATTTAAAATCAAGTTTGAAATTTGGGGAGAAACCTTTAGAACTACAATCTTTATAGATTTTAGGTTTATACTTATGGGTGAAACGGATGAACGAGGTGATTTTCTCTCCTGAGCATGTATGGGACGCGGTCCCTATAATGCTTGTCTGAGGTACTAACAAATAATAGAAGCTTCTCACTCCCATGACTTTCCTTTTCTTTTTGTAAAAATAATTGTCATTGCCTTGTTTTATTTTGTTAAAACATATGTTTTGTCACATTAATGAAACTCATATATAAATGCATATTAAAAAAGTAGCAATTTTATTTATGTGGGTTGATCAAGTACTGAAAAAGACAAAGGGAAATTAGATGCAAAAAAGAAACAAATGTGGTCAAAAAGTTTGGTAGTGGGGGATCTAATGGGGTTTGCAGATCCTCCAGTGAATCCCTGAGAACAGCAAGAATCTTGATCCTGTATCACGACGACGAGTTTATCCTTTGATCTTGCCTCTGAGAAAGTAACTTAACTATAGTCCTTGTACCCCAGTCGGATCCTATTCTGCTTGTGTAGATAATTTTAGTTGCTTTACCAAAATCTTGACCCTAATTTTTGCTTGAGCCACCTTTTCAGGTTTTCGACTCACCGAGGCACTCTAATTTTTGCGTAGATTCAACCTAGCGAGCTTTTCTTTTTTATGACTTGTTTTTTTAATCAAGGTTGTATCCTTTACAACAAAAGGTTTGAAACTAAGCCTGTTTGGCCTCCTTTGATTTAATTTCATCCTTTGGGGATCGATGTCAATTTAGGAAACTGATAAGTCTTGAAAAGACTTAATAAATTTATATTTAATTTAACTTAATCCATTAAGTATTATTGAGTTTGGTATTATTTAAGTAATGTTTTGTCATTCTTTGAGTTTTACTTATTTAATTAAAATATTTATTTGTTGATATTTTCATGGAATGATTCACAAAATACTTAAATGGTCAGTTTTAATGTGACTTGTGGCAACTGGACCACTGTCGGTGTAGTATATGTTCTAAAGAACAAATGTCGTTCCCACTACGGATCGTGTTAAACCGACTTCAAACTATTAAGGTAAATTTAAGTTGTTGTTTTCATATTGTTGATTTAAGACACAATCTAAGGAATGGATAAAAGTAATATAAGTAAGATAATTGAAATGGCAAAATTTAGAAACTGGGATTTAGATTCACCTTTCTCACCTTCCGGCACACGGTCAATATTCATATAAACGACTTTTTACGATATGATTCTTTACGTCACAATCCAAGTCATTCGTATCCATTCCTCGACTACGAAATCCATAAGAATAGATTTGAGAACGTCAATCCCTTGATCATTTCAAATCCATTCCATCATTAAGTACGATTATTTAGACGTTCATTGTGTTAGATACCATCCCTGGTTATCTACTCATAATGAGTCTTTCATTTAGGTCCGTTTTCGCAAATTGTTTTCCAACATCAAACATAAACTTAGACCAGGAAAATGTTGATCAAGCAGATTCAAGCAATGAGCATGAAATAAAAAACCAAGAATCATAAAACAAAATCATCAATTACAAGAATATCATACACATATTCATTCGGATCGATTGGTTACCTCTAATCCCAATGAGAAATTTAAATACTCATGGTAGCCATTTCCATACAAAAATGTGAAGAAGAAAAAGAATCTAAGCTAAGTACTGTATCAGTAACTTGTTGCCGCCCTTGAGACTTTTTCAACCTCCAAAAACCTACTTTCAAACGATTAGTTGGTTTCTTTTTATAATACTTAACTCGCTCAAGCGAGTTTAAATCTCGCTTAAGCGAGAAGAATACTTCAGCTTGAAGAAATTTCCACGTCTTGTTTCACCTGCATGCTTAACTCACTCAAGCGAGTAATTTCGCTTGAGCGAGACTCAAATTGATGATCCCCTGTTCAGTATTCGCTTAAGCCATAGCCCTTCTGCTGCAGCGAATTCTTTGCATTTTGATTCTGGATGAATTTTGCTTGAGCAAATATATCTCGCTCAAGCGACTTCATTATTGTGTTCACTGGATGAATTTCGTTGGGTTTATTTCCTGCCACGCTTGAGCGAAGCCAGTGCCTTTGCTTTCTGGATCCATTTCGCTTGAGCGACCTCGCTTGAGAAACTTTATCCTTAGCCTTTACTGGTCAATTTTCGCCTGGGTGATTTAGTGATTCGCTTGAGCGAAAGATACACCTGTTTACTTAAATTCTTTGAATACAATGTACCATTCACTTAAGCGAGCCTTTATTTTGGCTACAGCGACTTGACTTGCTCAAGCGATATGTCCCTCGCTTGAGTAAATTTTGCTCCTCATTTGCCTTTAACTTAGGAAATCTTGGTGAAGCTTTTTTTTTTCTTTTCCTTTTCCCTTCTTCTTTCTTCTTCATTTCTCCTGAAATTTCACGAAAATTTGGGATTTGGTAGTACTTGTTAACTATTCTAACATGTACAATGCTTGGATCTTATTTTATATCATACTTAGCTTACAAAATGACAAACATTTCACTTTATGTCCAACTTTTGATCAATTTATATTACAAAATCTATGTAAATTGGACATCTATCTGACAGGGCCGCAAGCGCACGGGTTATGTCGCGTGATATAAAAGATTATCGTTCTCCACAGGGACTGTTTTCAAAGTACCAGCATATTGAAATTTAATTATCCACACAATTGATTTTTAATGTTTTTGTAAAATAAAACATAAATTAAAAATAAATTTAGAAACAAAATTTACTTGACACTTAAAAATCAGAGTAGAGAGTATCTTGGGATTTCGGGGGATTAAGACTCTATTTTATGTTAATGAATTTTAACTTTTCATAAATAAGAATTAAATTAAGTTTTCCAAGGAGGATTTTCCTTAAGCTAATTAATATGTTCCTCTCGGAATCCTATTAATGTACCTAACCTATGAAAGCGCTGCTTAATCCTTAGAAAAGGTCCATTATCGTTTTGTGAAAATCCCTTATTTATTCCCCAAAAGATTTTGATTACTTTCACAATTTTACCGAGGTCACAAAAAGTATTTCAAAACCTTAGGCTTAGTTCAAAAATTTTCCAGTAACAATAAATCTCTCGATTCTATTAATTACTTAAACTTACTAATATACCCGTAAGTATACAGTTTTATCACTTAGGTTCTTGTTAGGAATTACTAAGAGCATTGAGCATTTTTTGAACTAAATGGAAAACAGAAATTTATTTAATTCCAAGTCAAAATAACATTATCATAAAATATTATCATACCCTCTTCATCCCAAGATAATTAGTTTAGTTACTCATGAAATAATTCAAATTCATATACCTGATGGAAAAATAAAACATACAAGACATGGTAAAAATAAAGACTTACGGGTTTCTCCAAAAGCTCAAAATAATTTTACCACTGTATTTCCTTGTTGCAATATTCCTCCACCAATTACAAATTGGAACACTCAATTTCACAACCCTCACAACTCTTACAAAACAGAAAGAAAAAGAAAAGAAAAAGAAAATAAAAAAAAAGAAAGAAGGAAACGGCACAGAGAAAGAAAAGGAACGAAGAAGAAAAATGAAGGAGAAAGAAATGAAAAAGAACAGAAAACGAAAAAGAAAGGAAAGAAAAATGGAACGAAGCTGAAGAATGAGAACTCCAAGGTGACGCTTCAAAGTAACACTTCTCTCTCTGTATTTATAGAACTCGGGAACGGTGGCTAGTGGGTTTTTTTTATTATTTTTTCTTGTCAGCCGCCCTACTAAATCAACAAAGCAACTTGGATACAGCCTGGACGGTATTGTGAAACAGCTTGGATGGTGACAATTATAGGGAGCGGCGACTATCTCATTGTCTTGTTGTCAGCCGCCCCCCACAAGTCAAGGATCTACTTGGATAGTGGAAATCCAAGTCAGCATGGGCATTCGGTGGGAATATGGATCGGTTTTCTCCTTCTGACTCGGATTTAGTGGATCAGTCGGTATCCACCCACAGTGGGAAATAATCCGAGTGGAAAAGGTGTTGTTCGTACACAAAAGACTGAGTGAAAGCTTTGCTCGGTGTTGCTTTGCTGGACGGTATTGAGTTGCTGGACGTTGTGGAGAGGAACTGGACGGTGTTGTTGCTGTAAGGAGCTGGTCGGTATTGGTTGGATGGAGCCGGTGTTACAGCTGAGGGGTTGGATGGAGTTGGTGTGAGTGGATGTAAAAAGAGCTGGACGAGCAAAGCAACTCTGATTGAAACATTCAATCAGAACCGATTAAAGAATGACTCGGAACCGATTGAAAAGTGATTCACTCAGAACTGGTTAAAGAGTGACTCGGAACCGATTGAAACATTCATTCGGAACCGATTGAAAAGTGACTCACTCGGCACAGGTTCATGCCCTCCTTCTTTCACATGTGACCCACTCAGGATCGGGATGTAAATGATTCAATCGGAACCTCTTAAAATGTTTCACTCGGCTATGTCTCTGGAAATAAACCACTCGGAAAGACCTTGCTCGGATTTGCTCGGGAATAATTCAGTGGAGAACGACCCTTCCTTGACTCATTCAAATGATACACTCGGACACCTTCAATCGGAAGTCCGAGTTGATTTTCACTCGGAAGTCGGCTTTGCCTTTCACTCAGAAATTTGGAATTTTGAGAGAGTCTAGAATCTGGCCGATAGAAGCTCTTCACATGTCCGAGCTTTGGTTTGCTCGGAAATACAGCTCTCTGCCCCAACACACTCGGAAATGCCTTCCTCGGTTAAAAGACACTTTCTTCGAAACACACTACTCGGAAAGGCCTTGCCTGACAATTATTCTTCTGAAGTTCAGAGTTTCTTTCATTCGGAATCAACTCACTCAGGAGTCTTCCACTCGGAGACAATTTTGCCTAGAAGAAGCAGTTGTTCCCCAAATCAGACTCGCTTCAATCAGCATTCCTTCACTCGGACAATAGCTTTGGGCAGTATTTATTCAAAGTCAGTCCCTTTTTTCACTCAGATTAGTTACAGTCGGAAAGCTTCCACTCGGATTCACCTCCAACCGAGACATATTCCACTCGGCAACGCTCCATTCTGAGTCATCCTACTCGGATTTTATCATTTCTGAGTCGTCCTACTCGGATTTCATTATTCTGAGTCAGATTTCAGAGAATTCTTTCCACTTGGGCTTGTTCTTCTTGTTTCTTTATCATTTTATGGTCGTTTTTCTCTTGTTATTGACCCTTGTATTATCCTAATTTCTGCAAAATAAAATGCCCAAGTAGAATATAGTGGAAAGAAAGCAAAAATCATAAAAATAAAGGAAATATAGTGCATAATGATTAAAATTCTAAGCAAACTAGATCTAATTTATTGTGTTATAAAATACTTATCACTATCAACTCTCCCCAACCTAGAACTTTGCTTGCCCTCAAGAAATGGTCATAAACAACAAAGTGAAACAAAGATCCTAATTAATCACATCTACATATAAGATAAAGGACAACTTCTTACTATTTACAATTGATAGTTCATTTATCATGCTTCAATTCATCTAGCTAAATTTAAAGTTTAAAATTTACTACACAATTGCAAGTAACCACTTTGCTATAAAAACAAGAGATCCTCTCTATTCATGCCTTACAGGTGAGTGTTTACTCATTCCATCATTGATCAAGTGTTATTCAACCATTGTATTTCATTTTATTGCATAAGATGACTACTCACACAAACATGGATCAAAAGGTCTTAATAGGTTGTAACTTGGCCAGGCTAACAAGGAACTTATGGTTTTTCTCTGGAATTCAAAGGACATACTAAGGACAATTAAATACATCATATATCTTAACCTCAACTACCTTAATTTTCATAGTTCCATTCTTTCTTCTCCTGAACTATAAAATTGTGTTATCCCTCCCTGTTTTTGTTTGTTCTTTGAACATTTTTAGTTTTCAATTGGAAGATTTTATTTCCTTTTTCTCTTTTGTTCTTTTCTAATTTTTCATTCTTTGATTAACATAGAGCCTACTTATCCATATAACCTTCTTACAAAATTCTTCTTGTCCTTAGCATGCATCAAGGTTGGGCTTTAAATACAAGTATGTTATAAGGTTATAGAATAACTTTTTAGCTTAATGGGATTATGAAAAAAAATTGGATTAAATATCATCATGGGTTGGCTTTTTGGCTCTAGTTTAGCCTATTCTACACAAATCTTGCCTCTATCCTGTCCATGTTTGGCTAAGTAATAATCCTTGCCAAAAACTCATGCAATGAAAGATTACACAAAAATCAATGAACTCTCAGTGTTTATGGTTACACTCGCTTACTAGGTTAATCTTCTTAATTTCTTTATCTTCACAGAAAAGGGTTCAAACATTGTGAGCTAGTTCCTAACTCAGAATTTAGAAAGATTATATTCAACATTCATCAGGAACTATCATATTTTCAAAAATAGTTGTCCTTCCTTTTATGTAACCTAAGATTAATCCACATCTTTCTTCACTTTTTCAAAACATTGCATACATTACACAGAAAATTGCGCCTATTCATAATTTCTAGCATATGCAACAAAACTTAGTTCAAAATATGCAAATCAAACTATAAATCAACCCGAAATAAACCATAGAGTAAAGGTAACTAAAGTAAATTGTTAAATGTAAAAGGTACATAAACTAAAGAAAACAATAACAAAATAAACAGAACCACAGAGGCTGATCAATCACGCGACATCAGGATGTCAGTGACTACTCGATCAAGCTGCTCCTCAAACTCTCTGTCCTCAGCATCATGCTGCTCCTGAGTCTGTATGACTGCTGGTTATGACTCTGGTACAGAAGAAGATGCTATGACTGGAATCTCTGTTGGTTCAGATGATGGTACTGGTGGTGGTGGTGGTGCTACCAGCTCAACTTCAACTGTAGCTGCTGGCTTCTCCTCCTTCGGGAAGACAGAACTGTCCCCAGGCCAAGCAACTTTAGCAATAAATTCATCTGGAAGCATGAATGGTCCTGCAGGGTGGCTCTAGTAACTGGCACGATAGAAATAGGTGATAGCTCTATTAAGGGCTGCCTGCTGCTGCTGGATGTGAGTAAGATGAGCAAGGTAGATAAGGTCGGTGGTAGGAGGCGGGGGTATGACTGATGAAGATGGAGCTTCAAGGCATGGTGGGGATGATGTAATCAAAGGTTGTGATGATACTGGGGGTGGTACAGACGATGGCTCTCCTGTTGGTTGTGCTGTTTCAACCCGGCAGTTTTGATCGATGAACCTTTTATCAACTGAAGGTCGGATAGGTATGGTAGGCTCAACATTGACCCCTTGGGCTGCACATAGTCCTGTGATGAAGCAGGAAAACCAAGAGTTCCTTTAGGTTTTGCATAAGCTAGTGTGGTTTTGGGATTTTGCTGAGCAAAGCAGAAGATCTTATCAGAAAGGATTTGGGCTATGTCTACTGATATCCTTGGATCCAAGATGCATAAGAGGAGCTCACACTTAGGCATAGGTAGGTCTGAAACGTGAGCGTTTGGAACAACATTTGCTAAGAGAAACGCTGTCCAAACTCTCGTCAGCATTGTCATGTCCTTCCGAAGCAACCTTGTTGGATGTTGATTTGCTCCTCTCTATAAATGGTGATCTGGAAGGCATAAGACTGACTCCAACTCATGAGTGGAGTATACATATCTTTCTCTCTTTAATCTGCCATACATACATAGTTCACCTTCTTCCAAATGCAGAATATCTCCAAGGTGATCATTAATTATGTCTCTGTCATAAGAAACCTGTTTACCTCAAACCCTGGATCTTCTGTTCATAGATCCTTCAACCCACCAAGCATTTGCATAAAACTCCTTCACCACATCTGGATCATATTTAACTCTAGGATTTGTAATTCTCAGCCACTTCCTGTTCCTTATCATGTTTAGAAATTCATCGCATTTGCCTTTTCATAAGTCGACCCTTCGTTCTGGAAGGATAGTCCAGTGTTGAATATTGTTGAATCTCTTCTCGGTTTCCTTATTTTAGGACTTCTATTGGGGTGGAGAGGAAGACTCAGATGTTCGCTTCCTTTTTCCTCTATCCCTGTGTTCAACAGCCCGTTCTTGTCCTCTTTGTATTTCTTGTGCGTTCTTGGTACGAGCCATGGCCTAAAAGTATACATAGGAAATTAGGGATATCATTTTAAATTTTTAGGAACCAAAACACATTTCAAAATCTAAAAAAATTCAATCACACTAATAGATTCATAATGTTATACACTAGATTATTCGGGAAAATAGAGCATATCACAAAAGACATGAAAATTCCCCAAAAACAAAGTTTCATTCACAAGTTTATCTCTAGGATAGAATATCTAGCCACACCTTTTAATATCACCTATTTATTCAACTTCCAATTCGTAATTGCATGTATTAAAATTAATTTCATCTAAAAATAGAGCATGCATAATCCATCTAAATTAATACATCAACTTAGGGTAGGGATTCAACAAGCAAACATGCATAATACATTCAAACTAGAGATAACAAAATCTAACCTTAGGACAAAATGCATCTCTCAAATATGTACCAACATATAAAAGTGAAAGCATGACATGAGAG